>CAMZMU010000061.1:53386836-54046516 GCA_947311845.1 Poa pratensis
AGCTCAGCATCTCGGACATACCCTTTAAGGAACCGGAGGGCGTACAAGGCATCCTTCTTGCTGCCAGGCTGCTGCTTGAGGCAAGGAAACTCGGTCACATGCTTGAACCGGTGCTTGTTGTCTTCGTAAAAACTTCGGCCTTATTTTCGAAGGCGCCTCCCTTTTGATAGTAGCCCTCGATAGCATCATCGAGAACACCCTTTATTCTGGTGTAGTCTTTCTTCCTCCTACTATCCGAGTCGAAATAAGTGGCAACGGACCACCTCGGGTTTAGGACGATGAGGACGCAGAACGTGTCCCTGCTCAACACAATTGAAACGGAATGTTGGAAAGGATCAGCAATAATGGAAGAAATCGATAAGAAAGCATAAGTTACGACGGCGGCGAGCGGATGTGTGTACTTACTCGGGAAAGAAAGGCAGAAGAAGGCTGTTCTTCCTCTTGTTTTCCAGCATGAACCTCTCGAGGTGCTCCGTCGCCATGGTCCGTGTCCTTGATCCTTCCACCAGCTGGCTGTCACGCATGTAGTAGGGATCCGCTACCGCGACGAGCTGGAGATTATCTCTATAGATCCTCCTCGCCTCATTGAGCGCGTATAGGCGGACCAAGTTATAGTTCAGCCGGTTTTGGTGAAATAGATGGAAGACGTCCTCGTACGCTATGAAGAACACATCCGCGGGGGCTTCACGGACGAAGTCGAACTCATCATCCATTGGCACTTGGACAATGAACACCGGGTAATTTGGATGCTTGTCTTTAAGAAGGAGGCCCTCTAGATGCAGGATAGATTGATGCAAAACGTGCATGTGTCCATATGCCATGCAGAGCATCTCCGGAGGCAGTATCGGTTTACCAGCTTCATGAAGTCGGTGCGCAATGCCATCCGGACGGGGTGGTACCAAGTCTTCACGACCCCGGACAATCATAGGAGGCTGGCTCGAAGAGGCGCCTCCCTTCCTCTTCCTGTGCTTCTGGTTCTTCACCTGCCCTGGAAGCCCCCGCGAACCGTATTCCGTAGTGTGCCAGGGGTGAAAACGGTAGTCGGTTTGTCTAGAGCTTCATCGCCGGTCGCTGGAGGTCTCTTGAGATAAACCCTGGAAGGTCAGGCGCTGCGTGACTGTAGTGGGACGAGCAGGTTGATCGGCGTGATCACGAAAGGGTGGTTCGTCATCCACAGGAGGCATGTATATGTCTTCTCTGGCGCCAGTGTTTAGGAAGGCGTCGATGTCGACATGCTCATCATCATCGTCGTCGTTGCCATCAACAACTTGAGGTGCAGAGGCGTTGCCTAATTGGGACGGTTGTGGTTCAGACGCTCCCAACAGTTTTAAGTGGCGGTTGGTGGTGGCGACGACCGCCGGTTCCTTCCGGGCGGTGGCGACGGCTGCAGTCTTCGAGGGCTTCGGGGGACGGATCGGGTTGACCCGGAACTTCGAGGTGGCGCCGGTGTTGCGTCTTGGGCCCTCATCAACAAGACCCCCCCAAGACGAATCTGGTTCTTCGGCCATGGCGTGGGCCAGCCGGGGCACTTTCCAAAGACCAAGTGCTCATCGGCTCCCGGAGGTTGAACGGGGGGGTCCATGTCGAAAAACGCAGACAGTACCGTAACTACCTTGACCTTCATATAAGCCTCGTCCATTCTAGCGTGGTGGATTTCGCGGCTCTTTGGTTGTATGATAATGCCCGCACCAACTTCCTTCAACTCGCCGCCGGCCTCTACCCTATGCAGGAGTATGCAAGGGGAGTCCTGAGTCAAAACAACACATGTTGGGCATCATCATGAGATGGCAGTCATCAAATCAGGCATAGTTATAGAATATGACGCGGACTAACTAATTAGTTACCTTGGTGATGGCATCCAGCTCGGCTAATGTCGAGACCCGGGCGCCGGTGCCGGCGGCCGGACTCTTATTCTCGGGTGCCGGTGCCGTAGGGGGCGTCGGTGCGACCAAAGGGAGCGGCGGCTGCGCCGCGGCGTTGGGCGGCGGCGGGGTCACCATGTCCGGCGACAGGTTCTGCGGTTCATGGTGGAGTTGCTGCCTGAGAAGCTGGGCACGTAGATCGGCCCTTGTTGACCTCCCGCATTCCAGGCAGCTATCCCCTCCAATAACGCAGGGGGAAACATCTGGTCGATCTCCTTCACTAACTTGTCAACCGTGGTGGAGTCCACTTTTTCCTTCTCCAGTGACTCCACCTTCTTCTTAGCTCCACAACCTCGGCTCTATCCTTGGTCGTCTTCTTCCTCTCCTTTTCATCGCGCCGCCGTCCGAGCTATAGTACTCTGTGAACTTCATGCTCGTACCAAAGCCGGTCACACGGCCAGCTGATCTCGGCGGCGCCGACTTGTCCCTTTCCCTGTAAACGTTCATCGCCCTGTTGAAAGTCGTGTCCCACGGTTCCGTCGACCCCTGGGACGATGGGCCGGCCTCAACTCTTCCTCCTGCATACAAAGGTGAACCCACTTAGAAATTTGGCTTTGTTATCTAATTACATCAACGCAATGGACTTTGAGATATATGTGGTAATTAAATTCCCTTACCAGCTTTTTCTGGAATTCCTTCACATCCTCATAATCGGTAATGAATTCCCCAGTCTCCCAGTCGAGATAGTAGCGGGACCGGACAAAATTCCTGGTCTGCTCGTCTAAGATTTTTTCCCAATGGTTTTCTTTTCCAAGACGTGCAATCTCTCTATCCTCCTTCTCCCAAATGGGCTTTTTCCCTCGGTAACCGCCGCTTCCCAAATGGTGGTTACCTAAGTTCAGCTCCCGCATGTCCTTCCCCCACTTGGTCCATTTTTCAGCCTCCTCAGATTTTAAGGACAAGTTGAATTCCTCGAACTCTTCTTCGGTGATGTGCGGCTCTTTTTTACTAATCTCCTCCCAGCTGGCACCGCTCCCAATCTTGTTCTTCACCCGGGTTTTCCAGCTGCTCAAGGCGGTGCTCATCTTCGTGATGGCTAAACTGTCCACCTTTTTGTTTAGCGGCAGCGGGAACGTGTATCGTTGGTGAACCCTCTTGAGGAGGTGTTCGACCAAAGCCTCATTAGCTTTGCTTCTGAGGTCCTTCGTGTTGATCGACACGCTTTCCCGAAGGATGCACCCTAGTTGCATGCCGTACCCTGCGGCAAGTTTCTCAGGCGCCACTGGTTGGCCACTTGCCGTGACCTCAGTGAACACGTCCGTGGCATTGTCGACCGATTGCGGTGTCCTATCCTTCCTTTGCTTCTTCTTCTTCGGAGCGGCCGGGTTGGCCGGGTTGCTGCCGCCAAGGTCACTATCCGTGTGGTTGCCGCCATCGGAGGTGGTGGTGTCATCCTCACCACCTTCTACGTTGTATTCGGGGTCGTCCTCCTGTCCCTCTTGCTCATCGTCGGGACGCTCGGCGCCACTAGTGGCGGCGGCATCCTCCACCTCCCAGAACGACTGGTTCTTTTCTCTAGCTTCTTGTTCGACGCTCATGCGCTTAGAAGCGTCGGCCGACATGTTTGCACTGCATTAAAAAGAGGCAAACAGTTAGTACAACAAAAATTAATCACTTAATTAGTACTAAGATACCCCGGCCCATGCATTAGTCGCAATACCCCATATGTCCTTTTTTTAGCAAAGTCATGCTAAATTTCACGAAAAAATTCGGCATGACTTTTTTAGCAAAGTCTTCGGTCTTCATCCCGGCCGGTTCCGAGCTAGCTAGCATCTCTTCTTTCCCTTCTTGGTTGTTGAATACTTTAGGCCGGGCACCTTGAGATTTCTTCGCGTGAACGGACAACCTTTAGTAGGTAGGGAGGTCTTCCTTCTTTCTCTACTAGTAGTCGGCATGTCGAAGTACTTGTCGAATTCCTCCTCGATCTTTGGATCGCCGTTCTTGTCCAAGTCTTCCTCGTTGGCGTCTCCTTCCATTCCGATGATGCTCCTCTTGCCCCTCCTCACGACAACACGGCTAGGCTTTGACGGGTCGTAATGAAGAAGCATTGCTCAACTTGGCTAGCGAGTACCCATGGCTCATTTTTCGCGGAGGCGTTCTTCGATTTGGCATCGGGTATTACCATGGTGGTGAAATACCGGCCTTCTTTGACGACGTCCTTGGCCCATCTCACACGGAAAATTGGCACCAACTCTCCACAGTAGTTGAGGTCCCAGATCTCCTCGATCCTTCCGAAGTATCTTTGCTTGACAGTAGCCTCGTCATCACCGTAGGATAGCATAGTTACTCCTGAGTTTTGATATTCGCTATTCCTATCCTTTTCCTCGGTGCAGAATCTGAAACCGCTGATGTCGTACGACTGATAGGTCCTTATGTTGTGCTCGGGGCCCTGTGATAAGAAGAATATGACTTTTTCATCTTCCGTAGATGGCTTTTTGTGCTGTGCTTCAAGCAGTTGCCTTTTCTTGAACCAACTCGTGAAGCTGGAGTTGTGCTCTCTGGTTACGTCTCCCTTCTTCCTCGGTCGGCCTAGGTCGATGTAATTCTTCTCGATTAAGCTTTTGTGCTCTTTCACCCAAGGTTCGATCAATTGTAAGTGTTGTAGCGCGACCCGGTGAGCCCTGTCAAAGTCATCGCGTCGACCAACAATGTCGACAGGGAGTGAGCGGTAGCCCTCGCGGTGACCAAATCCATCGAGCCTGCCGAGGTGCGTCCTGGTGGGCAGACCAACATCCTGGTTCTCGGTGCTTAGATAACTCTGACAGAAGGAGATGCACTCATAGGTTAGAAAGCCCTTGGCCATGCTTGCGTCTAGACGGGCCCTGTTGCGAACGTATCCTTTCATGATACCGTTCTGCCTTTCGAACGGTGATGCATGTAAAATGCATACATGAACTTTGCACTTTAATTGCTTATATTCCAATCATATTTGCATCATATAAGGGTTATATCAATGTTTTATCATGATTTTGGGAATACTTCATAGTTTTCCCATTTATTTGGAATTAACCCTGCACAGGCAGAAAACCCTAGTTTTGTATTTTAATGTTTCAGGGACCCAAACGTCAACGAAATCACCTGGAAATTTACGGGCGTCAATATTTAGAAGGAAGAAGGACTACGGAAAAAGGAAGCAAGCAAACGGAGACCCGAGGGCCAAACGAGCATGGCCCACGCGGCCACAGTACCAGGCCGCGTGGGACCCACCCGTTTGGGCCTCGTGGCTCCGTTGCCGTCGATCTTTGCTCCACCGCCTTCGTCTTGACCTAAAAACGCCTATAAAAAAGGCCCCCCGTCGTTCTCTGGAAGGAGCGCCGCAGAAACACAGAAACACCGAAACGGAGATCAGAAGCTGCAGATTGGAGGGGGGAAACTCCGGCGGGCGCTGCCGGCGTGGTCTCCATCTTCTCCATCGACTTCTCCACCGTCTCCATGATGAAGAGGGAGTAGTCCACCTCTGGACTATGGGTTTGTGGAAGTAACTTATGTATCTCTCCTCTCTTGAGCTTCACTAATTAGTACCGTATGAGCTGCTGAACATGATTACGGTCACCGTTGTAATACCTTTGTGGTGGATCTTTATGAGTTAATATATGTTTGAGATTGCAATGTTTGTTTCAGTTATGAGTATAGATGCATATTATGTACCCCGTTCTTGTCTACTTGTTTTGATCAAGCATGTTTATGAGAGCGTGTGAGGGGGAACGTGTGCATTAGTTGGAGTAACGGGGGGTGGCTAGTGCAGTGAACGTGAGAGAAAGTTCTGCGATCCACTTTGGTATCTTTACCTTACTTTGTTACCTCACTAGGGATAAACTAAAATACCATGCTACCGGGGATGTGGGCGTGACCATTGCCACTAATCCATGACTAGATGTAGCATGTTCTTATTTTCACTTCATGTCATGATACTTATTGCTATACTCTGAGTTATCTTAATTACTGAGGTGTTATGATTTAGTTCGCATCTTGGTGGAGTATAAGAGAGGTTAATAACCAAAAGATCTCTATGTTAGGACGTGATGCCCATATATCTAAGTAACTTGTTATCAAACCCTGTGTTGCAATCTCATATGTTAACTTTGTGTGTTCCATTGTCTACCACTTTATAAAGAGAGAGTGCATTTGTGAAACCATGAACCCCGGTCCATTTTTAATCATAAGAAACACCTTTCCAACACCATATACCACTTTTATATTTTCAGCCATCATTAAATCCGAAAATACAAAAATACTTTTCATCTTGCATACATCATTTAAAAACCCAAAAATATCATTTACCATTGCATCCACCATCATTGCATATTTATTTCTTGTTTGCATTGCATAACTATCCTGATATCATTCTTACACCTTGTGCTTGACAACCACAGGTGAGGTTGAGGACCAAAACATCTAACCTTGTTTTGTAAGTAACCAAAAGAAGGATAAGAAGATAAATCTACCACTTCAGATTCCCCGAGAGTTCGATATTAAACCCTCGAGTCATCCCTCGTGGGGAAAACTGTCTTCCACTATACTATACACTCTGCACTTGGAGTCTCAACCTAAATCCCGTTATTTGTGCAGGCATCAAGACTTGCTCTTCGGGATCATCAAACGGCATCATGTAGTGCAGAAACGTTGGCCCGAGCTGCAGGATGTCATCAACGACATGGAGAAGGAGATGCACGCAGATGTCAAAGAATGCGGGCGGGAAGTAAATCTCGAGCTCGCATAGTATCACCACGATCTCCTCCTGTAGCCTGTGGAGCTGCCTCACGCCGATCGACTTCCTGTTGATGACGTCGAAAAAGTTGCAAAGGCCAAACAGCGTATCACGGACGTGCTCGTCCCTTATCCCTCGGATCGCAACGGGAAGCATCTGCGTCATCAGCATGTGACAATCGTGAGACTTCATCCTGCTGAACCTCTTCTTCGTTCCGTCCAGATATCTGCTTATCTTCCCTGCGTAACCATAAGGAAATTTGACTCCTAGGAGGCACCTGTAAAACTGCTCGAGCTCCTCCGTACTCATAGTGAAGCAGGCAGGGGAAGCACCACCGCGTTCTTCTTTACCCTTTTGTGGCGACCTTGAGTCCCTTCCGTCTGGTCATCATCATCATCATCATCATCATCATCATCACTATCGGGGGCCTGAAGATCTTTCTTGATGCCAAGCCATTTCAGATCGTATCTTGCTTTCGTCCCATCCTTGGTCTTTTCCGGCATGTTCGAAAGAGAGCCAAGAAGACTCTCGGTAACATTCTTCGTAATGTGCATTAGATCGAGGCTATGGGGCGTGTGGAGGACCTTCCAGTACTCCAAGTCGTGGAAAACAGACCTCGCTTTCCATACACCCAGCAGCGGATTTACCCTCGGTCGCTTCTTTCCCGGCGCAGGGTACTCCTCCCAATTTTTCAAAAGCTCGTCGATTTCTGTGCCGCTCCTCGGGCGCGGTTCTGTTTCGAGCTCGTCTTGACCATCGAACAAATCACCGCGTTTTCTCCACGGGTGCTCCATGCGAAGCCACCTTCGAGCCCCTGGGTACACGGTTTTCGAAGACCCGAGATCCCTTGGTAGCTGGATATGCGGGGTCTCATCCATGCACCTGACACATGCGCAGAATCCGTGGCCCACCTGGGCCGATACATATGAGCATCCAGGATAGTCATGCACCGTCGTGAGCAACGCGGCTCTCATATCGAAATAATCTTTAGTGTAGGCGTCCCACGTACGGGCTGGCGTCTTCCATAGCGTTTCTAACTCCTCTTTCAACAGCTCGAGATACAGATGTATGTCGATACCAGGTTGTTTCGGCCCCTGAATGAGAATACTCATGTGTATGTACTTTTGCTTCGTGCACAGCCACGGGGGAAGGTTGTAAGGCCATACAAACACGGTCCAGGTGCTATGTGTGCTACTCTGGTTGCCGAACGGATTGAGTCCATCGGTGCTCATAACCAGCCTGACGTTCCTTGCGTCGCCCCCGAAATCTTCGAAGGCGATGTCCAATGCTTCCCAATTGCTAGCGTCTGAAGGGTGTGGCAGGATGGTGCCCTTCTCCGGATCTTCTTCGGGCTTCTTCCTTTCCGCGTGCCATTGCATGAGCTTTGCTTCCTTAGGGTCCACGAACCACCGCTGCAGACGGGGAGTGATAGGAAAGTACCATACCACTTTTCGAGGATTTTCTTGCTCCCACTCTTGTACCGTCCGTGGCCGCACACCGGACATGTGGCCATGTCCTTGTAATCGCCCCAATAAATGGCGCAATCATTGATGCAGGCGTGGTATTTGACGTGCGGTAGGTCAAGAGGGCACACGACTTTCTTGGCCTCCTCGATACTACTTGGCAATGTGTTCCCCTCGGGGAGTATATCGTGCATGAATTTCATGTTCTTGTCGAAGGTCACGTCGGTCCATCTGTTTCCCGCCTTCATCTCCAGAGCATCAAGCGTTACTTGCAAACGCGTATCCTGGGGCCGGCACCCAGGATACAACGGAGTCTTCCCGTCTATCTCCATTTGCGCCAGCTTGGATTTCTCTCTGGCTGCAGTTCTGGCGTTGCTCGTCTCCTTGAGGAGCAGTTATTGAACATGAGCGTCCTGCAAGGCCGAAGTTAGCGGGTCTGTGTGTTCGCGCCACCACCGGCATCTCCTTCGTCATGATGACGATCTTGTCCGCCGACATCTCCTTCGTCATGATGATGATCTTATCCGCCGGCATCTTCTTCGTCATGATGATCTTGTTCGCCGACATCTCCTTCGTCATGATGATGATCTTCTCCGCCGGCATCTCCTTCGTCATGATGATGATCTTGTCCGCCGACATATCCTTCGTCATGACGATGATCTTGTTCCAGCATGAAACCGCGCCTGAGCAGGTGATCCTCCAATTATCCAGAATCAGGGTCGATCCACCTCACAAGTTTGCATCTTCGACATGGACATCTTATCTGGCTTCTGTTGAACCGAATCATGTCCGCCTTCGCTTCTTCCTTGTATCTTCTGATTCGACCGGAGCTCATCATGATGACCATGGTTGACTACGCGGTATACATAGAGCAGAGACGAGAGTATATATGATAATTAGAACCGCAACATGCACAAACAGAAACACACATGCATGCAAGGTCGTCGAAAAAATTCGGCATGACCTCTCTTAAAAGTATGACATATGGGTTGTGCAAAAATTTGCCGAAATGGAAATTAATCAACATTTCGGCAAACATCCATGCACCACGCCGGCGCAAGCAACAACAAAAAGTTTCTTCCGGACCAATTCATGCACAACACACAAGCTTCACATACACAACATACAAACATGCATATGCATGTCCATCCAACTTTCCTCACCTAGTAGATTCGTTGCCGAGACGTGACCGCGATGGACGAGAGAGTGTGTGGGAGGAAAAGAGATGGGGGAGAGAGGAGGAGAGTATATATGGGGAGCCTCCCGGTTCTCAACAATTATCTATCAACCAAAATAGGTTTAACTACAAAAAATGGAGAAAAGAGTGAGCAAAATGGGATGGGACGGAGGAGGAACGCGAGCTAGGTGGAGGAGGAAGAAGAGCAAATGGGTAGGGAAAGGGGGCTTTTCCCTTTTTGTACATCTGGGACAGCAATTCTGTGGCGCATGGGCCCACATGCGCCACAGAAAGTTGACATTCTGTGGCGCATGTGGGTCCATGCGCCACAGAATTACTGTCCCACCAATCATGGGTGTGGGCCCCGCCAAGCTTTCTGTGACGCATGAGCACAGATGCGCCACAGAAATGCAGAAAGGACCCCAGAATTCGAAATCCAAAGATTGGAGGTGGGGCCCACAGGCTTTCTGTGGCGCACCCTTCTAGTGCGCCACAGAATGCATGCTTTCTGTGGCGCATGACCCCTGGATGCGCCACAAAAGCGTCACACTTTCTGTGGCGCACCAGCTGGTGTGCGCCACAGAATCTTTTTAGTGGCGCATGGCCTTTTTGGTGCGCCGCAAAAAGCCTGTCCATAGAAAGGCAGTTTCCTAATAGTGAAGGCTTAGACGGGTGGCAGATTTGATTAATCAGGGAGAAATGGTCACATGGTCTACCATTTCTTGCCGATCGCTATTATCATCTCGTGGATTCATAGGGCCTAGCTAGCTCCACGCCCGTTCTGAGCAGCAAGCTGGGATTTTTCTTCAAGCTTCCTTGTTGCGGGCTCAAACTGAAGCTGTGTCTGCTGCCGAGTCTCATCCGCCCCCACGCATCGTGCGGCCCTGCATCAAGCCCTCTCGAAGCGCAGGTCGTTGCCGGCGCCGGGGACGGGACCAGGGACGGCCTGCTCTAGTACAAGGACACCGAGAAGAACGCCTGCGGCAACTTCTCCATGGCCGTCGTGCAAGCCTACAATCTGCTCGAGTATGAGAGCCAGGTCGAGGCCGGACCCTTTGTTGCCGAGGGAGACGCCGCGGCGGGGCCGTGTGGGACGTTCGTCGGCACTTATGATGGCTATGACGGGCCGAAGACCGCGCTATCCATCACCGATACGTTGCTCCAGTGGATTCAAAAGAGTACGTGTGCATTCTGAATTTCTGATGGTGCAAAAAGGCACAAATATATCTTGTTGATTATGTAGTCTCATGATGAAATTGTATAGCTTATGACCATAAAAACATTTCTGTAGCTTAGAAAGCGGTAGCTCATCCTAGGTGTTGGTTCCCCCGAGCTCATTTGTTTCACATGAATCAGACTGTCAGCTAATAGTTTGTTACTTTCATGACTGCAGGGTTTGCGGCGAAGCAGCAGACCGTCTCGTTCGAGGTGATACGCAAAACCGACGTCTCCACAGAGGTGGAGTTTCTGAACCTTGTGAGGAAGCAATGGCAGATCGCCTCGGTTGGTCCGTGTTGTTTGGTTGGCGCCATGGTTCGTCCGTGTTGTTTGTTTGGCGAAGGAGTTATTTTTATAGTGAAGGCTGACGATTCTCGGGCTAGGACGCCTAGAATTTCTAGAAGAGATCAACACGCAGAGAGGAGACAAGACGTTGCTCACAAAGTTGTTTTTCTATACAATCACCTATCTATGTAGTGAGGGAAAAGTTAAGTTGACACTGACTATATATACCCTTTGATATCGCAGACCAGGAGGCGTGATACGGGACTGAACAGAAAAACAGGGAAGCGGTAAGGTGTCGTGGGTGCAAGGTTGGAGGAACAAACGTAAACCGAGTCACCCCCGTCGCATCTACATCAACTCCTTCGATGTCCCCATGATAATTGGGGAGAAGTGCACCCTCCGTACTATAAGTTGTGGCAATAGATTGATCGAATCTCTATATGTGTTGTTATTGCTTGAAAGTGTATGAACTATCCTACATGTTGAAGTCATATTTGTGTATATATTTTGACAATCGTAGCCGAAGCCCCGGTAGTATGGATCTTCTATTTATAAATTAAACCAAGGACTGGTATAGAGCAGATTTATTCAGTTCAATTATTTGTGTAAATGGATTTTTTTCTATCTGTGTATGTTAGATGATGGATCTTTATTTATGGGATGATTTATTTTGTGCAATTACTTGTTATGCTTGTGTTTGATATATTTGTAGATGCATATTGTTCTTCCATTCTTGATGCTAGATTCGATCATCCTAGTGGATAGGAAGGTAGGGGATGATGTGCATTAGATGGAGTCTCTTTTGTGGTGTGATTAACATTAACCCAATGACATAAAGAGTAAAATCAGTACTCAAGTTCGTACATTCTTGAACCATCTTCACAGGGACAAGTATCGATAGAAGCTAAGAGCATCTCCAACCGGGATGTACAAAATTTGCGCCTAAAGTGTCCGCGGACACATCCGGACAGTGTCCGGACGTGTCCGCTTTGCACCCCTATTTGTTGGAGTGTCCAGCCATGTCCCTCAAAATTGTCCGGTCACTTGCATGTGATTGGTGGAGACGGAGAGAGGGATAAAAGAAGAACAAAAAAAGAAGTAAAAAAGCGATCCAGTGTGGGCGAGGCGGATAGCCCGGACAACCCCGGACGCCCTCATACTCAGGCTGAGTATGGGGAGTGCCGGACAGTTCACACACATAGGAACGAAATGGGGGACCGGTTGGGTAGCTATATTGCTTCTTTTCTGTCCGGACACTGTCTAGGCTGTCCGCCCGGACAAATAGGGAGAGAATGAGGGGTCCAGTTGGAGATGCTCTAAGGACCAACACCCAACTTTATGTCATGAAATGTAAGCCAATACTTTGTATTTAGTACTTAATTTATGGGTTGTCATGGATGAGCTCGCTTACGGGGAGTATTAGCTTCGTACTTGTCGTGGATGTGTGGTATGTTGACATTATAACGTGATGTCCGTATGGGCGTGGATTATAGTTGATATTCATGCACTCACACTTTAAAACTTTTCATATTTTCATATTTATGCTTGTTAGTTTTGTGTAACCTTTTTTCTGAGAGAGATGTATTAAACCCATGAATACCTATCTATTTTCTTACATAAGAAGCACTGTTTATTTTTAGAGTAATAGTGCTTTAAAAGTCTATAACTAATTATTTAGAAATATAAGAATATTTGTATCTTTGTCTTCAAATTATCTTATTCATTTTTCCACTACCGTCGTAACTGACAACTACTTTGGAACTGTTGGGAACAACAAGGTGGCTTTTCAAAGATTTTAAAGGTTGCTAGATGGAAACGAAAAGTCCAAATTAACTCTATTCCGTAGATGAGTTAAGGCCAGTTTGGCAACGAAGTATTTCTAAAACCAAGTTATTAGAAAACCAAAGTATTTGCATGCCTGACCAACCAATACTTCAGTATTGAAAAAAGAGGTCCATACCTCTTTTTTATATACTTCAACCTTAGTGTAGTTTTCTTGATATTGAAGTATATAAGACTATAGTTTTTTGTTAAAACCAAACACCTCAAAGTATCTAAAACCATAGTATTTTTAGAAACCACGGTTTTAGGAGTGTTTTCAAGATGATTCTTTCTTTGTCGAGACAAAAAAGGTCTTTTCGATTGAAAAATGTGAGTCTGTTTTGCCCACTTTATCCATCCCACTTGATCTTAACCATCTCTGCTCCGCTTCCATGTGGGCAGAGACCCCTGTAGAGAATGAAGAGGAGCCAAGGATCTTACCCTCAAGAGTGCTTCGTTTGTTGAAATGCTTTAAAAATACTTCGCTCCCATACACACCCTAAGTCTCTACACTTAGGACTTATTTACTACTGGTGTATTTTCATTCCCAAAAGAACCGGGGATGAGAGGGAATTTGGTGAATTTTTTGCTTTCACCCAATCCCAACAAATTGGCACAAATATCTTCCCCACAATACACTAGCATAGTGTATAATTTTTTTATCTAGACAAAAATGAGATGGTTGATTAGGAATATCTAGGGATTATCCATTCCAAAACCGGATTAGTAAACGGACTATTGAGATTTTTTTGGATTCAGCATAATCCCCTCCAATCACCCAAGATACGCAGGAAGTAAACAATGCCTTAAGGTACCAACAGTAGGCTCTCTACGAAAATTGTAATTCTAGCCATCAACCACCAAAATGTAATTCTCGTGAGAAGATTCCCAAGGTCTCTTGTGATTTGTGGAATAAGAATAAGAAGTTTCTTATGCAAAAATTAACAAATGGTTGCGTGCAAAAATCTACTAAATTTCCGGCGCTGACCACCAATAACCAGACAACATGACTGACCAACATACTGCTAATTTCCGGTAACAAACCATATGCTGAACTAGAGCCTCCTGAAGCTAACTATATGTCACCATGTAATTTCGTCGGAATGAAAAATGATACGGATTTAACACGTCTTCTTCTTACCATTTCCACTGGAACATGTGGAGCTAGGCACAAACTTTCCATGGAAAATTTTATAACAAGGAGAACCGAAAGGAGGAGCAACTTATCATGCTTGATCCGTTCACGATAGGGATGTGCCCAAGAGTTGACCTCAGCTCATTGGGTGCTAGTGCTACTACTATCCAAGTTGCTGTGTAAACCAATTCCTAGCAATCTTACCTAGATACAGCTGGTGACTCATCAAATGAACGCCCAGTCAAACTTTTGAGACTTAAAAGAAATCGGTAACAAATGGGTCCTTAGAATCAGCTCCACCGCTGCTAAACCCAGTCAGTTATTTTAGGGTGAAATCAGTAGAGTTAGGATACCCAATCTGTTGATTTTTAGAAGACATAAGGCTGCTGTAGGTTTATCATTACCTTTTAATGATTAAGTTGTATCAAAGATATCAGTTGTATCTTTTTCAATGTATGATCTCGTATCTATTGGGATTTTATCCACCTAATTCCGACGAGCCGACCTCTTTCCCCTCACGTTCATTTCTTGCCAGCGTTGTCATGGCCTCGCCTATGCCGGCACAGCGACAAACGGACCAACATCTGTGGTATACCTCTCACCCACCTGCCCCCTCTTCTCGATCGCTATCAAAACGCTTGTTGCCGTCCTCAACTTAACATGCATATGTTCATCCTCCTAACATTGCCTCCGATCCGACCGGCTCCGGTGAGAACCCCCCCCCCCCCCCCCCCCCCCCCCCACTCCTAATCCCAACCGTCCGACTCTCCTACAACTCATCTCGTCAACTCTATGCGAAACGTTTGGGTGAAATCATGCCGCAAGAGTAGTTGACGTTGAAAACACACTCTACTTTCTTATAAAACTCCTATCTTAATTAATCGATTGGGGCAAATCTTTTGCCCCCGTTTAAAAAAAAAAATCTCCTCAACTCTATTGTCTCCACATCAGTGACGGCCCTTCTTGTGTATCATGCCTCCCTTTCATTGCCACCGCCACGACTACGTCTCAGCATGGTTGCCACCGACACATCGACGTTGTCTTCTTCGGATCGCTAGACATTAAGGTGGGAGAAAAATAATGCATTTTCTTAAATAGACCAAGCATAAGAAGAACAAATAAACATACAAGTTACATAACGCCATGTTTAAATATTCAAATGTGATGTGGAAACCAAGGCAAAGTACAGATCCAAGGACAGACCAGTATGTTTTAACAAATGGAAGTAAGATGCTTCTTAGAAGGAGCATATGCATAATTAAGAAGAGAAAAATAAAAGAAAATGAATTGTTCGGGGGGACAAAGACCAAACAAAGACACCATCTTGTGTCTCACTCTCTTTCTTTCCTGTGGGCGCGGCAGCTAAAATAACCAGCTTCCTCTCCCCCCTTTTCGTCAGCTATTCTATCCACAGAGAAGAGATTCCAAATCGAAATTAGCAGCAGAGTAGAAGCAGAAGAAGAGGAGAAAGAAAGAAAAGGTCGTCACATGGCGCTCGGCTCCTCCCTGGAACCATCCTCCTTCCCCTTCTTCCTCCTCAACCTCAGCCTCCTTTCTTGAACAAGCAGAAGAAGGGGCAGTAGCGGCGTCCCGATCCAACTCAGTTTGATCTCCAGCTCCGTTTTGCTGGCCCGCCGGCCGGATTCCCGATCGATTTCAGGGCTTCCATCGCCCGTGGTCTTTTTAGTTTCTTCTCTGTCCCGATCCCGCGCAGCCGGATCGATTGATCGGTTTCAACGCGCGTGGAGGATTTTCTTTCTCGGCTCATGCGGCGGAATCGGAGCCGGAGCTTCAAGGTTTCTTGCCGATCGCTATTATCATTTCGTGGATTCTTAGGGCCTAGCTAGCTCCAGCCCCCGTCCTGAGCAGCAAGCTGGGATTTTTTTTCCTACCCAGCTTCCTTGTTGCTCGGGTCAAACCGAAGCTGTCCCTGCTGGATCTCACCGAGTCTCTAGCCCCCCCTTCCAATTCGATCCATCTGCTGGGACCTGATCGCCGCCTGTGAAGAAGAAGATGGTGGGGCAGACCATGATGCGCATCGTGCGGCCCTGCTTCAAGCCCTCCCTGTCCGACGCGCAGGTCGTCGGGGGCGGCGCCGGGGTCGGGACCAGGGACGGCCTGCTCTGGTACAAGGACACGGGGAGGCACGCCTGCGGCGACTTCTCCATGGCCGTCGTGCAGGCCAACAATCTGCTCGAGGATGGGAGCCAGGTCGAGGCCGCTCCGTTTGTTGTTGATGAGGGCGCGCAGGGCTCTGCAGGGCCGTGTGGGACGTTCGTCGGCGTCTATGATGGCCACGGTGGGCCGGAGACCGCGCGGTTCATTGCCGACACTTTGTTCCACCATTTAAAGAGTAAGTATGCATCTAAGCATTATGATGATGGAAGTGCATGATGAAATGAAATTGACTAGCTTAGAATGTGGTACCTCATCCTAGGTGTTGGTTCACGGACGCGTATATCATTTTAGATGAATGAGACTGTCGATTATTTGTTACTCACAGCTGATCTATTATTGCTTCAATGCAGAGTTTGCGACGGAGCAACAGACCGTTTCAGCCGATGTGATACGCAAAACCTATGCCGCCACAGAGGAGGGGTTTCTGAACCTTGTGAGGAAGCAATGGCTCATCAAACCACAGATCGCCTCGGTCGGTTCGTGTTGTTTGGTTGGCGTCATCAATGAAGGAGTTCTTTACATAGCGAATGCTGGGGATTCTCGGGCTGTTCTCGGGAGAGTCGAAAGGGGTGGCAGAGATATCAAGGCCGTGCAGCTATCGTCGGAGCATAACGCGAGCTTTCAGGTGGTAAGGGATGAACTAAGAGAGTTACACCCAGATGATCCGCGGATCGTGGTCCTGAAGCACAATGTTTGGCGCGTGAAAGGCATTATTCAGGTACTTTGTTCAGCTGAACTCTGTAAAATAGACTATGTAGTAGAACTCAGATGTAAATTTGGGTTACAAGATTACTTAATGTTTGATCATTTGCTTCTCAGGGCACCATTTGTACAAACTTCCATGATCCTTGACTTTTAGCATATTAGCAAAAGTTACTCATGTTCTGGCCTTTTGTTTTGTGTTCAGGTTTCCAGATCAATTGGCGATGCCTACCTAAAAAGTAAAGAATTCAACCGCGAGCCTCTTCTGGCACGGTTCCGTATCCCAGGACCCTTCCATAAACCGATTCTTTGTCCAGAACCATCCATACTAGAACATAGACTGTGTGCGGAAGATCAGTTTGTTATATTTGCCTCTGATGGACTATGGGAGCACTTGAGCAATCAGGAAGCTGTGGATATAGTGAACTCTTCACCTCGGAATGTAAGATAATCTTCCACACTTTCTCTTATACTCCCTCCGTTCCTAAATGTAAGATGTTTTAGCCTTTTCTGGCCCACACCTATCTAGACATGTAGGAACGGAGGGAGTATTATTCTTTAGCAATGTACTGAAATATACTTCCTGTTTCAGGATTGACTTATATTATTGAAGTTTAGCCAAAAATAGATGACATCGATTGTTTTATCAAAAAATGTAGAGTTTACTTGCAAGAACCATTCGTAGCAACTATCCTTTATTCCACAACCTTGAATTGTTCTGGTTTGCACATAATATTGCACTGCCTTGGCTTTTCTGTGACATAGATTAAGTCCAGAGGAACCAATCTTCTGTGAATGTATAATTTATTTTCACAGAAACTGTCCTTGAGTTATTGCTTGAAACCATGTTAGCTGCACAATGCTTTTGCGTCAGTTCGCTGTTTGTTTAACTCACTCATTTTCTTAAGTGAGTCAATTCATCATCATGTCTGTTTTTTTTTGTTGGCACTGTCTTAGAATCAAAAACATATTTTTGTCCCCTGGCTCCTTTGTTCTCAGTTTCCTATCTAGACACTGATTTGTGGGGGATATACCAATGCAAAGAGTGCCATCATTTTGACGGTTTGAGCATAGGTTGTTTTCACAGTATATTCCACAAGGTTTTTTTCCGGGTTTTGCCCGGTTTTCCATTAATTAACCGGGCAACTTTCTTCTTAATTAATAGATTGGGGCAAAGCTTTTGCTCCCATTTCAAAAACGAAAAACAAGGTTTCTTTTTTTATGACATTACCTGAATGTGCGCCCTAGGCGAAGTACTCTGCTCGCAAAGCACCTTGCATTATGAATAGAAATTTTTTAATAAGTGGCCTTGCATTTTAAAACGACGAAGGTACCTTTCATGCTTAGGTTGATCATCGTAGATGATGCTCTCCACTTTTGCAAAATTAATTCCCTTTTGTCAGTTATTGCATGCTTGCGAAGTTCAGTCTTCAACTATTGATGTTGCTAAATACTACAAAAAAAAAAAATCTCTGCAGGGCATAGCAAGAAGGCTAATAAAAGCAGCTCTCCGAGAGGCAGCGAAGAAAAGGGAGATGCGGTACTCAGACTTGAAGAAGATTGATCGTGGGGTTAGGAGACACTTCCATGATGATATTACTGTTGTAGTACTATTCATGGACCCTGCACTCGTCGGCAGGAGGTTATATGGTGGCCCATTGCTTTCGCTACGGGGTGGCGGTGGTACCCCAACGCTTGCACAGAAATGCTGACAATCAATGATGCTTTCTGGAAATATCCTATATCCTTCATATCTTGGCTGGTGCTTTCTACATCACAGGCAGGCATGATGCTGAGCTGCGAGAGCGATATAGGAGGAGCATATTTATTTTGATCTCTAATATGTACAGCTAGAGGCGTCCGGTCCTGTTGCATGAGCCTGAGAGCGCGGCATGTCATTGGTGTGATGACCCCCGCGGCCTGCCCGTTCGGAGAAACCTGGCAGCTGCGTAATTGCAGGTATCGGCATTTTCTTTTCTCGGGCGGGCGGATGAACTGAACTTGGGCAGTACTTACAGAAACATGGGATGAGTGGAGCCCTGTGGTGGGATTCGTTGCTGTTACTGTATCTCATAATCGATCTCTTTGGTTTTGCAGCGTCCCCCTCCCTGTCTGGCTTTCGGGTCCCTGTTGTATGATTAACTTAAGCTGGATGCAGCTGTGTGAACAGAAACAAACAGAGTCCAAACGCGTTAGCGACGGATTTTGTGTAAAAAGCATATATGCCCGATTTTCTGATCTGGCAAGAGAAAAAATATATACATCTTTCATTTCAAGTACATGGTTATATAGAAAAATCGACATGTGTAAGAAGAAGATGATCACTGTTTTGAGTGCAAATTAACGTGTGAGGCAAGTACCGTGTTGCGCTGGTTTTTGTTTGTTTGTCCTTGTATGCGTTGCTTTGGATTAGCAGTCCGACTGGGTGATGATTCAAGTATCCAAGGTTTCTCACTTTGGGGTCATCTATTTTGTGGGTGAATATTGTTTTTGTCAGTTTCTTGTGTGTTGCTGCATCCAAGGGCAAACTAGGATACTGTTGGTAAATGGTCTTGTGACGACTGTCTGAAAATAAATTTTTCGAGGGAGAACATGAGTTGTTTTTCTGAAGCTAGCTGTTCTGTTGTGACCACAGCTGGGATGAAACCCATGCATTGATCCTACATAGAATGTTGTACTAGTGTCTTCCCAACGGAAAGCAAATGTTTTTTGCTTGAGTTAAAAGAGGACTTGGCAGCAAATCCAGAAAGCAAGCTGATGAGACGGCGTGCTGAGTAGGAACAACGTATACGTTAATCTTGTATTTTTTTTGTTTTGACAACTTATACGTTAATCTTGTAGGAAAAGAAAAAGGACACGCAAAAATGCATACCACAGTACATCATTAGCATTCCGTGATTTCATCTACCGGACCTGACGCGCCACGGCCATTATTTTCTTTTGTTTGAGTTGTACTCCAGTTGGGCCACGCAGATAAGTATATCCGGCCCGTAGATGAAGCCCAGTCCAGGTGGGTCTAGGAAACTGGAAGCCGCACTAATTCCCAAACAGAGCCAGAGACGGACATGGACGACCGCCGCCAGTACAATAAACACCATGGTGGATCGATCATCAATTAACGACCACGCCAATCAGTTGTACCACCGTCGTTGAAGGGATATCGGATCGTCGGAGGAGCCATGGGTGACTTCCGGCGACAGCACGCGAGCAAACGCAAGGGGATAAACAGGAAGAAACCAGTCAAGATGGAGGAGGACAAGATGAGCGTCAAGGAGGAGGAGGTGGAGCAGGTGGCGGGCGACCAGGCCGTGGTTGTGGGTGCCGGCGACGAGGAAGAAGAAACTAAGCACAAGACGATGGTGGTGCTGCAGTGCGAGGACGGCGTGGAGCTGGTGGTGCCCAAGGAGGAGGCGAGCCGGTACGGTGGGGACATCGATAACTACATCAGGTCCGGCCATTACCACGACGCCTATGTGCAAACAAGAAGCAGCTGCAACAAGGAATACCCTCTCATCAACCTCTCCGTCAGATCCGACATCCTCTCCAAAGTGATCCACTACTCCAACCAGCAAGCCTCGGACCCCGGCTGGGACGCCGCCGCGTTCGTCCGCGGCCTCGACCACGCCACCCTCGTCGACCTCATCCTCGCCGCCAACGAGCTCGAGAACCGAGTTCTGCTCGGCCACGCCTGCCGGGCCGTCACCGACTTGATCGCGGACAGGGCGCCGTGCCAGATCCGCGCCATGTTCGGCATCAGGCCATATTCTGAGGCAGCAACAACCGGCCCCGACTTCCGATGCACCATGTCGGACGATCAAAACCCGGAGGAGGAGAGGGCGTTGAGGGCCCTCCATCTCGTCCGGTGCCAGGAGTTCACCGCGTACGACCCCCAGCGCCGCGATTACTGGTGTTCCCGATTCTGTTGTTACAACATCGCCTTCTTTGACCACGACAAGGAGTGTGAGTACTGCTCTCTGCCTTCTTTAATTACAGGTTAACATGCAATGGTGATTCTTATCTCGAGACCAACCGGAATTTTTGCTCCAAATGTAGTTTATTTTTTTTGGAAAAAAGCTATATGCTGGAACCCACCGAAATTACTAGGATTTTGGACATCTTATTGAAATTTCAGTCCCTCTCGCAGCTAGGTTTGGTCGCGGGCCCCCGCTTCGGACGATGTGTGAGTCGTCGATCGTGCACTCGTCTTTCAACTTCATTTCATTGAAGGTGTGCAAGTCAGATGTTGGTTCCCAATCAACGTGTTTGGTACTATTATTGCCCGAGACCATATCGACTATAGATGTGTCTATCTATTCAGGCGTGAAGCAGATGATTCCCAGATCATCACTTCACCGGTACGTTTTCTTTCGGGTAAAATATTTAGAACTTAATTTTCTTAGCTTGAAGCATCGTGTCAAACCATCCCGTATAGCTAATCCGGCTATATTCACATGTGTTCGACTTTCTCACGAAAGTGACATGTATGTTTGAATATCCTACTCATTGTTCTAAGCTCTTTGCTGCGTGCAGGATGATACCCTAACTTTGATAGATCCACACCGAGGGCTTGTTGCAGCAGATATTATTTACTTTGAGATCAATTTAAAGATTAAGTGCGACGGAGGCACCGCTAAAGACTTTAGCAAAGGTTTAACAGATTTCAACATTTGCCCTCGCTCTGGTGCAAGGCAAACCATAACCACAGACCTAATGAGCTGGCTAAGTACTGTGGAGTTGGAATTTTCACATGTTTCACATCCCCTGGAAGCTTCCATTACAATCAACGTTCTTAACGGGCCCAGTGAACTCACAAGAGTAGCTGCTTGGACTAGTGGAAACACCGAAGCCCGTGTCACTCTATATGACAGTGAAGCGACCGCGGGGACTCAGATGAAAAATAATGTTTATTCTGTGGCATTAGCTCGCAGCGTGGTGTTTGTTCCACTAGGTGAAAAGCTTGTGTTGCATCTTGTTGGAGATGATGAAGATGAGCACCTTGTCACTCTGGAACATTCCGATGAGGAGGACGAACATGTTTGCATGATGGGTTGCAGCGAGCTACAAGTGAAAGTTTCTTGGACAGCGATCCCAACAAGAAAGAGAGAAGGATGGAGGGAGATTGTTGGAAATGTATGGCTATTAACATGATATATAAAACATCAAGATGAAAATATATTTTGTGCGGCCGGTGTAAAAAAGACAAATCCCTGGTGTTTAAAAATGGCTCTCCACGTAACATTTTTTTCTCTTTTTTATGCCGATCACACAAAATGTCTTTTCGATGCGGAACGTTTTTGTACGGATAGACATTTTTCATATGAATACCCAAAAATGTTTGTTTGAAATCTTTTAATATTTACATGTTTCAAAAACGATATTTACATGTTTCAAAAAATTCTGAAATAAAAAATCCAGCATGTCTACAATTATGATTTTTACCGGTGTGCAGAAATGTAATGCGAAATATTCAGTATTTTGGACTATGTGAAACTGACAATTTTTTGTATCTGAGTTGGTGAACCATGGAAATTCAACAAAAAAATCTGATTTAGAATTTGTCATTTTTTATTGTAGGACCAGATACAAACTATTTTTGATTGAAATTTTACTGACCTTTTTTGAACTTTAAAATGTCGATTTCATTAAATTCAGAAAAAAGTCTACATGGAGGACAGCTCAACTATTGCTTTTAATCAGTTCATCCAGCCGACGGATGAAACTCGGTTATGTGTTTGCACCAATTACTATTTTGAGTACCACACGGCCCGGACACGCAAAACCGGCCGCGATAAAAAATCCCATATTTCTATGGATCGACCAAGTCCGTATCGGAGTAGGTCTAGTTTTTGGTCAGCTTACTTGTGCGTGCATATAAGCACCGCCCGGCCGTGAGTTTGTACCCGAGCTTGTAAGTTGAGTCCGTTTCGGGAAAAAAGTAAGTTTGGGCATTGGAAATCGGGAGCTCTTTGGCTAAAATATTTTTGTGCGCCCGTTCGTGATATTTTGACAGTGATTCAATCCGTGGGGAAATAATCCAACATGGGCAACTTCCGGCAACACCACTCGGGCAAAAACAAGGAGAGAAACAAGAAGAAACCAGTCAAGAACGAGGAGGAGGAGATTAGAGTCAAGGGGGAAGAGGTGGCACGCGGCCAGCAGGCCGGAGGAGTAGTCTGCGGCGTTGATGCTGGCGAAGAAGAAGAAGAAACCAATAAGAAGACGATGGTAGTGCTGCGTACCCAGGACGGCGTGGACCTGGTGGTGTCCAAGGCGGAGGCGTGCCGCTGCGGAACCAAGCTCGAGTTCGATTGCAGGCTCGACAGCCGGTACCACGATGCATAAGCGCAGACAGGAAGCGGCTGCAACAAGGAATATCCTCTCATCGGCCTCATCGTCGAATCCGACATCCTCTCCAAGGTCATCCACTACTCCAACAACCAACAGGAATCCCACCCCGGCTGGGACGCTAAGAAATTCGTCGGCGACCTCGACCACGGCACACTCTTCGAGCTCATCCTCGCCGCACAATACCTCCAGAACCAAGACCTGCTCAACCTCACCTGCCAGACCGTCAACGACATGATCGCTGGCAAGTCGCCGAACCAGATCCGCGCCATGTTCGGCGTCAGGCCGCCTCCTCCAAAAGGTAGTCCACGACCAAAGCGTGGAGAATCAACCAAGAACATCACACCGCAACAAAAGCAGGAGCTTAAGAAAGAGGAGAGGGCGCTGAGGGCTCTCCACACCGTTCGCTGCCAGGAATTCACCTCGTACGACCCCCAGTTGAATTGCCTCATGCCTACCCGGTTTTGTCACCGCCACAACTTTGCTTTCTTCGACTACGACAAAGAATGTGAGTACATATATCCAGTACCACAATCTCTCCTACATAGTTTCACTCGTTAATCTACCTAGAAAGCTAGCTTCTTAATACTATATATTTCGTACAGCCGAGATTCATCGTGGCCCCCCGCTTCACGAGATACCTCCACCGATGCGTGAGTCACTTGTATTTTCATCCGTCAACTTCATCTCCTTGAAGGTGTGTGAGTCAGATGTCGGCTTCCCGATCAACGTGTTCGGTACTGTCATCTCAAGGGACGAAGTCGACTACAGATGTGTCTACCTCTTCCGGCGTGAAGCAGATGATTCCCAGATCATCACCTCGCCGGTACGCACCAGTTAATTATTACCTCTTCGCTCTCATGGATTCTTGCAATCGCTACCTTGTTTTAAATCAGATATGTCGGTTATGTCCTAGAAATTATCCAGTACACTCATCTAACTTGGATTATATTTTGACATGATTTTATTTTCATAAAATCCTGTGCAGGATGATAAATTAGCTTTGATGGATCCATGTCGAGGGCTTGTTCCGGGTGATAGTATTTATTTTGAGTTCAACCTAAAAATCAAGTGTGATGGAGGCGCAATCAAAGACTTTAGCAGAGGTGTGACGGATTTCAACAGCGTCTGCGAGAGCATGGTTGTGCGTCTAATAAGCCGGCTCTCTACTGTGGAATTGCTATGTGCAGATGTAACATGGCCCCTCGAAGCCTCCATTTCAATCAACATTCTCAAAGGGACATGTAATCTCACAAGAGTAGCTGCTTGGACTACAGGAAATACCGAGGATCGTATCATTCTATATGACACTCAAGCAGTTGCAAGCACTCAAATGGCAACAATGGTTAACTCTATCACATTAGCTCGTCGTGTGGTAGTCGTTCCACTAGATGAAGAGCTGGTGCTCCATCTTGTTGTTGATGATGATGAAACGGAGGACCTTGTCCTCACTCTAGGAAACACTGTTGACGAACATAAGCATGTCTACAAGATGGATTGCGCCGAAATGGAGGTGAAAGTTGTTTGGACAACTGTCCCAAAAAGAAGGAAGATATGCAAAAATTGGGAGTATGTTGGAAACCAGCGCTTGATACTATGACATCATTAAAAAACCGTTTTGTTGGAATCAAAATATTATTTTATCTGAGAGAAATCAGTTTAAGTATATATTAAAATTTCACTTGGATCTTCGTGTGTCTTTTGTTGGAATTTTCATGTGGGTAGCATCCACAGTAAGAAATACTCCATAATGTTATTTTATTTTACGTACTTATGAGCTAGCTATATTCATTGGTTTCTTGTTGTGCTCGCGTACATCTTTTTTTTTTTCTGTGGCTATCGTACGTCCCCCATGCATGGAGCTAGGTGTAAAGGAGTAATGAAGATGTATACTTGTCGCTTGAAAAAAGTGTCATTTTATAGAGCGAGAGGGTGAGACAAGTTTGGATTTTGAGAGGGAAAGCAAGAGAAGGTACCCCCGCTCGTTTTTCACGCATTTTCGGTAGGTAGGCCATAGTATTATTCGCCCCTAATTTCTAGTCCCGTCCCTCCCATTGTTTCTCCAACAGTAACTCTCTCCATCTCCTAATTAAGATCACCAACTTATGCGAGCGATATTAGCATATGGCCAAAGGAAAAATCTCACTGAAATGAGGGACGGTGGACCGTGTCAAAGGCAACATCGTCAGCGTCATGTCTCGAAGGCAACATCGTCAGTGCCATGACTCTTGTTGCCGTCAAGGAAGACTGTCATCGTCTACGTGGAGATCAAGTTTCTTCTTGTTGCCGCCATCACCGACACCATCATCATCTCCTCCGTGGAGGTCGATAGTTTGCCCAGGCCTGTAGCGACATGAGCAAGCAGACAAACTAGATGAGCATGGCGTCCAAGGCCAGCAGGGCCACTGCCATAGTCCGTCGACGGCCAACTCACGGTGGCGTCAGGCTGCACCAGGCTGGTACGGAAGGTTGGCGTATAACACACTATTGTACAACCGTCGGTGGCGTATAACACACTATTGTACAACCGTCGGAACCATATCCTTCACAACAAGAGGCGCTCGTTTGCAACTACTGTAAACATATTGGGTCTCTTCCTTATCGGGACAGCTGTCCACGCAACTCTCACCTCTACTTCAGCACAACCCATCCTGCGAACAAACACTTCATCGGATTGTCCCACTGTGAGGGCAAGGTGTTCAAGTACGTCACCACCAACTAGGAACAGAGCGAGCTTCTCATCCAGTCGTACTACTACCACACGGCGAGTTAACGGAACAGAGGCGCCGTCACCGAATACTGTCCCAGTGCCTCCTGCTTCACTACTACCGTCGTCGTATAGAACGATATGATCCCTAAATTTTCCAGCAGTCGAAGCAGCAACTCTTGAGAGATTACACGGCCCCTTCAAAATATTAATTGAAACGGTAGCTTCCACGGGGTGGTACACGTGCACACACGACAATTCCACACTACTCAGCTGACTGTCAAGGCGCAACGTCTTCGTTTGTATACCTGTAGGGAGACGGACCCAATCGAACTCTACTATACCTTCGCTCAATTCTTTAATTGCACCTCCGTTACACTTGACTTTTAAATCGATCTCAAAATAGACTATACTCTCCGGAACAAGGGCTCGGCATGGATCCATCAAAGATAACATATCATCCTGGAAAAAAAAAAGGAAGAATCATGTCAAAATATGTCTCTTAAGCACAGCCGTGAATAGTCAGATAAAAGGATGATTACAAAGATTGACATAACTTCTTACACTACTCCATCAACAACATATGAACAAATCACCGATAGCAATTATCCAGTTTCCATTACAAATGTGTAAACAGTAGCACATCATTGTTAAAAAGCTTTTGCTCCCATTTCAAAAACGAAAAACAAGGTTTCTTTTTTTATGACATTACCTGAATGTGCGCCCTAGGCGAAGTACTCTGCTCGCAAAGCACCTTGCATTATGTATAGAAAAATTTAAAAAAGTGGCCTTGCATTTTAAAACGACGATGGTACCTTTCATGCTTAGGTTGATCATCGTAGATGATGCTCTCCACTTTTGCAAAATTAATTCCCTTTTGTCAGTTATTGCATGCTCGCGAAGTTCAGTCTTCAACTATTGCTGTTGCTAAATACTACAAAAAAAAAATCTCTGCAGGGCATAGCAAGAAGGCTAATAAAAGCAGCTCTCCGAGAGGCAGCGAAGAAAAGGGAGATGCGGTACTCAGACTTGAAGAAGATTGATCGTGGGGTTAGGAGACACTTCCATGATGATATTACTGTTGTAGTACTATTCATGGACCCTGCACTCGTCGGCAGGAGGTTATATGGTGGCCCATTGCTTTCGCTACGGGGTGGCGGTGGTACCCCAACGCTTGCACAGAAATGCTGACAATCAATGATGCTTTCTGGAAATATCCTATATCCTTCATATCTTGGCTGGTGCTTTCTACATCACAGGCAGGCATGATGCTGAGCTGCGAGAGCGATATAGGAGGAGCATATTTATTTTGATCTCTAATATGTACAGCTAGAGGCGTCCGGTCCTGTTGCATGAGCCTGAGAGCGCGGCATGTCATTGGTGTGATGACCCCCGCGGCCTGCCCGTTCGGAGAAACCTGGCAGCTGCGTAATTGCAGGTATCGGCATTTTCTTTTCTCGGGCGGGCGGATGAACTGAACTTGGGCAGTACTTACAGAAACATGGGATGAGTGGAGCCCTGTGGCGGGATTCGTTGCTGTTACTGTATCTCATAATCGATCTCTTTGGTTTTGCAGCGTCCCCCTCCCTGTCCGGCTTTCGGGTCCCTGTTGTATGATTAACTTAAGCTGGATGCAGCTGTGTGAACAGAAACAAACAGAGTCCAAACGCGTTAGCGACGGATTTTGTGTAAAAAGCATATATGCTCGATTTTCTGATCTGGCAAGAGAAAAAAATATATACATCTTTCATTTCAAGTACATGGTTATATAGAAAAATCGACATGTGTAAGAAGAAGATGATCACTGTTTTGAGTGCAAATTAACGTGTGAGGCAAGTACCGTGTTGCGCTGGTTTTTGTTTGTTTGTCCTTGTATGCGTTGCTTTGGATTAGCAGTCCGACTGGGTGATGATTCAAGTATCCAAGGTTTCTCACTTTGGGGTCATCTATTTTGTGGGTGAATATTGTTTTTGTCAGTTTCTTGTGTGTTGCTGCATCCAAGGGCAAACTAGGATACTGTTGGTAAATGGTCTTGTGATGACTGTCTGAAAATAATTTTTTCGAGGGAGAACATGAGTTGTTTTTCTGCAGCTAGCTGTTCTGTTGTGACCACAGCTGGGATGAAACCCATGCATTGATCCTACATAGAATGTTGTACTAGTGTCTTCCCAACGGAAAGCAAATGTTTTTTGCTTGAGTTAAAAAGAGGACTTGGCAGCAAATCCAGAAAGCAAGCTGATGAGACGACGTGTATGGCCAGACAAATGACTCCCGCGAAGGAAGAACTCACTGACAATCAGTGGGCTCTGCTCGTGGACTGCAGAAGCCCAAAATTTGGTGTAAGCTCAATGTTTTCAGGCCGTCCACACCATACGGCACATGTTGGTTTTCTCATCACATTTCAGTTCGCAGGAACAATTGATAGTTTTTAGTGGAACACAATTAAGATTACCTTGATCAAAGCTATAACGGGAATCGTCGACAAGAGGGCTCCGTTTTCTGGGTTTTTTGGTAAGGTTTGTTGGGGCGCCGTTCTGATGGCGGCGGCGGCGTCTCTTGCAATAAGGTCTCCCCGGCTTCAACCCCATCTCGACGGTGACGTCGAGAAGCTTGTGGGAGTGGTGTGTTTCTCAAGGGCTTTTTCTGGCGGTGACGATCTCCGGATTGTCGTGGAGCTTCATCGGCGGTTCATCCTTCTTCGGCACCGGGACGGATGTGGTCTTCTTGACCCGTTCGGCGACTTCCCGTCCGCAACTAACAACGTCAGGCCGACTCAGGGAAGAGCGGCAGCGGCGGCGCGCCGTCGACACGGTCTGGAGGTTGAAGACGAAGGGCATCTCAAGGATCTCGTTGTAATTTTCGTTTTTGTTGAGATGTTTTGTACGGTTCGATGTTTCTTTTAATACCAGGGTCCTTTTGCAAAAAAAAAGCTATAACGGGAATATTAAGAGAAGTGACATAGCAAGATTATAAAAAAATATCTCTGGTGGTGCTTGATAGAAGTAACAATGCTTCTCCAAAATGAACAAGCTTAGCAATAATGCCAAACTGGTCGGGTAACACACACTTTGCAGTGCACCGGTTCTCAACAACTTTCTCTTATTTAGGAGTAAAGTACGGCCAGATCATCTATCGACGCCACACTGAAGTATCACCGTCTGATTCAGTCAAGTACTACTCTTTTAACACATGACAGTTTTGCATTCTCCCTGAGCTGGTTCATTTCCCCATTACATCTGCCCTGCTTCAACATACAGTATCCTCCTCGAAAATATCAGTCTGCATCTGCCAACAGTATCATATCGTTACAGCTTATGCTGATCGACATGACGGCGTGCTGAGTAGGAACAACGTATACGTTAATCTTGTATTTTTTTGTTTTGACAACTTATACGTTAATCTTGTAGGAAAAGAAAGAGGACACGCAAAAATGCATACCACAGTACATCATTAGCATTCCGTGATTTCATCTACCGGACCTGACGCGCCACGGCCATTATTTTCTTTTGTTTGAGTTGTACTCCAGTTGGGCCACTCAGATAAGTATATCCGGCCCGTAGATGAAGCCCAGTCCAGGTGGGTCTAGGAAACTGGAAGCCGCAGTAATTCCCAAACAGAGCCAGAGACGGACATGGACGACCGCCACCAGTACAATAAACACCATGGTGGATCGATCATCAATTAACGACCACGCCAATCAGTTGTACCACCGTCGTTGAAGGGATATCGGATCGTCGGAGGAGCCATGGGTGACTTCCGGCGACAGCACGCGAGCAAACGCAAGGGGATAAACAGGAAGAAACCAGTCAAGATGAGCGTCAAGGAGGAGGAGGTGGAGCAGGTGGTGGGCGACCAGGCCGTGGTTGTGGGCGCCGGCGACGAGGAAGAAGAAACTAAGCACAAGACGATGGTGGTGCTGCAGTGCGAGGACAGCGTGGAGCTGGTGGTGCCCAAGGAGGAGGCGAGCCGGTACGGTGGGGACATCGACAGCTACATCAGGTCCGGCCATTACCACGACGCCTATGTGCAAACAAGAAGCAGCTGCAACAAGGAATACCCTCTCATCAACCTCTCCGTCAGATCCGACATCCTCTCCAAAGTGATCCACTACTCCAACCAGCAAGCCTCGGACCCCGGCTGGGACGCCGCCGCGTTCGTCCGCGGCCTCGACCACGCCACCCTCGTCGACCTCATCCTCGCCGCCAACGAGCTCGAGAACCGAGTTCTGCTCGGCCACGCCTGCCGGGCCGTCACCGACTTGATCGCGGACAGGGCGCCGTGCCAGATCCGCGCCATGTTCGGCATCAGGCCATATTCTGAGGCAGCAACAACCGGCCCCGACTTCCGATGCACCATGTCGGACGATCAAAACCCGGAGGAGGAGAGGGCGTTGAGGGCCCTCCATCTCGTCCGGTGCCAGGAGTTCACCGCGTACGACCCCCAGCGCCGCGATTACTGGTGTTCCCGATTCTGTTGTTACAACATCGCCTTCTTTGACCACGACAAGGAGTGTGAGTACTGCTCTCTGCCTTCTTTAATTACAGGTTAACATGCAATGGTGATTCTTATCTCGAGACCAACCGGAATTTTTGCTCCAAATGTAGTTTATTTTTTTTGGAAAAAAGCTATATGCTGGAACCCACCGAAATTACTGGGATTTTGGACATCTTATTGAAATTTCAGTCCCTCTCGCAGCTAGGTTTGGTCGCGGGCCCCCGCTTCGGACGATGTGTGAGTCGTCGATCGTGCACTCGTCTTTCAACTTCATTTCATTGAAGGTGTGCAAGTCAGATGTTGGTTTCCCAATCAACGTGTTTGGTACTATTATTGCCCGAGACCATATCGACTATAGATGTGTCTATCTATTCAGGCGTGAAGCAGATGATTCCCAGATCATCACTTCACCGGTACGTTTTCTTTCGGGTAAAATATTTAGAACTTAATTTTCTTAGCTTGAAGCATCGTGTCAAACCATCCCGTATAGCTAATCCGGCTATATTCACATGTGTTCGACTTTCTCACGAAAGTGACATGTATGTTTGAATATCCTACTCATTGTTCTAAGCTCTTTGCTGCGTGCAGGATGATACCCTAACTTTGATAGATCCACACCGAGGGCTTGTTGCAGCAGATATTATTTACTTTGAGATCAATTTAAAGATTAAGTGCGACGGAGGCACCGCTAAAGACTTTAGCAAAGGTTTAACAGATTTCAACATTTGCTCTCGCTCTGGTGCAAGGCAAACCATAACCACAGACCTAATGAGCTGGCTAAGTACTGTGGAGTTGGAATTTTCACATGTTTCACATCCCCTGGAAGCTTCCATTACAATCAACGTTCTTAACGGGCCCAGTGAACTCACAAGAGTAGCTGCTTGGACTAGTGGAAACACCGAAGCCCGTGTCACTCTATATGACAGTGAAGCGACCGCGGGGACTCAGATGAAAAATAATGTTTATTCTGTGGCATTAGCTCGCAGCGTGGTGTTTGTTCCACTAGGTGAAAAGCTTGTGTTGCATCTTGTTGGAGATGATGAAGATGAGCACCTTGTCACTCTGGAACATTCCGATGAGGAGGACGAACATGTTTGCATGATGGGTTGCAGCGAGCTACAAGTGAAAGTTTCTTGGACAGCGATCCCAACAAGAAAGAGAGAAGGATGGAGGGAGATTGTTGGAAATGTATGGCTATTAACATGATATATAAAACATCAAGATGAAAATATATTTTGTGCGGCCGGTGTAAAAAAGACAAATCCCTGGTGTTTAAAAATGGCTCTCCACGTAACATTTTTTTCTCTTTTTTATGCCGATCACACAAAATGTCTTTTCGATGCGGAACGTTTTTGTACGGATAGACATTTTTCATATGAATACCCAAAAATGTTTGTTTGAAATCTTTTAATATTTACATGTTTCAAAAACGATATTTACATGTTTCAAAAAATTCTGAAATAAAAAATCCAGCATGTCTACAATTATGATTTTTACCGGTGTGCAGAAATGTAATGCGAAATATTCAGTATTTTGGACTATGTGAAACTGACAATTTTTTGTATCTGAGTTGGTGAACCATGGAAATTCAACAAAAAAATCTGATTTAGAATTTGTCATTTTTTATTGTAGGACCAGATACAAACTATTTTTGATTGAAATTTTACTGACCTTTTTTGAACTTTAAAATGTCGATTTCATTAAATTCAGAAAAAAGTCTACATGGAGGACAGCTCAACTATTGCTTTTAATCAGTTCATCCAGCCGACGGATGAAACTCGGTTATGTGTTTGCACCAATTACTATTTTGAGTACCACACGGCCCGGACACGCAAAACCGGCCGCGATAAAAAATCCCATATTTCTATGGATCGACCAAGTCCGTATCGGAGTAGGTCTAGTTTTTGGTCAGCTTACTTGTGCGTGCATATAAGCACCGCCCGGCCGTGAGTTTGTACCCGAGCTTGTAAGTTGAGTCCGTTTCGGGAAAAAAGTAAGTTTGGGCATTGGAAATCGGGAGCTCTTTGGCTAAAATATTTTTGTGCGCCCGTTCGTGATATTTTGACAGTGATTCAATCCGTGGGGAAATAATCCAACATGGGCAACTTCCGGCAACACCACTCGGGCAAAAACAAGGAGAGAAACAAGAAGAAACCAGTCAAGAACGAGGAGGAGGAGATTAGAGTCAAGGGGGAAGAGGTGGCACGCGGCCAGCAGGCCGGAGGAGTAGTCTGCGGCGTTGATGCTGGCGAAGAAGAAGAAGAAACCAATAAGAAGACGATGGTAGTGCTGCGTACCCAGGACGGCGTGGACCTGGTGGTGTCCAAGGCGGAGGCGTGCCGCTGCGGAACCAAGCTCGAGTTCGATTGCAGGCTCGACAGCCGGTACCACGATGCATAAGCGCAGACAGGAAGCGGCTGCAACAAGGAATATCCTCTCATCGGCCTCATCGTCGAATCCGACATCCTCTCCAAGGTCATCCACTACTCCAACAACCAACAGGAATCCCACCCCGGCTGGGACGCTAAGAAATTCGTCGGCGACCTCGACCACGGCACACTCTTCGAGCTCATCCTCGCCGCACAATACCTCCAGAACCAAGACCTGCTCAACCTCACCTGCCAGACCGTCAACGACATGATCGCTGGCAAGTCGCCGAACCAGATCCGTGCCATGTTCGGCGTCAGGCCGCCTCCTCCAAAAGGTAGTCCACGACCAAAGCGTGGAGAATCAACCAAGAACATCACACCGCAACAAAAGCAGGAGCTTAAGAAAGAGGAGAGGGCGCTGAGGGCTCTCCACACCGTTCGCTGCCAGGAATTCACCTCGTACGACCCCCAGTTGAATTGCCTCATGCCTACCCGGTTTTGTCACCGCCACAACTTTGCTTTCTTCGACTACGACAAAGAATGTGAGTACATATATCCAGTACCACAATCTCTCCTACATAGTTTCACTCGTTAATCTACCTAGAAAGCTAGCTTCTTAATACTATATATTTCGTACAGCCGAGATTCATCGTGGCCCCCCGCTTCACGAGATACCTCCACCGATGCGTGAGTCACTTGTATTTTCATCCGTCAACTTCATCTCCTTGAAGGTGTGTGAGTCAGATGTCGGCTTCCCGATCAACGTGTTCGGTACTGTCATCTCAAGGGACGAAGTCGACTACAGATGTGTCTACCTCTTCCGGCGTGAAGCGGATGATTCCCAGATCATCACCTCGCCGGTACGCACCAGTTAATTATTACCTCTTCGCTCTCATGGATTCTTGCAATCGCTACCTTGTTTTAAATCAGATATGTCGGTTATGTCCTAGAAATTATCCAGTACACTCATCTAACTTGGATTATATTTTGACATGATTTTATTTTCATAAAATCCTGTGCAGGATGATAAATTAGCTTTGATGGATCCATGTCGAGGGCTTGTTCCGGGTGATAGTATTTATTTTGAGTTCAACCTAAAAATCAAGTGTGATGGAGGCGCAATCAAAGACTTTAGCAGAGGTGTGACGGATTTCAACAGCGTCTGCGAGAGCATGGTTGTGCGTCTAATAAGCCGGCTCTCTACTGTGGAATTGCTATGTGCAGATGTAACATGGCCCCTCGAAGCCTCCATTTCAATCAACATTCTCAAAGGGACATGTAATCTCACAAGAGTAGCTGCTTGGACTACAGGAAATACCGAGGATCGTATCATTCTATATGACACTCAAGCAGTTGCAAGCACTCAAATGGCAACAATGGTTAACTCTATCACATTAGCTCGTCGTGTGGTAGTCGTTCCACTAGATGAAGAGCTGGTGCTCCATCTTGTTGTTGATGATGATGAAACGGAGGACCTTGTCCTCACTCTAGGAAACACTGTTGACGAACATAAGCATGTCTACAAGATGGATTGCGCCGAAATGGAGGTGAAAGTTGTTTGGACAACTGTCCCAAAAAGAAGGAAGATATGCAAAAATTGGGAGTATGTTGGAAACCAGCGCTTGATACTATGACATCATTAAAAAACCGTTTTGTTGGAATCAAAATATTATTTTATCTGAGAGAAATCAGTTTAAGTATATATTAAAATTTCACTTGGATCTTCGTGTGTCTTTTGTTGGAATTTTCATGTGGGTAGCATCCACAGTAAGAAATACTCCATAATGTTATTTTATTTTTCGTACTTATGAGCTAGCTATATTCATTGGTTTCTTGTTGTGCTCGCGTACATCTATTTTTTTTTTCTGTGGCTATCGTACGTCCCCCATGCATGGAGCTAGGTGTAAAGGAGTAATGAAGATGTATACTTGTCGCTTGAAAAAAGTGTCATTTTATAGAGCGAGAGGGCGAGACAAGTTTGGATTTTGAGAGGGAAAGCAAGAGAAGGTACCCCCGCTCGTTTTTCACGCATTTTCGGTAGGTAGGCCATAGTATTATTCGCCCCTAATTTCTAGTCCCGTCCCTCCCATTGTTTCTCCAACAGTAACTCTCTCCATCTCCTAATTAAGATCACCAACTTATGCGAGCGATATTAGCATATGGCCAAAGGAAAAATCTCACTGAAATGAGGGACGGTGGACCGTGTCAAAGGCAACATCGTCAGCGTCATGTCTCGAAGGCAACATCGTCAGTGCCATGACTCTTGTTGCCGTCAAGGAAGACTGTCATCGTCTACGTGGAGATCAAGTTTCTTCTTGTTGCCGCCATCACCGACACCATCATCATCTCCTCCGTGGAGGTCGATAGTTTGCCCAGGCCTGTAGCGACATGAGCAAGCAGACAAACTAGATGAGCATGGCGTCCAAGGCCAGCAGGGCCACTGCCATAGTCCGTCGACGGCCAACTCACGGTGGCGTCAGGCTGCACCAGGCTGGTACGGAAGGTTGGCGTATAACACACTATTGTACAACCGTCGGTGGCGTATAACACACTATTGTACAACCGTCGGAACCATATCCTTCACAACAAGAGGCGCTCGTTTGCAACTACTGTAAACATATTGGGTCTCTTCCTTATCGGGACAGCTGTCCACGCAACTCTCACCTCTACTTCAGCACAACCCATCCTGCGAACAAACACTTCATCGGATTGTCCCACTGTGAGGGCAAGGTGTTCAAGTACGTCACCACCAACTAGGAACAGAGCGAGCTTCTCATCCAGTCGTACTACTACCACACGGCGAGTTAACGGAACAGAGGCGCCGTCACCGAATACTGTCCCAGTGCCTCCTGCTTCACTACTACCGTCGTCGTATAGAACGATATGATCCCTAAATTTTCCAGCAGTCGAAGCAGCAACTCTTGAGAGATTACACGGCCCCTTCAAAATATTAATTGAAACGGTAGCTTCCACGGGGTGGTACACGTGCACACACGACAATTCCACACTACTCAGCTGACTGTCAAGGCGCAACGTCTTCGTTTGTATACCTGTAGGGAGACGGACCCAATCGAACTCTACTATACCTTTGCTCAATTCTTTAATTGCACCTCCGTTACACTTGACTTTTAAATCGATCTCAAAATAGACTATACTCTCCGGAACAAGGGCTCGGCATGGATCCATCAAAGATAACATATCATCCTGGAAAAAAAAAAGGAAGAATCATGTCAAAATATGTCTCTTAAGCACAGCCGTGAATAGTCAGATAAAAGGATGATTACAAAGATTGACATAACTTCTTACACTACTCCATCAACAACATATGAACAAATCACCGATAGCAATTATCCAGTTTCCATTACAAATGTGTAAACAGTAGCACATCATTGTTAAAAAGCATTAACAATGTATGATGAAACCGTCTAGCTGACAATAACATTTAGTGGAAACTGCATTGACAAAATAAAGACCTAGAAATAATGACAGAGCAGATACATTGGGGACATCAGTGTTGCAATTATAAGAAATATAATGGTAATCCACAAAGCCATTCAGATGAAGTTGATCAAATATGATGTTCACTAAATATTATCATATAACAAGGGAGGATCTGGTGTTTGCAAGAAGGGTTCGTCTACAAGCAATAGAGGAAAGTAAGGATTTTAAAACTAGCAATCTTGGCATACATTTTTCTGGACAAATCAAATGATATTATTTCAATTGATCAATCGCAATTATCTGTTCATGTGCCGATAGTAAAAAAATCCAAAAGTTCGACAACACGCTTACTATAAACAGAATTTGCTTCGGAACTTATCTAGAATTTCATCTAACATGTTATGCATGTAGATGAGATTTTAAAATTGATCAGTGATACGTGTAAATGTGGATTGACGATCTATGATAACTTTTTATGTATTTGTAGTCTTGCAATAGTCATAGATGTTATATCTTTCTACGACATTCTAAGCATATTGAAAACTATAAAAGAGTGAAGTATGCCTAACAATTTCAAAGAGAGGGTATAGCAACGGTTAGCGAGATATAAGGAACAAAAACACATACCCGTGAGCTGATGAATTGGGAATCGTCACTTTCACGCCTAAACAGATAAACACATCTAAAATCGACTTGATCTCTTGCAACAACAGTACCAAATACGTTGATTGGATAGCCCTCCTCCGATTCATGTACCTTGAACGAAATGACATTGAGACATGCGTGCACACAAGACTCGTCAATTGGTGGAGGTATATTGTGAAGCGGCGGCCCCCGGTAAAAGCTAGCTGTGAATAACGATAATCGTAAAAAAGTTATGCCCAACATGTTGTGTAATATCCATCCAATAAAGACCTTGAAGAAGATTAATGGATCGAGCAACCATCAAAATACTCACTCTCTTTATTGTAGTCAAAGAAGGCCATGTTGTATCTGTTGAATCGATTACACACCAAACCCTCGCGCTTGGGGTCGTATGCAGTGATCTCTGTGCCTCGAACTATGTCAAGAGCCCACAACACGTTCCGCAACAATCGAAGCTCTTGGTCGGCAATCTGCTTATGAAAACCAAAAGAGTACATAATGGTAAGATTTGGTTGTTAATCCATGCAGGCCACCAAGGAATAAGAATATATACAGCCTTATTGTTAATATATCCATGAAACGAAACATAAATTCAGCTTCATAAAGTGGCACGATCCAAAGAGTGGAACGATAAAGGGACATACCATGCTATGGCAACACAGATCTGATTGCCTTGATTGCTCTTCATCAAATTCGGGAGCGAATACAATCCTAATGTTGAAGAAACTACAGATCTCACGGGGCGACTTTCCTTTGATTTTATCGGCAAGAGCGCGGCAGGAAAGCACACGGAGTCCTTGGACTCGAAGTACTTGCGAAGCCTATAACGACATAATAATAATATAAATAAATTACTGAAGCCGGTTGCGAAAGTAGAGGGAGGATTCATTTTATATAATAAAATCATTGTGATGTGAGGATGTAAGTAGCTCACGTTGACGAGATCGCAGAGGGTCTCGTTGTCGACATCGATGAACTTTGCATCCCAGTGTGGGTCGTCGTCGATGTCACGGCCGCCGGCGAGCTTCTTCAAGTACTGTATGACTTTAGAGAGAGTTTTACCATCGACGTCGAGGCAGATGGGGGTTTCGGATTGATTTCTAAAACGCATCTCTGCTTTGATGGTCTTGGACTGGATCGCCTCCGGTTTAGACACTGCAAACTCTATGCCGTCCTCGCTCTCCAGTAAGATCATCTTAGTCTTGTTTTCTCTGGCCCCCTCCTCCACCGCCATGGATGGCTCTCCTGCTCGCTCGCTCGAGGCTCGATTCGATAGTTGCTTGGAGTAACCCTAGCTTCTGCAAGGGAACGATCCAGAACCGGCCGCTTGATTTGTTGTCTGCACGCTGCGTGGCTGTGGACCAAGATTTTCATATAGTACGTACGTACTGGTTGGCTCGAATTCTACTTCTACCCGGACAAGGCCTCCGATTCCAATTCTGGTCTCCGATTCCACCAGTTTAGGGCCCGGTCGTCCTCTCAAAATCCATCGAGATAGATTCAGCCTCTGCCGATTGAAGCCAAACCAGCGCTCCCGTGCGGTGTCAACATATGGGCTGAAACCCCAAGCTGCTTGCGGCGGCTACGGAGCTCATGGCTTCGGCTGCGAGCAGGGGCGACATTGTGGTTGATTCGTTCACTGGCGAGTTAGTTGCGGTGTTCTTGGACAGCAATCCCAAATAGAGAGAGAAACCAGTGGAGGGAGATTGTCGGGAATGTATGGCTGTTAACATGACCTGGGGTCATACCATCTCATCTCTCATGTTTTTGTGGGACACTGGAAGGAGTGGTGCATTTCATTCAGACAAAAGGAAAATAGATATGTACGTATACTAACTATAACTAGCAAACGTGCCTGTGCGTTGCTACGGGCTGACTTTTATTGAATACACGTCTATTTGACTAACTTGCCCAACCCATCGTTCGTATCTCTCCCACGACAGTTATCGCCTTCACGATCGCAGATGGCGCCCTTGTGTCACGCAACAACTATCGACCGGCGGCGGCTACTTCAGTGCTACATTTGGTGACCTTATCCGACGTGGCCACTGCCGACCAGCGACGGCTCCTTCACAACTACAATCGGTGCAGGCACCCGGAGTGGCCATTACCGATCGGTGGCGGCGGCTCTTTCACAATAAACGATCTACCATGTGCGGTTGCTGCGGAATTACAAGTTTTTTGATTGCTGGGGAACTACAGTTTTTTAGATATGACTTGAATTATGCTAATATATTTTCAGTGCAATTTCTCGTCAGTTTATGTTGAGCCACTTAGTCCAAATACAATACAACCAAGGTACTCTCAAAAATAAAAAAAACTGATGTATTTTTTATTGGTTTGGGTAGCTTATCACGTGTTCTGATGTATTTACTTTTGTTGGCAAAGTGGCTTTTCTATATAGTGCTGTTTCTAGCTCGGAGCCCTACGGCGGCCTCTTCGCTACTGCCGCTCTTGGAGATCAGGAAGGTTGGGTGCAGGTGGGTCAGGGCAGCCGTCCCCGCCACACGCCATCGTCTTCGCTTCGGGACGAAGGTCTCGAGCCTAGCCTTGCCTTCAAGCGTTGGGCTCGAGGGAGAATCTTTCGGTGTCTCGAGCGTGGCCACCAGGTCAGCACATGTCGTGGGCCCTTCAGATGCATCCGTTGTTGTCGCCCTGGTCATCGGGAGCGTTTCTGCCGTGCGCGCTCTCCTGCTGCTCGTTCTTGCTCTCCGGGTGCTCGGGCTCGCTCTCCGGTTGCTCGTGCTCCTTGCCTGCGGAGTCGTTCTCCGTCTGCTCAGCCTCGCCGCCCCTCGTCGCCTCATAGTTGCGCCGAGGTTGTGGGACACTCGTCGTTGCGTGCTGCGGTGCAGCCGTGTTGCAAGGATTCCAATGCCAACGTCTTTTCATTCTCTACTCTGGAGTCCCAGTTTGCCCTGCTGCGCATGGAGGTCCTTCAGAAGGTTGAGCTGCTTCGCTTTGAGGTCCGCGACGCTCTTGCCAAGCTTCAGGTTGCGTCAGTTGTGCCTCTGCCACCTGAGGTGCAGTTCGGTTCCGTTGGTGAGGGGACAGAATGCTGCTTTGGAGATTTTTCTCCCCGTGCTCAGGATGCGATGTCGTGTGCCCTTAGGACTATTGTCCTCACCGAGGTTGTGGCTCCAGTTGTGGAGATCATCGGTGGTGCTTCCGAGTGAGCTGGGCTCATTGGAGTCTTTGGCGGTGGACATGGCGCCATCCCCACCTCCGTCTGAGTCCTGTGAGTTGCCCTCCTCTGTGGATAGTGGAGGTCTTGTTGGTTCTGTCACTTTCACATCCTTGAGTGACCAGGCTGTTGATAAGGAAGCACCTAATCCTGAGACGATGAAGTTGTGGACTTTTTGTAGCAGTTGTGTTGGTGTCAGCTGTATGGTTTTCACCCGGTTTCTCCCACAAATAAACCGGACACTTTCTTCTTAATAAATAGATAAGGCAAAGTTTTTGCCTTCATTTAAAAAAAAACTATTTCCATAACAACAACGTGGTCAAATGGCTGGTACTCCCTCCAGACTTATCTTCGGAACTGAAGATTGTCATCGCAGCAAAAGATTTTGTACTTTCTACTCTCCCTTTCTGCTTGTCTTCCCTCTTGGCACAACTCAAGCACAACGGTGGTGGAAATCAACAGCTGAAAGAGTGGTAGTAGAGCCAGATCCTAGGTCGGCCCATGGACAGCTCAGCTCCATCGTTGAATGCCACGCCTTTTGTGTTTGGCTGCATTGAGAAAATGACACAAAACCACCACATTTGTGGGTGAGTTCTAGGATAGCCATCACAATTCAGATTTTTGACACATAAATACCACTTCAGGGGCTGGTGTGGGACGCTGAGCGCTGATTTTTATGTTTAAGCATTTTGACACGATTTCTGACCACTCGGCCCCACCCGTCAGGTCTACGTGGAAAAGAAATCAGGTCAACACTGGTAGTAGGGCCCACCTTCTTTCCTCTCTCTTCTCCTCTTCCTCTCTTCTTTTCTGGAACGCACCAAACTCCGGCCGCCGCTCGCGTCCAGAAATGCCCCAAGCTCGCTCATCCTCCCCCGAGCTCGTCCCAAGCTCCGGCCGCCGCCGCCACCTCGTCGCGCTGGACGCCGCCACTCGTCGCCGGCCGGAGCGCCGCCTCGCCCCGCACCAGCGCGCCCTCCTGCTTCAGCACCGGCGCCCGCGCTGCTCTCCTCCTCATCGCTTGCTCCTCTTTCCCGCCGGCCTCCGCCTCCAACTCCGCCTCCGGCGCCCCGTCCTCCTCTCCCGCCGGCGCCGGCCCTGTGCTCCTTCCTCCTCCCTGCTCCCGGCCATCCGATGCCGCCCCTTCCTCTAGCCATCGGCCGGTGGCGTCCCGCCGCCGCTCTGGCCACCTCCTCGCTCCAGCTTGCCGCCAGCCACGCCTAGGGCCCTCCCCAGATCCTTACCCAGCAACCAGGCGGCCGGGCGGCCGGGCCGGCCTAATCGAGCGCGGTGCCGCTGCCCGACCGGCCGCACGCACGGCTGTGCCGCAGCCGATAGCGTCCTCAACCGCGACGCGCGCACGCACGCCCAGCCGTGGCGCAGCCGACGCCGTCCTCGCACGTGCAGGCGAGCTGGAGTCCGTCGGCGGGTGTCGTGGGCTGGCTGATCCGCGAGTTCCAGGGGTGGGACGGCGGCGATGGTCCGCGAGCTCCAGGGGCGCAAACAAGGTGAGCCGAGCTCCAGGGCCGTTGCGGCAGTGCTCGGCTTCTGCCTATGCTGCATCAAGGAGGCGCGCCGGCCGGCCGCCGCCTTCACCTACCTCATCGCCATGTCGTCGCCTTGCGGTCCTTGACCTCGCCGCCGCCGTGTTTGTCCGTGATGTCGCACTCCCGGCTGCGGCGAGCCACCACAGGATGGAGGAGGACGGGCTTGAGGGCGAGCTCCGGTCAGCCACGAAGAGATCCGGCCAGGCGCGGGCGACCTCAATGAGAGGACGGTGTTGACTTTTAAATATAGCATTGACCTAAATTTTTTCTTTCTTTTTTTGCAACGTAGACCTGACGGGTGGGGCCGAGCGGTCAGAAATCGTGTCAAAATGCTTAAACATAAAAATCAGTGCTCAGCGTCCCACACCAGCCCCTGAAGTGGTATTTATGTGTCAAAAATCTGAATTGTGGTGGTAATCCTAGAACTCACCCACAAATGTGGTGGTTTTGTGTCATTTTCTCGGCTGCATTATTTCCGCAACCACGTTGATACTGCTACTGCACACGGACAAACTGAACCGAACTGTCTATACAGCGCGGCAGAGGAGTCCAGCACGCTGCGGCCAGGGAGGAGTAGGACGGGAGGGGTAGGCCCCTTTTTCTTCAAATCAAATCAGGCGTCGTGGCCGGGGAGGCGGGGAGCGGCCGGCGACGGCAAAGGTGCTGCTGGAGGACGTCCAGCCTACAGAACAACCTGCAAGGGAACAAAGCAGCGCTGCGAGCTGGACTCCTCAGCCAGATTCAATCCGGGCGACGGTGCCTTGGCCGTAGCGCTGGAGGATGGCTAGAATCCTCGGCCGTGGGCCTCCCAAGAGATCCCGACGACGGCACCCTGAATATCCCGCAGTGCGCTGGACTCGATCTCGTGGGCCGAGCAGGGCAATGAGCTCGCGCTCCATGGAGCTTGGCGGCACAGGGACAGTACTGGAATCACCTGGTACCCGTGACAGACCAGTCAAGCGGCGAGGTTGGCGAACGAGATTGTCGTTGGGGATGCACCGATGCACTCGAGCCGGTATCGAACCACGTGTCGCCGTGCAGCAGAGACGTAGGTGGGGGCGGCGTGGCGGCCGGGGATGGCGTGGGGGCGGCGAGGAGGTCGGCGAACGCGCGGATATTATGCAGGTCACCGGTCCCGGTCCCGTGGTCGAGCTATTGCAGTCTGGCCGCGCGGTCGAGCTCCTGCAGTCCGACGCCATGGTCGAGCTGCTGGTGTGGACCGTGGGCTCAGAGCCTCAGACTTGTTATATGTTGGTCTTATCTTTTTTAACAAACAAAAGAAAACAGCTGAAAGGAAGATGAAGGTATCATCGGGGGTCGAAAAGTGATATGGTGGCATTAGAGCATCTCCACCGGCGCGCCTAATATAACGTCTGACAAAGTTGCCGGACATGCGCTTTTGGGCGCGCCGGCATCGGTTGCCGCCTACTGGGAGCGGCGCGCCCCACCGGTCGCTCCCAATATGTTTTGTTGGAAAAAAAATTGAGACGCATTTCATTCAAACTTAACGCATTTCATTCAAATTTGACATTTTTTACAAAATATGCCGAAATTTAAACTAAACCTAATCCTAGTCTAATGGCCAGTGAAGTAGCCGTAGAACTCGTCCAAGGCCACCGCGTCATCGAGCTCCTCCTGCTGCGGTGGCGCGTTGGCCGGCTCCTCCACCTCCTCCTTCACCGGCGCGGCGGGAACAACATCATCCGACTCGAGGTCGCTGATGTTGTTATCGACGCATGACCGGTACTCGGCGTACTCCAGCGGCGCCGGCTGGACCGTGTTGTAAGACAGTTTCAGCGTGATCTCCATTTCATGCTGGTACCAGGCCTCGACCTCCTCCTCCGTCATCCGCGTCGGCGGCGGTGTCGCGGCGCGCTTCTTGCCGCGGGTGGAGGATGTCCCCGGCTCGAGCTTGACCATGGCGCGGGAGGAGGACGCCCCCGGCTCGAGCTTGACCGTGGCACGGGGCGCACTCGTGGTCGTCGGCGGTGGCGGCCAGAAGTCGCGGATGGTGACGCCGCTGTTCCTGGGAGGCGGCACCGACCGTCCGGGCTCCTGCTTGATCTTGATTCGACGGCCGCTGTTGGTGATCGGCGGTGTGTCGCTCACGAAGCGCGGGGTCATGGGCGTCGTGGACCGCGCGCTGGACGATGAGGACGAGCTCACCGGCATCTGCCAGCCGCCGCCGCCGCTGGAGGGGCCTCTCCAGCCGTACTCTCGCATCACTGCGTAGAACTCGCGGCCCTCCCACCAGCGGCGCCTCCAGGCGGCGTTGTTCTGTCGTGGACGCTCTGTCCCCTCGTGGTCGTCGACGGCGGCGACGCGCTGCACCTCCAGCATTGGGCGCCAATTCGGGTTGTGGAGGGCGTAGTACGGATCCGCCCGCTGCTCCGGCGTCATCTCGCGCCGGCGCAGGCGGACGAGCTCGGTGAACCGCTCCCCTGTCGGCAGCGGGGCGACGGCATAGCCGAGCGTGCTCAGGTTCCACCCGCTGCCGCTGGGGAGGCGCATCCCCGGCGGCACGGGGATGCGGTGGTGGGCGAAGAACGCCGCCTCCTCCTTGCAGAGGCAAGTCTTCACGCCGCTTCCCGATGCTTGCCCGTTGTTCGCCATGGTCGCTGGTCGCTGGGGAGAGGAGAAGACGGGGAGAGGCGAAGGGTGCGGCGGTGGAGGTGAGCGGCGGGGTCTTTATAGACCGGGGAGGAGGAAAAGCGCGCGAATGGCGTCGGTTGTGTCGCTGGGGAAGGCGCGGGAAGTGCCATTACGCCGGCGGCGGTTCCCGAGGCGACGTAACTCCGGCGACGCGCGTCTAGAAGGCGAGGCGCGACGCGGCAGGGAAGACGAGACGCGTCACTGCGCGTCAGAGGCCGCAATAAATTACGCTGACCGCGACGTTGCGTCGCTGACGCTTCGGGCCCGTCCGTCAGGTTTGGACGAGGCGCGCGTTGCCGCGGTTGCCGGCGCGCCCAGTTGCGTCCCTAGAATCTGGGCACGAAGCGGGGTTGCCAGACGTTCTATTGGGACGTGCCGGCAACTTTTTTCGTATTGGGCGCCGGTGCACGGGTTTGGGGTGCTGCCGCGCCCAAAACGTCTATTGGGAGCGGAGTTGGACGCGCCGGTGGAGATGCTCTAAAGCCTTCTGGAACACTAGTCGTTTGTCATATGTCGTTGTTTTTTGTTTTTGTGAATTACGTTGTTGAATACTTGAGATTTTGTAGAAAAAAACTAATCGCTTTTTCTTAGCAGATAAAGCACAAGCTTTCTTACCGGCTGACTGTTGGGCAAGTTGCCACTTACAAAAACAGTGATACTCGCTTGGATATCACATTGCCCCCAAACATCACCAGCTGCGCATCTGTTTGAAATACCACAACTCTAATTGCCCAAAAACTGGATGCTAAACTAATTGCTTCTTTGAATGCTTCAAGCTCAGCCATAGAAAAGGTTAATGGATTCCATCAGGTCGACCAGACCGCCGCCGAGACAACATTTTCCATTCCCCTCTCTCACAACAATACCACCGTCGCAGTGATTCTCTCCCATTTTTCAAATTTAGAAAGTCCCAAGCAGTCAGCTGCTACCTGCTAAGCATCTAGCTCGGTAGACAAGGTCATTTGCCTCCAGCTTTTCTCCTTCTTAATGAATTATGTTTCTCGGGTTCCACTTCTCCACCACATATAGCTACAATCTCTATATGCTTGCACTCATCCAGTGTCCATAGCTGGTCCAATACTGCATGGAATGCCATTTTTCTCTTGATATCCAGCATGTTCAACTCTTTCCAAACATCCTTGACTGATCTACATTTAATAAAGAGACGGCAACCAACTTCATCGGATCAATCACGTTGTATCTTTGCGAGTGACGTTGGAGCGCACGGCCAACGAGTTATCAACTAATCGCCAAGTAAACATACGCAACATATATATATGGGCATGGCAACCACTCACCATTACCTTTATGATCATAATGCCACGCGAGGAAATTCACAACCCCTAATATCATATCGGCCTGCCATACATAACTACAAGACACATTCTTGCAACCGATTTTAGCTTTGAATGTCCAACTCATTCACAGAGACCTCTCTATACAATTGTGCCTAACTTTGATAGTCCTGCATGGTTGAAGCTTCTAGAGGTTAACAAATAATAACACAAAATATTTTAAAGTGTGTTACATTTAGGCCTTCTTGAGTAAAATTACTTGTATAAATGGGAACCTTCTATCTGCACAAGCCAAAGATTTTGAGAGGGCCCCATCACACACTAAAACCATCTATTACGATAATTATTAGATCATTTGATTTATATATCTCAACAATAAATATGTGATTAATCAATTGATGTAGAAAACTATGTTATAATGTAATGAAAAATTAACATAATGCAAATGAAGAATGCCACAACTAACATTTAACAGTTTTATGTTGATAAATGTCAAATATTAAATATTATAAAATTATACTAGTTAAGACTATGGCATGTCAAAACTAAGTACAAAAATTTAATATAAATATTCACCCTGTCTAAAACTAAGTACAAAAGTTAAATATAGTTTACATTTGCTACTAGTTGCCTGCCCTCACGACACGTCATTGGAAGTCCTCCTACTGAGATTTCTCCTGCATTGGGATGAAATTTGATTCAGAATGGAATTCGACGCGGTGCAATTAGAGAATTGGGATTAGGGTTTTATACCTGACAAAAACTGCGATCGGTCTCGTTGATCCGATGTGTCGATGAGAGGGGAGGGCTGAAGGGGACAATGTCCGTCGCTCGCTGGTCCTAGGTTTCTGCCATGCCACGTATCGGAAGGAGAGGAGGAAGGAGCAGCAAATGGGGGGTTAAGACTCGCAATAGTAAGGCGATCACGGAGGAGGAGAAAGAGAGGAGTGACGCGATCTAATCCTATGTTTTCGCTTCAAATAATGAGTTGATGTAGATGCATTTGCATAGTGGATTCTTAGTATTTTTTATGGCACTGTACCGATGCACTTGATGAAAACGATAGAACTAGTATGGGAACAAGGAACATAGTATATGAAGAAGTGCTTGATTATTTGTAGATGTACCAATTCACATGTATGCTTTCAAATATATAGTTATATACGCTTTCAAAATTCTGATCTACTTGTACTTAACAATGTTGGTTTTCCATTTTCTAATTTTCAGAATATCTGGCTTTTCGTGTCTTCTTAGCTCCGCTTACTGCTTCTTCTTAACCGAGAAGCTGTTCCAGAAAAGCATATGCACGCTTTATATTCGGTCTTCTATGGTCCATTTTACTCTGCAAATACGTAATGATGTAGAATGGCTGGCTCTAAAAGGCTACTGGTACTACTGTTTTACGCTGACTTAAGTCTTGTGTCCCACGTATACACTTGATCTACAAGTGTTTTGGATACAGCGTTCCAGCTTTAAATATTTTGGTTCAGCGGCTAGATACTGTCTACTACTCGGCTAAATGTTTTTGCCTTTATACAATATACATCCTATGCAACTGTTCTGAATACAACTTTTGTTGAGCTACACAATGATGACTGTTGAAGTCACCGTATTTTTTTCACAGTTAAGCAACGTTGGGTTTGTACTAAGCTTTGTGCTACTACGCGAATTTTAAGTTATTCGTTTAATGTGCCAACTGTGGAATCAGTATTTGTACGAACATTAGTACGAAGAATAAAGATAGCTATCTGCTAGAAAATAAATATATAGAGTACATGTAATGCAAACTAATTTTACCAATACCTTGATCACATCAAAAGGCTCTCGTCTCCACAACCTTGATCATATCTTGTCTCTCACGTCTAGGAACAGCTGTCCACTTAAGTTTCACCTCCACAAGTGCGGACCCTAATTTACAATGAATCAACTCAGTGGATCGTCCTATAGGTACGATCATGTTTTGATTAAATTTATCACCAGCGGTGCGACCAGTGACAAGGAGCACCAACTGTTTCCTAAATGGGACAGCTACAACATTACGACTCAAGGGAACGATCCCTGACTCAACCTCTGCTGGTGTTTCACTACCATCGTAGAGATCCATACTATACTCATAATTCTTGGTAGTCCAGGCGGCAACTCTTGAGACACTACACGGTGCCTTCAAGATGGTGACTTCAATGGTAGCTTCAATGGGGCATACAACATACGCACATCGCACTTCCATTCTACTCAGATAGCTATTTAGACTCACACCCATGTTCTGCTTATCATTAGGGAGGCGGGCCCTGTTGAAAACAATCACACCTTTGCTGAAATCTTCAACCTCGCCTCCATCACCGACTATCCTTAAATCCATCTCAAAGTATATTCTATCTGCCGGAACAAGCCCTCGACATGGATCCATCAAAGTTAACTTGCCATCCTGCAAAATGAAAGTTCAACCAAAATAATCTTTCCATGTGTTTTGGAGCCATAAATAAACATAGTAAAATGTTGGAGGCCCAAATAAATACCGCGGAGGTGATGAGTTGGGGATCATCCCTTTCACGCCTGAAGAGATAAACACATCTATAGTCCACCTGGTCCCTTGCAAGTTACAACAACGGTACCAAAAACTTTTATCGGGAAGCCAACTTCCGATTCACGTACCTTCAATCGGGTGTTAAAGATTATAAGAAACCAATTATATGTAAAAACTGGTAAAAACTAGCGGGGGCATGTTCGGTAAAAACTGGTCCTAAAATATCAGTGTCATGGGTTTGATGTGACCGGCGGCATGCTTCATGCTATAAAATTTTTTATATTAGTGTTTACATGCTAGGTGTGACTTAAAAAACAAAGAGTACATCAGCAAGATTTTCCTTACAACTTGTTTTTAGCTTTAAGGGCATAACTCATCTAGATATAGTCATGCACGGATGAACCATCTAGAAGTTAATATATGATAATAACAAATTAGTTTAAGGTGCGCTACATTCATATCATCTCGGCACGCCACTTACCGTGGCAAAACTTATACCTGCAATACTAAGATTGGTAATCCTGGTAACCTTCGGTCCGCACATGCCAAGATTTAAGTGGGGCTCATCATACACTAATACCCTCTATTAAGATATTTATTAGACCATATTCGTTAAATATTTCTACCATAAATATATCTCGATATAAGTTATATGAATACCGAAAATTAATTGATGAACAAAACTATACTACAAAATATAATTTAAATCTAGCATATTGCAATTTTTTTTAAATCATATGTAATATGTCTACATACACATAATGCTACAACTAACATTTTTAGAAATTATGTAGTTAAAAATGTAAAATGTTAAATATAAAATTGTTCATACTATAGCATGCTATTTTGAAGGGACCCTGTAATAAGAGTTGCTGCTTGGACCTTTGGAAATCGTGAGGATTGTATCATTCTGTATGGTGGTGAAGGAGAGGACACCCAAACAGTATCTGGCAGCGCTGGTGGCCTGGTTCCCTTGAGTCGTTGTTTGGTGGCTGTCCTAGTTGATATGAAGTTGGTCCTCCATCTTGTCGGTGATGATATCGCTGAGCAAATTTTTGTCACTGCAGGACAGTCCGATGATCAGTTCGTTTGCAAGATGGGTTTGGGTGAAGTGCAGGTAAAACTTTCGTGGACTTGTATCCTGAAGTGAAAGAGGTATAAGTTAGAGATTATCGGGGATGAGTGCCTGTTACACTGACAATTGATGTGAAGCCCCCAAATAAAAAATGGGCAAGAGCTAATATAATGATCTGGTAATTGTAGTAGTATTAACTATGTAGTCCTAAGATGGGAGAACTGTTGTGACTCATTACTTTTTGGTAGTAAGATAAGATGGGAAAAACTAATGTTAAGCAAATCAAGGACGAACGTTATGGTTTCTTGTTCGTTCTTCTTTTTTGATCCACATTACCGTACCAATTGATTCTGATTTGTTTAAGTGAGGATTTGTGTTGAAATTTTGATATCCAAGTAGTAGCGCTCTGCAATGTTAAACAAGGTGGAGCAGAGTTGCACAATGGTGATAGGCCAGACAGACTATCTATAATCCTGCCAGCGCCAAAAGGCAGCGCTACCACTTTTTATTATGAATCAGAAACACATTTGCATATCAAAAGATTAGATTATTAGATTCATACATTAAAGCTGGCTGAGAGTCCCCTCCAACTAAAAAACAGCCCCCCTCCTCCTCCTCTCGACCCCTCCGCGCCGCCACCCCAGGGCGGCGCCAGGGGGATCAGATCCCGGCCCTCTACTCCTCCTCTCGGCCGGTGAAGCCTGCCGCCGTTGCCGCCGGCTTTGGCCGCGGTGGCGGCGGCGCCCGGCGCCAAAGGCGCTAGGGCTAGAGGTTGTGGCGGCCACTACCGGGCGTGACTGGGGCGCCTCGGGCAGGGGGCTGTGCACGGCGGCCATGGCGGCTGCCTAGCCATGCGGCGGCGATCGGCGGTGGCTGCGGATCTCGGTCCCATCGAGATCCATCTTCGACACATCCGAAGGTGCGAGAAGGGGACAGCGAGGGGCGGCGGCGCTCCGCTGTCGGCGCTTGGGCCCCATGATGGGCCTAGCGCGATCCGGCCAGCGGCGGGGTCGGGTGGTGCGGCTGCCGGTGAAAATTGCGCCGGCTTCGGCTATGGCGGACGATGGCGGCGTCTCCGACGTCGTTTCCTTATCGAGGCATCGTCATTGCAGTCCGCGTCACCCATCTTGGACTGCTCCGGGGGAAACCCTAGATCTGGGTCTCCCGGATCGGACAATGACGGCCCTTTCAGGGTCGTTCTCCCTCCTGGGGGCATCGTTTTGGAGCAGCTGCTGGATGGGACGGGCAAGGAGAGGTGGCGTGTTGAGGCATCTAACACGTCGTCGACGGCGAGTCTTGGCGGCGCGGCGCAGCGGAGTCTCGGCGCTGGACATGTGATGATGATGACGCGCAGATCGGATATGCTGTTTGGCGTCATGGCGACGTCGCCGGCTGGTCTTGCAAGGCCATGGCGTTGATCTTTGCCTGAAGATGGGTTCGAGGAAGACGGCGGAAGCGACTTCTGTAGCGCGCACATGCGGTGCGCGTTGAGGGTTTGCTGGACCGGTACTCCGGTTGTAGATGATGCGTGTAGGTGGGAGGTCAAGGCATGCGGCTCTGATCATGGCCACCCCCATCATAGTTGTAGCGACTTTTTGTTGCCGAGCGGCTGACTTCGGTTTGATCAATGTTGTAACTTGTAAGTTTTGATGAATAATTGCGGATGGCTGTGTGCATCACTTTGATGCAGAGGCCGGGGACCCGCACCCTCTTATCTAAAAAAAAAGCTGCTGAGAGTCCCGCTTTCTTAGCGGGTGGGCACGTTTGCTGCTGTGTTCCCTGTTAACCCAGCACATTAAAAATGAGATTGATTCATACATTATCCAAGCACGTTTGCTGCTGTGTTCAGAACATTCACACCGTCATTACAAGCGCTGGATACGGTGAAAAAAAACACTTAAAAGCCCATAAGCAGCAGGCCCGTGTGAATAGAGGCCTACTAGTAGTGTTAAACGCCCGTTGCAGCAGGCCCACGAACCGCAGATCCACTCGCGACACCACGTCGCCGGAGAGCGCCTATACAGCGCGGTACACGGAGGGAGCGAAGCTCCGCGTACCTCTCATCCCTCGCGTGGATGGTAATGGGCTTTCGTTGACTGTTTCGCTGACTGTTTGTATGCTTTTGACGCGGACGTTTCGTTGACAGTTTTTTTTGACGCGGACGTCTCTTTACTTTGAAGTAATATTTTAAATTATTGAATAAAAATCAGAACCATTTTCAAAGAATCATTTTTAAATTTCAAACCATTTATAAATTTCAAACCATTTTTAAATTTGGAACCTAGTTCTTTAATTTGGAACCTGTCACAGCTGGTGATTGCGTATTTCACCGGAGGTTGAGTCCGTAGTGGAAACCTGTGTTCGATGTGATATGGGCAACCAACGTTTGTTCACTAGTAATCGTCGAGAGTGTGTGTTCACTGAAGGGGAGGGTCTGAAGATGATGAAAATCAAAAGAGGATCCAATTTCTCCATTACCGATCCTTTTGCATTTAAAGGTTGAGTTTAGCTTGAGAATGGTGTAGTTATTTGGGGGTATTTTTATCTGGTACTTGTGAACTTTTTATGTAATGGTATTGTGAACTTTATTTATGCGATATCTGAAACATCTTATCTCAACAATTAATTTGTGCAATGGTTTAAGCATTTTTTTTTCTGAATTTTCATATGAACTTGTGGTTCTCTGTAACTAAGAACCACAATTTGTGGTGGTCAAGTTTCAAAATTGCTAAAGAGATTTCGGTTCAGAAAATTCACACCGTCAGTACAATCGCAATCATTGGATATGGCGAAAAAAACACATAGAAGCCCATATGCAACAGGAATATTTGATCATTTGCCACACTTTTTCTCTGAAATTTGATTATTTGCCACACTGTTCCTCTGAAATTTGATTATTCGCCCTGTGACCACCACATGTCAGTGACACAGGTGTGGCAAATGATCAAATTGCAAAATAAAATGTGCAAATCGTCAAATTCCCCTATGCAGCAAGCCCATGTGAATGGAGGCCTACTGCTAGTGTTCAAGGCCCGTTGCAGCAGGCCACATCCACTCGCGATTTGTGTTCAGTTGGCGGTCAATTTGTTTGATGCTTGGACCTGAATCTCTTCTCTGTTCGATGGGCTTTCTGAACCATCCTCTGTTCATTGTTGTGGTAAAACTGTTTGATGCCTGGACCTGCTTACTGACTGCAAGCGCAGCACATTAGTCTGTTGAAATTTGTGCAAATGTTGCATCCAATTTTAGGTAGCTGAATAACATTGCCTTCAATTCGCAATCAACTTGGGAAGAATCTGTGTGAATTAATCTGGTTTCATGCTAGACTGTCAACACTGATATGGTTCAGCATTTGTTGATGCCCTGCTATTTGTTCCACTGAAACTTGAGTTGCAGGTCTGTCCTATGACACCAATGAGATTGCTCTCAGGGATGCATTCTCTCAGCACGGCGATGTTGTCGAAGGTAGTAATCCATCTGTTCTGGATCACCTTGGTGGTTTATCTGTGATTTTTTTTTATCAGGAATTGACTTCCGATTGGTGTTTGTGTTTGTGACAGTGAAAGTAATATGCCATCCGGTGACGGGGAAATCCAAAGGATACGGTTTCGTCAAGTTCTCTTCGGAAATTGATGCAGCTGCAGCTTTGGAGAAGATGAGCGATGAGGTAGACTGTGCTTCATACATCTGTAGATAGATATAGCACTAGTCAGGCTGCTGCAGGATAATGTGCAGCGTTAGGTGCGGTTCTTTTCCTTTTGCTGACACGAATTTCGTACATGATGACAATTTTTTGATTTCAGCTGCTTGATGGTAGGAGCATACGGGTGCACTATGCAAACCATGTCTGATCTGCTGCTGCTGTTGACATGAGTAAGGTGCCTATTTGATGTTATGTTAAATCATGTATTATGCATGTTAAACAGTGAATGTTGAACTGTTGGTACCCTGATCAGGTCCCAGGAAAAATAACTGTGTATCCAGTAGTATATTATGTATGCTGCAGCAAGCTTGGCTTATTATTTAGTGTGCCACTGGCTCTGTAAACTAGAACCTTTTTTTTTTTGCAAATTTATTTAGTGGGCAGTAGTAAATTTGAGCTTTTTTGGGCAACTTTACCAGCAGGAGAGTTTTGTTTCTTCAAGCACACATGATCCAGTAGAGATTCACAAGGGGCAAATTATAGTGTGAATCATCATATATTTAACTCAACCAGCTAATCATGCAATGCAAGAAATCCTTCTTCATTTGGCCTACTGCCTTCAAGGAGCTGTAGGCCTGTAGCTTAACTTGTATAGGAGTAAGTGAGTAACACAGAACATAACCTGTATGTATATGCTAAGTATTGTATTTTGTCCAATACTTGTTGTTAAATTGCATGCCGTCATGGTAAACTGGACTTTTGGAGTTCCCAGTTAGTAGTTTCATGATGCTCCTGATGACTTTCAGCAATGCGAAACTCGGCTGTAAACCATTCATTGTAAGAAGAGGGATAAATGAACAGCACATAATAGATATTTCCCTTAGCAGGCATGATATAATCTTAAAACAAAGCTATATAAACTGTACCACGCACCCACCTTTTATGCCAAAATTTGCAGAGGGGTGGTTGAAGCAATTCATTCTTTTTGAGGAATCAACAATTATGTAGTTGGGGGTTCCTTCCTTCAGAATGCACCTTAATTTCCCCCCAATGGTTATACTTGCCTCGATCACACGACTGGTTCGTTTGCTGCTATTGTTGTTTATGAATAATTCACTGGTAGAGCTGGATTTGAGGTTGCCACCTATAGAGGGAATGAACAGTATGAGTTCCTAATATGCTTACTACCATCTGTTACTATGAGACTTCTCATGTAAATGAGCTTGAAAGGTTATGTGCATATTTAAAGCTGTTATGAACTGGTGTTTTCAGTTCACATTTCTATGATACCAATGGTCATTTAGTTCTCCTATGCAGGTACAAGCTGCCAATCATAGATGTTGATGAAGAAGATAATGATGCTAGAGATTTGGTTGGCAAGCGTGCCGATATGCTGGTTGTGCAGTCGTAAGGGTTGGCTGGAGCATTTACCGCTTGAGTGATCAAATCTTATTGGGAAATATTATGCCGTGGACGTCACTGCATCATTTCGCCGAGTTGACATTTTTATTTTAAGTTGTTTAAGATCTTATTCGGAATGCTGAATCATCTTTTTTGCTGATTGCAATCAAAACGGGCTATTCTTGTTAAATTCGTGCAAATATTGCCTCCAGTTTTAACTGAATGTAAATTGTTTGGAACAATCTGTGTGAGTCATTCTGCTTTCATGCACACTACTGTCTGAACATTGATATGGTTCAGGTTGTTTTTTATGCCCTGTTATTTGTTCCATTGACTTGAGCTGCAGGTCTGTCCTACGACACCAACCAGATCGCTCTCAAGGATGCATTCTCCCAACACAGTGATCTTACTGAAGGTACTGATCTATCTATCAGTTCTGGATCTTCTCGGTGGCCGATCTGTGATTTTTGGTTAATTAGAGATTGACCTGTAAAAATGATGGTTGTATGTGACAGTGAGAGTCCTGTGCCACTCTGTGACGGGGAGAACCAAAGGATACGGTTTCATCAAGTTCTCTTCGGAAACTGAAGCAGCTGCAGCATTGAAGAAGATCGATGAGGTGAGCTGTGCTTCGTACACCTTTAGATATAGCACATGTGAAGTTCCTGCAGTAGTGTTTCTTGTGATCTGTGGTGTTAAATCATGTATTATGTATGTTAAAAAATCTGTGAGGTTTAACAGTTCATGTGCTGATCTTAGAACTTGAGTATGTCATCAAGTCTCTGTAAACTACGTGTCCATACAGTAGTGTATTATGCATGGTGCAGCAAGCGTTCCTTATTCTATCTATCTAGAGTGCCACTGGCTCTGTAAATTGGAGCTTATTTGTGGCAAATTTATTTAGCGGGCGGTAGTAAATCCGTGCTTGATTTGGGCAATTTTATGAGCAGGAGAATTGAATTTCTTCGAGTAGAGATAATTCAGTGGAGATTCACATTTGAAGCATCTCATATTTAAGTCAACCAGCTAATCATAAAACACAAGGGAGCTGAAAAAAAACATGCTTTCTGTATCCGGCCTAGTGTCTCCAAGGCTTCAGGATTTAGATGAGCTGTAGGTATAGGAGCAACACAGAACAGGAATCAGAATTTGTACACTGTAATCTGTCACCTTTTGCATTGACATCATCAAGCAAGTTGCATCCTAGGCACCAGATCCTTACTCATAAGGCAGCATCCTATTTACTTAGGCTCTCCACAATGTTTAAGTATCATGTAAAATAGTGGTTGCACGTTTGCCTAATGCATATCGTTACATAGAAGTTAGAACTGTCGAAATCAAAACTGTCATGAAATGCTGAAGGGCCTCATAATAAGTAGAGCTTGTAGGCAGGAACCTCCTTATTTTTCAATCTTATTATCTGATTACCCCGATTAAGGAGAAACACTGAATCGAAGGCAGTGCCACTCTCCAGTGCACATGTAACCTGGTCTGAAATAAATTACAGTCTGAAGAGGTGTCTATCCAAATTCGCATACCATGTATTATTTTCTCGAGATTTTGTAATCTATGAACTAATCCAATGTCCACACAGCCTGTTATTTTTTTTGCATCAGAGCTACTGGTCAGTAAAATAGTCGTACACGGGGCAAAGAAAAGCTGCAGACTCTCACGGGTCACATTTTTCCTTTGGCAATAATCTGCTGTCAGTCATATCAGTCCGATATACAGTACGTGCAGAAAAAAGAGAGAGGGGCTGAAGATAAATAACTGCAAAAAAAAAAAACAGTGCGCTTGTTAGCGGGCCAATAGCCCACTCATGACCCAATGTGTTAGGGTTTAGGGTTTATTATTAGGGCCCTCGTCTCTCCGTCCCCTTTCCCTCGCCAGATCCACTCCGAACCTTGGTCCCACGCCTCCTCTCCACCGCCTCCTCCTCCTCGCCGGTCCCGGATGCCGTGTCCCCCTCATCCTCTTCCTTGCCGCCGCCGGCCTTCACCGGCAACCTCAAGGTGACTCACCTACCCCCTCTCCCGTGTTAATAAAGCCACACGATTAACATTCCGTCCCCACGCCGAAACCTGACAAGGCCACCTAGCTGTTAAGTCGATCTCCTACCGTGCGAGCCCAACGGCTCCACGACCGGATCCCGCGCCCTGATCGGGGGCGTCCAACCGAACTCATGGTTGGTGGGCCCCCGTGGCCTGCGCTATATAAACAGAGGTGGGGGCCGGGGCACTACTCACGAGGTTGATCGCTGCCACAACCCCACAGACAACACCGACCCGATCTAGGTCATTGCGCAGTGCCCACGGGAAGTTTCCACCGCCGCCACTGCCCTCTCACCACCGCCGCTGTCACCGTCCACCATGGACGGCACCAGCTCGGGCTCTTCGAGCCAAGGACAAGGTTAACTCTCTCCCTCACCATCTCTCGGTTCTCTCTCAATCCCGAAGATCGTCGAATCCTAAAGCATCTACCGTAGAGGTTCTAGACTAGTGCATCCAATACATTTAACATTGGTATCAGAGCGGTTCTAGTTGCTAGAATTTTTCGGTAGAAAAGCAAATCGAAAAGAAAAGAAAAGGATCCCCTCCCGTGAAAGCCCCTAACCCTAATTCCAAAAGGGGAAGGGAAAAGAAAACTCACCGGAGCCTCGGCTTGCCGGCAAAGAGCGCCGCCGTCCGGGCCGCGCCTGTTCCTCTCGATCCGGTGCGCACCGAAAGGGGCACCGGACGAAGAACTCACCCCTCAGGGGCAAAGAGAACCACCACCCCAAGGGGGCAAAGGGCGCCGCCACTGAGCCGCTTGACGGCGGCGCGTTCACCGTCGAGGTGCTAGCGCACGCCGGCAAGGGGGCCAGCAGGGGCTGCCATCTTCTCCTGCCACCAAAATCGCGCCGGGGAGCAGAGGGGGCGTAGCCGCGTTCCTCTCTCTCTCTCTGCTACAGGAGGTGGAGGGTGGAGGAAGGAAAGGAAGGGGAAGGGGCTAGAGAGGCGCGGTGGCTCGCCGTTCTCCGGCGGGCCGCCGGACGCACAGCTCCGGCGGCCGGCGCGGTTTTTCCGCCGCCGTCGTGCGGGACAGAGAGCGAGGCGAGAGAGAGCGAAAGAAATGCGCAGAGAGGGGTCGGGGCAGGTCGCACTGGTTTCGTTCGCCCGATCTGCGTGGATGACCGTCGGATCGTCACGGACGGTCTGGATGCAAAACCTAACTCGCTAACGGGCCGATGGGCCGAAAGGTACAGAGGGCCGCGGCCATGGGCTGTTTCCCGCGTCGCTTCGGGCGACAGATAAGAAAACGACTGCGCTAGCAGGCCGTGGGCCGAAAGTCAAACAGGCCGCAGCCGGGCTGAGGTCGCTGCGCTGCCTGTTTCCTCTGTTAATTATTTTTTCAGAGAGCATGTTTTGTTGTTTTTTTGTTCATTTTTGAGCAAATTTCATATTGATTTTTCTATTCAAATTGTTCCAACGAAAAATTTGTTTAGAAAATATTAAAGTGACAGAATTTTTCTGTAAAGTATAAAAGTTCATGAATTTTATTCATATTCCGCTGCAAATAGTTAAAAGTAATTGCTTAAAAGCAATAAAGTAATAATTAAATTTTAAAGATGTGATAAAGTGAATATTAAAGGTGATTATGGTCCTGTTATTTTATGACCAACGTTGTTAATGACATGATCATGATTTGTTATTATGTGTATAAAAGGTGCATTTATTTCTATTTTCTGCCCAACGGTGATATAGATTTAATTGCATAAACAGTTGTATGTTTTAATTTTGACCAACGTTGGATTATTTGCATGCAATTGTTGTTTTGTTCTCACCTCGATGTGATGTTTCAGGAGGTTACCACTTGATGAGTTGCCTCAAGGACGTTCCGATGCTCAGGGGTGACAACTACACTGAGTGGAGGAAGAAAGTGGACCTGGCATTTGTGTGTGCCGAGGTTGACTGGGTTGTGGACACTCCACAGCCAGTCAAGCCAAAAGAGCCAATAAGAGAGGCTACTGATGATGAATCTGCTTGGCAGAAAAAGTTGAGGGATCATTCTCCAGTGGAGATGAGTTACACCCTGGAGAACCAAAAGTGGCTGAATGCCAACAAGAAATGCATGGCATTTATAAAGAACACGATTGAGAACGCCATTGCGGGCTCAATCGCAGAGTGCACTTCCGTTGGGCAGTTCCTGGAAAAGATAAAGAGCCAGTTCACTGGCTCTTCAAAGGTGTATGCTACCCAGCTGCTCAAACAGCTGGTCACAGAAAAGTACCAAGGAGGTGCACATGGCATCAGGGAGCACATCCTGAGGATGAGCAACATGGCTGCCAAGCTAAAGCCTATGGATGATGACCTGGAGCTCAAGCCTGCTTTGCTTGTCCACCTTGTCATGGCATCTTTGCCTAAAGAGTTTGAGAACTTTGTGATCAACTACAACATGTCCCCTGATAAATGGGACGTTGAAAAGACCATCGCTATGTGTGTGCAAGAGGAGGAAAGGCTCAAGTCCTCTCACGGTGGTTCCCTGAACTACGTGAAGGAAAACAGGAAAAGAAACTACAACAACAGCAACCAAGGTGGTTCCCCCTCCAAGCCATATGGCAAAGGTCCCCAACAGTATCATCATCAGAGTCTCTCAGTGGATAAAGATCAGTGTCTCCACTGCAAGAAGACTGGGCATTTCAAGAAAGATTGCCCAGATTGGCTCAAGTCAATAATGGCAAAGAAAGGTATAAACACAGTTTCTTTTGTAAATGAATCCCTGTATACACAGTTTTCGAAATCTACTTGGTGGATTGACTCAGGTGCAACTGTTCATGTTGCAAATTCTTTACAGGGATTCCATTCGACAAGGACTATGCAAAGAAGCGAAAGACATTGAAGTCGCGAATGGAGTTCAAGCAGAAGTTGAAGCTGTTGGCGACATCTCCTTGGAGTTGGCTGATGGTTTCAATTTTGCTTAGAGATGTCTTATTTGTTCCTTCACTTCACAGAAATTTAATAAGTGTATCACGTTTGGATAAAGACAGTTATGAATGTTTTTTGGACATGGCAAGTGTGCCATATGGTTTAAAGATGCTTGTGTGGGTATTGCTTTACTTCACGATGAGCTTTATTTGTTATCCTTACGTGAAAAAGTGCATTCTGTGTGTAATGTGAGTGAGCAAACTTCCTTGTCGAACAAAGAACAAAAGAAAAGAAAGCGAACTCATGACTCGTCGAAGTTATGGCACTGTCGATTAGGCCATATTTCGAGGGGAAGAATAGAAAACCTCGTTAAAAATGATATTCTTCCTCCGTTAGAGTTCTCAGATATCGAACAATGCATAGATTGCATAAAAGGAAAGTATGTAAAGCAAATTAAAAAGGGTGCAAACCGAAGTACAGCAACACTAGAAATCATTCACACTGATATTTGTGGACCGTTTTCTGTGAAAAGTGTGGATGGCTATGACTCGTTCATAACATTCACAGATGATTACTCCCGATATGGTTATATTTATCCAATTAAAGAAAGATCTGAAGCGTTGGATAAATTTAAAATATTCAAAGCAGAAGTTGAAAATCAGCATGATAAAAGAATTAAAATAGTCAGGTCCGACCGTGGGGGGGAGTACTACGGTCGGCACACTCCATATGGTCAAGTACCTGGACCTTTTGCAAGGTTTTACAGGAAAATGGAATAGTCGCCCAGTATTCTATGCCGGGCGAACCTCAGCAAAATGGAGTAGCTGAAAGGCGTAACCGTACTCTTATGGATATGGTGCGCAGCATGATGAGTTATTCCACCCTGCCATTGGGATTATGGATGGAGGCGCTTAAAACCGCCATTCACATTCTCAACAGAGTACCAAGCAAGTCGGTGCCCAAAACACCGTACGAGTTGTGGACAGGGAGAGTTCCCTCTCTGCGCCACTTGAGGGTCTGGGGGAGCCCAGCTGAGGCAAAAGTATTTAATCCAAATATTGCAAAGTTAGACCCCAAAACAGTAACTTGCCACTTCATTGGCTATCCTGATAGATCAAAAGGTTATCGTTTCTACTGCCCAGACAGATACACAAAGTTTGTAGAAACGAGACATGCAGTCTTCTTAGAGGACGAAATGATGAGGGGGAGCATGGTAGCTCGGAAAATTGATCTTGAGGAGAAGAGGGTGTGTGCACCTTTTCCGATGATTCAGGAGCCATTTTTCGCACTACCTGTTGTAGCTGCACCGACAATCCCTGAGATTGTGGTGCAAGCACCTGTTGTAACTCCACCCGTGACAACTGTGGGTGAAGATCCGGAACCTGTCCGTCAGGAGCCGACTGAACCCGTTGTTGAGCATGAAAGGGAGGTGCAGCAGCCATTTCCAGAGAATGAGACCCTTAGAAGGTCTAAAAGAGCTAAAAGGTCAGCTATTTCTACTGATTATGTTTATAACATAGAAATAGATCATATGGAAGGTGATCCCACTTCATATGAAGAAGCCATGAGAAGCCCTCACTCATCGAAGTGGGTGGAGGCAATGGAAGACGAAATGAAATCGATGAGTTCCAACGATGTTTGGGACTTAGAGGAAATTCCTAAAGGAGCCAAAACAGTAGGCTGCAAATGGGTCTACAAAACTAAGTATGACTCCAATGGGAATATAGAAAAGTATAAAGCAAGACTTGTGGCAAAAGGCTTTACGCAAAGAGAAGGGGTAGATTACAATGAGACTTTTTCTCCGGTCTCATGTAAGGATTCCTTCAGAATCATAATGGCATTAGTTGCACATTTTGATTTAGAGTTGCATCAAATGGATGTAAAGACGGCATTTCTAAATGGAGATTTAGAAGAAAATGTTTACATGAAACAACCCAAGGGTTTTTTCATGGAGGGGAAGGAACATATGGGATGCCGTCTAAAGAAATCCATTTATGGATTAAAGCAAGCCTCTAGACAGTGGTATCTAAAGTTTAATAAACAATTAAAAGTTTTGGATTTAAAGAGAATGTTGAGGACAACTGCATTTATGCAAAGTTTAAAAGTGGGAAATATATTTTCCTAATTCTGTATGTGGATGATATCTGCTTGCTAGCAATGATGTCAGTCTACTACTAGAAACAAAGAAGTTCTTGTCCTCAAATTTTGATATGAAAGATCTTGGTGAAGCTTCATATGTTTTGGGCATAGAAATTCACCGGATAGAAAGAATGGAGTGTTAGGACTATCACAAGGCATATTTAGAAAAGTTCTAAAAAGTATAATATGCATAAAGTAGTACCTCACCTGCTCCTATAGTCAAGGGCGACAGTTTTGGGAAATTCTATGTCCCAAGAACCAATATGAGATCGATCGAATGAAAGCAGTACCATATGCTTCGGCTGTTGGAAGCTTACAGTATGCACAGTGTGCACTCGCCCTGACTTAGCTTTTATCACCGGGGTACTCGGTAGATATCAAGAAAATCCAGGCCAGAGCACTGGAATATGGTAAAGAAAGCATTGCGTTATGTGCAAGGCGCAAAAGACCTCATGCTAACATATAAAGATCTGATTCCCTAGAGATAAGAGGGTATTCAGACGCAGATTTTGCGGGAGACAAAGATGATAGAAAGTCCACGTCAGGATACGTGTTCACTCTCGCAGGAGGGGCTATTTCGTGGAAAGCTCCAAACAGTCATTAGTTGCATCATCCACGATGTATGCAGAGTTTATAGCATGTTATGAGGCCACGGGGCAGGCGGTATGGTTAAAGAAATTTATACCCGACTTGAAAGTGGTAGATTGTATTGACAAACCACTAAAGATGTACTGTGACAACCAGCCTGCAGTATTCTATGCTCACAACAACAAGTCGAGTAATGCTACAAAGCAATAGATATAAAGTATTATGTTGTGAAAGATAAAATCCAGGATCAAACTATAAGTCTCGAGCATATAAAGACAAAGAAATGCTTGCGGATCCGCTTACGAAAGGCTTACCACCCAGCGTGTTCATGGAACACGTAGCCGGCATGGGTTTAATGGAAAGCCTATGATTCCTGGATTATTTGAGGCCCAAAAGTAACAAATGGTTTCAAAAACAGAGAGGTATATTGTAGCTGTCTGATTCTATCGGCAATTGAGCTGTGACGATGAAACATGCTCTATGTACTGATCTGTAACGAAACGATTAAAATGAAAGTATAAAGTTAAAAGTAAAAGTTGAGATCTAGGGGAGAATGTTAAGTCGATCTCCTACCGTGCGAGCCCAACGGCTCCACGACCTGATCCCGCGCCCTGATCGGGGGCGTCCAACCGAACTCATGGTTGGTGGGCCCCCGTGGCCTGCGCTATATAAACAGAGGTGGGGGCCGGGGCACTACTCACGAGGTTGATCGCTGCCACAACCCCACCGACAACACCGACCCGATCTAGGTCATTGCGCAGTGCCCACGGGAAGTTTCCACCGCCGCCACTGCCCTCTCACCACCGCCGCTGTCACCGTCCACCATGGACGGCACCAGCTCGGGCTCTTCGAGCCAAGGACAAGGTTAACTCTCTCCCTCTCCATCTCTCGGTTCTCTCTCAATCCCGAAGATCGTCGAATCCTAAAGCATCTACCGTAGAGGTTCTAGACTAGTGCATCCAATACATTTAACACTAGCTCCACGGCGGCGCCGGCGGTCCACATTTCGCAAACGGGTAGCACGAGCCGACTCCATGGTAGATTCTGCTAGGCGCGGTCAAGAATCCAACTAGTCAGTCCTGTTGGTTGATTGCACGCAAATGGATCCTGTGAACAAGTGCTCACCGGCTTGGTTGATTCCACATCATGTCATTTTGGTTCGGTGTAGATCCAGTTTTTTTCAGAGGCACTAGTTAGTACAGAAACCACCTAGGTTTTAGTTTGCTTCTAAGGATGCCGTAAATTCTAGATTTGTGTGAATAAATGATGATGATCTGTGGCATGCTCGAGGTGATTTTGGACATTGGTGAAAATGGTTCAGTTTGCGCGTATTGACCTGTCTTTGCTAGGCTGTTTTTTGTGACTGCTGTTTGTGCTCATATTTAATGCTGATACTGTTATGTGGATGAAATATGTTATGACTCCGCCACTGAATCCTCATAACATATTTGTTATAGTAACAAGATAATGGATACTTCTAATTATTTGTTTCATATAAATGCTGATGAACCGTATCTTTTCTGTGGATACATTTGATTGAGTGAAAAATAACCTGCGTCGAGCTGATTGTCCCCCCAAAAGGAAGAAGTTTGCAACTAAAATCCTTGAGTGAAGTAACTAAAGCCAGTGCAAATTTTTTCTGCATCCGTCCTGTAATTTGAATTTACATATTGATTGATGTAACTTTTGAACCCATGATACCAGCATGTGGAGTAGTGGCAGTCTAGCAGAGTGACACTGACAAATAATTTCTTTTTCCGAGCTGTGCAGAAAGCACTTGCAGGTTTGAGAAGAAAGCACTTGCAGAGAACAGAGACGAACCGAACTCCCTCCCTGCTCGCCGTCGCCGCCGTCTCCCTCGCATCCCCTCAGCCCCACACCGCCGTCGCCGCCTCCCCTTCTCTTCCTCGTCGGCGGGGATCGTCCCGAGAGTCCTGGATCGGCCATATCGTATCCTCAAGGAAAGGCATGGCTCTTCGAGCGGCCGCCGGAAGGCTGGCCTCGTCCAGCCTCCGCCGCCGCCACCTCCTCCCGGCGGCGCTCCTCTCGCCCGCCACCGCCAGCCCCACGGCCTTCCTCCACTCCCACGCCACCAGCTTCGGTACGACCCTCCTCATCCTTGCCCCCCTCTCTCTCTTATGACCTGTAATGTACAGACAAGGATCGACAACCATTGCTGCGATTTCGTTTCCTCTCAGGATACAAGCAGGTGAGGGAGGAGGAGAAGAGCAAGCTGGTGGGCAACGTCTTCAGCAGCGTTGCCTCCAGCTACGACGTCATGAACGACCTCATGAGCGTCGGCCTGCACAGGCTCTGGAAGGACAGGTTCCTTCCTTCTTCAACTTCTCCCACCCACTTTGCTCACTCTGAATCCTTACCTGATCTTCTTGTGACTTCAATTTCCAGGCTGATCTCGAAGCTCAATCCGTTTCCTGGGATGAAGCATCTCGACGTGGCTGGTGGGACGGGTAAGAAATTTAAGCAGGAGTGTCTCTTCTTATGCACCCTCCTTTAGAATGTACAGTATATAAGATGATGCTTACTGGATAGTAATTAAGGGTAGTGTAGAAGGCCGCAAACAAATTGAAGGGAATCAGCTGTCTTGTTCTTGTTAACGAAGACAGGTTGTCTTCCATAACTTCCATAAAGATTATTGTTCCCATGTCAATCCTTTGCCATGCATAGAGTTATGCATCCTGTTGCCGATGCTACCTCTATTTTAGTGTGTTACATTGCTTTCTCTTTCTAGCTCCTTCTCTAATCTCTGCCTTCATTCTGTGCTAATGTTAATTGTTAACAACAATAATATTTGATATGTACCTTATTTATAAACTTGGCAGTGCCACACAGCACTGCCTCCATGGGGAAATGCAGGATTCTGTGTGCATATTTCCTCTTCAAAACCAAGTAGAGTAACACTTGTATCTCTATAAAGTGGTGCATTAACTAAGGACCTCTTCTTTGTTCTAAAAAATATGTGATGCTTATTGCATACCTTGTACTAGACTGATTGTACACCTTGTCTTTTTGTTGGTACTATATTTCATCATTTATGGATAACTTTCTTTTGAAAGAATATGCTGCTAGGAAGCCTCTTCACCAATATATTGTCGATTGTCTTGAACACTCGTTATGAAATTTGAAGTAATGTACCTTGCTTGCCAACTTCAGGGGATGTTGCATTTCGGGTGGTGGAAAGAGTCAAGAGCGTGAGCCACAGAGCTACGCAGGGTACTCTTACTGATCTTGAAGAAGGCACGCACATTTATGTTTGCGACATCAATCCAAATATGCTAGAAGTTGGAAAGAAGCGTGCTGCTGAGAAAGGTCATGATTCATGAAACTTGTTTTATCATGCCACCTTAGTTTTCAAGTGTTGTATTCTGTTGTGCAACTATTTGTTTTTATTTCAGGCTACAATGAAGAGCAATGCCTTAGTTGGGTACAGGGAGATGCAGAAGCTCTGAGTTTTGAGGATGGGTCTATGGATGGCTATACCATTGCATTCGGGATCAGAAATGTGACACACATTGAGAAAGCTCTATCAGAAGCTTACAGGTGGGTCGTGCAAAAATCCTGAACCAATTAACTGTCTTACTGAAGAAAAATCACTTTCATTTTTGTTTGAAGAAGTTTCGAGATTGGATGCCTCCATCTCGTAAGATTTTAATACTTGATTTTTTTGAAAAAATTAATGCATCATTTGCCTGTTTGGATTGAATGTTGTTATCCATGAGATGTTTTTGAATGATGTTGTCTGAAATCTGACTGGTTTATGTTCTTCACATCTAATTATTATCACATATGGATTTGTGTCTTTCAGAGTTCTAAAGAAAGGAGGAAGATTCCTATGCTTGGAGTTAAGTCATGTGGATGTTCCAATTTTTAAAGACTTGTAAGTTTCTTTAGTCATTGTAGGATAAAATTGTATGAGAACTGTCTTGCACATCTATTAAAGTAAGTGTTTAACATTGCTGAAGGTGCCCAAGAAACGCTCATTTTTCTTGTTGTTTGCTCTATACAAATGGGAAAAAGTATATTTTCTGTTTATTGCTTCAATGAAGTTAGTGTTGTCTGACGCTTCCAAAATTTCCTTCTAGTGCTTTGTGAAAAGTAATGAGAATGTTCTACTGTTTCCGATTATTACTCTACACTTTTGGAAATTCACTATCCCTTTTTCCCTCCAGTTACGACGTCTATTCATTTTCTGTGATTCCGGCTGTGGGAGAGCTAGTTGCTGGCGATAGGAAGTCGTACCAATACTTGGTTGAGAGCATCCGTCGGTTTCCAAAACAGGTGAAGATTGGCATTTCTAAGCATTTCATGTTACTGAGCTGTGTAATATTTTTACATACTTGAACGTGCACCGGTTTCCAAAAATTCAGGAAAAATACTTGAACGTGCACCTGTTTTTATGTTGTGTCAAGACTCTAGAATATGTAGGAAAAATAGTACTAACAATTAGGATTATCTTCTATAGCAATATGGACTGTGGATATTGCATGTTCTTGTCACAGGGAAGATATAGAGTAGTTGTTTGCAAGATTATGAGACTGTTCACCCAAAAATAATTGTTTATGTTTTGCTTTTTTGCTGATCAACCTACTTATGCTTTCCAGGAAAAGTTTGCTCAGATGATCCAGGAAGCCGGATTCGAGAGGGTCGAATACGAAAATCTGGTGGGTGGTGTAGTTGCCATTCACTCTGGACTGAAACTGTAGTACATTTCAAATAGCAGCACGGGAGAGAGGCGCTTCAGTGACCTTGGATCTGAATCAAACAAACATTTGGGGCTAACCATTGACCATTTTCCTTGTTAAATAACCATATGGCTATTTTCAGTTCAAAATAAGGGCACATGTTCTGCATGGTGATGTTTTTTTAGTTTTTGGCACATTTGATCTATATATAAAAGACTTGTACAGGCAATCCCTGTTTCTACGGTTTTGGTTATACCTCTGTACTTTGACCTGCCATCAAGTAAATTTGGCAGCTGGAGACCGGTGGAGACAAAGAGGCATGGAAAAAATGATTTGTCTTTCCATTGGTCTCAGAGGTTACATCCCAGGTTTCCAAGAGAAAAGCTGGATGGGGCTTGTCAGAACCATTTGGAAGGAGCGAAACACTCGGATTTGACGGCCTCCTCAGCGTCCTCCCAGATTGTCGCAGAAATCCATTCAGAGCTAGTGGCATGTAAGACAAAGGGATGTCGAACGAGCTCCCGGGTGAGGACGCTAGAGCACCACCGTCCAGCAGCTAAAAAAATATGTTCTGCATGGTACACCCGAATCAGGGTAACACACCCAAATCTGAAGAAGTTGGATCACCACACGTCTGCAGAGTCTTTATTGGCTATGAACATGGATGGTCCAAGGCACATGGCGTCAAAATACGAAGTCCTCGAATGAAGGGCGTCAAAATTATACGAAGTGTTGGACCTGTGAGTCCCACGGTGTGGCTAGGGGGTGGCTGTGTGACTGTGTCGGTGTTCCCATGGTCCTCCACTTCCTTCTCTTGGGTAGATCTTGTGTGGTCCTATCGTTTTCGACAAGAACTTATGTCGTATATTTTCAACGGTCAATTTGGGTGGTTCTAGACATAAAAAACGAAAAAAAGGATTTCTTGCCTTCAAGAAGTAAATAACAACATAACATGATTGGTGCAAAATCCCGTAATTTAATAAAAACATAAAGCCCCACGGATATGACATCCTCCTACGCGATTTTTGCTGGCGATCCCTAAGCGTCACGACAACGTTTTCCACGGCATTTTGACATGTAGCACGATGGATATAAGCGATAGGTAAGTTAATCTATTGCAGTGTGTATAAAAGGAGAAGAGGGAGCAGAAAAACTGCAACAACTGCATAGCACAAAATCTTCAGTGTTTTCGTGTGACCTCACACTTTCGTGTGTATGTGTTTCGAGCTGTTAGAGCCGACATATATTCCATCCAAGTTGCAGATGTCAACTGACAAGCTCATGTCGGTATGGCTAGACGATAATGATCATCTTAGTTGATCTCTTACCACGTCAAGGCTAGTTAGAATTCATACTTGTTTACTCCTAGCTACTAATTTGTAGCTCAGACTCATAGTGGATATATTCATCATTTACTAAATTATTCCAAGGAGAGTCGGATTAATCATAAAGCAAGGTAGTTGTGTCGCCGGTTCGAATTGGTCTCACAACTAATAATAGCGTGGGTTAATGTACTATATATGGAAGTTGGTCTATCATCTTGTGCCAGCCTACGTGATCAAACCATCTAATCGCTATATAAAACAGACCCGATTGAGCAACGCGGTGGCTTGCTTTGACTTTTGAGAGTATGTGTGTCCAAGTGTGGTATATCTCTCATGCACATGCCTTGAACGCACTAAACTTGTGCCAGCCTATGTGATCACATACGATGTGGTTGAAGCGGTCGCGGTATACGTTAACAGCAAGTGTACTCTGTCATACGACTTCTGTACGTAATTAGAATTCATCACTTGTTAGCAAGTTGCAGGGGAAGCTAACTATCGCGCTGTTTTCTCGTTGGCCTTGAGGCTAACTAAAAATATTCTGCTGGTATACACATGTATAAGTACACTTGTACATAAATAGCCAATTAACTCTCTTTGATGGATTCAAATATATACTAGCACGGTCCACGGTCATCTTATTTCTTAATTACTTGTTGCGTAATCAACGAACGTATGATTCACTAATTTTAAAGTACTCTCTATAAATAAATTAACTTCGGATTCCATGGGCTTTCCTTCTTTCATGTATATATAGGAGTACCTAGCTTTTCTATGATCGGCAAAGAGGACTGCGCAGTTTTGGCATCCTCAAATTCTTTCATAAAGTGATCATCGTAGCTCATGTAAGGACCGTACATATCTTCATACATATGTTTCAAAGGTATTTTGCTCTTGTTATTGTTAGCTCTTATACAAATACTTGTATGCTTTGTTTTGCAGTTGGATATCTTGAAACTAAATTAGAAAACTGAAAACAATGCAAGGTCCAATAGCCCCGGCTCCTCCACCCCCGGTCTCACCAGAGGTTTGTGTCATATAAGATTTCGTGTTCCTGTCTTACCGTATTTCCCAGTTATTGAAGTGCATGCTTCCTGTACATGCTCAGCTTATTACGCAAGCATATCAGTACAAGTTATCTCTAATCCACCGGCAATTTTGGGAATGTTCGACTAGAATTCTGCTAGAGTTAGTAAAACCCTGTTTTAAAGGTTACTCGTTCGTTAGATCTGTTATAAATACGCCCATGCTTAGCGTTTGTGGTTGGTTTCTTGAAGTTAAATAACATAATTTTGTGATGTGTGCTTTTTTATATAACTAAAGAAATGGAACCTTTATTATCTATACCCGAGGTTTGTACCATATTAGATTTATTCTTCTCAACCTATCGGTACAAAAATCAGTACACATTATCTCTAGTTCACCTTTTTGACGTGGCGGTCCATAAGTATTAGGTATGCAGTTGGTGCCTATCTTAGTTGGTAATTATGTCCATTATTGCTATCGACTCCTTGTCGTGGGTGCATTTCCCGTTTTCGCCCCTTTTTAGTTGGATCCATAGTTAGGTCCATATTATGTTGGTCCTTTGTTCTGGTGTGTGATTCAGAGTTTGCCCTATATATTTAGGATCATACATGTATGCACTCAGGACCTGCATAGGAAATAAGTTGAAATTTACCGAGTCTAGTGGAATTATGATACTGTCATGCATTTTGTGTCATCAAGGTGTGGATCACTTACACACAAAAAACTATTGCTTACAAAATCATTAGTGGAAGAGATAACTGTATAGTACTTTCTATCCCTTTGGTATCTTAGCTTTAATATTAGAATTTTTTTGTCGTGTAGGTGTTCATACTTCTCAACATTTAGTCATTTGTCCTATTGGATGACGGGTTTACAATGACATGTCACGATTATAAGAAACTAAAAATTGGAAAGTAAAACAATTAGGAATATTATGAGAACTATGGATTTTATAAAATGCAAAAATGTATGTTTATAAAAATGTGCATTATCATTTGTAGAATTTCCGTGTGGATTATTCACGTTGTTATAACTTTATTTTTATTTACTATATTTTTCTAGATTTGGATTTTTTGTTCTCAAATTCTTGTTTCTACTTTCCCTTTTCTAAGAACACCGAAGAAACTGGAGTTTCATTACCCTCGGCAACTCCACCCCTGGTCCCTGCACGACAGGTTTGTGTAAAACAAGATTTATGTTCAGTCTTACTATATTTTCTAGTTATTAAGGCCCGTGTCACTTGTATGCATGTTCTCGACCTATCAGACAGAGAATATTAATCACAAGTTGTCTTTAGCTTTAGTCAAAAAAAAAGAGGAAATGTCTGTATGCATACAATGTGGATTAAATACGGATCTTAGTGAATTTACATATTGAAAATGTCTAGATTCATGTATTTTTTAAACTAAAACACTTATAATAATAAACGGAGGGAGTACTAGGAAGCTGCATCACGCTCAGCCTCAACCTGCATGCCATGCTTTGAAGGTTTGTTGTTCGAGTTGTTGTTCCAGTCTTACGGTAGATCACAGTTAATAAGGCACGCATCTCTTGTAATTTGTAATTTCTCAACCTATAAGAACATAGTATGAGTTGTCTCTAATGCACCACCAACTTTGAGGATGTTTAATAGAATGCTACAAGGGTTAGAAAAATGACATAAGTAAAGATATATTTAAAGTAGTCGTGCATAGTTCTTATATATCAACACAGAATCATACTATTGGTGATCACCTTTGCTAAGTATAAAAGAAAATTATCGACGTTCAAGTTATATCACCTTTGCTACTTATAAAAAAGTTGACATTTAGATCCCTCACCTATTGGTGACACCACTGAAAAAAACACTTTTTGCTAGGCTCTCCACTAATGAGCAGGAAAACCGACCATTAGTACTTTTTTTTAACCTTCCGATCAGTAGTACTACCTCCGATCCGAATAAAGCTTCGCAAGCCGTACGTACTAGTTGTACTAGCCAGGTTATTTTCTTACGACTCTTTTAATGGATCGGAGGGAGTACTAACTGATGAGTCTAATACCAACCGCGCCCGCAGCTCATAAAAAGAAATCCATGGAGGGACTACATGCAACTAGCACACACTAACCGCCCACAGCCCCCCCAAAAAAAGGCACAATCGCACAGACTTGGCCGACACGATCCCAGGTCCGCCGACCACGATCTCACGCAACGTAGAGCTGAACCAGAGAGAAGCAGATGGGGGAGGAAGGCAACAAGCCAGTAAACCGGAGCTCCTTGCCGACATGGACCCAGGGGGCGAATCAACTCCCGGTGACCGGGAGCGGCTGCCCGGGCTCGTCCGGCAACTCCCCGCTGGCAAGAGTTAATTGCATTGGCGGTCAGTGGTCACACAACTCTATCGCAGGTATATGTACTTAAATCACACAACTGGAAAACTGGATTTTCTCACATAACTGAACATTTGGGTGTATTTTGGTCAAAAATCGGACACGTCATCCGATTTCCAGTTTTCAAACCCCTCGTGTAATACTAGGAGGGCTGTTTTGCAAAAATCCTGGCATGCACACGCCATGTAGGTGTTCGACGAAATGTTGTGCAGGACCGTGGTTCGGGAGCATGGCCAGGAGCGCTGGCCGGGGGCGCCGCCGCCGTGACCCTGGTCGCTTGAGCGCCGGCCGGCGCCCGCCCGCCCCTGCTCGCGCCGCCCGCCCGCCCCGAGCGCCGCCCGCCCCTACTCCCCCTTGCCCGCCCGTGCTCGTGCCGGCTGCCCGCCCGTGCTGATACGTGACGAGTTGTGTGACCGCCGGTACAATTAACTCTGCATGCAATTAGGGTAAACACAGTTCTTAGGTGTGATGTATATGGGGGCAAACGCTGGCCACCGCCGTTGTGTATAGTGTTTGCCCCCTCCTCCAAGAGTATACCCTAGTATAACTTCCTCCCCTCACCCCGCCCCCAGTGGATCCAAGGTCACTTGACCAGATCCTTGCTTGAAGCCTCGGACCGAACCACAGCTTGAAGCACAAAGGGCTGCGTCCCAAGCCAAAGGACGACGGAGGACATCCGCCCATGCCGTTGAGCCCCGCGGACGTGGGCACCCTCTTCATGCGGGCAGGAACGGGAGTGCCCACATCAGAAAAGAAGGAAGCATGAGGAGGAGGCCTCGCCGTCGCCGTCCTCAACGGAGACACGGGCTTGCCCGCAGGAGTCTCAGGCAGGGGCGAAGGTTAGGGAGGGGAGAAGTGGCGCGGCTGTGGCTACGGTTAGTCGCCGCCCGAGTCGCGTCGCCCCGAGGAGCGACGCGGGGACGAGACCATCCCTGATGGCATTTCTAACGGCCCAATATAAATTTGGTGTTAGAATTTGGAAACATTGAGTAAACAAATCATAATTTTATTATTATTTAGAAACACGTGCTCCTCATCATGTTAAATATTGAAATGCATATAAGATGCTGACCGAACATATGCAATAATGTAGGATAATGAGACTGGTATAGCAGTGAAGATGACCTTCAACATCAACAATGATGATTACCCTCAGTTCATCCGCAACTTTCGTGCTGAGCTCGTTAAGAACGAGGATCCCGAAATGGTCGCCGGGCATCTTGTGCTCGCCAAACAACTGAATGCTGAAGAGCCAAAGAGGTGGATGTACATCGAGCTGGAGGGCGACGGTAAAAAAACAACCATTGCCATTCGGGATGACAGTGTGTACCTTATGGGCTTCAAGGGTAAAAATGAAAAGTGGTACGAGTTTGGATTTTCAGAAGTCACAAAGCCGATGCTGAAAAAAAAACATGACAACTGTCAATTTTTAAACTGTGACGTTTCCTACACCCATTTACTGGATCTGGGTAAGAATGACGACCCCGAGAAGGAAATGGCAACGATAGAGATAGGCAAGAGATCCGCGATAAGAGCCGTGGGTCTACTGTCGAACTACGAACAAGAGGATGGAGCCATTAACAGAGATACTAAACGAGCATTGGTGTGCCTAATTCACATGTTTTGTGAGGCCACTAGGTTGATTCCATTATTTAACACTGTTGTGAGTTGTTGGGACAGTGAATCCACTGCTCTTATCAAAGAGAATGAGGCCAGGTACATCTGGAAGTGGGGAATAATGTCGGCCTCGCTGCGGGAGTGGAAAGCACAAAGTTATAGTGAGAGTTGGGGAGAAATTAAATTCACCGAGGAGCTGCGTACAGTTGGTGTCGAATCTGCAGGAGATGCACTCGATGTGGTCGACGTGCTTCTCAGAAAATCAACAAAAAAGAGCAAGGCCAAGAAAAAAGGAAAAGTTAATGATGGCAATGAGCAGGCTGGCGATGGCGCCAATAATGGCGGCAACGAGCAGACTGGCAATGGCAGCAATGGGCAGGCTGGCGATGCCGCCGATACTGGCGGCAACGAGCAGGCTGGCGATGGCGCCGATAACGGAGGCAACGAGCAGGCTGGCGATGGCGCCGATAACGGAGGCAACGGGCAGGCTGGCGATGCCGCCGATACTGGCGGCAACGAGCAGGGTGGCGATGCCGATAACAATGACGGTAACGGGCACCCTAATGACGGCCACGAGCAGGCTGGCGGTGACAAGCTGCTACTTGCAGTGTTACCCGGCTTCGGTCAGCAATATGTGGAGGTGTTTAGCGTGCGTGCTGACTCACGTGTGGTTGGAAGCGTCATCGTCTTTGACGGGAAACGTGGTCAGATCATCTACAAGTACCATGCTCCCATCGCCGACTATCCATCGACATCTGAGGTAGGAGATGAGTTCTACTCCGTATATATTATGTGCATGGAGGGGCAATGGCAAGCTCTCCCTTAAGAAATTGTTTTTTTTTGGCTTTAACCTTTCGAGCTAGTAAAAATGTATATATAACATAGATATGTTGATATTTGGCAGGGTATACTCGATTTGCCACTTAGTGGACCATACAGAGCCATCTCAGGTGACGGGAGCTTCGCCATTCAAGTCAGCAGTCTCGACGAATCAAAGAACGCAGGGGGTGACATGTTATGGGATTGCTACTCCGACAAAGCTGTGTACGACAAGTTCTTGACCCAGGATATCGGCTCCATCGCCAAGGTAAGCTATGTGGTGCTGAGCAACGCCCTTGAAGCGAGCGTGAAGGTCCAGTTGAAGCTGCGCGGAGCTGGAGTCGCCGCCCGCGTCCATGGTGAAATCACGGCACACTACGAGCACTACAGAGACCATTGCATACTGCTCTTCAGCTGTACAAAAGACAAGGAGATGGAGCTGGAGGTCCCAACCTGTGATGGTTACATCAGTATTCCGATTCCACTGCAGCGGTCGGTCGTTGCAGTGCCCGTCGGCTTATCGCTTCAAATTAACGTGAATATCCATGTTGCATTCCCTCCCAACCATGACAAGGCCGTCTCCATATGCGATCATCTTGTCTTAACCCTTAAAGGTCAGGAAAGGGGGAAAATTGTGGAGGGAGACGTGGACGTTCAAGTGACCATTGGACCGCCCACTGCGTCGAGCATTAGCCTTGTCGCGAAACAAAGTGATGCATCACCGTCGCTTCCGCTGGCTACAACCACGGTTCCAAGGTGACTCGACTCTTACGAATCAATGCAAGTTTCTTATGTGCTTCTAATTTTGCATGTTTAATTGTCTCCATGAGAAAATATAGATCAATAAGGTCATATTAAGATTGTATGTAGAATCATCAAGCTTATTGGCTTCCTCCACAACAATTGTTGGAGGAGACATATCGTATTAACCTCCAATATTATGCCGCATAATCTTTTCTTAATACTGCATGAGCAGAGTTTTGAACTCGACACCTCTTATCCCTGGTACCATATAATATTGATGCCATAGCCAACTATCGCAAAAGTCCGAACTCATGTAAAGGCTTAGGCAATATATGCATATTTCAACAGACAATTCATATTTGTATGAATGGTGTGTATGTGTATATATATGTTTCCCAGTTGAACCAAAATCTTCCTAGTATATTAGCCCGCCACTACAAGACATATAGTATTATTAATGACACTTCTCTAAAGACACCTTAGACTAGTTGAGGCAGCATAACAAATGTCTTGAAAGTATAGACAGTACTTAGATGTTTTGCTAGAAATATGGAAGCTACCCTTATAGTATGCAATTTCTGAGACACAGATGCTACAAAATAAGTGATGGTGTAACATCCTATTTCCTCTTGCTTAGAGAAATAAATGTGCCAGCAAAAAATTAACGCCCATAGAATACGTACAATTGCGGGAAAATTGACTGACTTTTCAGAAGAAAAAAGCTGGCAACTACTGTAGGCGTGATTTGTTTCTATGATAATGGTTTCACAAACTTAAACACGTCAAAAGCTGAAATCGATATACCCCTTCGTAATTGAGTGTATGATGATCATTGATAAATTATTAATTTGTCATTACCGATTAATTAGGTCATATCTAATCTACTAGCTCTGTAGAAACCAGTATGACCCAATTGAATGTCTACATATCGGCCATATATATGTCACTCTCAACTCAACGTAACCATTTTTTTACTGTTTATGCAAATACTCCCTCCATTTACAAAAGGATGTCTCAACTTTACCTAAAAGTGGATGTATTTATTTATGAAACATGTCTAGATACATCTACTTTTGTGCAAACTTGAGACATCCTTTTATGAACGGAGGGAGTATAATTTTTTAACCAGGAAACCATACGATATTATTAAAATTGTGCATATATCAATCGATGACTGATGTCTGCTCGCACACTGTAGGAACGGGAGCAGAAGGAAGAGTCTGATGCGTTGGGTGCGCTTGATTCCAAAAAAGAGCTTTTTCTCTAGAATACGCCGTAGCGCCATTTCAACGCACTGAGGCTAAGAACGCAATCAAAGTTCAAAGGCTGTTGGATTGGACAACGTACCAGCCGCAAGTGGGCCATCGCTGTCGGCCATGACCATACAAAGTAGCACATGTGCAATAAAATTACTCTCAATTATTTCATTTCATCCATTCCTAAGTTTGCTCTACGTGGTTGTTACTTATTAGGTGCTTCGATTGTAAGTTTTCTGAACACCGTAATTTATACTTTCTTTGTTTAAATATGGTGTATTTTGTTTTCATTAAAACAAGGTCTCTAGATAAACAAACATTATTTTATAAACATGGGTTCATGTGTCACGAAATTTATGTCTTCGGATTCATTTTCAAAATACTTCCTTATAGTACAAATGTCAAGCTATACCATATAATTCACATATTGAATAAGTAGTCATTGTTTAAACTTGAATTAATAATTGTACAAGATGCCATAACAGACCTGACCGGCTCTCCAAAATATCAATTGTCATGTTCTAGGCTGGGGGCAGGGGGCAAGCTACTCATGTGCAGTGTATTAAAATTCTCACCTCCAAGCCGCCTCATCCCCCTCTCCCTAGCACGTACCCTTGCCAACTATCATTGTCGCCGCCCCACACTATATCCGACTATTGCGGCCGGTGCAATGTTTGAATAGGCTATTTGTGTGCGGTTTCCTATAAGTGGCTCCTTACTAGTTTTATGTTCTGTTTTAGCCTAGACATTCACAAATCCTTTTTCTTCTTCTCGCCTTAATCCATTAATTAAGAAGAGGAGAGTCACCTGGAAAACCCAAATACAGACCCAAATCCGAGCAGTAGACGATTTGGGTATGTCGTATGCACCTTGGACTTGATGTTCAAGGCTACCCCAAACATATAGAAGATCTCTTGGTGGAGGTCCTCCTGCTGATCGAGTTGTTGGAATCTTGTCTTGCAATAAGATTTTTCGGATGATGCGGCAATGGGACCTTGCATGTGCAAATGTATAATTAAAACTGCACCACGTGTTGGCTTCCACGATGACACTGGAAGCCAATCATGTGGTATTGGGTTGGGAGCGGATAGCTTATTTTGCGAAGTCAAGCTCCTTCGCTTTCGCCTTCTCCTGGGTGGGGCTGCCCTTGGGGGTGCAAGCCTGGGTTTTCGATGGTGGGGACTTCCATAAGACGTCGTTACTCGTCACCTCGAGTAAGGTTGCGAAAATGGGATCCCATCTACCCAACTTATAATCCATTTTGTACATGACTAGTATAAAACAAATTACTAGGCATGTAAAAATGGAGTTTAAGTGGGACAAATGGACTCCCATTTACCTCGAGGGTCGCGGTTGGTTGTATTTTTGCTTCCTGGAGTATATAACTAGAGATCGGTAGTGTCGGTGTTGTTCGGATCTATTGACATGAGCTCCTAACCTGGCTTGAAAGTTGTCGAATAATATTTTGTGCTCCTTCAGCACATTTTGGGAAAATAGGTAATGAATGTACACATGTTATTACCTAGTTCGGGCCTCTCAATGAGACAAACCTTACTCTTGTCTTCGGACGATCACAAGTACAAGAGGGGATCTCGTCAAGTTTTACCGGGAACTCGGTGAGATGATGAATTAAGATTTTGGCTATCTGGTGGATGGCGATGACGAATAGGTGTGTCTGGATAGCTTGGTGATTAAATCTCGAGATTGTCCCCTTCCTCGATCATGATCCTCCCTTGTATTTATGTTGTGGTCTTGAAAGTCCTCATGAAGCATGGAAAGGGACTCCTGTCTTGTATATCAAGTTTTTGTGATGTTCCATAACAATATCGTCCAGTACATGGTATATTGATAGCTTATCCGGGCCATATTGTAGGTCATGAAAGTCCTCATGGCGCATGGCAAATGATTATTGTCTTCTACATCGAGTTTTTGTCATGCTCCATAACAATATCGTCCAGTACAAGGTATTTGGATAGTTCGTCCCGGTATGGCAAGTTAGGCTGGTCTCCAGGCAAAGTGTACTTCTTTTAGACGGAAGGCTCGAGCGGAGCCCGTCTTTAAATTAATAAAGCCAACCAGTTAAGATCCAAGTACAAATAACAACAAGTCCCAAGGACTCACACATGAAGGTCCAGGTAGCACGCGGGCTACAACACATAACGCAACCGCCATAACAAGATGGACGGGCACAAAACCTAAGCTAGATACCGGCAGGTAAGAGATGAAGACTCGGTCCTTGGAGTAAGCGGATCCTGCCAATCGCCTCCTCCAAAGCTCTCCTGTCCTGATGCCTAGCCACTGGCTTCCACACCTGCATGTACATAGACATTTTGTAGAGGCAATCAGCCGGCTGTGAGGGGAAGATCCCATCAATCGAGAATCTATTCCTCATGTTCCAAAGCGTCCAGCAAAGGGCAGCGCAACAGATCCACAACACCCTACGTGTTTGACCCGTGGACTCCTGAACTAGCCTATAGAGCTCGGCGAAGCATGAGGGGGTTCCAAGTACAGGATATAAGTTCCCTAACTGCGCTCCAAAGGAACCTGGCCAGGGTGCAGCCAAAGAAGATGTGATTGGTGTCCTCAAACTCATCACACAAGGCGCACCTGCCAGTGGAAGGTCCATGTCTTCGGCTGATGTTATCGTTGGAAGGTAGGCGTTCCTAACCAACTGCCAGAGGAAGATCCGAACCTTCATGGGGACAGCGATTCCCCAGGTCTCGATGAACTGCTTATGGGGCGACCCTGGCACAACCTGCGGTAAAGGGACCTGACCAAGAAGATCCCAGATGGTTCCAGGTGCCAGGACAAGACATCCATGCCATCTGAAACCCTGGTGGAAGAAATCTCGCGCATTAAGTTTTGCCACTCGACCCTCTCAACCGGCCCAAAAACGCGGCGGAAGGGGATGACCCATTCTCCCGGTTGGCACGCCTGTGCCACCGAAGCCTCCGGGTCACTAGTGAGCGAAGAGATTGGGGAACCTCTTCTTTAGGGGCCCTGACCCGTGCCACCAATCCTTCCAAAACCGCGTGGATCTGCCGTTACGGATGTTGTGCTTTGCACCCAAGCAAAGTAGCTCCTTCACTTTCTGGATGGAATTCCAGAATTGTGAACCAGGGATATGGGTGTCCATCAGGAGGTCCTTCCTCCAGAGATATTTGGACTTAATGATCTCAGCCCATAAACCTTCGAACACGTCATCAGCTTCCAGACCCATTTAACCATCAAACAGATGTTCATGAGTTTGGTGTCCATCATACCAAGGCCCCCCAAGGCCTTAGGTTGGCACACCGCTGCCCACCGAACCCAGTGGTATTTGCGCTTGCGACCATTGCTCTCCCAGAAAAAATGGGAGCGATGTTTGTCCATGGTCCTATGCACGCCTGATACGTCTCAAACGTATCTATAATTTTTGATGTTCCATGCTTGTTTTATATCAATTGCCACATGTTTTGTATGCACTTTATATCATATTATGACATTTATTGGACTAACCTACTAATAGTTGCCAAAGTGCATAATGTTCTTGTTTTACACTTTGATGTGTAGAAATTATCAAAATTGGGCAAAGGAAATCAAGTTGGAGTCAAATTGGGACTTTCCAGAAATCTGTCTGAAAACTATTTTCAAAGATCGCCACGTTCGGGCCTGAAGATGACGTCAAATGGAAAAAGTCTAGTCGCGAAAGTTGCAGGGAATTTTCTGCCGTACGATTTAGACAAAAGATTCATCTCCATCAGAGTTCGGATGCGGCCTGTGCAATCCCGACAATTCGGCTGGTCCAGAATTAAATCTGGCCTCGGGGACCTTCTGGAGCTGCCCTTTGGACCATAAATAGCCCCCGCGGAGTAAACCCTAACACAATTGACGAAACTCCCGAATACATCTCCGTGCTCCGCCGCCACGAAACTTTGTTTCGAGGGTCAGAAGGTCCTGTTCCGGCACCCTGCCGGGACGGGGATTGACCCCCGGAACCTTCTCCATCGACGCCGCCGCCTCCATCATGCTCCGTGAGTAGTTCCCCCATGGACTATGGGTTATAGTTGTAGCTAGTTGGTACTCTCTCTCCCATGTACTTCAATACAATGATCTCATGAGCTGCCTTACATGATTGAGATCCATATGATGTAATCGGTGTTGTGTTTGCTGGGATCCGATGAATATTGAATATTATGCCAAGTTGACTATCAATCTATGCCCTATGTTATTTAAGATCTTGCATGCTCTCCGGTACTTGTGGTTACCTTGATCAAGTAGTTGCCTGTATCTCCAAGAGGGAGTATTTATGCTAGATAGTGGGTTCATGCCTCCATTTAATCTGGGACAGTGACAGAAAGTTCTAAGGTTGTGGATGTGCTGTTGCCACTAGGGAAACCTAACGATACTATGTACACGGGCATATGTGTTTGTTTACATTATGCGCTTTACTTAATGCGATTATCCGTTGCTTGCAACTTAATACCAACGGGGAACTCGGATGACAACCCGGCGGTGGATTATTGTCATAGACGCTGTTGGATAACGGTATATGTATTATGTCGTAATGCCCGATTAAATACCATAGTAGTCATCATGCCATATATATGCATTGTCATGCGCTCAATATTCTGTCAATTGCCCAACTGTAATTTGTTCACCCAACACTTGTTATTGGAGAGTTACCACTAGTGTAGATAGCTGGGAACCCCGGTCCATTTGTCATAATCATTGCTTTCCTGTCAACTCCACGCCATCAAAGTAGTACCAACTATTTTCAGGTGCCATTGCTCTCATATTACTGCTGCTTTCACATCACCCCTGTTACTAGTACTTTTCCAGGTGCAGCTGAATTGACAACTCCGCTGTTAAGTCTTATAAGTATTCTTTGTCTCCCCTTGTGTCGAATCAATAAATTTGGGTTTTACTTCCCTCGAAGACTGTTGGATCCCCTATACTTGTGGATTATCAAGACTATTTTCTGGCGCCGTTGCCGGGGAGTTAGAAGCGCTTCAGCAGACTGCCACTATTTGCTCTCCGTCAACAGCTCTATTTTCTGGCGCCGTTGCCGGGGAGCATAGCTCTACTCATAAGTTCACCTGGGGAGTACTCTCCACCTCTCTCTGTGTTTTTATTTTATTTTGTTTTGTCTAGTTTTATTTTGCTTAGTTTATTTCTGTTTAGTTGTGTTTTGTTTAGTTTATTTTTGTCTAGTTTTATTTTTCTTATATACCCGAAAATCCATAAAAATTTAAAAACCGAAAAATCTAAAAAAAACTGTTGCTATGGAAGAACATGCTAGAACCTCTATGTTTATGGAAGCTAAAGAATTATATATAAAGTATAGAGAATCAAGAGAGGGTAAAATCATGAGAGGCATGTTAAAAAAGTTAAATCAAATTGCTGAAATTTTGCTGGAACGCCATGATATAAATTGTTGCTCTGAACAGGATACTAAACATCTTAAATTCCAATGTGGCTTTAGTGAAGAAGTTTTAATTATGAACTATCATTGGAATAACTATATTCATTTGGGAGCTGAACAAGTAGAACAATTTGTTACATTTGTGGAGCTGCTGAAATAGATTCCTTCATGGCTAAAAATTATGAAACTGTGTTGCTTGTAATAAACTTAAAGAAACGGTCTCTTTTATTCTTGATTATTGCCTAGAAAATTTCAGCAATAATTGTTATATCATTGATTATAAAGAGAGACTCATTAATGCACAAGAATGTACTCACAATTTGCAGGAACCTGTAGAAGAAGAAACTATTGCTGAAACTGAAAGCTCATTGGATGAAAAAGAGAGGAGAGTGATGAACAAAAGGAGGAAGAATGGAGTAGCTACCCATGCCTACCTTCTAATGAGAGTAACTCTTTATCTCTTACACTATTTGATTGCCCTCCATGCTTACCAAAGGAGGATGAATGTTATGTTCCTGTGGATTCTCTTGAAATATTCCCTATGAGTAAAACTTGTGGAATGATTATGCTACTGTTATTTATGATAATCCATGCTATTTTGATAAATCTTATGATAATCCTTTATTTGTGCCTAATTTCGAAATGCATGGTAATGAGAAAGTTTGCTTAGAAAATGTTTATGATAAAGCTCTAGATGATGGTCCTATATTGGTTGATAATATTAATTGTACTACTAATGAAAATGGGATTGGAGAGGTCTTGACTTTATCTAGGAGTCCCATACCTCTTGAGAATGATCAATCATCTTGTTATAAAATTGTTAAAAGTGGGTTTGAAAGTTTTAATCCCACTATTTTTGAGCTTGATAAGAATTATGTGTTTGTAGATCATGAAAAGCATGCTTTATGTGATAGTTATATTGTTGAGTTTGTTCATGATGCTACTGAAAATTATTATGAGAGAGGAAAATATGGTTGTAGAAATTTTCATGGTACTAAAACACCTCTCATGCTGAAAGTTCTGAAGTTATTTTGTTTTATCTTCCTATGCTTGTCACTTTGTTCTTCATGAATTTATTTGTGTACAAGATTCCTATGCATAGGAAGTGGGTTAGACTTAAATGTGTTTCGAATTTGCTTCTTGATGCTCCTTTTGCTTCATTTTCTATTTTTATGTGAGCATCATTAAAACTATCAAGCCTAGCTAAAAGGCATTAAAGAAAAGCGCTTATGGGAGGCAACCCATTTTATTTTTCTGCAATTTTTCTTTTATTGAGTCAAGAGTTGTTTACTTCTGTAGCAACTCCTTTGTATCTTTATTTTCTTGCATTGTTGTGCCAAGAGTAGCCTCTAATGTTAAGATGATGCTTAATTTTGATTGCTGCGCAGAAACAGATTTTTGCTGTCACTGTACGAAATTCCTAAAATCACCAGATTGTTAATTAAATCTGAAATTTTTGTGCGTAATCTTTATGAATGTCTGAATCTTTCATTAGTTCAAGTTTTTCGATTGAGCGTCGTAAGTGCCTCGAAAAAATTCATCTTTACTGGCTGTTCTGTTTTGACAGATTCTGTCTCTGTTTTTTGCATTGTCTCTTGTGGGCTTTAAGCAAGGTTCTCTAATGGAGGGCTGTAGCTAATGTTTTATTGAGTTCTTGCAATGTGTCACAACAGAACCAGTGGATTAAATTTTGAGTACTAACCCCTCTAATGAGATTTACTTTGAGTTTGGTGTGCGGAAGTTTTCAAGGGTCAAGAGAGAAGGATGATAATAGGATCAAGAAGAGTGAAGAGCTTAAGCTTGGGGAGGCTCCCATGGATCTCCCCAGCATATTTCAAGAAGACTCAAGCGTCTAAGCTTGGGGATGCCCAAGGCATCCCCTTCTTCATCGGCAAAATTATCAGGTCATCTCTAGTGAAACTATATTTTAATTCTTTCACATCATATGTGCTTTTCTTGGAGCGTCTGTGTGCTTTTATTTTCAGTATTGTCTTTTATTTTCAATAAAGCTTGACTGGACCCTAGCATTCTTGATTGGGAGAGAGACACGCTCCGCTTTTTCATGAGAATACTCCTATTCTTCACTTATATTTGTTGAGTATTCATATCTAGCGTTGTTCAGCTTTAGCTCTTGTTTTCATGTATCTCTTTCAGAGCTATTAGCTTTCTTTTGTAGAAAGTACTCTCTTGCTTCACTTATATTGTTTGGAGAGTTGCTTGGTTAATATGTTGGTTCAGAAAATGTTGCGTGTGGTAGTGGTATAATGAAAAACTTGCATAATCTTGTAGATCATTGAACTTTGATAACCTGATTCCTTGCAAACGTTTTGAGGTATTAAGTAATAGATGGTAAAGCTTGCTGGTTAATTAGTTAAAATCATTAGTGGATTATTGTCTTTAAGCTTGCACCGTACTACAAACACTAAAATTGTTGAAGGTGTAGTTGGACTTGATAGCTTTCCATGTCTGAAAAGTGGTTCGTAATAACTAGGTTGTGTGTGAAGGTCGAGGGATCTAACGGGGTACTTGTGCCGCCGTGAACGGCCCTCCTTGGGGTAAATGTTAACCATGCGCTTAATGTTGAACCTGCTAGTTGTTTGCAATAAACTTGTGAGTTCTTTTTGACTAATGTTAAGCTACGGTTTTGGCACTTCCACCATCCAAATTTGCTAGCCTCTTCGGTGTTGTGCATTGCCTTTTCTCACATTGAGAGTTGTGCAAACTTCGCCAGTACATCCAAAACCCGTGGGAGGACTTCCTCTTGTTCTCCTACACATAAGCCCATACATCTTCCTCAAAACAGCCACCATACCTACCTACCACAGCATTTCCATAGCTGTTCCGAGATATATTGCCATGCAACTTCCATCTTACATTACATGACTTGTTGTCATTTATCATTTATATATTGCTTTGCATGATTCTAATAGCTGATGTGTGGTTTACCCATGTTACGCTGGATCATTGCACATCCTGCTACACTGGCAGAGGCATACAGTTCTATACATCATGTTTTGTTCATTATGAGTTATTTGTACCAAAAGTTGTAATCATATTAGAGTGTTTGCCCCTTCTTGAAAACAGCCATGGAGGCCATTGAAAAGAGAAACAGAAAAAGAAAAAAAAAGAAAAAGAAAAAAAAAAGAAAAAAAAAAGAAAAAAAGAATAAAGAAAAAGGGGGGCAACACTACTATCCTTTATCAAAGTTGTGCTCATGTTTAGCACCTGCAGTTTCATAGTTATCATATTTGTGCTCATGTTTAGCACCTATGCTCCATTTGAGAGAGTTTTCATGTTTTACTAGTATAACTATGTGGGGAATATTACGTTATAGAACTTGGGTTGTATATTCCAATGATGAGCTTCCTCAAAAGTGCTCTAGGTCTTCGTGAGCAACCGAGTTGGATGCACCCCCACTAGTTCCATTGGAGAGCTTTCATACACATATAGCTCTATGTGCATCCGTTGCATGGCAATCACTACTCCTTGCATAGCTTCGATTATAAGACTTCCTCTTGTCTAATGATCACTTATAGCTTTGTGAGACTTTCTTCCATTGGCATTCCAAACCCCCATTAACGTTCTCTTTGCCATAACATCCTGGTGCCAAACTAAATGCTTACGCTCACCGGTTGAGTAGACCTCGAAACAGTGGATTCATGACGTTCGTGTTTACTTTTACTTGACTGGATCCTTTCTCTATGTTATGAAAAATTGCTTGATGCTTGGAATTGAAGGATAAAACTCCTTGATGCAAGGCGTGCCTGCTCGTTGGGAAACCCAAGAGGAAGGTTTGATGTAGTCTAGCAGCAAGTTTTCCCTCAGTATGAAACCAAGGTTTATCGAATCAGTAGGAGCAACAATTCTTCAGAAGGTTGTTAGCGGCGAAATATGATGCCGCAACACTAGGGATTCCGGCGCTGACGTAGACCTGCACACAACACAATCACAATACTTTGCCCCAACGAAACAGTGAGGTTGTCAATCTCACAGGCTTGCTGAAAACAAAGGATTAAACGTCTCGTGTGGAAAATGAGTATTAAATTGCAGCGAATGAAAAAGGAACAGTTTGCAGTTTGTGGTTGTTTAATCAATGTAAAAGAATGGACCGGGGTCCACAGTTCACTAGTGGTGTCTCTCCATAAAGATAACTAACATGTTGGGTAAACAAATTACAGCTGGGCAATTGACAAATAGTGAGCGCATGACAATGCAAATACATGACATGATGATTACTATGATATTTAATTGGGCATTACGACATGATACATAGACCGTTATCCAACAGCGTCTATGACTAATAATCCACCGCCGGGTTGTCATCCGAGTTCCCCGTTGGTATTAAGTTACAAGCAACGGATAATCGCATTAAGTAAAGCGCGTAATGTAAACAAACACATATGCCCGTGGACATAGCATCGTTGGGTTATCCCTAGTGGCAACAGCACATCCACAACCTTAGAATTTTCTGTCACTGTCCCAGATTCAACGGAGGCATGAACCCACTATCTAGCATAAATACTCCCTCTTGGAGTCACAAGCATCTACTTGGCCAAAGCATCTACTAGCAACGGAGAGCATGCAAGATCATAAATAACATAGGGCATAGATTGATAATCAACTTGACGTAATATTCAATATTCATCGGATCCCAGCAAACACAACATGTAGCATTACAATAATATGATCTTGATCATGTAGGGCAGCTCACAAGATCTAAACATGATGGCACAAATAGGAGAGACAACCATCTAGCTACTGCTATGGACCCGTAGTCCAAGGATGAACTACTCACGCATCACTCCGGAGGCAGGCATGGCGATGTAGAAGCCTCCGGTGACGATTCCCCTCTCCGGCAGGGTGCCGGGAAGAGGTTCTGGACCCTCCCGAGCTAGGGTTGACGGCGGCGGCATCTCTGGAACTTTTCGTGGATAATGGCTCGGGCACTTAGGGTTATTTTCTCGGGGGGAATATGTAGGCGAAAGGGCGGCGGCTGAAGACCCCCGTGGGGCCCACACCATACTAGGGCGCGGCCAAGGGGCCTGGCGCGCCCTAGTGGCGTGTGGGGCCCCTGTGGGTCCCCTCCGTTGCTTCTTCGCTCCATCTGGTGTCTTCTGGAAAAATAGGGATGTCCGGGAAGTTTCGTCCAATTCCGAGAATATTTCCAGACTAGCTTTTCTGGAATACAAAAACAGCAGAAAACAGGAACTGGCACTTCGGCATCTTGTTAATAGGTTAGTCCCAAAAAATGTATAAAAGTGACATAAAGTAGATGGAAAACATGTAGCAATTGGTATAAAACAAGCATGAAACATCAAAAATTATAGATACGTTTGAGACGTATCACTCCTACACTGGATACTTAAAACATCTATAATGAACCTTGTACGGTTTCATGTCTTAAAGGCCGTCATTCATGAAAACTTTTAGCTTTTAACTATTTTGCTTTATTATCTCTTATTTAATATCAATTATAGACATTTGTTTTGAATGATTTGATCTCAGCTCACTTACCATTACATCATTATTAGATCAAGATTATGTTGGTAGCATGTCACCTCAAAAATTATTTTGTTTTTATCGTTTACCTACTCGAGGACGAGTAGGAACTAAGCTTGGTGATGCTGATACGTCTCAAACGTATCTATAATTTTTGATGTTCCACTAGTACAGAACGACACATCGGATACCCCTCTATGGAAACGGCAGTCGTTAGGCGACGGAGAATCGCGCTTTCCGCACGGCCAGTGCGTACAAACCTGACCTGGGCCGCGGGTGGCCCGTCAACATAGGTAACGGAGAAAGTATTAACTCCGTTACCCATAGTATTGGCAACGGTCTTAATTATGTCTCCATTTCCAATATGTGCCTCTATAGCAACGGAGACTTTTGGATGTCCGTTTCCAATGTGGACACGTTCCATCTTCTTGGAATCCGAAGCGAGGCGAGTAAATTCCATGGCGTAGTGGCACCGCCCACTACTCCTTAAAAACCCCAATCCTTGCTAGCTCAAGACGCCACAGAATCTGCTCTCTCTCTCTCTCGCTCGCTCGCTCCCTCCTACTGATTAGCGAAGATGCCTCGCAGCAACGACACACAGGAGCACACTGAGTCGCCGCGGGACAGTCCCCTCGTCAGCGGCGAGTCCGTTGAAGGACCGACGCCGGAGACGAGCGACGACGAATATGCCAACTTCCATGATCCCACCTTGATGCTGGGCCCGCCGAAGGTTGATTCTGATGACGAGTCAACCGAAGAGGAGAAGGAGGAGGAGGACGACGACGACGACGAGGAGGACGAGGCGGAGGCGCCGGTCCCGAAGAAGGGAGCCCCGGCGACGGAGAAGAAAGCCGCCGCCACCGCCTCCGATATGCTGCCGCCACCGCCACCACCTCCAATGGCCCCCAATAAGCGAGGCTGTGAGAAGGACGAGGATTGCGCGGAAGCAGGGCGCAAGAAAAACAAGAAGTAGCTAGTAGTAGTTCTATAAAGTTCTCCAACTGTAATTTACTTTATTATTATTAATATGTACTGCGTATGTAATGTAGTAATCACTAATATTAATATAAGTATCCTATAAGTGGTTTTCTCCATATAGTAGAGATTAGGAAAATATTATTCCAGAGAGTAGAAGAAATTCCACAGAGTGGGCGCGTAGGTCCCACACCTCAGTGGAAGAAACACAAAGGAAACGGTCCTTCTAAAGAACCGTTTCCTATGTTTTACCTATATATATGGGCGTACAGAGCAAAACCTAACACTCGTTTCCTCACTCTGTCCCAGTATGCTAGATCTGTTCGTGGCGGCGGCTCCTGGCGTTGCGGCCATCGCCGGCGCCGTGGCGGCGTCGTCTCCGCCCAGAAGACGGCTATCACGGCGAGGTCTTCGCCATCTCCCCCGACACGGCGAGGTCTTCGCCATCTCGCCCGACACGGCGAGGTCGTCACTCTGTCCGCTTCCTCTGCCTCCACCACTTCCGGATCTGCTAGATCGATCCAACGGCGACGTGAAGAAGGTATCAGATCCACATCCGGTAGTTCTATCTAGATCATTTCTTGATGTAGTTAACTTGCCTATTGTGCACTTGCAACCGGTTGTAGTTTAGCTTACTTGTTGATAGTAGTTCAGTTCACATCCGGTAGTTCTATCTAGGTCATTTCGGTGTTTATGTTGTAGTTTAGCTAACTAGTACATGTGAAAACAGGAGTCTATTTCGGTGACATTGCATAAAAAAGTCGGAGACACAGAAAAAACAACGAACATTACTCAAGAGAGTAGTGTTTGTTGACTTTCCCATAATGGCCTCCAATTATATACACAGGTCAGTACACACTATATACTACTGTATACTTCATATTATTGTGTTAAATTGTTCGTTCTATCTAGTAGTGTCAGAACTAACATAAATCCTTATTTACATTTAGGGATATCAAGCTGTTCCCTTTCAAACTCTACCATACATATCCACCGTCGCTATTGTGACCTTTTGGTAGACTGCATAAAATACGTTTTTAAGTAAGAGTGTTTTATACAGTGTCGCCGAAATGTCACATCGGTGACGTATTAGATTAGATTTCGGTGACACTGCATAAAAAATCCAGAGCCGGTGGTGGCCTCCATGGAAAGGATGATCGTTGTCAGGCATCCTATGAAGCTGCTGACATCGCAATATCTTGTTGACAAGCCGTGTGTTGGCTGCTCCGGTTCATCAATAAGAGCCACCTCAAGACATAGGTAAGATATCGTTTCAGTTTGCTTAAATTCATAGTGTATTTGTTTTAGCATATGTATTTAACAATTGTAACTCTATTTACTAATGTATAGGGTCCAAAGGTTCAACATCCTTCTCTCAAGAAGTTGAGATAAGAAGAGATTGCTAGAGTGACACCTGCGAGGATTGTGGAAAAGGATGTAGGGAAGAAATCATATATTCTTTCCGTCCTTTGACATGATAGGCTTAGTATAGATGAAATCTGTTATCGTTTTACCTCTTATGTTTGTCACATCTTGTGATGCAATTGTAAAGGTGAAATTGTGATGGAAATGTAAAGTTACATTGTGATATGAATGAAATCTGTTACCGTTTTAGTATTTGAGCTTGTGCTGTGAGATTTTAAGTATCTAGTGGCATTTGTAAACGTGGCATCCTGTAACCGAAATATGAGAAATGCTCAGTGCAAACGGGTGGATGGCAAACTCCGTATCTGATGAAGGAAAACTAAGGAAACGGAGGTCTGCGCAGAACCGTTGCCAAATGGAGACCTCATCGGAAACGGTTTTTGGCCTCCGTTACTGATGAAAGTCTTCACATCAGTGACAGAGGCGGGGACACGGACCCTTTCTCCGTTGCCGAAGGGGTTTTTGTCCCGTTTCTGATGTGTCGTTCTGTACTAGTGTTCCATGCTTGTTTTATATCAATTGCCACATGTTTTGTATGCACTTTATATCATATTATGACATTTATTGGACTAACCCACTAATAGTTGTCAAAGTGCACAATGTTCTTGTTTTACACTTTGATGTGTAGAAATTATCAAAATTGGGCAAAGGAAACCAAGTTGGAGTCAAATTGGGACTTTCCAGAAATCTGTCTGAAAACTATTTTCAAAGATCGCCACGTTCGGGCCTGAAGATGACGTCAAATGGAAAAAGTCTAGTCGCAAAAGTTGCAGGGAATTTTCTGCCGTACAATTTAGACAAAAGATTCATCTCCATCGGAGTTCGGATGCGGCCTGTGCAAGCCCGACAAGTCGGCTGGTCCAGAATTAAATCTGGCCTCGGGACCTTCTGGAGCTGCCCTTTGGACCATAAATAGCCCCCGCGGAGTAAACCCTAACACAATTGACGAAACTCCCGAATACATCTCCATGCTCCGCCGCCACGAAACTTCGTTTCGGGGGTCAGAAGGTCCTGTTCCGGCACCCTGCCGGGACGGGGATTGACCCCCGGAGCCTTCTCCATCGACGCCGCCGCCTCCATCATGCTCCGTGAGTAGTTCCCCCATGGACTACGGGTTCTAGCTTTAGCTAGTTGGTACTCTCTCTCCCATGTACTTCAATACAATGATCTCATGAGCTGCCTTACATGATTGAGATCCATATGATGTAATCGGTGTTGTGTTTGCTGGGATCCGATGAATATTGAATATTATGCCAAGTTGATTATCAATCTATGCCCTATGTTATTTAAGATCTTGCATGCTCTCCGGTACTTGTGGTTACCTTGATCAAGTAGTTGCCTGTATCTCCAAGAGGGAGTATTTATGCTAGATAGTGGGTTCATGCCTCCATTTAATCTGGGACAGTGACAGAAAGTTCTAAGGTTGTGGATGTGCTGTTGCCACTAGGGGAAACCTAACGATGCTATGTCCACGGGCATATGTGTTTGTTTACATTACGCGCTTTACTTAATGCGATTATCCGTTGCTTGCAACTTAATACCAACGGGGAACTCGGATGACAACCCGGTGGTGGATTATTAGTCATAGACGCTGTTGGATAACGGTCTATGTATTATGTCGTAATGCCCGATTAAATACCATAGTAGTCATCATGCCATATATATGCATTGTCATGCGCTCAATATTCTGTCAATTGCCCAACTGTAATTTGTTCACCCAACACTTGTTATTGGAGAGTTACCACTAGTGTAGATAGCTGGGAACCCCGGTCCATTTGTCATCATCATTGCTTTCCTGTCAACTCCACGCCATCAAAATAGTACCAACTATTTTCAGGTGCCATTGCTCTCATATTACTGCTGCTTTCACATCACCCCTGTTACTAGTGCTTTTCCAGGTGCAGCTGAATTGACAACTCCGCTGTTAAGACTTATAAGTATTCTTTGTCTCCCCTTGTGTCGAATCAATAAATTTGGGTTTTACTTCACTCGAAGACTGTTGCGATCCCCTATACTTGTGGGTTATCAACGCCATCACCCAAGAGACATACGCCCATCGCATGAAGAGGTAGGCTCGAGAGGCATGCATTAGTCAGCATCAACCGGGCCGCAGAGGACATGAACTTTCCTAGCCATGCCTCTTTATTATGGAACTAGATCTAAAAAACTAAAAAACTTTTGCCGAAAACCGAAAATCTAAAAAACTTTTGCCATGCCTCTTTATTATGGAACTAGATCTTATTTGACGGGATGGCTCACTAAGGATAGAGAAGATAAATTAAATGAACACCACTGGTCTGAAAAAGGGAAGCATTTCTCACTACAAGTAATTAAACTGCATAATTTTGCTACAGACTTGTGTTCTACATATGATGAATCTTGGTGTTTTAATGAATCTCGTTGTTGTAGGAAGCGTAAACACCTCCCTTTTCAATGTGATTATAATGATAATGAAACTTTGGCTTCTTATGCTAGAGGATATTATAACTTTGATAAACTTGAGCAAATTGAAGAATTTTTTGTTTTTATGGGAGCTTATGAAATTGCAGCTTTACTTCAAAATCGAGATGAAGCTCCTTGTAGATCTGATATTTTTGCTATGCTTGGATATTTCCTTGAGTATTATACAGATAATCCTTATATTACTGAATTTCTTGAGAAAAGACATCCTCAAAAGGAAGAGACCATTGTCTTGCAGGAACCTGTGGAAGAAGAAACTGCTGAAGCTGAAATCTCATTAGATGAAAAAGAGGAGGAGAGTGATGAACAAAAGGAGGAAGAATGGATTAGCTACCCATGCCTGCCTTCTAATGAGAGTAACTCTTTATCTCTTACACTATTTGATTGCCCTCCATGTTTATCAAAGGAGGATGAATGTTATGTTCCAGTGGATTCTCTTGAAATATTCCCTATGAATGGAACTTGTGGAAATAATTATGCTACTGTTATTTATGATAACCCATGCTATTTTGATAAATCTTATGATAATCCTTTATTTGTGCCTGATATCGAAATGCATGGTAATAAGAAAGTTTGCTTAAAATGTTTATGATAAAGCTCTAGATGATGGTCCTATATTGCTTGATAATATTATGTATTCTACTATTGAAAATGTGATTGGAGAGGTCTTGACTTTATCTAGATGGATTTCCATACCTCTTGAGAATGATCAATCATCTTGTTATAAAATTGTTAAAAGTGGGTTTGGAATTTTTGATCCCACTATTTTTGAGCCTGATAAAAAATGTGTTTGTAGATCATGAAAATCATGCTTTATGTGATAGTTATATTGTTGAGTTTGTTCATGATGCTACTGAAAATTATTATGAGAGAGGAAAATATGGTTGTAGAAATTTTCATGGTACTAAAACACCTCTCATGTTGAAAGTTCTGAAGTTATTTTTGTTTTATCTTCCTATGCTTGTCACTTTGTTCTTTATGAATTTATTTGTGTACAAGATTCCTATGCATAGGAAGTGGGTTAGACTTAAATGTGTTTCGAATTTGCTTCTTGATGCTCCTTTTGCTTCATTTTCTATTTTTATGTGAGCATCATTAAAACTATCAAGTCTAGCTAAAAGGCATTAAAGAAAAGCGCTTATGGGAGGCAACCCATTATTTTATTTCTGCAATTTTTCTTTATTTGAGTCAAGGTGTTTTGCTTACTTCCGTAGCAACTCCTTTGTATCTTTATTTTTCGTATTGTTGTGCCAAGAAGAGTCTCTAATGATAAGATGATGCTAGATTTTGATTGCTGCGCAGAAACAAATTTCTGCTGTTCACCGTATTAATTTTATAAAATCAACAGAATGTGATTTAAATCTGAAAATGTTTGTGCGTAATCCTGATATATGTATGCATCTTTTGTTAGTTCAAAGTTTTTCGATCTGAGCATCGTAAGTGGCTCAAAAAAATCGTCTTTACGGACTGTTCTTTTAGACAGATTATGTCTTTTATTTTGCATTCTCTCTTTTACTAGTGTTGGGTGGAATTCTTTTTTGGGTGGAAGAGCTTCACATAACTAGTGGCAGTAGTTAATGTTTAAAGTAACGGTCATTTGCGTCCTTACAGAACATGTGAGTTTTTGATTGTGCACTAACCCTCTAATGAGAATTACTTTGAGTTTGGTGTGGCGGAAGTTTTCAAGGGTCAAGAGAAGAGTGATATAATAGGATCAAGAAGAGTGAAGAGCTTAAGCTTGGGGAGGCTCCCATGGATCTCCCAGCATATTTCAAGAAGACTCAAGCGTCTAAGCTTGGGGATGCCCAAGGCATCCCCTTCTTCATCGTCAAAATTATCAGGTCATCTCTAGTGAAACTATATTTTAATTCTTTCTCATCATATGTGCTGTTCTTGGAGCGTCTGTGTGCTTTTATTTTCAGTATGTTATTTTATTTTCTGATCTCAACTTGATTGGATCCTAGCATTCTTGATTGGGAGAGAGACACGCTCCGCTTTTTCATTTGAATACTCCTATTCTTCACTTATACTTGTTGAGTATTCTATCTAGCGCTGTTAAGCTTTTAGCTCTTGTTTTCATGTATCTCTTGTCAGAGCTATTAGTTCTTTTAAAGAAAGTACTCTCTTACTTCACTTATACTTGTTTGGAGAGTTATTGAAATAATTTGATTGGTGTTTGGTTGGAACAGAAAATGTTGCATGTGGTAAATGGTATAATGGAAAAGACTTAACTTGGATAATTTGATACTTGTCAATTGTTTTGAGTTACCAAGTAGGTCATGTTTAAACTTTGCATCATGTAAGTAAAACTCATTAGTGGAGAACTACCGTAAAGCTTGTGAAATTTGGTTTGCATGAGTGGTATTCTAAGGTCTAGATATGGAAGACGGTGTGAAGTCTTATAATGTTTGCAATATGTTGGTCATATAAAACTTGGTGTACCGGTTGATATTCTTGTTTGCTTACATAACCTTGCTAGCCTAAACTCTGTACTGAGAGGGAATGCTTCTCGTGCATCCAAATCCTTGAGCCAAAATCCATGCCATTTGTGTCCACCATAACTACCTATATGTGGTATTTCCTTGCCACTCCAAGTAAATTTTTCATGTGCTACCTTTAAACTATTCAAAATTGTTACTACTCCTTTTTGTGTCAATGTTTACCAAGCTCATGAGGACGGGGTGGATGTCTTTATGTCAACTGTCAAACAGACTTTACCACCAGACTAGCGGCATATACATCCGCTTATCTATTAATTTTGCAAAAAGACTGGCAACGGGATGCCCAGTCCCAATTAATTACAACTTTAACCGCTTAATTCTCTTCACATTTTTGCCCTGATTTATCAGTCAAGTAATAATACCAGTGAAATATCTGCATGTGTAAACAAAAGAGAAAAGAGGGATGATCTGCCTTGCTGGTAGAAATAACGTCCTTCATGGGAGCTGCTCTTAAAAGTCTGTTTGGCCGGGGTCATATTGTACTTTCCACTACTGATTCGTTGACCAATTAACATACACCTCTCAAAACTTAATTTTTACTCTCTATATGATTTCAAAAACTAAAAAGCTCTAGCACATGATTTAATCCCTGCTTCCCTCTGCGAAGGGCCTTTTTTTTACTTTTATGTTGAGTCAGTTTTCCTACTTCTTTCTATCTTCCACAAGCAAACACTAGTGTCAACTTTGGTACAACATTTGTTATATGCTACATATTGGACTAATTATATTGCTTTGTGTTGACAATATCCATGAGATAAATATGTTGAAAGTTGAAGCAAATGCTGAAACTTAAAACTTCCTTCGTGTTGGTTAAATACCTTTTACTAGAATCTATTGCTTTATGAGTTAACACTTATGTAAACATGTGGATGCATTGTCTCCAAAGTACTATTCATGAAAAGTTTAGCTTGTGTGATTCAGTTGTTACTCATTATCTATTTGGTAGCAAACTATAAACCATTGACTTGGATCACTTCATTCATTTACATGTGCCTTACAATACTATTTGATCAAGATTATGATGGTAGCATGTCACTTCAAAAATTATTTGTTTTATCGTTTACCTACTCGAGAACGAGTAGGAACTAAGCTTGGGGATGCTGATACGTCTCAAACGTATCTATAATTTTTGATGTTCCATGTTGATATTATACCAATTGTTACATGTTTTGCATCCACTTCATATCATTTTTATACATTTTTTGGAACTAACCTCTTAACAAGATGCCACAGTGCCAATTCCTGTTTTTGCTGTTTTTGTATTCCAGAAAAGCTGTTCTGGAAATATTCTCGGAATTGGACGAAAATCAACGGAGGTCCCTATTTCACCGACACGTCCACGGAGTCTAAAGGAGAGACGGAGACGAGCCAGGGAGCCTCCACACAAGGGCTCGGCGCGGCAGGAAGGGGGGTCGCGCCCTACCCTTGTGTGGGCCCCCGGGTGGCCTCCGACGCCGCCCTTTCGCCTATTTATTCCTCCCGTCTGGAAAACCCTAAAAACTAGAGTCATATTCCACGAAAAGTTCCAGAGCTCCGCCGCCATCGAAACCAAGTTTCGGGGGTCAGAAGGTCCTGTTCCGGCACCCTGCCGGGACGGGGATTGACCCCCGGAGCCTTCTCCATCGACGCCACCGCCTCCATCATGCTCCGTGAGTAGTTCCCGCATGGACTACGGGTTCTAGCAGTAGCTAGTTGGTACTCTCACTCCCATGTACTTCAATACAATGATCTCATGAGCTGCCTTACATGATTGAGATCCATATGATGTAATCGGTGTTGTGTTTGTTGGGATCCGATGAATTGTTACATTATGATCAGTCTATCCATCAAAGTTTGTGAGTTATTGTTGCTGCAATCTTGTTGTGTTTAATGCTTGTCACTAGTGCACGAGTGGCATGATCTTAGATTTAAGCTCTATAATTGTTGCTTAGATTGTATCTACAAGTTGTTTGCACATGTCTTTGTCCGAAACCCGAGGCCTATAAAAATTGCTCACCAAATAACGGCAATTCCACCACTAAGCAAAGATTATTCATACAATCATACTCAGAACCAAATGAAATCATAACATGATTTTGGTTGAGATGGACAGTCCAAAACCAAAAGGGAGTAATGTGATGCTGCGGGCGAAGCTAGCCAGTGAGAGCGTTGGGGTCAATTTCATGGTGTTGGTGTCATCTTTTACTTATGAACAATAATTTTTACTAAGTTACCAAGGATTTTGATTGATCCATTGGTGTCATTTGACCCCATTGTTTGTACATTGCTGCACTTGAATTATTCAATTAAACGACCTCTAAAGTTTTCAAAGGCAACAACCTCTTAGTTGAACAGCTTGAGAATATGAGAACCAATGAGAGTCACACGACGCTCCCTAGCACATATGATAAGTTGCAACCAAATTCTATGCACACCGAGCACGTATGACTATATATGGAAAACATGCCTACATGATTAATAGACTGGATGTTCTGTCTTAATGCTATTTCAATTCTGTCAATTGCTCAACTGTAATTTGTTCACCCAACACTTGTTCTTGGAGAGTTACCACTAGTGTAGATAGCTGGGAACCCGGTCCATCTGTCATCATCATTACTTTCCGGTCCACATACACGCCATAAACTATTTCCTGTGCCATTGCCTCTGTGTTACTGCTACTATTGCTCTCATATTACTGCTGCTTTCACATCACATTTGTTACTAGTGCTTTCTCAGGTGTGGTGGAATTGACAACTCCGCTGCTAAGACTTATAAGTATTCTTTGTCTCCTCTTGTGTCGAATCAATAAATTTGGTTTTTACTTCCCTCGAAGACGGTTACGATCCCCTATACTTGTGGGTCATCAATACGCCTCCTCAGGGCGGTGTCGGCCTCGGCGATGCAGCGGAGCGATCATCGCTTTCGGCCTTGGCATTCTCCAACTCCTCCGACAGTGACGACCTCACTGACGGGCTCAGCCCTTACCACCGACGATGATGTGGAGGAGCTCGCCGCACTCACCGACACGAATCCGGTAGAAGTTGATGTGCCCTGTCGTTCATAGCGAGAGGCGACGCTGAGTGAATGTCCGATGATTCGAATGATTTAACGCCAACCAGTTCACCGGAAGCGGGAGAGGGAGGAGCGCCGCCAATGCCTGCGTGGCTCCATCGCGTCGTCCGGCTACTAGTGTGACATCCAACAGCTGCACTTTTTGTTTGTATTATCTATATCTACCTGAAATATCTAGTTGTACGTTTTTTTTTTTTATGAACTTGTTTGAAGTTTGCTGATCAAAATCACGACATGAAATAGTATTTTGAAAATATCAGCATCAATTTACAGTGCATGTTCTGCGTGTGCGGTCTAGCCGAAAAACAGACAACAATCGATGTGAATTGAGTCGAAGAAATTTCCCGGCGTCCCGAAATATGCTTGATACGAGGTTGGTGGCAGATGGCCACTTTGACGAGGAAGTTCACCTCCTCAACACTGACGAGTGGCTCGCCAACATCAACGACATCTTGTACTAGGTACCTGCAGGGGATCATTTCTTTCCCCGACTTTCTCTTTCCTCCCTCTCTTCGAGCTCTTGCGCCCGACTTCCCCTCCCACCGCCGCTCTCCCCCCTCGCCTTCACCGTATCTGCTGGCCGGAGGGGAGGGAGGCATGGTCTCCCTACCTCCTCTGTATCATGTTCAAAAAATCGGCCGATATGCCGATTAATCGGCCGATTTATCGTGAATCGTGTGGTGACCGATAAGATTATAGCATATCGGCCGAGTTCATCGCTGGCGCCGATTATTCGGTCTGACAGCCATTTTTGCCACTTATCGACGATTTATCGGCCTGACAGCTGATTTATCGGATGATGGTTTTGTAGAACTTTACATTAGCTAGAATTTTGCCCATTTGTTGATTCAATGGAAAGGAATCAATGTAGCACTTATATCCAATACACCAATGTAATTTTTGCAAAGCATACTTATGAATATTTAGTGCGGGAAGTTGACATATAAAAAAACTAGCCGATAAATAGGCGACCGATAAAATCGAATAATCGGCCGATAAGCGATTAATCTCTAATCTGAGTCCAACCGAGCAGTAAACGATAAGCGATATCTTGAACATTGGTGTATACCACAAGTAGGGTTATGTTTCATAGTATTAGTGCTAGGGTTTGGTTTCATGTGGTGAATGGCGGTATGCCGTGTTGTTACTGGCTTTTTTCAATGAAGCTTCGGGTCCTTCAGCCCCGTTCCCTGTTAAAAAACAAAAAAATCTTGTCGACGTTATTCATTTGGAAAAAATCTTGTTGATCAAGCGATCAGGCTGCGAAGATGACACCAGCGATGGAAATAAGGTACTCATCAGCCAACCAACGGGACCAGCGCGGACGACGATCCTCTGGTCTAGAATAGTGGTGACGTGCTACCTTTTTTCTTCAATTCTCTATCTTTGCCTGCTTCCAACTTTGATTCATCCGCCTGCGAGCCTCTGGTCTAAAATAGTGGTGACGTGCTGACTTTTTTCTTCAATTCTCTATCTTTGCCTGCTTCCAAGTTGATTCATCCGCCTGCGTTCTGACGCCGGACGACAAGCCTCTGGTCTAGAATAACACTTTCCGTGACGTGCTGCCTTTTTTTCTTCAATTCTTTGTCTTTGCGTAAGGCTGCGCACGGTTAACCGAAAACCGAGAAACCGAACTGAAAAAACCGAAACCGAACCGAAATTGTGGTTATTTTGGTTTCCGGTTAAGGTTACGGTTAGTAAAATAGCTAACCATAAGCCTTGCGGTTAATACGGTTAATAACCAAAAACCGGATGGTTAACCAAAAAAACCAAAATGCCTATTAACTTTTATTAATTTGCTACTTTTATTGACTTTTATTAACTTTACAGGTTACTTGTAGCATGTGATTTGCTACTTCTATAGACTTTTATTAACTTTATGAGTTATTTGGTTACTTTGGATCATATGCCTATTAATTTTATAGTCTATTCCGTTATTTTGTAATATATGGCCACAAAAAGAAATTGTCATTTTAAAATTCGCGTCAATTTAGATTAATTTGGTTATTACCGAAACCGAACCGAAATTAAATGGTTATTACCGAAACCGAACCGTATTCTCGTACAAAACCGTATTTACCGAAGTATTGAAACCGTATAAATAAAAAAAACGTATAAACCAAACCGAATTAACCATATTAACCGAACGCTCAGCCTTATCTTTGCGTGCTTCCAAGTTTGATTCATCCGCTTGCGTACTGACTGCATACTGACGGGTCATGTGGCAGATTAAGCCTCTGGTCCGGTCTAAAATAATGGTGACTTCTTTCTTCAATTCTCCGTCTTTACCTGCTTCCAAGTTTGATTCATCCGCCTGCGTACTGACGCATCTGGCGGCCTCTTAATCATAGGAAATACTTACGCGTCCGGTGGCAGATTTGCAGGATTTCCTACCTCGACTGCAGCATTAATTAAGCATAGTCAATTGGTCTACGCGCCTCTTCGCAGGATGGGTGGAGTGCACGATACACCAACGGGCAGTTGATGAATGCCAAAGGGCGGAGTACTAATGATCCAAGCTGTTTTCTTTTATTTTATTATTGTGGTTTGCCCGACCAAGTCTTTATGTCATTTACCTCGAATTTTCTATTGCGATGTGTCGTATCTTCCGCCTGCACACGTTGACACGCCTAGCGACTATGTCGCCACTATTTTATAGGGACACGCCTCCCGGGGGCTTATTCTTCACAATTGTTATCCAACAAGGAACTATTGACTTTTGCAATAAGATGATGATGATAACCACGTCCAATGGGCTGAGGCAGGGTCAAAACGGAACCCGTACCCCCGCGCCAAGCCACTAGTATCTAACAGCACATGAGCGACATCCTCCATATAAACGCTACCACCGTTCTGCATCGGTTCACATCCTCTTCTTTGCTAGTACAAAACGTGTTGATACCAAGAAATAATGGGTGTCAATAGCGGGTGGCGAGGGAGAACAGGCGTGAGTGCCAGACGATTATTCGGGCGGGAAAGAGCAGAGGTGCTCTCCGTCAGCCGTGAAGATGGAGAAGATCCGAGCTGCAGCATCATCGTCCACGATGGAAAGCGTGGGCAGATCATCTACAAATATAATGGCCAGGCCGACAAGACAGTATCTCGCAAACCGTCAAACCTTAGCTCCAAGGTCTGCCCTTTTGTATCCTGTCAGTATATGGTTGGTCATATTGGAAAGTAACTTACATTAGTAACATGATATATCAGTACCTATGTAATATCTATGTTAGTACCTATGTTACTCTCAATATGAATAATCTATGACATGCTAATTTGCTTTCAAGTTCCCGTCTTGTTTCCCGTCTTAACATGGCGCCATAGCCTTTTTCTGACTCCCAGCAGTTGTTAAATAAATACTCGATTGCCCTTGCCAAACTTAACACAATTCCTTCGATCATGATTAAACAGGCAAAAAATTTACTGTTGACGGGTCCATACCACGTGATTTCATTGGACGGGTGCATTCTCATTGAGTTCAAGCTAGGCGATAAATGCCAAGGTAAATTATTGCTAGATGCCGATGATCCATCCGCAACATATGATGAAGCAGTCAGAAAGAAAGTGCAGGTTTGCAAGTGTCATCGATGGAATTATGAGGTTACGTACGCTCTTCTAACCGAAGCGGTGAAAGCCACCGTTGAGGTAAAGCTTCTCCAGGAAAAAGATGAAACTATCTACGGAACGATCGTTGCTCGCAGTGATCTAGGTGAGGTCCTGCTCTTTGAATCGAACAATGAAAACACACTAAGCTGGTCGTCACAAAATTCAACAATCATCCCACTGGCCAGATCAGTTCTTGCCGTGCCACTAACATCGTCCCTAACGATCATGGTGGATCTGCACAACCATTCAAATGATCCGATCGTGAGAGACTCCGTGACATCAATCCACAATCAGCTCAACGGCAACCATGTGTTGCATCTTGACGGGAACAATGGTAATAAAGTGGAGGTGAAGATATCATGGTCAGACTAAATAGATATTATGCTGATGTACTTTTGGACGAACATGTATGTACAGTAACACGGCCATTTGTGCTACTTGCTTGTATTACAAAACTGTGTATATTATTTTATCACAAGTCAAACTTTGTAAGCTTGGACAGCTTTGTATAAAAAGATATTAACTTCTGTAATACCAAATAAGATGTACTGATACTGATTTTGTATTTTACATGTTATTTTTTCAACCACTCTTTGGTCAAAGGTGAATATACAGTATCAAGAGATGTTAAAACAATGCAATGCTTATGAACTCAATTGTCAGGTACATAAGAGACATGAAGGATAGAAGGAACCTAGCACGACTGCAAAACAAAGGACAAATGTGCCCTTAAAATTCAAACATAGCACTGTATCTCCCATGGGAAAAAAAATCAACTGCCATGGACACATGCATCTGTCGGACATCCTAATCAAACCTTAGGGTACAATTAGGAACCAGATAAAAGGGACCATTCAATTCCTGTGGATAACGCATGCCAGCAGAAAACTAAAACTCCTTCAAAGCGAATCTATACTACAAAGGAAATGATGGGAGTGTCTGGATCACCTACAAGACCGAGCTTGACGATGCACATGTTGATGTGTCCACACACAACATGGATGATCCACCCCAGCGTAAAACGGCAAAAATGGAAGCAAACTTCAACGAAGGGCTCAACAAAAAGAGAATTTAAGTGAATACAGAATAACAAATATATACCATATCTAGAGGATTATGAGCTAATCTATCTCGAAACGACATGGACTACAGTTTTTAAGATGCAAATTTGATGTAAACCTAGAAACTAAGGACAACAAACAAAAATCATAAACAGATGCACTATTTTGCAAATCACAACAAGCCTACCTAGACCTTCAGAGTTCAGATCTGTCAACTCAACCTTCATAGTGAACTCAGGACATCTAAGGAAAGTGGGTTTGCAACTCAACAGCACTATGGATACCTTTATCACATACTTTGTCCATGGAAAAGAGTGGTAACAAATGGCCCATGAAACATCGAAAATATATTGGAGAACCTGCTCCTGACCCTCACTGAAATCTCGCCAGCCACGCCACACGTGGATCAGTCCCCTATTAGTATACCCAGGTATTAAATTGTCAATATTGCACCACAACCACGTATTTTTCCAACCGTATGTCAGTGTATTCCAGCAGTAGCGGGCCCACTGATGACGTCGTACAAGAAGAGAGCGAATCTGCGCATTCCTTTTACAAACGGTCTTCGACCATATTAAAGCCCACCTCGACACTATTTATCTTCTCCTTCCCCAAAGCAGCCTCATCCCCCAGATCTATCTTCCTCTTCTCATCTGTTAATCTTGATCTCCATCTGCTCCTCTCAAACAATAAATCTGTACAGAGTTATGTACCTGCACCCTGAGGAATCTGTACCCAAAATCTTGTGCATCTACTTAGAATGCATGAATCCGAGGATCAACCTTACCATCGTATCCCCCCTTTTTTCTTAGGGGCTTCTTTGGTTCCACTCGTCTTTATTTCTGCACAGAAGTTCATTTTCCATTCGCTTTGAATTCTCCTTTCAAAGGTCAGAGTAAGATATATTGAGTAATCGCACTTTGGTTCTTCCATATCAGTGTCCAAGAAATTAGAAACTCCACTGAATCCACAATTATTGAGGTGTGCTGGAGGACCATGTCAAATTAGAACTGATAACGAACCAAAAAGGAGATTTACCCGTTCTCTAGTTTATCTACTAAGATATTTCATATTTTCCATGGGAGCAGAGTCCACCATTAGGTGTCTCGCTTCAGGAGTAGAGGAAGAAGATGCTACAAAAGTTCCCATCAACCATGTGACATAACTCGCTGGCCTAGATAGTTAGATACTTAGATATCACATTTAATTGTGTCAGTAAAGTACCATGGTATCTTGACATATTATGCTGCATTTCTTGCCATATCTTGCTCGGAGTAATTAATAGCCTATATTGTCCACATATCATAAAGTTGATCTTAGTCGCACAGATACAGGATACACACGCCTCCATGAGCCAAATAATTCCCGTCCAACATCGAAAATGGGCTGGCATGAACTGAAAGGCAGGCTCTCTTTCAGTTCTTAGAAGTACTGGCATGAACATACACTTTAAACCTGAGAGTGCCATTTATTTATCTATGATTCAACCAAGAGTAGAATTCCTCTGGATGCTGCGCAAAAATAATGAGCTGAATGGCATGCCATAAAACTGAGCGGTGTACTGCATGATGAAAAAATGGACAATTTGCCCCATATCCTAAAACAATCCAAGCATAGGATAAATCAGATCACCTTGAATATAGTTTTGCTGCACAGTAATGTGAACTGCGATAATAGACTTCTATGATGAAAAAAAGCTGAAAGGTCAGTCACAAACTACATGGGCTTCAAATTTTTAATGCACAATTACCTAGCTACCTTCAGAGAATTAAAAACAAGCCATTTATTTATCAGTAATGCTCCTTCATGATAGAATGGGAAATATGTTTAGGAGGTCACTGAAGAGCAATAAACTTGTGTCAATAGATCATATAAGCTCTTGAGCATTAAGAATTGCCATGCCAGAAAGCCTTTAATGTTTTTACCAGATTTTAAGGGGACTGCAACCAAATTCTTCTACTTCCACAGCACTGTCATACGACACCACGTAAAGCACAAATCCTATCACCAAGTACCCAAACACACAAAAATAGTCTTGGAACTATATTAGGGTGTTCCCACACTTAGGTGTGCAATCGAGCCGAGCCGAGCCAGCCGAGCCTTGCTCGGCTTAGCACACCTCATGTCCAGAAAAATCGGGCTCGTGGCTCAGCTCGTGAGGCTCGTGGCTTGGCTCGAAGGGCTTGCGAGCCGCCCACCAAATCCCATCGCACACACGCACTGAACGCCTGAACCTGGCTTTTTCGCACTGAACCCTGCGCACAGGACCCTCTCCCTGTCTCCACGATCCCCTCTCAATCCCCGCTAATTCTCATCGCTCGCTAGCGTTAAGCGCTAAGCGCGCCGGTGGCCGCCACCACCAACGCCAGCCGCCACTCACCTACGAACCACACCCATCTCCTACTCCAGTCTCCCATGGCTCCTCCCCCAATCCCCTGCTCCTCCAGGTCTGGTTCCCTACAAATGAGCACGGCACCGGTCGTGTACTGTCAGCGGCGGCCGCCGGCGGTGCAGCACAGAAGATGCTATTTCGACCACCGTCCGGTTGCTCACCAGCTCCTCTCTTCCAGACTTCCACACCGGCTGCTCCTCTTCTCCACCAGACCCTGCGATCGAGACAAGTTTGCTCCATTGTTTTCAGCACTGACGCCATAATTCTTATGGTCCAACAACTGAATCAATTAGTATACTAGTATTCCCAGTACCTAATCTAAAACAAAGCTAGGATATGCTTCTGCTTGGTCCGAACTCAGGAATGGTTAACCATGTTTTTAATTAATATATACAGCATGATTGTAAGCTAGACTACTAGAGCATCACACTCCAGAGAACATCAACGATATATACATAGTCCCGGTTGTACGACGCACAAAAGAAACTATTGTGGTAGGGGTTTTATTATGAGGTGCACTATCACTGATGCATAATTACTATAGACAACACATAATACCAAGGGTTTGCATCTCCAATTCACTGATCTATGACACTATCTGAAGTCTGAACACCTTTTAGAATCAAAGGTCGGCCTGAAGAGCTAGTCCTAGTGCACTGCTGCTCTTCTCATCGACGATGAAATCCAAAACAGCTATGACTCATGTTTTATTTGTTGAACAAACTAATAAGTGTATGTGTTTGTGATCTATGACACACTCTATTTGACTAAGAGGATGTTCTACTGTTGATTATAATTGTGGATTGTTACATTTTAGTGAAGGTCATGGCATTTTTTTTCTTGCACCGAGCCTTCGAGCCGGCTTCCGAGCTTCACCCAGCCGGCTTATCGAGCTTTGGAGCTTGGCCGGAAGGCTTAGGCTTGGCTTGTCCTACCTCCAAGCCGATCCTTGTCGAGGCGGAGCCATGCCTCGAGCTTTTTGTCCACCCCTAGCCACACTTGGTTTAATGATGTTAATGATTGTCACATTAAGTTTCCAACAGCTCCCTCAAGACTGTCAACCCTCCATAATAGTCCTTGCAGGCACTTAGTTTAGAGAAACTTACATGACCTTCTTCCTCGAATATACGGATTCTACAGTAGTCCAGCTGTGGTTCAAGGATTTACTTTCTCAAATAATTTATACCAGTTTTCTACAAAAAGGGTTCAAACTGAAAACCAGGGGTGGAGCTAACGCTACAGCAACGGTGTCAATTGACACCAATGACTCATGCCAATCCCTATGTAAATTAGTGAAGGCGACTACTTATTTGGGATAAATGACACGAACGCAACGAAGATGACCAGTGGTGTTCTTGGCTAGCTTCGCCCCTAGTTAAAACTGTAAACATCCTGAAGCAATATTAGTGCCTCCTTCATTCTAGACAAAAACTTATAGACAATCTGACTGGACTACTACTTAAAGTGTCTAGAAAGTAACTATGACAACTTTCATTGCGTGCACTCACAGATGCTGCTGGAGTGTTCTTTGAGCGAACAAAGGAGCAGTACATTATATGTCTTCAGTAAAGCCAATATTTAGAATAGATAATGGGCAGGGAATCAATTGATGCTACAGAAGAGGATTACCTTTCCAAGCAAAAGAACAACTAAAGTTAAACAGAGGGCACTTGTAGCTAAAAAAAGAGGTAGCTGTTTATAACAACATCATCTCACATGCTATTTGCACATTTAACTTGGCATGCAACTATAGAAGTTAAAAGGCCTTTCATTTTACTTTGATAGCAACTGGCTAGTGGATGAGCCCATTACAGAAGGAATAGAACTGAATAATAGGATGGAAAAAAGTGTAACCCTTTACTTCCAAGCATGCAGCAAGAACATGAATTGCCCCAAATCATCAGTTATTTCACTTGTTTGAATGAAGAATAATGGCCATTTGATCCTAAAAAATGGAGGTATTGCAATTTTAATTATAACTGAATGTAATCAACAACAAACCAAAATAACAGCAAGACGCTAACTCAGGCCTGAGTGTTAATTCTAGAATGGTTATATATGTACAATAGTAGATAAGTTCATAACAAACATAAATACCTAATCTGATGGTCAAGGAAGCGAAAGAGCAGATAGGTACTGAGGAATAGCTCATCTCACTGCATTTATCTTCCTCGTGCAACATAACTAATTCATCAGACTGTAATATCTAGTCTATCGGGCACAGAATAGCTAGCTAGTAAGCAGTCGCACACCATGATTACGACTTATGACAAGGATATTTCCTCCAAATGGATGTTACAAGTTGCATGACTAAATAGCAACCATGATCGAGGCCGGTAGATCCAACTAACTGGACCAGCGCCAATAAATTGCAAGCAGAAGCATACCTTGCAAATGATTTGTGGCGCGGATGGAGCATGGGAGGGCGCCGGCGCCTCTGCTCGGCACCTTGCCGTCAGATTGGGGGAGGAGCCGAGGAAGGCTAGGGAGATGAGGCGGGTTAGGGCACCCTGGCTCCAGTGGATCTTGATGTGGATCCGCTTCGGCTTCCGGCGTTGGATCTTGATGTGGATCCGCTTCGGCTTCCGGCGTCGCATCCTGGTTCAAGGCAGCGCGATCCTCTCCTAGAGAATACGGCCGGCCGGGACGAGGCGGAGGCCTCGTCGGGGCCCTTCCCATCGCGGCCCCCCTCGTTCACGGCGCGCAACGGAGAGGGCTGGGGATCGAGGCGGCGGAACTCGGCGGACTGCAATATTAGCGCCGGTGGTGGACTGGGAGGCCGGCAACGAACGGCCGGAGGAGGAGAAGGCTTCCGGAGGCCGGGGAAGAGAGTGCGAGACGGGGAGATCTGTGTACGGACACGGTTTTAGTTGAGGTTTTGGCCGTTTGGGGAGTACCAATTGTCAAACAGTGTCTTACAAAAATGCAAATTTCATACAAGTTCCTGGATCTTGCAAAAGTACCCCAAACAGAGAAATTTAATACCAGTTGGGTCCAAACCATACCCTTCCTAGACCTAACACCACCATCGTCGGGGACGAGACCACTTGGGAAACCAGACCTCCATTCTTCTCTTGTGCGGAAGAAAGAGCCATGCATCGAATGGTCCAGCTCCTTGGAACTAGATCCACGGATTGAGGAGAGGAAGCATATAAGAAAACAGAATGGTTTTAGAATATCCCAAGTTAGCAAAACCGAGAGTTAGCGAAATTAAAGAATTGCAACCTCTTCGCACTGCGGTCGTACATATAAGTTCCCCCTCCCCCCCCCCCCCCCCCCCCCCCCCCCTACACCACTTGTCCCCTCCTCCTCCTCCCAAGATCCACCGCCCTACTCGTCTCATTAGGTTCGACTCCTAGACCCCCCCCAGTATCTTCTTGAAACGAATATCGACTCTTCAAATGATCTATATGTCGCATAGAATGGGGTTGAATATGTGTTTAATAAACTACTCGACTATTTTTCGAAGACTAATTCTAAATATGTTAGATACAACTAAATGCACTAGAAACTTAAGCTAAACGATATGAGCACGAGATATAAACAACTATGTGAAAGCAACAAAATAAAAAAAATAGCTTCAAACATGGAGGTTTTCGCAAGATAAAAGCACGGGTTATAACCTCTGCATAGATATAACCGAGCCATGCGGAGACAAAGATTTATCCTCATGTCCTCTTCCTCTCAAGGAACTTAATCACTGCTGGAGAGATCGATATGGAATGCCAAGAAGGACCCACTGTGAAAACTCCCTTCTTCTCCTTGAGTTTCCTCCATTAGTATGACCTCAAATACTATGGCTAGCTTCTTCCTCCACTTGGAAGATGGCAACCTCGTCCCTCGTCACATGCTCCATGAAGAGGTGCCATCTAGGAGGTGATGGCATTCAAGGGCTCTCACTTGAACTGATCGACACACAGAGCTAATACCAAAGGAACAAATTTAAAGCAAGAATGCAAGAGGTGAAAACTCCTCTCTCTCTCAAACCCATACGAAACAAGTTCTATAGAGATTAGAGGGGACAAACAATGGAGAAGGTCAACAAATGGCGCTTAAATGTAGATCTGCAAACCTCCCTTCACTTATATGGGATATTTGGGTTTTGGGGAGGAGGAGGAGAGAGCTCAAAATAATGGTAAATTTTAGCCATGTCTCGCTAGGGGAAGAAGACCCCGTTTATAACCCCTATAAAAACTACCTATTAGGGCTTTTCTGGACCGCCCGGAAGGTCTGCCTGGCTAGCTGGGTACGAGGATAACTAGGCTGCAGAAGGGTGTCCAGCTAGTCGGCCTACATGGTGGCTATAATTGGGCGGGTCAAGAAAAAATACGGTAATTTTCTCATACGCACTCCAACACAAAAACACGGTAATTTTCTCATACGCACTCCGTTTTTAAAGAACGTGGCCTTATTTTGAAGCTAACAATAAACTTTAATCCTTACATAGAGGAGCACTAAAAAATAACTAGATAAAAAGGATGCCAGACATGCATAATTTTTATATCTCTTTAAACAATATGATCAAACTACTCACTCAAAAATCTCTTTTGATAGTACAACCATCAAGTCTAAAACCTGCCCCCCCCCCCCCCCTCCCCATCCGAAGCACCTTGATATTGGTAAAACTAGCAAGTGAATACCTCAGCCTTGCGCACCTGAGTTCGATGTTGACGTTCATGCTTGGAATACTTCTATTGATCATGCTCGCTTCGTGATGACTCAATGGCTGCCCCATGTTGCTTATATGGGAAGCCTCACTTAGGCACATATTCTCATTTTCTTATCCCAAAATGGGTCATTACACTTGTGTCTTGATTCCGGATGGCAATGGGTACTCGTCACCCGCTAACCCGACGGGTACCGCAACAAATGGGGGAGGGTATGGTGGAAAAATATACTCGCGGGTCTGCTTATCGAGGAAAATCCAAACCCGTCGGGTCTAGCGGAGGCTGGTATGGGGGTGCCGAACTCGTACCCTTTAACCGCATACCCGTAGACCCCAACTGCCAGTGAGGTGCTGAGGAGAAAGAGGAAACGCAGCCCCACGCGGCCCCACCCGTCATTGTACAGAACAAGTGAGGAAACCCTAACTTCCCCATGCGGCCACGCTGCCCACCAGCCCACTGCCCACACATCTACCCCCCCCCCCCCCCGTCCTGTTCCTAGCTCCGCCGCCACCGCCTCCTCCTGCGATCCCCCAGCCCCGACGCCGTGATGCCTGCTCCCTGCGCTCCACTCATCTCTGTTCCACAACACTGATGCCACCGCCACCTGCTCCATGCGTTGCCGCTCCTGCGTCGCCGCTCCCGATCCATGGAGTCCGAGCCCGTGGACCTGGAGAAGGGGAGCGACTCAAGCGAGGGGCCGGTCGAGCAAGAGCTGCAAGACGAAGAGGCCACAATGACGCCGCCGCCTGAGATGGACCAGATACCGTCGGCCATGGAGTCCGACCCCGTGGAAGCGGAGCTGCAAGACGATGGGGCCACAGCAAGAATTGTTGTGAATTTTTTGCTGCGAATTGCTGTGATTTTCTTTCTGTGAATTGTTGATGTGTGCAAACTTGGCAGGGGCCGGTCCGGTGGAGCTCTATACCCGGCGGTTGGTATGGGGGCGGGTGGCTGGTGGCGGGAGAAGGGTCGGGGGCGGGTATGGTGGTGCCAAACCTGGCCCCAAACGCGGCGGGTGCCATCCGTAGTCTTGATTTTCTAGAATCCAATTTCTTTGACTTCATCTTGATCAACCATTATTTCACTCTCTATCCCGACAATATCTTGAAGGCACTAATACACTCGCATGATCATTGCTTCATTGCTTCAAGACTTTCTCGGCAAAGTCTCAACTCTCGCATGATCATTTTTTTTATTTCACCATGAAATATTACTTGGTCACAATATCTTGATATACATAATGAATTCTTTACTTGCGTACTATTTTTAAGATTTGGTCAGCCATCAACTCGCGAGCTCACCATAATCTTGGCTTCAAGTCAGATCATAAAATGTTTTGTTTTGTTTACTCTATCAAGATCATGTTCCTCTATGGCTCAACTCATAGGCCCAAAAGTGCTCCAATGAACTATACCTTGACAATTACTCCATCTTCATATGAACTTCATGTTTAATTGTATTGGGTTTCAAACTCGAACAACAATCTTCATGTATTGATTTCTCTTCACTTCTTCTTATTCATATCATATTCATATTTCCAACTAAATTATCTTATTTTATCCAGTTGTCTTTGTGTATCTCCAACAAACATTTTTTTTCATATATATCTTGATGAAACATTGATCCATAAGAATTGTCATTTGTTACTAACATATATTTAATTAATTTCATGGAAAAAAACATCTTACCATTTGAAAAATACTCATGCAATAAAATTGTGTGTATGCAACAAAAATCGACGAGGACTAGCAAGGCTGAACTTAGACCATCCACTATGTTGCGCCGGTTCAACACAGATTGTGTCAGATTTTGGAATCGCCATGATTTAGCTGTAGTGTGTGGAACCGATGTTGAAGCGTTGCATGCAAATGTGTCAGAACATGCATGGATATTAAATCAATAGGTCTGTACACTTTTCTCAATCCTTCTCTCATCTCTCAGCTGACGAGTGGGCCAACACAAGTTAGGAACCGAACCAATTTGTTGGTTCGCTTCTTATGTCGGGTAACATGCGCCGATGCTCTACACTGTATGGAACCGAACCAAAGCCAGGAGAGAGAACGTTAGGAATCGCTTTGCATGCACATAGTGGATGGTCTTACATTGCGAGCACAACGTTTACAACAAAAATCCAGAGACATCACATCTGAGACGAACATATGCAACATCCAAAAATCACCGAATGCATGAGTTGGCAGTGTAATGCATCTGGGACTACCAATTAACCATTTTCTTTGTTGAGAAGTCATGTACTAGCTCTTATTCAGTTTCTTGTGCTCGAAATAAGGACTGATCTGCATAATGTTTTTCTTGTGTAGTCTATATACGTGAAATCTACTTTGGCTCCCGGGTGTAAAAATATTCTCTGTTCCCTCAGTTTCTGCTATACATTGCCTATACGTGTATTTAGACCTACGATCATCAAGTAAATTTGGCATCTGGAGGAGACCAAGATAAAGAAAAATACTAAAATGTATAATGGAGGAACTTACAACCAGATCTCTCTGGACACCATAGGAGAAGAATATGAAAAGGGGAAAATGTTGTGTCATTCCTTTGATCTCAGAAGTTACAACATTGCCCTAGAAACAAAATTGTTGCTTGGTTCGGTCATACATAGCTTCGAGCATTTCAAAAAAATACATCTCATCTGCTATTTAATTATCAAGCTAAATATAGTTCCTGCTCTTCATCTGTGGAGCTACCTTGGCAACCTGGCAAGAAACTTCATGTCTACCTGCTGCTTGTGGAGCATGGCCGGCGTCACGCGCGCGAACAGCGACGGCTTCTTGGCCTTGGTCGGGAACAGGAAGCTCTGCAGCGGCACCTTGGCCTTGGACGGCACTCGCGCCAGCACTGACGCCTCCTCCGTGGGCTCTCCCCCCGCCACCGCCGACGATGATGAGAGGCCGACGCCCTCGCTGAGCTTCTTCTCGATCTCCGACTGCAGGGTCTTGACGTGGTCCAGCCCGCTGTGCAGCTCGTCAGAGACCCGGTTGTTCTCCTGCTGCATGTTGAGCACCTCCCCCTGGAACTTGCCGGCGCTGTAGGAGGTAAGCGTGGCGCCCCTTCCTCAGCCCCCTCCTCGTCCGCGGCGTTCGTGTCCATCTCCAGCGCCGCGCTGATCTCCTCCTGGATGTCGCACAGGGACGTGAACCTGCACTGCAGCTCCCCCCGCAGCATCGCGTTCTGCTCTGACCACACCTGCAGCTCCGTCTTAAGCGCCCGGAGTTTCTTCTCGCCGTCGCCGCCGTCCGCCACCGCCTTCTGCAGGCCCTCGTACCTGCCTTGGAACTCCTGCACCCGCTGCAGCGACGAGCTGAACTTCATCCAGAACTCCAGGTTCTCCTCCAGCAGCGTGTCGATGTCCCGCCGGAACTTCTCCTCCAGCGGCGACGGGTTCTCCACCTCTGCGATCGACGGCAGCCTCAGGTCTTCCAGGCCAATATCACTAGCAGCATCGCTGGATTTCTCGCTCTCGTTGATGTTGCCTTCTTGGACACTTGAGCCCATCCTGATGAGCCTGGAGATGGAAGAAAGGCTCTGCCTCCTCTGATGGCCGTAGCTGGGCGTCCTCCGGTGACCTCTGCTGGCCCTCTCCACCGAGCAGTTCCTCTCCTTCTCGCCGATGAGCTCACGCAGCGACCTGATCTCGTTGAGGCAGTCCTGGTTCTTCTTCTCCACGTCCATCAGTTTCCTCTTGGTGTCCTTGTAATCCTCGAGGAGCGAGGTGTACTCTGATAACAGGACCTTCTCCTTGTCTTCTAGACCATCCATCAGCCGCTCCTGCAGCTTCGTCATGCCATCAACTGAACCTTCCTGCTTGCTCTTCTCTTCCTGTTCCTCAGATTCATCGAGATTGTCGGTGGAGATGTGGCGAAGCCGTGCCAACGAACCCGGACGCGAGATCTTGTCATGCCCATTGTCTGAACTTTTATTGCGATCAACAGACGCATCGGTGCTCGCTGCCACCTCTGTTTTAGCCGGATCAACAGGTGCGTTAGCAGCATCACCAGATGCTGTTGGCTCAATAGTGTCCTCTTGGGGTTCAGGAGCCTGCGGCGGCGGGTCAGAATGATCAGCCATGGGGGCTTCTTTTTCTTCTTCATTGATGCCATCAGCACAGCTCTCGCTCGATGGCTCCGAAGGCAGTGCCTCCACGTCGGTTCCCAACGATGACGTGTGCGCAGCAGAACCAGCCTGGTGCTCGCATACTGGCGACTGTAACATATTTGAGAAATCACTGAATCTGCTTATCGTTTCGGTGAAGTTTGAACGTATTGTGCTCTCGTCTTTGTGGAAGGAGCTTTCAAGCGCCTGAACTTTGACCAGCTCCTCTTCTACCTGCGTCAGCTTCTCTCCAATTCGCTCGAGCCTTTCTCTTCCTCCAGGCTCTTCACGGAATTCTCCAGCTCGTCGTTTTCGCGGCGCATTCTGTCAATCTGCGAGGTCTGAGATGAAACCATGAGCTCCAAATCGACAACTTTGTTGACAAGTTCATCGATCTGCTCAGTGATCTCTCCATGGAGATGTTGCAGTCCCTCTGAAAGTGTTCCTTGATCTTGTCGACTATCGTCTGCATCTCCAACTCACCCAGCTTGACATGGTACACATCCCCCATTTCTGTAACATGATTCTTCCGTATGTTCTTCTCAGACAAATCTGGGAGAGATTTGCCATTTTCATCCAGTATAGGCTTGAGCTTCTCTCTCAACACCTTGACTCTTTCAGACTCGTCCAATGCCTGGCTTGCAGCCGTCTTCCGCTGTTCTTGCAGTCTGACAATGGTATCTTCACAGGATTTGAGGGCAGTCACTGTCATCAAGGCTCTGGCCTCATCATCCTCGATCACCGCGCTCTCGTCGAACTTGTCTTGGAAGAGGCATACCTTTTCCTGCATCTCGTTGATTTCCTTCTCAAGATCCCAGTACTTCGCGATGCCACTCTCGTAGGAGTTCTTGATGAACTCCTCTCGGTCTGCATCACGAGTATAGATTTCTGTAGCCTGCTGATCTCCTCTCGTGCATTCTCCTTGTTGATTGGAGCTGGGGTCCTTTGCTCCGCCGAGCTTTGCACCCGGCTCTCCTCCTTTCTTCTTCTTCAACAACCCGTCGACGGTGACTTGTGGATTTTCGCGGGTCGACCGGGGTAAATGCCTTTGGGACATTGTCGTCCTCCTCTTGTAACATTGCGTACTGAACCTGGTCAGGGAAGGCTGTCGCGATGGTGTGGTTTGCTTTGTGCAGCTCCCCTGACATGATGTCGTACCGGTCGGCCAGACCCCGGTATGCCCGGTATACTTCTTCCACCTGAGTGATCACCTCGGGCCGCCGCTTGTAGTACATCTCTGCCCTCTTCGAAAAGGAATCGGCCTCCTCTCCAAGGAGCAAGAGCATGCACTTGACTCTGTGCTCCATATCTGCACATCAAACGAAAAATTTCTTATCATATCAATCAGAAGTATGAAAAGATATATCATTTATAGCAATTTTATAAAGAATCTGGTCAGTTTTAGAACTTCAGCAAGATGCTTCAATCCTCTAAACAAGTGTTGATAAATTGTAGATGTTGGCCTAGAACGTTTACGTTATCCTGTTGTAAAACAATTACTGAAAACAAAAAATGAAATATGCGAGCAGAGAAATAGTTTCGAGTTTTCATGATATCTAAATTAAAAGCAACATAATTCTCGATGCATTAATCAAGACAACCTTTACCATAATGCTCGATGCATCAATCAAGACAACCTTTCCAATAATGTTCGCTGCATTAATCAAGCACAGGATCTTACATCAGAACCGACCAAATATAGCTGTAGATATCACTTCAACCGATTTGGTCAGAACTGAGACTGATCTAGTACCATATCCATAGGCAAGAAAGGATGAAATCATCAGATCAAGGATGCAAAATGTCTAGACTGATTACAGTGGTGGAGATTTTATTCAGACAAGCATACAATATATGCATGTTAATCTGAGGGGTGAAATAATATGATATTATTTTAAAATATGGCTCATTCATGAGTCCTGATTGAAAGATAGCCTAACCCATAATCCGAAAATCCCATTTGAGAGGTTCCTGGAAATATGCAGATAATGTAATACCTTGGAGGTGGTTGTCGAGCCATTTCGACTGCTTGGTGCGGATGTGGCTCGCCCACCACCATGAGTACGCATTGCTCGCCGCCCGCTGCAGCATCCTGCCTTCTCTGCCTCTTCTTCCTCCTCCAGAATCCAATCAAATAAATCTGTTGGCATTAATCTTTTCAACTATACATGATCGATGATACCGCGAGAAAAGAGACAAGTGGGCGATGAAAAGACAAGAAAGGAGGAGGGAGGAGATGCCATTGAGAGGCTGATAGCCAAGCCAAGTCCATTCATTGCAAATATATCAATGGCTAAATATAGCAAAGATGGTGAGAGGTTAAAGGAAAGGAGAGCACATTGCATGCAGAAGGATTAAGTGCAGTGAAGTGAAGTAATGGACCAAACATAACGCACCCATGGATGTGCCATACCATGCTATTTCAAGGACAGTTCGCATGCGTAACACTTTCATTGAAAAATATCATACTTCCAAAATTTATGTAAAAAGGTTTAGATTCCAAACATGCTTAATATTTATCTAACATCTCTATATCAACAAAATTCCTTGGAGACGTGGCCACCAATGACCATGCATCTGAGCAGGCCTATGATTCTACGCTCCCGTTCATGCTCCTATAAAGCTGAGATGATCATGATATCTTCACAGTTTGACAATATTTTGCAACCCATGCACGAGCACTTTGCAAAACCTGGAGCTCGCCGGCAAGTATATCTTTAGCCATCTCCTTTCTGAATGGATGCATGCTCCTAGATGCTGTGTCATCAAGAGTTTCAAGTTGCTGCAAATAAAATCAATGCGAGTATTAATTTGGGAATAATCAACAGGCATACACGTGAATATCAGTAGCTTTCTAGTGAGACAGAATTCTTAGTTGCTGTCAGTGTCCTCACCTCATTAGCTGTAGAATGACCCTGAATCACGTCGTCAAGGTGCAAAAGCAACTTGCGGTGAGCATGAACTTCTCTCTCCACATGCTTCAAAGGATGCCTTGCAAGCCGACCATCATTTTCAGCAGCCTCGATGGCCATCTCTTCCAATTCTAAAATCATGATTATCGTTATGTCACTGAACATTGATCGAAATGTGTTATTATCAAAATGATGTAACTAAAACGAAATAACAGCATAGCACCTTCAGTTGAGTTGGCACAGAAAACCCGGACAAATGCACGCAAGATCTGGGGAATCCCAATCCCTCTGTCTCCAGAGTATTTGACTTCCCTGTTTCCATTCTTCGATTCAGCAACACAAGAAAGAGACCATGTTCTCATCATACAAAAGCTATTACAGAAACTCGCCACTGCTTAAACTTGACCATAGCTATTTTAAACATTAGTTGTCTTCCAGAAATGATAACTTAATCTATTTCGAGAAATAATTCCGATGCAGATTTTCAGAGAAAGTACTAAAGTTGGTATGTCAAAATTACCCACACACTATTTGCAATGCTAGTCCAGCATTTACACATGACTTCGACTTACAAATGATACCCTCCATTGTTTTACTAAGGTGGTCAGTTAGCACTGCCAGATTCCAAGAAACTCCATCTATTGATCCTCTATTCCTCTGCATTGTAAATCAGTAACTGTGCAGGAACTTTACAAAGCAAACCTGTAACTAAAACTACCTAGATCTACTACTGTACAAATGCACAATATGTAGTATAAATTTTTGCATTTTCTGCCCTGTCAGAAAATATGTCTTTAGTGCCAATTTCTTAATCAATTTCATCTCCACCTAAACTATCCGATGTTTGTTTACTAATGTTTCCAAGCAAATCTAGAAAATAATCGAACAAATGAACCAGATTAGCTGCAAATAACAGCCCAACAACATACTTTATGGCAAAAGAAGTTTTAGTGCAGTCAGAGCTGCACATGTGTTCAGATTTTGGAGTCCGGTGCTTTTGCCATATGTGAATCTTCTTTTTGTAGAGTGGATCTTGATCTGGCATATCTATCCAAATATGTGCCTGAAAATTATTCAAGAAAAATATGCATGTAACAGGCCAAACGATTGATTGATCGATGGAAAGCATGCTTACTTGCACCTTTAACTATATTTCTCAACATGCTAATTAGTCATCAATGACCCAGTTACTGAAGTTTCAAAGGATCAATATGACAATTTCTTGCAAACCAGTTCGGGTGCTTCATTAGTTACCATTAATTAACTAAGACCATTGAGGATTTTGACCATTTATCTGATGAAGCTGTGATTTTACCTGATCATATTTGTTTCTGGAAAGTGTAAATCCAAAGTTAAGTGCTAATGTGGCATTCGAGTATTTCCCATATCTTATCATGACCTGAAAATGGAATGAAAACTTCAAAGCTCGCCAAAATGTTTTTTAGAACAGATGGTCGCCATCATCACAGACGTTTTGTGCAAAGTATATGTAGGTCATGAATCTGTTTAGTCATAACTGATCATGCTATCCAACCATAATAAAGTGAAGCGAAAAAAGTCTCCAAAACTCACCTGTTCACCAACAGCATAATTCCTATCGGCAATGACCTGTAAGTACCCGAAAATAAAGCAGAGAAAGAATCCGTATATATAGAAGAACAAAAAATAAGTAAAGTACCTTCATAACAATATAACACAATTACACAATTAAATTAGACACTGAACCATAATCAAAGATATACCTCTGAAACATCTTTCTGTTCGTCATGTATTAATATAGAATCAGAATCACCATCATGGTTAAGGAAATCTGCAAATGGAATCTACATGATCTTTTCAGATTGCAAAAATTTGATGCAGAATGCACGCAATCCATTTACTCCAGTTACATAACAATGGAAGGGAAAGATTTAAAAAATGTACCAGTGATACACCTCTGGAAGTCTGCCACGCTCGAGATGATACTGCATGTGAAACGAAAATAGTCTCAACACCCAAGTTTAATGCAGGAAGAGGACTCGATTCTTTTAAAGCAGCAAAGCACTCCAAATATACCCTTGTTGCCCTCTCAAGAAACCACATGTAATAAAAAGTTCCAGGTACAAGTATCCCACTTGGTAAGTTATTATTATCTCTGTCATGTTATTATGCAGTCAACTAACCATTTATTGTTTCAGCAAAGTTAGAATAATAAACCACCCGATTTCCAACATGTTGAGCTACCAAAATATCGTAATACAAAATGCACAAACGAGGTAAGGCGTATATTAGAAATGCAAGCACTAAGAAACAGAAATAAAATTTCAGTAGCACTTAAAATCTTAGAGCTTAATACATACCCAATGCAGAAGCATGCATGAAATCATCCAGCTTGATTTCTCCAAACAAATGTGGAAAACGTTCAAGAGCCTTGCATACAAAAAGGGAAAACAGTTATTATACTAATTAACCCAAAAAAGTAGGTCGGTTCTAGAGAGAGAGAGAGAGAGAGAGAGAGAGAGAGAGAGATCACAAACTGGTTTCAGAGCTGAAAACTGCTTCCTAACTTGTTCCTTCTGTATGATGGCTTCATCACAAATTGAGCTATTTTGGACCATATGAAGCTCATTGAGATCCCAGAACATCTGGAGGAATTACATATTTGTTGCAGCATCATTTTTTTTTCAGAATGTGGTAATTCATGAGTTAATCAGGAAAAAACATAAATAACCATTAATGTTTATATGGTGTTTTACTAATATAGATATGAATTAGGCTTAGATTCCCCTTAATTCATAACCTACCATGGTAATTTTGGTCTTCGATAAAACCATGGGATTTAAAATAAAGCGATAACAATTGGAACAAGGACTGATCATAATTCATAGGTATTCAAGCCTACAAGTTAGCCACGCCTATAGTGTAAAAACAGGTTAACAGGAAGAAGCAAGCAGGCACTTCCGTTGGCATGTCAACAATCAGATAGCAAAACCTACAGTCCTCATTTTTTCCCCTCGACAAAATCAATCATGGACCCTTTATCTTTGTGTCAGCAGAAATGTGGGTCGCCATGTAGCATTTCAATTGCATGTCCATACCATGTTATGCATCTGATCCTTGCACGGGAGAGATCTAACATACGGCGCCCACCTCGATCCCTACAAAGCAAACAACCATAAGTCGATAGGGTTTCCCTAAACCTGTTTCTTGAGATGATTACATGTACAAAATATTTCAGTAAAAAACGAAAGGCCACGCATGGGCGAGCAGATAAGCCCTACTTGTCCCAGGTGCTGCTCCATCATGAGGAGCACGGCGATATTGGTCGTGTCTCCGGCAACACTGCCGTCCAGCAACCGGCGAACCTCCTCGGGAAGTTTGTCTTCAGTAAGTTGCTGCACATTACAAGAACCGGCAAAAAAAATTAACCCAACAAGCCATCAGGATCCGCAGGATGTTGTTCTGGAATGTGGGATTTGTTTATGTTAGAGGTGCGTACAACACTGTGAGGCACTTGCATCATACAGTCGCCCTCTCGTATGGGCCGCGAAGCGAACAGGGACCTGACGAGGAAAGGCCAGCCCGCACCACTGTGAGAATTGCTGCTGCTGCTAATGTATGTACCGAGAACAGAGTAAAGCTGGAGAACAGCGGGGATGGGATGAGGAATGACCTTCCGAGGGGCGAGGTTCCGACGCGCAGCGCCGAGGAGACGTCGGCCCCCGCCTTGCTCCGAAGCCACGGCAGGAACCCGCCGCAGCAGCGCTCGTCCTCCACCTGCTGGCAATGAATCGAGTCGCTGACGATGGGGATTTCTTTGTTTCTTTCTGGTGGAACCCTGGCCGGGAGGGATAGGTTGCTACATTACCTTGGCGGAGGCGGCGGCGGCGGCGGCGGCGGCGTGTCGGCGGTATGTTTGAGGAGGGGCACCGCGACCGGCGGGGAGGCGGCGCGCTACCCGAGCTCCCGCGGCCATCCTCCGTGCTCTGCTTCTCACTAGCTAGAGAGGCTGAGTAGCGCTGAGCGTAGAGCGAGTAGAGACTGCGCGTGTTCTTCATGGGCCGGCCCACTTTGCGTGCTTCACATCGCTGATTCCCTTTTAGTCGCTCTTTTTAAAAAAATTTAAACCACACTATCTATATAGGTCAGCAAGCCGTCTCATTAAAAACCTTTCAGTCCCCTCAGGTACCCTGATAAGGAAAAGAGTGCGTATGAAACTTGCTGCCTTAAACAAATAAAGATACATCGTTTATTACATCAGGTAAAATAAAGCTCGGAGGTTCAGAATTCCAAAAAATAGAAGAATTCGAATCAAAAGCATGTCTAGCTAATTTGTGCGCCACTTTGTTTGCCTCTCTAGGGCAGTGTTGGAAGCTGACACGCCCAATCCTTTGGGATAATTGGAAGCAATCCCAGAAAAGAGGCGAGAGCAGTTTATAAACAGGTATCGAGGCGGAGCGATCACTAAGCGGCAAGCTTGGTAAGCTAATCTCCAATAGACGAGATCGTGAACCAACGGCATGCAAGTGGCTCTATGGCTTCGATTATCGCAATCGAAACCAGATCGACAACTTGAACAACATGTCATTAGGGTCCACACCGAAATGGTGTGGTAGCATTTTTTTTTCACGTCTAGTCTATCGCTATCTTCACTCTATGCTAGAGTCATCACAAATCGATACACTCAAAAGACATGATCGCTGACGCACGTCCCGATGGGCATGCTTATCTCTCCATCCCATACCTATTCTCTTCTACCCTTATCGATCCCTCTTCCTCCCCGCTACACGGCATTAAGGATCTTTGGGAGGATTTCCCATCTTGCAAAGTGCGGTCGTCGGTTATTATGTACGCCCTTTGAAATGTTTGCAAGAGAAGAAATGAAGTCGTTTTCAGAGGTGAGTTTGAACCAATCTCTAGGGTGTTTCAAATATGTGTTGAAGATCTCTTCCTTTGGAGAAACATATGGAATACTTCTCACCTAGCCTCTTCTCAAGCAACCCCCTTAATTATTGGTTCTCGTTTCTATCTCTCTTTTTCCACAAGCCAAATGGGTTTGAGGTTTTTTCATGGTTTCGAAAAAAGGTTTTTCTGTTCTCGTTATGTAATTGAACTTTTGTAATAATTTGTGTTGAGAAATGATTTCACGCTGGCTCTTGCGCCCACCTATAGATTCATAAAAAGCAAAACCATCTTTGACTACTACTGCACGGAGGTTGTGATGAAGTGCGACGAGCATGATCTAGCCTAGAGATGTTCGATGAGTGCTATGTATTCTGATGTTGTTGTGATATTCATCAGGGTTGAATTCTACAAGTATCATGCGTGTCTATTATGATTGTTATTTGTGTGTTGTTAAGTTTTTAATCTGGTTCTCCTACTTGTACTATTTTGCAGCTTGTACTTATGTCAAATTCATCAAACACGGTAGTAGACGACGTTGTTCCAGGTGTAATGGTGTGTGGTAAATCTGATGAGCAACGGCAAAGCTTGTCCACCCTTGGTCTTGACCACGAGATACTAGCACAATCCCGATAATCGACCAAAATCCGCATCCGTGCTCTTGATGTCCGATTTCATTGCTCGTATATATTTCGAGGTTTCGACCACTTATTTGACCAACACATGACGTGTTATATATGGGTGCAAAAATGATACCATTGAAATTCAAATTTAATTATACATACCTAATAAACTCTTATTCAAATTGACCAACACATGACGTGTTATATATGGGTGCAAAAGAGAAACCGTGTAAATAAAGTCATGCAATCTCTCAAAGAAGCCGCTAAAGTACACTGATGTTTTAAATCATCGGCTTGGGTCTGGGAGTCTTTCGGTAGATGGTTTCAGTAAGCCCAGGTCCGTCCCTAGCCTTTTACGAATAGGCCCACTTACTAAGAACTAAATAAAACGCAAAAGGAAAATAAAAATAAGATAAAAAAATCGACCACAGTGGGAGTCGAACCCACGACCTTCTGATCCGAATCAGACGCGCTATGCAGTCACTGTGAAAATTATCCACCCATATCCCTTACACACATAGAACCTTTTGTTAAACAACGCCAAAACATTCTAAATTAACCGACGGATCATCTACGTGAAAACATTTGAAAAAACAGAGGATCATCGTTCGTTCAAATGCCACGTGAACATGACTGAAATCAGGTGCACTAGATACATATATATGTTCTCCAACACCCTTGCTAGCTACCTGCAGAAGCACCCCTCATTCACTCGTAGGGATGAAAACAGTATGGAATCTCTCTGACTTTTTCGCGGAAAAACGGAAATGGAATGAAAATACGGAAACCGAATTTTGCGGAATGAAAACGAAAACTTTTATGCGGAAACGGAAACGGAACAGCAAACGGAAATTCCTTTTCCGGTCATACGGAACTTTCCTTTTTTGTTACATGGTGATTTCCAAGTCCAACAGGCACGGAAATTCTAGTAAGAACATCTAGGTTTAACCCAAGAGCTGAATAAAAATGAAAAGAATCTGAAGGTACCATGTTTAGGATCTATGTATTCGCATATCATCTCTCCCTCGGATTGTTCCCAGTTCTTCATTTCAGTGCTATACTAGGGATATGGACGATAATAGATATTTTTAATGTTGCACACTATATTATAATTTTGTTTCAACTTATAATTTTAGGATATCGCCTTATAATTTTATTTCAACTTATAAACTTGATTTGCTTAACTTTTCCTTAATTTTTAAGGCGTTCCTCGGTTCCGGTAAATATCTAAATTTTGTTCCGTCTCCGTAGCGTATTCGGGTGTTTCCGAAAATATCTATTTCTGTATTTGATTCCTGGCTTTCTGTATTCGTTTCCGTTTCCGCAAAAAAATATGAAAACAAACCACTCAGTTCCGTCCGTATCATCCCTGTTCACTAGCCACTCATGCACTACTATATTTGCAATAGAGCTAGTCAAATATGCTCTATTATTTCTGGACTAAACGTTGGTTAAACTAGCTAGGTCGGCGGTTAGCTAGCAGCGTTAGTCGCTAACCCTGTCTTTTGCTATGTCTCTAGTAGCCAAGTAGGCAAGTAGCAAACCCCGCGAAGGTACCACGCAAGTACATACGTGCTGCCGACCGATCGATCGGAGCTTTCCGAGTGGCCAGTGTTTAATTAGTAGTGCTAATTCTGTATCAATCGCTTTGACAGAAAGAAAGACAGAGCAAAAGACGCCGATCGAGTGCGTATATACTAATACTAATTCTGCAGACTGATCTTGCCTTTGCACGGCCTTGATTTCCCCGACCGATCTTATCTTATCAATCATGACACGTCCACCTGAACTAAACTAAAATTTAATCGGAATGAAGAATGAATTCCCATCTCTCTGTGACAGGGAAAGAACGAGGTTGATATTTCTCAGTAGATCAGAGTAACGTGGACGTCCAAGCTTGAGGCAGCTTTCCGAATTGTTTACGTGTGTCGACAGACAAGGGCGAATGATCCAAGGGGTCGTTTGACATCCATTATTTTCATGGTATTAATTTCAGATTCTATACCCGAACGTGTTTGGCTGTCATGGAATTGGAATGTCATTTGAATTGGAATTCTAAAAAAACGCTTATGTTATGTTAAGTCGACGCATGTCACTAATGCTGTCATTTTTCTGGAATTTATTTCATTTTATTTTTGTCAAATGAAATAAAATGATGGGCGCCAAACGAGCCTTTAATAAATTTGGAGGGATGAGGAATTAATGCCTTCACTTTTGCACTGCTGCTGCTACAAAGCGACGAGAGAGAATAATAATCCAAAATGTGACGAGTCGTCTTTGCGATCTCGTCCATCGCAACAGAATCAAAATGTACTAGCACAACTCTCCACTAAACAATGACAAACGGCCACTAGGATAAGTTCCATTCTATCTTTTTCCACTCACTTTACCCCCTTTTCTCTCTCTAGATCTCTCGCACACACACACACACACACACACAATTAGATATTTCGCTTCATTCCGCCGCGTGTGCACACGAGTAGTATATACGTAATACGTGTTTGGTGTTTGTTGCGAGATTGAAGAAAACAAAACGGAGGACAAAGTAAAATATTAACACTACAAGCATTGTAGATTTAGTTTCAGAATAAGACTAGCATCAACTGAATACACAAGCTGCAGTTACGTTTCTTTCAGTGAAAAAAGATAGAAAGAAAGACAAAGAGTTGCTGCATACTGCAGCACGCACGGACAGCCGTTGATCTCGTCGACGAGAACTAGCTCGAGGGCACTAGTACCAACAGTCCTGATTACCAACGTAGGCAGCCGTCACTTACCGCTTCCAATTTGTTTATTCACTCTTGATCCTTTCTCTCCTAAGAATTTTATTTGTCCTGAATACACAAGCGGCGGGTCGCTTCGTTTGTGAGATTTTTTGTACAGTTTGTATGGTTTTTGAACCCGGTTTCGCTTATAAACTGGGTCAATTCTATTCTATCTATTCGAGCGGTGGATATCGACCACTATGAGCTCAAAAAAAATATTATCAGCCTGGTTACTGGGTCATGGGCTCATGGAATTTGATATTTTCTTTTGGATGTTTGATTATGTTTTGGCTGTCTCCGGTGGTTCATTATCGTTTTCTCCCCCAACCTCCTTTTTTAATAGAAAAAGATGGATAGGGAACTAAGGACACGCTGATGATTATGTTATTTTATTCCAATAAATTTAGGTGTTCTTGCTCCTTTATCGTAAAATTGTCAATCATAAAAAGATTATTTTGTTATGTTTTGAGAAAGGAAAGGGACATAATTTTTTCCCTCTCCTTTGTTGAAGGGACCAAATGGGTAAAATACATGGGATTTCTAGCAAAAAATGCCAAACATAAAACGGGTTTTACCTAAAGAGTGTCTGGTTGGGTATGTGTGTGTGTGGGAAGGGTGTGTGTGTGTGGGGGGGGGGGGGGGGGGGGCAATGGCCCCCCTTAGTACACAGAACTACTCAACTTAATGATGTGATTTTTATTAACTATACTACGACGCTTCCACCACCACACCAAGGAGAGGAGGAGAAGAAGATAGAGCCAGATCAATCCAATCTACGAAAAATGGGGCCCTTCCACCACTACACCAGGTTGTTTATAAAGGTATCACTTACGAACTACAGCAGTGGCGTCTATGCTACTTTATTTTTTCTTGGTATTTCGGGGGCACATAACTACTCAACATAATGATGTGATTTTTATTAACTATACTACGGCGCTTCCACCACCCCACCAACAAGGAGAGGAGGAGAAGAAGATAGAGCCAGATCAATCCAATCTACGAAAAATGGGGCCCTTCCACCACCACACCGGGTTGTTTATAAATGTATCGCTGAGAAACTTCAGCGGGGGCGTATACGCTACTTGTTTTTTCTTGGTACTTCAGGGGTACTGAAGCTTGCACTGCTCCGTTGCTCCTAGGAATCATAAAAGTCACTACGGGTGTGTTAAATCAGGGAATTGTTTTGTCAACTACTTCCAACATGTTATTCAATGTTGTCATGGAGGCACTGGTGGCGGCGTTGGCAATGGTTGCCGGCAGCCTGCCAGTTCTTCTCGCCTCCCACTTGTGAAAGGAGGAGGAGAGGGTGTATTTTGTCTGTGGGACCGTGCTCATCCTCGTTGCTCTGACAAAATCGGGCGCCTGGTGGCAATGATGGGCATGGTCACAATTGGTGCAGCTGCACTACGATGCGGCTACACAATTCTGGAGTGCACTTAAATACTTGGTCATTTTAATTTGTGTAACAAATGTTAATCAGCAGCGTTATAGGAAAGGGCCTCTAATTATTTTCTGTTTTTAAGTGCCAATTTTTTTTCTTGTAAAGCAAGTACAAAAAATATTGTCCAAAATGGCACACTCTAATTCAACACGAAGTAGACCAGACTAGATGGATAATTCCAAATATTACAAAATTTAAGTATGCTAAGCTACTTTTGCCCATTTAAAAGTGACTTTTGCCTGATCTCTCGAGAATAATCTAATTTGAACTACAATCGTGATAGTTTGCTACCAAAAATGCCAAATTATATGTACAAGTAGCCATTATATAGGAGAATTGCTGGGAATTTCGAGAGATTCAACACCTTTTTATGAATAGTTATGTCCACCATTTTAGGCCGTTTTGTAAAAACAAATCAAAGAAAATTCAAAAAAGTCAATCCTTTTTCATAGAGTACTTTTATGTGTACTAGTTTGACAGGGAAAATACTAAAATTAGATCGTGATACTTTAAAGAATGAGAAGTAATAAAAATATAAAAAGAGAAAGGAGAAAAACAATCGTGTGAAAATCCGTACAGTAGCGCATCAGATTCTATTCTATTCGTGCTCGTGTGGCTCTCCTTCTCTACCCAACATATCTATCTCTTATCCGTACAGTAGGCAGAAGTGAAGGAGACATGCGTGGTCTGCGTGCCATTGTTTGAGTGCAGCTTCTCCGGACGAGAATGCGTCGATGACTACACGAAAAAGTTGCCTAGAGATTGGTGCACCACTGAATCAGTTTGACCCTTGTGGTGTGCTTCAGTGGTTGACTCGTTGTGCATGCATGGCATGTTCTACCGCCGTCGCTGCCGCCTAATTTCAGGTATGTGCGCCTAGGCTAGGCGTTCTTACACGTTTCATGTTTAGTGCGTCTACATGCATGCAAGTATCTTTTCCCTTTAGAAAATAAAAAATATACTAAATGTTCATACGATCGAGTATCTTTTCCCTTTATAAAAACAAATGCTAAATGTGGTGCATGCAACTTTGATGGAGGTAGAAGAAAACATGAGTAGTAGGAGTAATTGAGTATGACCAGTGGCGGAGGACGGAAAAAAAATGAGGTCGGGCGAACTCTAGAGGGAAGAAAAAAATGATGCAAGAAAACTGAAATTCTGTTCTTATTGATGAACCTTCTGCCTCTCCTTCCACTTTAGTGCCTTCCACTTTAGTGGAAGAGAATTCTGAGGTTCTAAGTGCTGGAGAGTTCTGAGGTTCTAGGTGGAAGAGAGTTCTGATGCTTCAACAGAATGTTCCACTTGTTCGGTGTCGGTGGCCATAGAACCTTATGCCTCTCCTTCCACTTCTTTGCTCTTCCTCCTGCTCTTCATGTGTCATGGCCACAATATTTGCACTTTCCCGACTGCTTGGTTTAGAGCTACTGCCACTTTGGCATAAAAAATCTCTTCAAATCTGCAATAAAAAACAGTACCAAACGTGACTAGTTTGCCCATTTCAGATTTTCAGTAGCTCACAATAACAAATCTAAGAAATATACCTCCCCCTTTGCAGCAGCATGTCCAGTTCTCTTGCCCTTCCTGTCCATCTCCACGAAATTGACTCCAAATCGCCGCCGGCTAGGAAAGGTGAAACCCTAGATTGCCTTGCTTGGGGTTGGGGAGGCGACGAAGCAAGCTGAGGAGGGAGGAGCAGGGGAGGAGAGGAGGTAGGAGACCCGGAGGGCCAGAGACAAGCAGCCGGAGCAGGACAAGAGCAGCGGAGGCCGGCGGCTGGGCCGCTGGGGAGCGGTCGAACAGAACAGAGGAGGAAGAGGAACGAACAGAACGGGAGTCAAGCGAGCAGGAGGCACGCACGCTCGACTCGAGCGAAGGGATGCGTTGGCTGCTCACTCTCCCTCAGACGCGCGCGGCCCAGTCGCGGCCCAGCTAGAGGCTGAGGCAATCGTGGGCAGCCCATATGACAGTTTTTCCATTATTCTTTTTCCAAACCTTCAGAACTGAAAATGAGGTATACATCAGGAAATTACTATATATAATCGATTTTTGCCAATAATCAAGGTAGGGCGGCCGCCCTACCTTGCCCTTAGGGGTCCTCCGCCAGTGAGTATGACAAGAACAGGACACCAAACCAAAACACGGATTTACCAGGCAAGACGCTGATAGACAGCTGAGACTAGTCAGTTAGCGAGAGGGGCTAAATTAAGAGATCGATCGATCCGTCGCACATGCGCGCGTAAATGAAACTCTCTCGGTTCCTTTTGTAAATCTGTGAATGTGAACAAATGAAAGCGCAGGAGAATTTGTGTATACTTAAAAATGGAGTTGGCCGAAAGGCACAGATTCTGTTTTTTTTTTTTTGAATTTATGAGGCAAAAGAGTTGCCCCTATATATTAATTAAGGAGGAGTTAGGGGTTTTAGCATTGTTTACAACACCGACCAAAAGGCCCAACCAAAACTCAAAAGGGGATTAATCTCCCGGTAAAATAAACTCCAAATGCTTGGCACCCGCTTTGACCCAAGTTTGTACCTCATCTTTGATCCTTCCCAAAATGATCGAAGGGAGGGTGGACTTGTGTCAGAAAACTCTAGCGTTGCGCTCGATCCATAATTCCCAAGAGATAAGCATTGTGAGGGATGCAATCACCTTTCGCCTAGCGGAGTCATTCATGGTCATGTGATTCCACCAATCTTGGACACAATTGAAGTTGTCCCAAGAGTTGACGTCCAACCATGACAAGTGTAGCCAATCATTCACCATGCACCAAATGCGCCTAGCGAACCGGCATTGGAACAAAAGGTGGGCTGCCGTCTCTCTCGTTTGCTTGCAAAGTGGGCAAAGATCACAATTTGGCATACTCCTCCGTCTTAGGCGGTCCGCCGTCCAAACCCGGTTTTGGATGATAAGCCAAGCGAAAAATTTGCATTTGGGAGGTGCCCACACCTTCCACACAAGCTTCTTCATGTTGGATGAGATGGTGCCTAAGAATTGTGCGTGGTAGGCCGAACTTGTCGTGTAAACTCCCGTGGAGGACATGGTCCAAGTGATGGTGTCGGGGACGTCTTCATCAAGGTGAACTTGTTGTAGAGAGGTCCATAGGGCAACAAATTGTTGTATGTGGTCGAGAGTGACTCCGTCGGTGGTGTTTATTTGGTTTATCCATGCATCATCTTTCAAGGCCTTTTGCACACACCATTTTTACCGCTTTGAGATCAAAAAAATGAGAGGTGCGATGTCGCGAGGCCTTCTTCCGTCCAACCAAGGGGAGTCCCAAAATGGCGCCTTGTGTCCGTTACCAATAGTGATTGTAGTGCAAGCATAGAAGAGGTCGTAGTCCTCACTTGTGCAAGGATTGCCCATACCGATCCATTGCTTAGAGGTGTCCGTCCACTCAAGCCATAGCCAACGGAGCCTTAGAGCCGCCCCAAATCTAACCGTGTCAAGTATCCCCAATCCACCAAGCTCGGTCGGATGGCACACCTTTTTCCAATTAACCTTGCACTTGCCACCGGAGACCTTGTCGGAGGCCGCCCAAAGGAAAGCGCGCTCGATATTGTTGACCTTGGTGATGAAACCGGGGGCAACTTGAGAGAGGTTTGGTGGAAAATGCCTTGGGAGGCCATGACCGACCTAACCAACTCCCTCCTTCCCGCCGAGTTGATGTATTTCCCCGCCACATGGGAACCTTGCCGGCAATCTTGTCTTCAAGGTGTTGGAGGTCAACCCTCTTGAGTTGCCAAACGGAGAGCGGTAGGCCAAGATATCGCATGGGAAAACCGGTCCTAGAAGCCGGAAAAGCTTGTAGCACATCATCCAAGTCAATGGCGCCACAACAGATGGGTACAACGGAAGTCTTTTGCATGTTTGTGCACAACCCCGTGACATTGCCGAAAGAAGCGAGGATGTGCGCAAGCTTGGTGATTTCCTCCTTGATTGGGGCCATAAAAATGGCGGCGTCATCCGCATATAGGGAGATCCTAAAGAAAGCTCCACGCCCCCGTAGACGAGAGAGGTCTCCTCTAGCCGTGGCAATTTCAAGAACTTGTTGGAGTGGATCAATCGCAATGTCGAAAAGTAGCGGAGAGAGTGGCGGCTGTTGATCCAAATGTCTGGAATCCGTTTTTCTTCTGGGTGATATTGACGGAAATTGGTCTGCCTTTCTTGTGCTAGTTGTGTTTGACTTGCTTGGCACGAGAAAACCAGCTAGCTAGAACACGCGAGTATGTTCAGAGGCTCGCTAGCTTCAGAGTTCAGATTTCATAGCACATTTGAAGCAGAGTGAATCTATCTACGAGTGCGCACGTGCAGAACCGCTGCCGTGACGTGGCACCGAATCTCTAGGTCGGTAGACGTCTCGTGGGTGGCATCTAGGCAAGCGTAAATTACCACTGCAAGCAGATCAGTATACAGATCAAGCCTGAATAACTTGTCTGATAATAAATATAGTTTTTCTTTGTCAATAAGTAGATGCAGGAATATCAGTGCAATGGGATGTAGATCATCCAATAACGGCTGGTTCTAGCTCCCACAGACATGGTGTGCCTGCAGTTCGATCGGCGTTTAAAAATTTCGACAATTTTTTGAATGTTAGCTGGAGAACTGCTAAATTCAATGAATAGATAGAAGGTTGGTCCAGTTTATGAGGGAAACCGGACACAAAAACCATACAACACACACAACCTAGCGAGCCACGAGCCCCTCTGACCGGATCCACCTCCAAAACGATGCCCCCAAGAGGGAACACGACGCCGGAAGGCGCCGCCATCGTCCGATCTAGAAGACTAGGTCAAGGGTTTCCCTTGGAGCACGTCGAAAAATGCAACGTGGGAACAACTACATCGATGCCTCCAACGAGGGAGCGACGCTCGAAGGCGCCGCCATCGACGACTCCGGCCACAGCTGGAGTACGGCTTTCGCCGGCAGACTCACCTGCATAGTCCAAACCCAGGATCCAAACCAGTCAACACACCAAACCACTACCCTGCCTCCACGGCCAACCACACTTCCCCGGCAAGCTCGAAGTGCTTCCACCTTGCAACCGCGTCCCCCACTGAACGGAGGATGCAACCTCCGCTGCGGCGCCATTCTTCTCCCAACGGAAGGATGCAACCAAATACTAGGCGCCATTCGTCTCCTCGAGGATGCAACGCCTGCGGGCCATTCATCTCCCGCGGAGGATGCAACAACCGCAGCGGTGGCATTCCTCTCCCGCCAGCCTTCCACCATCTCTCCCACGCAACGGGCATTGAGGAGCCCGCAGCAGGTCTTGCTTGCCAAACCACCCTCAGGAGGATGCAACACCAGGAATGGTGCCATTCATCTCCCGCAGGCCGCAGCATTGCAGACTCCGACGCAAGACGGCCGCACCGAGCTAGGCGACAGCCTCATCACGTTGCTGACGGCAAGGCCGCCACAAGCAGCGCTCCACTGCCCCACCATCCTCACATCGGGCACGACCAAGGGCCCAGATCCGGCCCTCGCGGCCCAGATCGGGCCCGCCGTGCGCTGTCGCCATCTGCGCATCGAGCTGCCGCTGCACCTCCACGACCACCTCCGCAGCCCTCCACGCCGGCTGCCTCCAACTCCGCCGTGGCGGCCTTCACGCACGCCGACGGCCACCGCGGCGCCAGCTCCGTGCGCCGCCATGCGCGACCTCCAGAGGCCCTCGTCCCCGCGCGAGGAGATGGCCCTCGGGGTCCGCCTTCAGCCCTCCATCTTTGACGGCCGGGGCGCCGCCACCGTCGCCGGCGTCGGCGACGGCAGCGGCCTAGAGGCCCGAAGTCGTGGTTCTGCGCCTGCCTATGGGGAGCCTCCAGAGCCCCCCGCGCGAGGGGCCCGGGAGGAGGGGAGGGGAGGGGAGGGGAGGGGAGGGGAGGGGGGCGGGCGGCGGCGGCGGCGCTGTGGTGGAACCCTAGAGGAGGAGGAGCTGTGGCGGTTTTCGACAATTTGGTTTTGACGCCTGATGTGCAGTCTCTGCTGTCTTGTCTGGTAGGTCAAGTTGTAGATACAGTACTTGCTAGTGGCGGTCTCTGCAAAATTTCAACTCTGTGACATGTCACATGTCCATGAGCACAAGCGGTCATCTGTGCCACGTCAATGCTAGGAGCAGAGCAGCTCTAGTCATCAGTTTTGGCTTTGGCTTTGGCCCCTCCTTTCCTTCAGAAGTTTAAAAGCTCCGTGCTCCTTCGACGGTGGGCGCACAGACAAGAAGAAGAAGTAGGAGGAGAGAATCATCACCACCACCGATCGATCCACCCATAGAATACCTTGCCACCAACCCAACCCAGAGCCCCAAAGCTCCAAAGTGATCGATCGGGAGATACTTCCGTTCCATCCATGGCGTCTCTGCTCCTCAAGGGCGTGCACAAGAGGCTGGGCCTGCCCTCCATCTCCTCCATCTCCTGCTCCTCCGCCGACGCCACCTCCGTCGTCGCCAGCACCGGTGGGAGCAGCAGCAGGTTCATCGACCGACACTCCCCGCGCCTCCGTGACCCGCACCGCTCCTCCACCTCCAGGCCGCCCAGGCCGAGCATCAGCGGCAGCGACAACGCCAAGGACTCTTCTGCCTCCTCCTCGCCGAAGCCGAACTCAAACCAGCAGCAGCACGGGCACGGCACCAAGAAGAAGAAGAGCACTGCTCCAGTGGTGGTGCGAATGGTGGCAGGAGATCTTCGGAGAAGAGGCTGGTCAGCCCGGCCACGTCCTCCAGGTTCCTCCTCAACTCCTCCAGGATGCACTCCGACGACCTCGCCCTCGACGTCCTCGCGCTTCCGCCTCCGCCGCCACCGTTCTTCATCGACGAGTTCCCCGTCCCCGGTAAGGACGCGCCCATGCCGGCCTGGCCCGTGCAGTTCTCCGACGAGAAACCGTCGGTGATGCAGGCAGCAGAGTCTAGTTCGTCAGGGACGTCGTCGTCCTCTGCTTCTTCGTCGTCAGAGATCACGGCCGCGCCGGTGGGCCGAAACGACCAGGAGGAGGCCATCAAGAGGTCGTGCTCCACCAGAGGAACCCAGGCAGGCCAGGTGGTTGTCCTGCGGGTGTCGCTGCACTGCAAGGGCTGCGCCGGCAAGGTGAAGAAGCACATCGCCAAGATGGAGGGGGTCACCTCCTTCGACATCGACATCGCCAGCAAGAAGGTCACGGTGGTCGGCGACGTCACGCCGCTCGGCGTCCTCAACAGCGTCTCCAAGGTCAAGCCCACCCAGTTCTGGCCCGCGCCGACTCAAACCAGCTGCCCCCCGCGCGCCTCCGCGTCCTTCTGAATGCTGTAATTTCTGAAGAATCATGGTCACATCATCAGAACTCCGAGTAGCTAGTGGTCAGGGAGCGGGAGCCTGTGACTTCACTTGATCTTTGTTTCTTTGTTTTAGTGATGATGCATGTCAGTTCAGTCGAGCTGAATCACAGATAATTTAGTGATGCATGCCAGTTCAGTCGATTTTAGTCAGTACCAAGACTGCTGCCTGCGAGCCACTGCAGTCGGCAGCAACTCTTCATCTTTGTTTCCTTTTTTCTCTTGAAACAAACGTTAACTGCAACACTGTGTTGTGCTTCTGCACCCATTTTCTGAAATGAAATCTTTATTCACTTAAGAGGAATGCAACGGAATATCTTATTGTAAAAGAGAAGAAAAAAAAGGAGGAATGGAAGTCTAAAAAAGAGGTGAAGGATCGAACTTATCCTGGGAGTGCGTGCTTGTCATTGTTCAGTGCAGAGTTGTTGTAGTACTATACTACCGGATACCGGTACATCTTGATTCTGTTCCGATGGACGAGATCGATCACGAAGACGACTACTCGTCACCTCATTTTGTTGGCTCATTATTCTATCATCACTAGAGGTGCAAAAGCGAAGGCATCGATTCCTCCAAATTGATTCAAATCATTTGCACTTTGCAGTGTACAATCGGCAGCAGGATGAGACACGGAGTTTGGTGGTGTTTTTCGTGAGCCGTGTTATTCACGTGAAAAACTAAAGTCTGACCTTAATTGGTTGTAACTGGCAGTTATAATCTTTATTGAAGGCGTTTCTTATGAAGCTTGAATTTTCTCTGGGTAAAATCTACAATTTTTTATTGGGTAACGACGACGCTTGTGTGGTATTCCTTCTTGGAGGCGTCCTTTTGAAAAACCTCTTTTATAATCCTGAATGTTGTATTGGACCCGACTGTTGCGAGTGGCAATTTTTTCTTCCTTTTACTTCTTTGCTGTGAGCATATTTGATGTCTCTACTAGTTTTTACCATTATATTCATGCAGTGTCCGAATGTAATTGGTTTCTTTTCAGTATTAATACATCCTCTTTTGTCTAAAGAAAATGGTGGCCGCAAGCTAAGACGTCAAGATTTACTGCGATCCACAAAAAACAACTTTCTTACCTTTAACAAAGAGATGTGAATTAATTCTGATTAATTTCAGTTAATTAGATGGACGTGTCATGATTGGTACGATAAGATCGATAGGAAAAATGGAGCCCGGGCTGTGGAAAGGTAAGATCAAGCTAACAACAATATAGTATACGCAAATGGGCGCCTTTAATTTGCTCAACTATCTCGCTGTCAAAGCGATGGATATCATACACAATGGATGGATCGATCGGCAGCACGTACTTGCGTAGTACTTGCGGAGTAGCTACTACTAGTAGAAACATAGCAAAAGACATGGCTGCTTACTCTGCCAGCTAACCGCCGACCTAGATAGGTATTAACCGGCCGGCAAAGTTTAGTCGAAATAATAGTGCATTATTTGACTAGCTCTGCAAATATACATGGTCCATACAAGATGCCGGTAGGCATTCGGAAAGTTATTTTGCATCCCTAGTTCTAGTGTTCCCTCTATTAAAACAATAAAAAAACGTATGTATACATTTTAAAACATCTGAAAAATACTGCATGTTGTCAATAATGCACCCAACAAAAATGCAAAAATCTCGATCTAAAATACTTTATATTCCGAACTACACAAAAATGACAAAATCTTGTATATTTTGCTATTAAATGTGTGTACGTTTAGATCCACACATTTATCATTTTTGTGCAGATCAAAATATAAAGTAAGTATATCAAATCGAGATTTTACACGTTGGGGATACATTTTTAACAACATGGAAAAAACATTACATTAATTTTTTTTTAAATAGTATAAAATGATCACTAGACCCCGAGTGAAATTGGAAATTGGCACGCATGATCAAAGTAATAGGGAAAACTAGGCAACAAAACCATATTAAAAAAGCTAAACATCTTTGGATAATATTGTTTTGAGCTCGCTTTGTTGCGTCAACACACGTACGCCGCGGCATATGTACATAGTCAGCAATTTATGTTTGGCAGAGTAGCCACGATGGACTCGAATAGAATCTGATGCTCTCTATGGACTGTGGGGTGGTCTTTCTTACTTAGTCATACATGCAAATTGCATTTTTGCAGTTGTGCTGATGAAGACATTCGAATGCTTTATTCGGCTGCTTAATTTATAACTTGAAATCCTGGTTCACACACTCCATGTATTATTTAACTAATCAAATTAACTTAAGAATTAATTTATTATATGTCGGGGAAACGTTTACTGGTTATTTTCAGAAACACCTATAACTTTGCGGTGAAAAAGCGGCGGCCACTCGATGATGTGGCTGCCGGTGGCGGTGGGTGCTGACGACTCAGCGGAGGAGGAGCACGAGACGGGGGACATGGACGGGAGGCCCAGCCTATTGTGCACACCCTTCTGAAGCAGAGACGCCATGGATTGTGGATCACTTTGGGAGCTTTGCGGCTCTGGGTTGGTGGCAAGCTATTCTATGGGTCGATCGGTGATGGTGATGATGATTCTCTCCTCCTCCTACTTCTCTTCTTATCTGTGTGTGTGCCCACCGCCACCGCCGAGCGAGCTTTCAAACTTGGAAGGAACGGAGGGGCCAAAGCCGTGAAATTTGACAAAATTAACCCTTTGGCCAAACTTCAACCAAAAATAACCCTTTTTTCAAAAAAAATCGAAAACTAACCCTTTTGTGTGGCTCCCGCACCGGGGGCGCCACACATGTATGCACCACTCCCCCAGCTGGGGCGCCACACATGTAAGCACCACTCCCCCATCTGGGGCGCCACACATCTGCCAGCGTGGCAAGGCGGGTCTCAGCCCGGTTAAGTAGCGCCGGAGGTGGGGGAGCCACACATACATGTGTGGCGCCGGTGGCTGGGGCGCCACACATTCTGTAAAAATATCAACCCCAGCCCGTGCCCCACCAGCCTCCTCTTTTCCCTCACTCTCTTCTCTCCAAAACAAAGGAAGAGCACCCCCCCCCCCCAACACACCCCAACACACCCCCCCCCCCCTCAAATCCATCCTTTTGGTGTGATTTTTCCGTGGATTTCGGCTCCCCTACGTGCAAGAAGGTACTCTCCCCATCCTCCTTTTTTTGTCCAATAGAAATCTTCCAATTTGGAGACATTGTGTAGATCTTGGAAACCCTAGAATTTGAATATGAGGACAAATTTGTGGTTATTTGTTGATAATATTGGTCAATGTGTGTGGGTATGATGGATATGAAGTGTTGGGCTGTTGATTGTAGGTTAGGGTTAGGGTTTTTGTTAGATGTAGTTAGTGAGCTAGATTTAGTTAGGGTTAGTGCATAATGACTTGACTTAAAATTAAGATAAGTAAATTATTTTGTTTGAAATGCATAGCTTAGTGCAATGTATCAATCATTTGATGCATTCGGTTTGTTGTAAATTTTTTAGATGGAGAAAATGGTTAGTGTTCATCATGTGGACAAGGAGGCCTTTTTGAAAGGCAATGTGGAGCATGACTCGGAGGAGAAAGTGGTGGTGTTTGGCCATAGTCCTAGCTATGCCGAGGTTGTGGAGAGAGTGCGGATTGCATTGAATTGGACGGATCCAAATGATGTTCTTTCTTTGGAGGGAAGGCATAATGTTGGGTTCGGAATGCATATTCGTTGGAAGATTATGCCTCTCAACTCCGAGTTGTGTTGGAGTGCATATAAGGAGACGGTGGCGGCATCTCAAGACAAGGCTCTTGAGTTGTTTGCCACCAAGACGTTTGACTTGAACCGGTGTGCCTCCGAACATGACGTTAGGAGGCCGGTTCAAAATGAGCCACCTCATGCGCATGAAGTGTACTATCCAACGTCGAGTCCACCTCCAATGACTCAACATGATTTTAGCCAACCAACAATGACCGAACACGAAAGGAGCCAACCTTCAAGCCCAATTCAAAGTGACCAATATGAAGAATCGGAGGAGGAGAGCGACGCATCGGAGTATGATCTTCATAAAAATGATATTGGTGATGTGGAGACAAATTGTAGGCATGAGGACATGGACCATGACATCCCTTATAACCGATGCTATGCATCGGACTCGGATGACGACGGTCCCGAAGAAGATGTTGATGAAGATGGGTTCACTGCTAAAGAAGCCGAAATATTCAAGAAGGTAGTGGGCCGGGATCATCGTTACCATTGTTCCGTGATCTTAGTCTCGCCGATAAAGCCGTGGTTGATGGTGGCACGAGTAAAATTCTTGAACCAAGGCCAACTTCGAAGAAGGATCGTAATCCCAAAAACTATGGTATTGCTGAGGGAGTGAAGTTTGAAAGCTTGTTGGAATTGAAGACATGGCTCAAGGAGTATGCGGTTAAGTACTTTAGACCATACAAAGTGGTTCACTCGGATGTCAAGAAGCGTTACACGGTTAAGTGTGATGACGCGCATAATGGGTGTCCGTGGATTGTGCGTGCAAGACCTATCAAGGGAACCTCTCAATGGGTTCTAAAAAAATGTGTGTCAACTCACATGTGTAGTGGCAATGATGATGATGATGACAAGGATGCGAAGGACATTCATCGGCAACTAACCTCCGATTTCATCGGCTATAGACTTTCCAATTCCATAGAGGCATTCCCCACTTTTTCGGTGAGGGCTATCATGGACACGGTGAAAGACATGTTTGGTTACTCGGTGAAGTATGGGAAGGCATGGAGGGCCAAGCAAGCCGCATTCAAGATGTTGTATGGTGACTGGGAGGAAGCATACAACCGACTTCCTAGATTGTTGGGAGCTATGGCTGCTACAAATCCGGACATGGTTACGTGTGTGGAGCCCTTTGGCCAAAAGACTAGGGATTACAACGGTGCAACCGTCCGTGTCTTTGGCCGTGCATTTTGGGCTTTCGGGCAATGCATAAGGGCATTCAAGCATTGTAGACCGGTTGTCTCCGTGGATGGCACATTCTTGACAGGCCAGTACAGGGGCACACTTTTGATTGCCGTAGCTCATGATGCTAACGACCGGTTGTTGCCGTTGGCTTTTGCTTTGGTGACGGCGGAGAACCAGGACAACTGGGAGTGGTTCATGGGTCTAGTGAGAACAAAGGTATTTGAGCCTCAAAGAGAGGTATGTGTCATCTCGGACCGCCACCAAGGCATACTCAATGCGGTGGAGATTGATATTCCCGGGCATGCTCCTTTGCACCATCGATGGTGCGTGAGGCATTTTGTGTCCAACTTCTATAGGGCATGCGGAAATAAGGAGCTATCTGATGATCTAAAAGATTGTTGTCTCGCTTTCACCGAGCGGCATTTTGTGAGATTGTACAACAGGTTGCTAACTCTCACATCGCCGGGGGGTCGAGAGTTCCTAGATAGGCATGCGTCTATGAGGCACAAGTGGACTAGAGCATTTGACACCGACGGTAGGAGGTACGGTGACATGACAAGCAACATGGCAGAATGTTTCAACAATGTGCTCAGAGGAGTCCGTGGGTTGCCCGTGACAGCAATAGTTCAATACACATTCGACAAGTTGAATGAGTATTTTCAAAAATATAGTGAGGAAACGTTTGAGCAGATGGAAGGGAAGAACAAGCACAAGAAGAAGTACAAGTATCCACCTGAAGCTGACAAATGGATGACATACCAGTTAAGGAAGGCGGAGACCAATACAGCCCAATGTTTTGACAACAACGAGTGGATTTACCAAGTCAATGAGCCAGGAGGCACCACGGTAGGTGGTGTGCAACACGGAGGGCGTGCGTGCAAAGTCTTGCTAAAGCAATGTTTGTGCTCGTGCCAGAGGCCTCAGTTGCTTCATCTCCCTTGCTCGCACTTGCGGACGGCGGCACGCATTAGAAAAGTGGGATACGTTGATCCGGTTAGGTTGTCCGAGTACTCGATCGAGGCTACCAAGGAGACATGGGCGGGCAGATTTGAACCTTACTTTGACCAATCACAATGGCCAGAATATCATGGCATTCAACTATGGCCCGATCCAATACTGAAGGTGACGAAACGGGGAAGACGGAAGACAAAACGTTTTAGAAATGACATGGACGCATGGGGTGCAGGAGGTCTCCGAGAGTGGGGCAACCAACATTTTCAGGAGCCTAGTGTGGCTGCCCGTTGTGGAGAATGCAATGGTGGTGGGCACAACACTAGAGGTTGTAGTCGAAACAAGAGATCGAAGGGAAATTATGCAAGCACAAGATCATCGACACGTCCTGAAGAGTCACCGTCATCTCCCCGGTGGGGAGGTGAAAGCTGTGTGTCTCCGGCCTCCAACGTCAACAAGAGCAGTGATGGCCGAAGGATTGAAATTTGGTGTGGATCGAGACACGAGCTAGATGAATGGAAGGAGTCCAAGCTTCTCGATGTACTCGTGTACCTCTCGTCGTACGGCATGCCCTTGTCACCAGTTTGCAAGGAGGCCTCGTGAGACCGAAGACGAAGGGGGGCAAGTACCTAAAAAAATAATTACAAGTTACAACAATATCCATGCCGAATAGAAATATGAACTAACATCTAAAATATGCAAAACATTACAAATTACATTTCCCTCCGCAATCTTTCTCGCACGGTGCTTCTTATCATATTGTTCTTCGAGAAGTTCCATCCTACATATTTAAAAAAAATACCACTAGTAAGACATAGAAATTTTTCAATATCTTTTCAATATTCATTTCAACCTCATATAGGACATCTACTACATCCACACATACACCACATATAAAATTTCATATCACACATCTACCATTGGGTAACCACTTTTACATCCACAAATACACCTCACATACACATAGATTTCATATCACACATCTATACCGAATTAACTAAAAATGAAAATCAACCCTCCACATGATTAACAACTATTACAAGTGCCATACAAATGCTAGGGGATCAAAAAACAAGCCTCATGCCATACTAATTTCGAAATCTAGGATGAACTAAGATTTCACCTAGTGTGGCAAAAACCGGACAAATCTGAAACATCTATTGGATGAAACTGAGGGGAACGGAGGAGATTACCTTGAGGAATGATGGGGAGCCCAAATCCCTTCAGATCGGTGCGGATTTGGTGTGGATTTGAGAGGGGGAGAGGAGGAACCGCAGCCGCCGCCCTTGTTCTTCTTCCTTTCCTTTTTCTGTTTAAGTAACGACTGAATGCGAGTCGGGTCGGGTCGGGCTGGGTGAGTCAATGTCGTTGTGTGGCGCCCCAGACACCGGCGCCACACATGGAGGTGTGGCGCCCCCAGCTCCGGCGCGACACAACCAAGGATGGGGCCCGCTGTGCCACGCTGGCAGATGTGTGGCTCCCCAGGCAGGGGCGTTGCACCTTCACGTGTGGCGCCCCCGGTACGGGAGCCACACAAAAGGGTTAGTTTTTGAATTTTTTTCAAAAAAGGGTTATTTTTGGATGAAGTTTCGGCAAAGGTTAATTTTGTCAAATTTCACGCCAAAGCCAAAGCCAAAACTGACGGCTAGCTAGCAGTCGATGCTGCTCTTTCAATTGACGTGGCTCAATTGCTTGTCCGCGTGTGCTCATGGACATGTCACAGAGTTGAAATCTCGCTAGCTGCTGGTAAGTCAGTCAGTCAGTGTTGCTACCGCTACTGGCTACTACTTCACCTACCAGACAAGACCAGCAGAGAATGCACAACAGGCGACAAAATCAAATTTGTAAGACTTTTTTTTTTTTGAGCGCCGACGATGGAACCTGCCAGCCTGGCATGTCTGCCGTCGAATCAGCCCGTTACTGGACGATCTACATCGCATCGCACAGATTCCTACTTCCAATTACACAAACAACACTCAAGAAATTGGCAAGTTCTGAAGTTCTTCAGGCTCTAAATCTGTATATTAATCTCCCCACGGTGTAAATTTAAAACCAATGGGCAAGCGTAACGACAATGCTCCGTACGTGCCCGTATGGAGGAAGGGGCGGCTGTACTTGCCTAGATATTCGGTGCCACGTCAATGTAGCGGATCCGTACGTGCCCGCACATAGATCTCTGCTGCATATGGCTGGCTATCTGAACTCTGAAGCTAGCCTCTGCACAGTGAAGAGTGAACATATAGAGTAGCAACGAATTCTGATGCTAGTTGGTTTTCTCTTGCTTCGAGCTTAGAACTACGTTACGTGTACGTACAGACTAACGTACCAAGCAAGTCAAACACAAGTAGCACACGCAGTGACGCCGAGCTAAGCACACAAGAAGCCGTGGAGTAAGACATGCAGACAGATCAATTTCCATCAGACTGCTCTTCCTCTCTCTGCTCGTCGCCATCCATCCATATCACCCAGAAGATAAAGGATTCGACACATTTGGATCAACAGCCGCCACCCTTTTTTCTTTCGCAACAGAATCTGTGCCTTTCGGCCAACTCCATTTTTAAGTATACACAATTCTCCTCCTGCGCTTTAATTTGTCCACATTCTCGGATTTACGAATGGCATGGAGAGAGTTTTATTTACGCATGTGATGGATCGATCGATCTGGTGCGCGCTCTTAATTTAGCTTCTCTCCTTAACTGACTAGTCCCTGTCTGTCTAGCAGCGTCTTGTTAATTTGGTGTATCCATGTTTTGTTTAAATTAACACTTTTTCTAATTTTCAGCCTTCTGATTTGGCAATTGGCCATCAGACGGATCTGTATCCGTCCGTTCCCTCCCGGCGCGGATCTTGAAACGGGCCTGCCAGTCTCGCTGGTTTTCGTCAGTCTGGTTTTTTTCATGGTTTTAGTTGTTTTCGGTTGAACCCGGTTCAGTTTTTTGAAATCCGTGCGACCGTGCCCAGTCGGTGCCGGCGTGCGACAGCTTGTTCTCATTTCCCCATTTCTAAGCTATTATCAAAGCGAGCAGATCTGTGAGAGGCGACGCGGAAGGCGACTTGGTGCGGCGGCGCTCGCCGCCGGCGATTCCTGTCGCCTGAGTATGCAGCGGCTTAGTACCGAGCACGTCGCACTTCGCGTCTCTCGTCTCCCTCGCCTCCCACCATCAGTAGCGGAGAGGGGGCGAGAATCTGATGGTTACCGGAGGTGGTCGAGATTCTAGGGTTTCTCACGGCGGAGCCGTCCGTGAGCGGCGTCGCCGGCGATGTAGCAGGTACTTGTTCGCCGCTCCCTCCGTTCCCGTTATCCCTCCGGTCTTATTTATGTAGAGGCGAGCTAGCCCAGGTGGTTCTCAATCGCGATGAATTTTAGGTGGTGGTGTTTGCCTGCCCGATTTAGAATTGTTGTGTACTCTGTTCCCAGCAGCGATCCAGCAGGCCGGGAGAGCTAATTCAGTCGTGAGCTAGCAGGCAGCAGCACCGGTCGATCCCTCCCTATCTGACTCTCTCCTTGATTCGTGGTAATTTAGTTAGGATTTCACATCTGAATACCAAATTCCTAATTGGTGTTTTCTAGTTATTTGAACTGCAGACTTCTCCAATTATCCTATTCAGTAGCTGATTGTATTTGGAAAAAGATATATATCAGTGGTGCTGTAGCTTGAGAATTGGATTGAAAATGAGTAAAAGGGGCAACATTTAGTTGTACGGCAAAAGATAATAATACAGAGTCAGTTGAGGAAGATCATCCACCACCACCAGAACACTATTCAGTGCTGATCGGTATGATCAAGTAGTACATTTAGGTACATTTAGTTAAGTAGTTCAATATATATATGTATGCAGAGCGCATCATACATGTATTTTTGGGACCAATATGGCCAATATCTATATAAATTTGTCTCAAGTCTATTGTTGCAGTAGCTTTTTTTTTTGTCTTTCCCCCCCCCCCCCCCCCCCCCCCCCAATTTTTTTTTCAAGCTCCGCCACTGTTGTTAGGTTTCAGAAATCTAGTTTGTTTTCTTTTGGGTTGCAGTATCAGCTATCAGTGAACGCTTTTTGGTGGTGGTTATCTGTGACTTGCATCGTATCAGGTTGTTTTTCAGCCATCAGATTTGGCAATAAATCTAGTCAGTGCCATCAGTGTCTGACTTAGACAGTTCTAGTATTTTTGGTGGAGAAGTATTAGCTGTCTTTCCTTGATAAGTATCAGTATTTGTCAGTGTCCATTAGTATTAGTGTTAATCTGTATCAATATCAGTTGTTGTTTATGGAGCAGAACGAAGTCAAGATGATATTGTTTATCAGTGTCTCAGTCCTTCAGTGATTCATTGTATAATTTACTCAGTGATTCATTGTTCATAGTTCAGTATCTCATTTATTTCTTCATTGTTTCATTGTTTCGGTCATTCTCACTTTCTCTTTCTTAGTCTTATTTCCTCATTTGTTTTCTCTAAGTTATCTTTCTCTCATTTATTCATTTTTCAGTCATAGTCTTTTCTCCTGTCATTCTTCAGTTATAAGTCTTTGCTCATTCATATTTTCTCAGTTTTCAGTCCTTATCCCAGTTTTTCTCTTATTTTTTCAGTCTTAGTTTCCTCATTATTTCTCTTAGTTTCCTTTCTCTCATCTATCTTCAGTTTTAAGTCTTTGCTCAGTCTCATTTCCTCATTATTTCTCTTAGTTTTCTTTCTCTCAGTCTTTCTCAGTTTAAGTCATTTCTTCATTATTTCCTCAGTATCTCTAAGTTATTTTTCTCTCATTTATTCTTTTCTCTCATAGTTTCATTTATCTCATTGATTCTGTTATTTATCTCATTGTTTCAGTCTAGTTCTCATTCTTCCTTTAGTCTTCAGTCTCCTGAGTACTCAGTTTCTCATTCTCTTCATGTAATTTGCTCAATCACTCATTCTTATCTTTTTTTCTCATGCTTCTTCATTTGCTCAGTCTTATTCGCTTATTTCTTTAGTTTAATTTGCCCAGCTTCATCAGTCTATTCTGTTTTGGGCATTCTCTAAAAATACAATAGGTTAGTCGGCACAGTCAGTCTTCAATCATATTCTTCTGTTTAGTATTCATTCAAATTTCCGTTTAATCTTATTTTATCGGTCCTTGAGTTCTTTAGTATTTCAGTGCTCAGCTTCAGTTTTGAACCATTTCTTCAGTTTAATTTGCTCAGTCCATCTTTAGTTGATCATTTTGTTCTTTTCAATTCTTCATTCTCTATTACTCAGTCTTATCTTATTTTCTCAATTTCTTCTTTTCATTTGCTTGCTTTTTATTCTCATTCTCTTCTTCTTTCACCAGTCTTAATTTGCTAGGTTTAATTCACTCAGTCTTTTCATAATAATAGATATTCTTGTCAGCTCAGTTTTATATTTTTCAATCTTATTTTCTCATTCTTCCTTTCATATGTGTTCGATCTTTGGTCTTCTCAGTCCTCTCGTAATGCTAGATAATCTTCATGTTCTTCATTTCAAGTATTATTCAGTTTCCTCACTTTAGTCTTTATTTTGTCAGTTCTAGTATTTCTCAGCCATCACTTAGTCTCATTCTTCAGTCTTACTTAGTCTCATAATTTTTCTTTCTCTTTTGCACCTCATTTGCTCATTCCTTAGTCTTGGGTTTTCTTTTGCTCAGTTTATTATCTTCATTAATGTAGTATCTTCATTTTTAGCGGCAGCGGGCAGGCTACAGCTGATCCACCTCCAAGAGAACCCACCGCGGCGGTAGCCGCATGGCTGACCACGGCTACTATAGCGGCGCCGACCACAAGTCGGGGCCACATGCCTACCACCTCCAGCCCGCTGCCCTAGCAACGCCCACGACGGCGGTGGTGCACAAAAAGACCATTTTGACAGCGCAGTGGTCATGGTATGTCGCGTACGCACAAGATAAGGCTGACAACGAGGCGTCGGAGCACTCGGCAACGTGGATCAGCAGGGTCGGCGACGACACCCACATGGCGCGCCTCCATGAGCACTGCCTCTGTTTCAGTTCAGTAATATTTAGACTCTATTTTTCTCGTATCTTTTTCTCTCTGGGTTTGGGTCTTTCCTGCTGAAACTGAATGACTTCGATCAAACTTTTGTATCATATAATCAATCAAACGAAAGAAAGAAAGAAATAAAGAAAGAGAGCATTCTTGTCAACATTTATGCTTTCTGAGTGCTCCGTGTATGTGGCCTCCTTTGTAAACTTTGATGAATGTTGATTCTACTTGGTCTGTTCTTACTTGCGTCAGCTAGGCTCAGGAATGAATCGGTATCTTTGTCAGTTGTAACGGTGGGCTGAAATAGAGGAAGGGAAGTGTAATGCAGTGAAATGGAAAAAATTGGCTTGGAGAAAAAACCGGACTGACATGGGCTTTTTTCGAGGTGGGGACTGATCGGGGACTTGCATGGGCTTTTACGGTGGGGAGGACTGAGAATGACAAGACTGAGTCAAATGACGCTAGAAATATGTCTGATGCCGAATTGCTATTTCAGCCATCTGTTGGTTAGACAGTCCCTAAATTAATTGTTACTAGGGGAGCGTTGGTTTGGTGTCCCGTTCTTGTCGTACTCAATTGCTTCCTACTACTCATGTTTTCTTCACTTCTTTTTTTTTACATGCTCGGCTACTCATTACTTCGATTTACCTCCATCAGTCTTTAATACGTTGATTTGGTGTCCCGTTCTTTGCTGTCGGCATAGCCCTACGCCGACGGCTTTTAATACGTTGACGGCAATTTGGCCTACACCGATGCCCTGTTTACGGCCGACGGCAGCCGTCTGCATAGCCCTATGCCGACAACAATCTAGGCTATGCCGACGGGTTTTGGCCGTCGGCGTATGCACAGTTTCCTGTAGTGTTTACATGAACATATAGTGTTTGTTTTTATAAAGGGAAAAGATACTCGTAAGAGCATTAAATATTTTTTATTTTCTAAAGGAAAAAGATACTTGCATGTAGACGCACTAAACATGAAACGTGTAACAACACCTAGACGCATATACCTGAAATTAGGCAACGGCGGGAGACGGCTAGAAAAGGTGAATTAGAGTCATGGCCGGCCGGTAGAACATGCTATGCACAACCACTGAAGTAATGGTCAATTTGATCCTTAATTCCTGCACCACGACTTCCTGTCCTAAGCCGATTACCTGTAATTCTTGCACCAATTCCTAGGCAACTTTTTGGTGTAATCATCCTCGCATTCTCGTCCGGAGAAGCTGCACTGAAAGTCTTAAACAATGGTTGACAGACCATGCATGATTAGCTCCTTCATCTCTCCACTAATAGCATGCATGCAATGCAACAATTAGTATAGTCTTTACATGCATTTTTTTTCTCTTTCTTTCCCCACCAGCGTCTCTGCTTTTGCCCAATTTCAAGCAGGTAGAAAATCTTACTCGTCCCTCGATCTACACATGCATATGTTTGTCAATAAAATACAAGTCAACTTGGAAACGGGTACGCGTGAGCAATGCATCAAGGAAAAAATCTAGACCAAACACGGGTAAAAATCTCAACATCTTTCTAAAAGCTACCACTCCCATCTTTCTCAATCTCTCTTTTTCCTTTTCTCTCGCGTGTGTATGTGTTGCTTTGATTTGATTCGTGTGGACACTGCAGTGGAGATCGACCGATTGATTGGGAATATTTTTTGGGTTGGTCGACAGAAGAGATAGATATGTTGGGTAGAGGGAGCCACGCGAGCATGAGTAGAATAGAATCTGATGCGCTTCTGTATGGGCTGGTGGTCTTTGTTAGTTTGCCATACATGCATATTGCTTTTCTGCAATGTATTGCAACGGCGGCGCTAGGTTTCAAGGGGCGGGTATTCATTTTGAACGTGGGTATTCATTTTGCCAAAGTTCTCATTGTTTTTGCTTAAAAAATCGCTGTTCTATGCAAAAATTTTCAAGGTTTTGCCAAATCATGGGTATTCACTTGAATACAGAAGCTACACGTTGGCGCCGCCATTGATGTATTGTATTGTGGCGGGTGAAGATATTCTGATGCTTTAGTTAGTTGTTTGATCTAACTTCACATTGGTTGCTTGCATGCCAATTATTATTTAATTCTTTAACCGGATTTTGTTGTTCGATCTTTTTCACGTGTACACATCGCTGCCTCAGACTACCCCTTTGGTGAACAATGTTCACTGACGAGAACTAAAATGACTTGTCTCCTAAACACCCCGGCCAGTCGGCCATGTTGCAACCATGAGGAAGCAATCACGGAGATTCCACCTGGGCAAACGTGTCCCTGCCTTATCACAACCATCTACCATATGTTGGACATTCCTGTTGTACGGTTAGGGCTTTTTTGGATCGCAGGATTAGAAAACACAGGAATTGGAAAAACACAGTAATTTGATAGGATTGCAGGTGCAAAATAGAGAAAAACTACAGGAATGTATATTTGGATGGAATACAGGAAAAACACAGGATGAGTGCCTCGATCCTACGCGAATGAGTGTAAAAAAGAGATTAGAGTGGATGTTGAAATTCCTATGGGATTGGGGTGTAGGAATGCAATCAATAGGAATTTTAGAGGTGTCATTCCTTCAATCCAAAGGCATTCCTTGGGAAAAAATCCTATGCTGGAATATTCGAGGTTTAAATGATGAAGATAATTGGGCTCCACTAAGAACTAAAATCGAAGAAAGTAATGCTTCTATTATCTATCTTCAAGAAACTAAAAAAGCTTCGTTTGACAATTCTTTCATTAGAAAATTTGCTCCCAAGCGTTTTGACAGATTTGTTCGTGTCCCTTCGGTTGGTGCCTCTTGAGGTCTGCTAGTTTTGTGGAATAGCTCTATTTTTACTGGAACTCTAATGTTCATGGAAAGCTTTGGGGTCATAATAAATTTCACATCTACAATGTCAACTGACACTTGGAAACTAGTTAATGTCTATGGACCATGTGTTGAACCTAAGGATCTGAATTCATTAATTGGCTAAATGATCTTGATATTCCTCTTGATGAACACTGGGTTCTACTTGGTGATTTCAACTTCTATAGATCAGTTGAAAGCAGAAACAGGCAGGGAGCAAACATGCAAGATATTTTCACTTTTAATGAAATGATAAGCAATCTCGGATTAGTTGAGTTACCAATAAAAGGAAGAAACTATACCTGGAGTAATATGCAGAACGACCCATTACTTGTTCAACTTGATTGGTTTTTTACATCTGCTGGATGGACCTTAAAATATCCTAATACTGTGGTAAACCCTCTAGCTAGACATGTTTCGGATCACATTCCATGTGTTGTCAATATTGGATCAAAAATTCCAAAAGCTTCAGTTTTCAGATTTGAGAATTATTGGATAAGACAACCTGGTTTCTATGACACAGTTGAAAATGTTTGGGCAACACACATAGATGGAAACTCAGCTAAAATAATTACTTCAAAGTTAAAATTCCTAAGGAAAGCTCTCAAAAGGTGGAATGGAAATATTTCCAACTTGGATTCAATGCTAGCAAATTGTGACAGTGCTATTGCAATGTTGGATGAATATGAAGATATTAGGCCTCTGCACATTACCGAATGGAACTTCAGAATAATCATTAAGGAAAGATTCGTCCATCTCTCTAACTGCAAAAGAGACATATGGAAAAATAGATGCACAGTTAGGTGGGCCAAACTGGGAGATGAAAATACGTCCTTTTTCCATTCCATGGCCACAGTGAGATACAGACAGAATAATATAGCAAAATTCATCATGCCAGATGGAAGAGAAGTTTGTAACCATGAAGAAAAAGCTGCAATACTCTGGGGTTCCTTCAAAGAAAGATTAGGACAATCCAACTTGATTAATTTTCCTGAAACTCTCGAACAGTTGGTCACCCTGTCTCAGGTTTACATGAACTTTCAGCTCCTTTCACAACTACAGAAATTGATGAGATTATCAAACATTTACCAACTGATAAAGCACCAGGACCAGATGGTTTTAATGGCATGTTTATTAAAAAGTGCTGGCATATAATCAAATATGATGTATATAATTTATGCAAAGATTTTCAGGAAGGTAACATTGATCTTACAAATAGAAATGACTCCCTCATCACTTTGATACCGAAAAAATCAGGACCTGAAACACCAAATGATTATATACCTATCTCTCTGTTGAACTCATGTTTGAAATTGATTACAAAATTATTAGCCAATAGACTTCAAGAAGTTATTTTGAAAGGAGTTCATAGAAATCAATATGGGTTCTTGAGGAACAGAAATATACAAGATTGCCTTGGTTGGGCTTTTGAATATTTACATCAATGCAAACAAAGTGGCAAACATGTGGTGGTGTTAAAAATTGATTTCCAAAAGGCATTCGATATGATGGAACATGCAGCAATTTTGAAAATCTTGAAATTAAAGGGTATGATGAAATCTGGATAAATTGGATAAAAAATGTCATGGCTACTGGAACTTCTTCAGTTCTGCTAAATGGAGTCCCAGGAAAAAAGTTTGCCTGTAAACGTGGAGTTCGACAAGGGGATCCTTTATCTCCTCTTCTATTTGTGGAGACTGCTGATCTTTTGCAAACAATGATTAATTTCCACTTTCATCAAGACTCTTTGATAGCTCCAATTCCAATTCCAAATCATGATTTCCCTGTAGTTCAATATGCAGATGACACTTTAATAGTGATGGAAGCTTGCCCAGTTCAAATCAATCTGATGAAAACAATAATTGATGATTTTGCTGCTGCCACAGGGCTAAAAGTGAACTATGCTAAGTCAAATCTAGTCCCAATAAATTGTACTGATGATGAAACAAACCATTTGGCTTCAATACTTGGCTGTCAGGTTGGCTTAATGCCATTTACATATCTTGGTTTACCTTTGGGAACTACAAGACCGACAATACAGGACCTATCGCCTTTAGCTGACAGTGTTGAGAGAAGACTGAATGCGGTTTCGAGATTCCTCACATATGCTGGAAGATTAACTTACATTGATTCTGTCCTCTCAGCATTACCCACATTTTACATGTGTTCACTTAAGATTAAAAAAACAATGATCAAAACAGTGGATAGAGGAAGAAGACATTGTCTTTGGGGTAAAACGGATGATGACATGAATGTTTCTTGCAACTCTTTAGCAGCCTGGGAGAAAGTTTGTAAACCCAAAGATGTAGGAGGCCTGGGAGTCATTAATTTGGAACTGCAAAATGAAGCTCTCCTTTTAAAACATCTTCATAAATTTATGAATAAAGAGGCAATCCCATGGGTGGAACTAGTCTGGCACTGCTACTATCAAGACAAAACCCCTCAAACTTCAGTACGTGTTGGATCATTTTGGTGGAAAGATATATCAGCTTTATTCTGGCAATACAGAGGTGTTACTAGTTGCTTACCAAAAGATGGATCCTCTATCTTAATGTGGAAAGATAAGTGGACTAGAAATGCCACTTTAGCTCAACAACATGAAAGACTGTTTAGTTTTGCGTTGGATCCTGACCTGTCTCTTAAATCTGCCTTATCCGCACTAATTTACCAAGCTTATTCATACTACCCATGTCAGTACAAGCTCATGATGAAATGCAACATGTCAGAAACATGCTGAATGATCTCAACCTAGAATTAACATCTCGAGAAGGGAATGATCAATGGATCTATCAATATAATTCTGGAACATACTCTTCAGCCAGCCTTTATAAATTAATGTTCCAAGGGCTACCCTCACATCAGCTTTATAAGAAACTTTGGAAATGCAGATGCTTACCAAAACAAAAAGTATTCACTTGGCTCATGCTTATGGATCGTTTAAACACAAAAGATTTAATGGCTCGCAAAAATTGGCATCTTGATACAACTATGGACTGTGTACTCTGTAATATGCATGTCAATGAGACTAGGGATCATCTCTTCTTTGAGTGCCCTTTTGCCCAACGTTGCTGGTCTTCCCTGGATGTAAACTGGACACAGAGAGATACTTTACTGGATTCGATCATGGTGACGAGACAAACATTCACAGGTCCTTCCTTCCTGGAAATAACAATAGCAGCGGCCTGGAACATATGGAAGTGCAGAAATGACTTAGTCTTTCAACAACAAAGGGAATCATTCAGGAAATGGAAGGCTTTATTCATCAAGGACATTAACCTGATAGTTTATAGACTGAAACCCTCTAAAAAAAAGCTTTGTTTAACTGGATAGAAAACTTTTAAATTCCTGTTTTATGTAACTTTATTTAGGGTTGATCCTCTCAACCTAAACTTGTATCTTGTTACTTCAGTTCAGTATTAATAAATAACCGTGGGGGCTTCCCTCACGGTCTCAAATTCTTAAAAAAATCCTATGGATTGAAATCCTCCAAAGTTTCTCTAAAAATCCTTCAATGCAATGGGGCCCTTAACATTTTTTACCCTGCACTTGTACACTTTCCTACCACTATGTCACACGACATGTACGTGTTCATCTTGTTGTCTCCCTCTCCTCTCCTATCTCTCTCACATTTATTTTATATCTCTCTCTCTCTCTCCATCCACACGGCCGACCTCCACCTTAGATTGGGTTGTTTTGTGGTAACATTCCTTCTTACAAGGAGGGGTGTTATACACAGCTATAAAAATAGAATGGGAGTCTCCATCCTAATAATTATCCCTTTTAATATATTAGATCTGACCGAGCCTGTACCAGACTTGGATTCTTTAGTTGGTCCTTTCATAGTTGAACAAATTGAAGGCATAGTGAAGCAAATGAAGCCAGATAAAACCCAAGGTCCAGATGGATTTAATGGATCATTCCTCAAACATTGTTGGCACATTGTCAAAAATGAGTTCATTCGGCTATGCAATGGTTTTCACTCTCGTGCAACTTCTCTGGAAAGCATCAATTGCTCATTCATCACACTAGTTCCTAAGAAACAATGTCCAGAGACTGTAAATGATTTCTCTCACAAATACTTGTTTAAAGTTCCTTAAGCGTGCTGCCAACAAATTTTAGAAAGTGATCACAAGAAACATACATGATGATCAGTATGGTTTTATTAAGGACATAATTCATTCATGAATGTCAACAGTCTAAGAGGAAGATTGAAATCCTTAAAACTGATATTGTGAAGGCTTTCGACAATATAGATCACACAGCTAATATTCAGGTTATGAGAGCAAATGGATTCCTTGAGAAATTCTTGGAATGAGTTCAGGAAGTGATATCTTATGGTTCTTCTTTTATCTTCCTTAATAGAGTACGTGATTTGTCTGTAGAGGAGTAAAGCAGGGGGCCTTTGCCCCCCCCCCCCCCCCCCCCACCCACCCTCCTCTTTATGCAAGGAGCTGATTTATTGCAGAGTTTGGTCAAAAAAGCTTAACTGGAAGGAAGATTATCAACTCCAATTCCCATCAGAGGCCATTTCCAACGAAGCCGCAATTCGCATGGATCGTTGCCTAACCACGCCGTAGCGAGCTTGTCTGGAAACTTTACATCGGCGAGGAAGGCGAGGAGCGCCATCACCTCCGGCGCGCAGACGAGGCCGCAGAACCCGTTGTGCTCGAACCCGTTGTGCTCGAACGTCGCAGTGCCCTTTAGCACGGGAGCCGGCCCGACAAGAAAGTTGTTGCCGAGCCGGATATCTTCGAGCACGGGAAGGGCGGCGAGGGCCGGGGCAGGAGGCCGACGAGCTTGTTGTCGTTGACCCATAGTCTTGCGAGCTTCTTGCAGGCGCCGATGCCGTCGGGGATGGTTCCCGTGAACTGGTTGCCGTGGAGAATGGCGCTCCTCAGGTGAAGCATGCCCGCGAGGACGTCCAGGCTCCCGGACAGGCGCTCCTCGCCGAGCTGGTTGTAGAGGACGAGTATCTGGATGCCGGAGCCTCTGAAGGTGGCGGGGAGCGGGCCGGAGAGAGCGTTGGAGGAAAGCCTGAGCTCCTGGAGCCCGGCCATTGCGCCGAGCGACTCCGGCAGCCCGCCGACGAAGCCGCAATTCGCATGGATCGTTGCCTAACCATCCACGCGCGAGCTTCTCCGGATAATTGACATTGGCAAGGAAGTCGAGGAGGGCCATCACCTCCGGCGCGCAGACGAGGCCGTAGAACCCGTTGTGCTCGAACGTCGTAGTGGCCTTGAGCACGGGAGTCGGACCGACAAGAAAATTGTCGTCGAGCCGGATTTCTTCGAGGTGCGGAAGGGCGGCGAGGGCCGGGGGCAGGAGGCCGATGAGCTGGTTGTCGTTGACCCATAATATTCTGAGCTTCTCGCAGGCGTCGATGCCGTCGGGGATGGTTCCCGAGAACTAGTTGCCGTGGGGATGGCTCATTTTTAATTTAATTTATACACATAATTTGAAGTACATTTTGGAATACAAATATCTATTTTCTGAATTTGATGCACGCACCAGGACATTTCATCAAACTCGGAGAAATCGTTAAGCTTCTTGAATGAACGTCAGTAACACATAATGGCAATTAGATGTAGTGCCTTACGAAAGCATGTCGTGAAACAAATCTATACTCCACGGAGGCGGCGATTTGGCTCTAGGGTCTAGATGCACCCATTATGTTTTTTTTTAATTTTTCTCAAAATGTCAAAAAATTCCAGAAAAATATCCGGATGTACATTAGAACATTATGTGTTAGCACAAAAAATTGCATGGTGAAAAAACCTTTTGTGTGAGCTGTACAAAAAAGACAAAAATCTGACACGTATAAAGACATTTTCGTGCGTCCGAATTTGTCTTTTTTGCACAGGTTGCAAAAAATATTTTTTCTTCCCGTAACTTTTCATGCTAACATAATACGTCTTGAACTACATGTGAATTTTTTTATTTTGAATTTTTTGACATTTTTAAAATATATTTTTGGGTAGTAGGTGCATCTACACCTACTCAATATCCGATACTGCACTGCGTTTTTACTACATACATGTGTACCACTTTTTTTCCCCGCAAAACAGAAATAGCGGTTCGACTTACAGATAGCAACTGGGCCAGGTTGCGTTGTAAAAGCTGGTGCTTTAGCCCAGGTAACAGTTCCAGAGGCCCACGAACAACACCAGAATTGGTGCTGGATGCAAACTGCGGTAAGATGAGCTGTAAAATGGCCCGAAACGAACATGCATGTACACTGGCTTGGTCCACACCGCAATTCATCCTCAAAAAAAAAAAAAAAAAATCAAGAAGGCGCACGGCACGAACATCTTTTATTCTTGGTTGATTATTATTCCTGAACAGCACAAGCACACAAGCACATTAGCTTAATTCTCTGATGGACGTATCGAACCAGCTTAGAAAGATTGTAGAAAGCAGTGCTATAGGATTAATCAGCAGCCAGCAGAGATTCTTGTGCGGCTAGCTGCTTGCTACGTGCTCCAGTACTTCGCACGCACGGTGTCCCGGTGGAGGCGCGACGGCGGCTCCGTCGGGAGGCGGTGACGAGGCGGCGCTTCCAGCTTCTCGGAAGAAGGGGGCTTTGGCATCGGGAACGGCTCCGTCGGGAGTATCGGAGCGAGCCGTACCTTCGCCGGCGCCGTTGTTGCTGAATCAACAGCTGCTGCGGCTGCTGGCACCACGGTGCGGCAGTGCATCATCAGCAGCACCGCTAACACCGTCGCGGCGAGGACCGGGGAACGACGAGCGCGCGCCATACTCTCTCCTGTGTCCTGTCGGTTGATGATCGAGTTCTCTCGTCCGGCCAGACGACTCTGTTCAGCTCAGTCGATCCTGCTAATTTATTTATAGCCGGCGCCATATTTTCTGCAGAGTGATGTACCAAGTGGATTAATGGCGCGTCGTGCATCTGTTTGTTTGGCCGGAAGCTACTGCTGCCTATAGCAAGATATGCCAATTAAATTCACATTCAGAGTTGCTGCCCAGCCGTATCCGTGCAAGCTTTCGCTGCGTGCCAATTTATTCCACGCTCATTAGTTTTCCGCTTGAATTTTATTTTGGAACATCCTCGTTGATTTTCATTAAGAAACCGTTAGTGTGAACTTTTCGAAACAAAAGAAAAACGGCCCTAAAGTTTAGCACAAACAGATACCATTACTTTTTACAAGCTCCCCTGTTCGATGACAACAAACAGGTTGTTTTCCTTTTCTAGAAAAAAAAAGCAGATTGTTTTCCTCAAAAACATAGCACTGCCACAATCTTTTTATCAACCCGAAACATGATCTAATCCGAAGTAGAATCAATTCGCCGGTCTTGCCACCACCAGAGCCAGCAATCCCGCATAGAGTACACTTCTATGAACACCTTTTCAAATTTGAAGCCGAAGTAGTAAGTTAGCACCGGTTACACAAGAGACAAGATCGGATTTTCAAACTTTTAGGTGACACTAAATTCAAATTTCAAAAATTAAATAAAATCAACATTATTTAAATAAGCATTGTGATATTTTTATAACATCTTTAGAGAGCTGATAATTGACGATAAATTTAATCTTCATATTTCACTATCAACTTCTTTTCTTCAAAATAGTGCAAGTACATAGATTTTTTGGAAGTTGCAACAGTAATGGGTAGGATAACACCGAGTGGTCGAGCGCTCGGCCACGACTCCTAGTGTGCGGCGGCAACGCCCTTGCTTGTGCATCGATGTTGATGGCGTTCGTGGCCAGGTTGTGCCGGTGTCACGAGCTGCATATGGAGAGGCGGTGACAACCTCGATTCGAAGGGCTCCAGAGGCAGCCGCAGCAAGGCGGCGCCGATCTTGTCGATGCAATCGGTGTCAACCTAGGGCCATGGGCAACCGGTGCTAACTTACTACTCCCTCCGGAGTAGTAATAAGTGTCACAATGTTTAATTAACTTCGGTCTAAAATGGCTACACTTATTTTGAATCGGGTGGAGAATTATTTGTTGCTCGAGGGAACATACTTTGCAATGGACTATATATACGAGACAAATGCCTAGGTCATCCGATAGCCATGCATGTACGTAGTCATGAGTATATTATTTCGGCATGCAATGTGTTCTCGTGATATATATTGTTTCTTCCATCGTGCATACGAACCAGGTCATGCATTGGTTTCACGTGAAGCATAGCATGCACAAATAAATGTGTGACTCAATCTCTTGAAAGAGTTAGAGATTGTGGAATTTGGATCTGCAAACATACACAGTTTTAGAAGGCAAAATACCCAACGATAATGAATTAACTCCTGTTTCGGTTCAACTCACACTGGACTACCACAACAGTGTTAAAATAGAAGAAAAAAAAAAGAGAGCCTCTTTATTCATCTATGGATCTAAGGACACCTACAGTAGCATCTCAAAGACCTTCTCTCACTTGTTTCCACAGATCACTAGGATTTAATGAGGCCGATTGCCTCTTGCTTGCCGTTTTGAAGACCAAGAGCGGCCTCTATTTTGCCTGCCTCGGGGTTGCCACACCCTCGAGTAAGCTCGCAGCTGCTGGTTCTCGCGTGTCAGTTCGGTTAATCCAGCCTTGCGACTGCTCATAGATTCGAAGATAGGAACGACTCTCTTAATAGCCGTATTGACAGTGCCTAACTCATCATGCTTATTAATTTGTTTCACTACAACATCTCATACTAGCATACTAGTGTTAAATTAGTGGACGAGCTACTACTCCAGTATTACAGGCGTCCAAATGTAGTTCTAAATAGCTATAGCTACCTAACTTACTGCTGCTCCGTATCTCTTAATGAAGGAAAGAACGCTCTTTGCTCTTGTCTATATATATGAGCCGAAGTGTTAAATCATCCTTCTTCTTTTTTTTGAAACGGGAAGTGTTAAATCATCCGATAGCCATGTGTATGGAGTCATGTGTATGTGGAGAAAAATCTTATGCGACCTGGTCGTATAGGCCAAAGCGCTAGACCACGTTCCATGAGCGACACGTTGCAAACCAGATCTCAAAGCAATGACCCTAATTCACAGTTATGAAATCCCAAATCCACTTCTCTCCCCGCGACTCAGCTGGCTGCTCTGCCGCCGCGACCGCCGCCCACCGGCGAGCCGTTCCCACTACTCCCCCACTATACGGACTTGTTTACTTCTAGTGTATTTTAGGGGATGGGAGCGGATTATCCCGGATCCCGGAAAATCCCCACTAGTTTGTTTATTTCTAATGTATTTTAGGGGATGGGAGGGGATAATGCCCAAATATCCCCTACCAATCTTCTCATTTTAGGCTAACACAAAAACTCTAGTCCATGCCAGTGTATTGTAGGAGAATAGTATTTGTGGGAATTTGTGGAGATTAGGTGTTCACCAAATCCCCTCTCAACCCCACTCTTCCCATCCCCTAAAATACCCTTGGAGTAAACAAGGCCTACAGTGTACAAGACCACGCTCCTCGGCACTCTGGCACCGACGAAGCAACCAGCGGCGTTAATTCGTCTTATTTGGAAGAGAGAATTCCTTTCTTGGCCCTCTCTTAAATTTAGATGCTTTTTTGGCCCTGGACAAGTTTCGTGTCCCTTTTTGACCCAAAAAATTTAGATGACTTCCTTATTTGGTCCTCTAGTTCATTTTGGCTGTTAAGATGACTCTTTTGCCCCTGCTGCTGAAAAACTAATCTCAGATTTGAAAAAATCGAAATTTTGACAAAACCTCCCCTATAACCGGATGCCATATCCGTACACACAGTTCAGCATATATATAGTTTGTCAAAATATCAACATCCAAAATTTTGTCAAAATATCAACATCCAAAATTTTGTCAAAATTTCGATTTTTTCAAATCTGAGATTAGTTTTTCAGCAGCAGGGGCAAAAGAGTCATCTTAACATCCAAAATGAACTAGAGGACCAAATAAGGAAGTCATCTAAATTTTTTTGGTCAAAAAGGGACACGAAACTTGTCCAGGGCCAAAAAAGGCATCCAAATTTAAGAGAGGGCCAAGAAAGGAATTCTCTCTATTTGGAAACCCGGCGACACAATCACTGTAGAACGAATTCCTCCGGCGAACCAAGCATCTGCACTGTGCAGCTGCGAAACAGACGGGTCAAGCACGCCGGATGCACGCGTGACAGTCGGCCGGCGGTGCCGCGAGCTAGGACGTCGATGAGGGACGCCATAGACAGAGGGTTGGGCTAGCAGCACGAGCAACCGGTCCCTTGATCAAGGACGAAGGGGAAAATAGCAGGGATGGAGCTCCGCTGGTTTGATATCCAGGAGCGAGCTGCATCCTCGCCGGGAGTTGGCTCGCCGGTGGATTATGGTTGCGGTGACACAGCAGGCCAGCAGGGAACTGGATTTGGGATTAGATAACTGTAAATTAGGCGTCGTTGCTTTGACATTGGTTTGCAACGTGTCGCTCGTGGAACGTGGTCCAGCGGTTTGCCTATACTACACACCATGCATTTTCTCGTGAAGGATGCATGCATGCATGCACCAGATGTATGACTCCGTCTTGATGGAAATGGGCCAGGTTATAAGAGTCTTCTGTGTGTGGGCTAGGTAATACAATTTTGCATGCAAAGTTGGCTTTCTGTAATGGAAAAGTATTGTAATCATCCGGGGGATCGGTGTCTCGCGATCCTCCGCCTTCATTGCGCGCCGCGTGTCCAGTACGTGGAATCAGCTGGGGACGAGGGCCCCACCCACAACGTTATCTCTTCCTCCCGATTTTCTTCTCCTCCACTCCTTTTCCCCATTCTGTTCCTTTCTTTCTCGATACCCCATGGCGCCGTCCACTCGCCACATCCGCCATGGCGCTCGCCCGCCTCGCCTGCTCTGCCATGGCGCCTGCTCTAGTGCTTCCCATGGTGCCCGCCCGCCCCGTCAGGCGCGCCGAGCTCGAGCCCAAGCTGGTCGCCTCCTCGTCCTTCGCCAAGCGCCCTGAGCTCGAGCAGGTCGATGACGACGACCTCCGACCGCCGGAGGACAACCTCACGGCCCCGCGTCGGCGCGGGAGGACGCGCAGAGGCGGCGGGAGCATGCGGAGGAGATGGCGGCGCTGGGGGTGACGGGAGCATGCGGAGGAGATGGCGGCGCCCCGGCGGCAGGAACATGCGGAGGAGGTGGCGGCGCCGGCGCGCGGCGGGGAGGCGGAGGGGTCGACGAGCGGGCCGAGGTCGGCGTCGGCGGGGAGGTCGTAGAGGAGGACGAAGTCGTCGGCGCCGCCCGAGGCCGCGAGCCCGCGCGGGGGTGCGGCAGCCACGCAGCGGATGGGGCACGCTGCTTCCATTCCGGCGGTCACAGTTCGGGTCGTCACACGGTGGTGCTACAAAGGGCAGTGCCCGGTGCTACCGATGCTCGCCGGCACTGCTACAAAGGGCAGCCGCCCGGTGCGCAGTGCTACAACGGGTGGCTGCCGGTGCTCCCGAAGGCTTGCCGGAAATGCTACAACGGGCAACCGCCGGTGCTCCCGACGCTCGGCGGCGCCGGTGTTCCCGACGCTCGCCGGCAATGCTACAACGGGTGGCTGCCGGTGCTCCCGAAGGCTCGCCGGAAATGCTACAACGGGCAACCGTCGGTGCTGCCGACGCTCGGCAGCGCCGGTGTTCCCGACGCTCGCCGGCAATGCTACAACGGGTGGCTGCCGGTGCTCCCGAGGCTCGCCGGAAATGCTGCAACGGGGAGGGCGACCGGCGATGCGAGGCGAGGTGCTACCACGTCATGGTGGTGGTGCTACCGTCGGCGAGGCGTGGTGCTACCACGGCACGGAGGCGGTGCTCCCAACGTTGAGCTGTATTGCTACCATCGGCGAGGCGTGGTGCTACCACGGCACGGCGGTGGTGCTACCGTCGGCGAGGCGTGGTGCTACCAAATCGTGGCCGTCACAGCTCAGGTCGTCACACGGTGGTGCTGCTGTAGAATTTTTTTGCTACCATCATTCTCTGTCTTTTCTACAATCGTACAATTTTTTTTGCTACGGAGGTCTCCGGCGATGTCTCCGGCGAAGTTGATTTTGCTACAATAGCACTTTTTGTTGCTACAATAGTATAAACTTTTTGCTACCACGTCTCCGGCGAGGTCTCCGGTGAGGTCTCCGGCGAGGCCAGATTTTTTCTTTTTATGTTCTGTGTACGAACCGTTTTTGCTACAATGCAGCAAAAGCGGGACGTTTTGTAGCAAAAGCGGGAGTTTTGTAGCAAAAGCGGGATTAGCCTTTTTTAATGGACACGTGTTGGGCTGGGGACCCGCGGGATCGGACGGAAAGATCCCGGGGGACGCCTAGTACCGTCCTTCTGTAATTTCGCCTGCTATGTATGAGGCCTCAAGAGAATCTCAAAAAAAAAAAATGTATGAGGCCTCAAGACTAATTTGGACAAACGGTTTTTAAGATATTTCGTTATGAAATCTGAATCGTGAAAATAGATGCACGTAAAACATCCCGCACCCTCGTTGGAAAAGAATCGCACTAAAACTCTTAGTGTCTTAAGAGTGGGGATGGAGGGGATTTGGTGAACAACCAATCCCTACAAATCCCCACAAATACTCTTCCCTTACAATACACTAGTATGGACTAGAGTTTTTGTGTTAGGGAAAAATGAGGTGGTTGGTAGGGGATATTTGGGGATTATCCCCTCCCATCCCTAAAATACACTAGAAGTAAACAAACTAGTGGGGATTTTCCGGGATCCGGGATAATCCCCTCCCATCCCCTAAAATACTCTAGAGGTAAACAATGCCTCATTGTGGTACTTGTCAAGTGACGAGGGGTAGACTCATCAAGACCCATAGTCGAGGTCCCTAGGTTATGAATATGGGGAGAGAACGTGGTAGAGCTGGAAGTATCGTCGGCTGACAAGCAGGGCAAAGATTTTACCCAGGTTCAGGGCCCTCGTGTGGAGGTAACACCCCTACGTCCTGCCTGTCTGTTATTGCTTTGTGAATATGATGGTTACAAGGTCCCGGCGAGATGTCGATCTCGCTAGGGTTTTGGCTCTGGGTACGTGTCTGGTTCGATGGCCCTCCCAGTCCTTAAATAATAGGCTGGGTCTCGGGTGTTCGTAACCGACTCGATTTACAAGTAAGGAAACTCTAAACCGACTATTGCTTCGCCAAACTTGGAGGATACTCCATCTTCGTGGGCCTCCCTTCATGGGCTTCATGTAGGCTCTGATAGTTGGGCCTAGTCGATACGTGCACCAGGTACCCTCATGGTAGGGTACCCGATAGGCATACCCATGTCAGTAGCCCCCGAGTACTTGTCTGATTCGAAGAGTCGGGCATGGACTCATACATCATGCACGTTACATTTTTTGCATCTGTATTTAGAATTCTTATGAAATAGCACATGTTGGCTATGTCGAGTGTTTCATCGACTATGAGTTTTTGCTTATGATAGTCAAGGGATATTAGCTTAGCAGGCCCGGCACACACGACGGATCGGGGCCAGTTAACTACCATTTGTGGCAAAACCATACTAGCTTTCAATCAAACTCGAGTCCCCGGACTCGAATCTGGAACAAACTGGACAGACTCGAAACGGCCGTTGAGGTCTTACGAATCGAACTGCAGTATAATTTTGAATCTACCCAACGCGTCCGTCGGGGATAATTCATCATGTCTGCTGACACGGAAATTTAAGGATAACGCTGCTGGAGCGGTCCTTAGCCCAGCTCGACTGATCGGGGGTCTTACCTTTGCACTATGCATGCAGCATCCAAGGATCGTCGGATCAACTCGGGAATATTTTGAGTGTGATTTTGCTTATGAACTGAGTCGAATGTTTGTCGACTGATACTTTTGCCATTATTCTATCGGGTGCGCGACAGCGCTCCCGATGGGAGTAGCCCCCGAGATTGTGCTTTATTGCTTGCAATGGAGGATAATCTCAAAATCTTTTACCCTGCACATTTTAGTCAAAGAAATTTTTTGATACGCTCCCGATGGGAGTACGATGCTGCAGTCGAAAGAATTTCGACTGGCCTCTATGACTTTGCTAAAAAACCAACCGAGACTTATGCGAGAGACCACCCGAAGATATCATCGAGTGACTTTTATGCCAGTTGTGAAAGAGAGAACAACGTCAGCAATGACGCATTTTGCGACTGCTATCTCTGACAAGCGGTGGCGTGCTTGGAGAGGCTTTGATAAGACGTGACCCTGTTTTGTGGGCCCGTTTTGCAGAGCTGACCAGGGATGACGCCGCGTGGACTTGATTTGACCGTTCTGGCGCGATTTTCACGGGGCGTGATGATGGTTTCCTGGATTCTCGTGCGTAGTGGGCGGAGTGGCCGGCGACGGTTGCTCTCCTGGCTGCCACGTGTATGGCCAGATTTCGCGCGGAGCGTATGCATTTGTTTTGACGGTTACGATCTTTTGCGATCTGTGGTAAATAGGGGGGACGGCGCTGGCAGAGTTTTTTACTTGCCATTTGCTCCCTGCGCCGCCCCTCGTCTCATCTTCTTCCTCGCGCCCACCTCCATTGCCTGCGCCCAAGCTCTTTGCCCCACACCCTCCACTGTGCAATGGCGAAAGGTGGAGGCTCCAAGCGTGGTGCTGCGCCGCTGCCGCGACCGATGCGGCCAAGGGCAAGAAGCCGTGGCGGGTACATCTGCATCCGCCGCGCTGAAGAAGGGCAGCGGGGACTGGGCGAAGTCCACCATCAAGGACGCCCATTTGGTCAAGTTCCGCGAGCAGGGGTATCTGCCACCCGCGGAGCAGCTCGCCGTCCGCGCGCCGTCGCCCAAGGAGGTACTCCCCGAACCACGCGCCAACGAGCGTGTTTGTTTTGCGGAGTTTTTGCCTAGGGGCTTTTCGCTTCCCCTCCACGATTTCGTTCGTGGTCTTCTTTTTGCCTACGGGGTGCAGATCCATGATCTCACCCCAAATGGCATTATGCATATCGCGTGTTTCATCACGCTGTGCGAGTGCTTCCTCGGCGTCGCACCCAGCTGGGCGCTGTGGAAAGCCATCTTCATGGTGCGGCCGAACAGAGGAGGTGGTCGCACCTACCCCGTTGGCGGCTGTGGAATCCAGGTGCGCAGCGACACCCGCTACTTCCGCCTGAAGACCGTCGACTCCGCCAAGGCTGGAGGAAGGGGTGGTTTTATGCGACTGTCGAGCAGGATGCAGCCGCCCCTTTCTCGACTGCTGCTTTCACCAGGACCAAGGCGTGGGATCACCAACTCTCAGCCGAAGAAATGGAGGAGGCAAGCCCTTTGCTGGCTCGGATCGGAGGCATGCTGGACAAGGTCACAGGCATCCATTTGATCGCCACCTTTGTGAAGAGGCGGGTGTGGCCATCCGTGCCCGAGCGCACCCCATGTGGGAGTATGAAGGCGCGGGTGACTCACCGAATGAACCCAGAGGAGCTTTCAAGGATGAGCTGCTGACGCATGTGCGGCACATCACCAACTTGACGACAGCGACACTTGCAACGTCGACTGCCCTGTTGCACCATATGGGTTGGAGAACCCTTTGCTTGAGGTATGTATGTGTTATAGCCTGCTTGCAATGAAGAGTTTGCCACTCGCATGTTCTGCGATATGCGATTTTTGATTCTGACTTTGCAATTTGTATGCTATGCAGGGTCACTCGACTGCTGCCTCCCTTCCTCCTCTGCCTGAAAATGGCGAGACTGAAGAAACACAGGCACAGGTGGTGGACCCGAAAGGGGATCAGTCGCCCATCCCTTCTGCCACCACTTCACATGTGGAGGAGGTCGAGGAGGAAGCAGCAGAAGAGGTCCAATCTGAAGACAAGGCCACCTCTGACCAAGAAGTCGATACCGCGCCACCGAAGCGGCGTCGACTGGCCAAGAAGGCGCCTTCTGCTGCAAGTTCACCCGCGAAGGAGCAGGGCTTGGAGGATGACGAGGAATCAGGTTCACCACCTGTTTTCCAAGCCGCTCCTTTGCGTGCGTGCTCAACAAGCTCAACTCTTCCTCTTCAGTCGAGTGGTACCCCAGCCTTTGGGGGACCAATTTTTGGCGACTCCGAAGATGAGGAAGATGAGGAGCACAGGTATGTGTTTTTTGAGTATGATATGAGAATTTTGTGCTGTCACATATTTGTGCTGACCATCTTTTTGCTTTGTTGTGTTGCCCACAGCGCTGAAAACAATCAGCCTGGGACTCCTCCAGTCGAGAATGTTCCAACCCTGGAGCACTCGAATTCTGCACCGACTGGAAACGAGGCTGCCCAGCCAATGGCCACTGATGCTGTGTTGAGACAGCCAAGGCGGCAACTCCAGATGTCGGGACATCAGTCGCGGCTCCTGAGCCGTGGATGAACCACGTAAGTAGCTTTTTGCTTGACCCGTTTAGTTGTAGGTCTGTGAGAGTTTGAATTTTTGCTGAATTCGTGTGCTCGCAGCCCTTCTACCACACCTTGGCAGATTCGCCAAGGCTTATGTCCAGGTGGAGCAGGAGAGGGACACCATGCGCGCCGAGCTAGAGCGGCTCAGTCGTGAGTTCTCCTTTTTGCTTTTGTTTTGCGAATTTCTTTTTGCAATGCTTGATTTTGTCGAGTATTGAATGCACGTGATTTTGCTGGGCCAGGCGAGAAGAAGGAGCTGGAAGATGCACTCGCCGCGCAGCGCGAAGAGTCGAAGAAAGAGCTGGCTGCCGCCACCAACTCAGCCGCTGCACGCGAGCGAGGATATGCTGACCAGCTCGCGGCACTCGCGCAGGTCATGGGAGGTGAGTAATCTTTTCTCCTTTTGATATGACGATATAACTGTCGAGTGTCATAAAATGACTTTTGCCTTTTTGAATTGTGCAGAAGCTGTTGGCGCACCGGCCTCTGCGGACGTGGCGAGTGACGATCTTTCGCTGGAACAGGCTGTGGGCGGCTTAGGCGCTCTATGCAACCAGGCGAAAGAAGCACTCGCCAAATCGACGAGCACACTTGGCGCTGTATACCAGGTGGTGTTCCCGACTGGCGTAGTGCCGTCGACGGTGGATGACTTCGCCGACGTGTTTGGCCCCGGGACGTCCACCATGGCGGGTTTCGCTCGCGCCAACACGGTACGCGGATCCGAGTCCACCATCAAGCTTCTTATGGGACATGGGATAGATTGCGACTATGAGGCAGCACTGTCTGCGTTCCCTCAGAAGCCAGATGGGAAGCCCATTTCCTGAAGGGGGTGAGCGGAGCCGCCGCGCGACTGGCCGAAGTTTTTATGAACACCATGGAGCGCCGGGCACTCGAGACTGCCAATCGTCTGCTTAGGAAATCGAATCTTAGGTTTAGGGTAGCTGTACCCTTTTTTTTTTATGCCTTGTAATGATACCTTCTGAACTGCGCGAGTCTGCGCTTTGTTTGTGCTACCTTGTTTATGCAAACAGTCTTTTGCTAATGTCTTTCACTCGAAGAGTTGTATGCTTATGACATGAGTTTTAGCTTCTGACACAAACTTTGTGTTTGTGATTATGCTCTTTGAACAGTCACGAGAACCTGCTACTGCGACTAGTTCCTCGCAGGCTCCAATCACCACCCGATCCCAGGGTCATGGTAAATGATGCCAAGGTGATGGAGTATATGAAGGCCAAATTTGTGAGAATGGAGCAAGATCTGAAGGACGCCCAGGCTGAGCTGAATCGATTGAGGGCGAGACCCGCGTTGGCCACCCAACGCGAGGAATATGTGCTCGGGGAGATGGATCTTGTGAACAGGCAACTCGAGTGTAAGTTCGAGTCTTGCTCTGTTTACAAGCTTTTTGCGTAGCATTGTCCTTTTGATCTGACTGGTGCGCCCGTGTTTGTAGGCTTTGTCGACAACTTCCAGGCTGAAAAGATTCGCGTGGAAGGGCGTCTGGATAGCGTGGTTGACGACCCTACGACTGGGCGTCAACACTTTTGGCTTGATAGGTACCATGCCCGCATACTCGCCACCCTGAAGGATCGCGTCTGGCGAAGTGCTGAACTGCTGGAGTTATGCCGGGCAGCGTTTATTCGCCTGAACGAGACTCTTTTTCCTGCGGGGCCACAACCACAAGGGATTCGTGCTTTGTTGAACATCTTCCGTCAAACAAATCCCATTCGAGAGTTGCTGTCTCAGAGACTTGTGATTGGAGCCAACGCTGCAATGGCGTATATGCGTAGTCGAAAACCAAGGTTGGTGTTGCGGACACCTGCAGCCGGAGAGGTTCTCGAACAAAAGACCTGGATGACACGATCCAAGCTGCGGAGACACTAATCGAGTGCACTCGCGAACAGCTTTGCGGTCCCGAGCTGCCCGTAAAGGACGAGCCTGAGGATTAGAATAGTTTGCGAGTGCAATTTTTGTATAGGGGGCAGCCCCCGAGTGTAATTTTTGACTCTTTGTATATTGTATAGTTTGTATACTTTGATTTTTTGTCGAGCCCCCGAGTCAGTCGAGCGGGGTTTGTGAAATATGTGTTGGTTGTGAACCAATGACTGTGCAGCCCCCGAGTATTCGAGTGCGGCTGCAGAGTTTTTGTGTTCTTTGTTTGGATCCTTGTTACGCAGCCCCCGAGCATTCGGGTGCGGCTAAGGCATTGTGTTTCTGCAAGAGCGAGAGCTCATTTGATCGATAACACAGCCCCCGAGGGTTTCGGGTGCGGTTAAGGTATGAATTATGCGGGTAGTAGCCACAAAGAAGTCGAAGGAACATTGATTTTATTCCTCTTTTGAATGTTAGGCTGCAGGCCGCCTCATTAAAAACCTTCCAGTCCCCTTAGGTACCCTGGTAAGGAAAAGAGCGCGTCTGAAACCTGCAGCCATCCGACATATAGCCTATTACATTGTATGACTGTGAGCACTTTATGCGTAGAAACGGCGCAGATGCGCAACGTTCCAAGGATTATGAGAGAGTTCGCCTGTCTTCGCGTGCTTCAGTCGATATGCGCCTCCACCAAGGACCTCCGTGATGATGAAGGGACCTCCCATGGGGAAGCGAGCTTGTGCACCTTCTTTTGCTTCAGTCGAAGAACCAGGTCGCCAACGACGAAGGACCTGGTGCGCAGTCGACGGCTGTGGTAGTTGCGAGGTCCTGCTGGTAAACAGCTGTGCGGGCCAAGGCCGTGTCGCGCTCATCGAGCAAGTCGACTGCGTCTTCGAGTGCTTCTTCGCGTCTTCTTCATTGTATGCTTCAACTCGTGGCGCATTGAACCTTACATCTGATGGCAGAATTGCCTCTGCACCATAGACCATGAAGAATGGGGTGAACTGCGTAGAAGTGTTGGGAGTTGTGCGTAGGCTCCATAGCACAGATGGTAGTTCTTCGACCCAAGCACCCGCAGCTCTTTTGAGTGGCACCAGGAGGCGCTTCTTGATCCCACTCGTCACAAGTCCATTGGCCTTTTCGACTTGGCCATTGGATTGTGGATGCGCCACGGATGCGTAGTTGAGCGTAATGTCCTGCTCTTTGCAGAAGGTTTTGAACTCCTCAGCCGTGAAGTTTGTGCCGTTATCAGTGATGATACTGTTTGGGACACCGAAGCGGTAGATGATGCTCTTTATGAAGTTGACTGCCGTAGTAGCAGTCGAATTTGTGATGGGGACCGCCTCGATCCACTTTGTGAACTTGTCGACTGCCACCAGTAGGTGAGTATGCCCGCCATGCGATGATTTTTTGAGTGGCCCAACCATATCGAGCCCCCATTGGGCGAAAGGCCAGGCCAGCGGTATAGTCTTCAACGCCGATGCGGGTGCGTGCGGCCTTGTTGCGAATTTCTGGCAGCCGACGCACCTTTTGACTATGTCCTCCGCGTCTTTGAGTGCTGTAGGCCAGTAAAACCCTGCGCGAAAGGCTTTGGCTACGAGTGATCGACTGCTGGCGTGATGCCCACAGGTACCTGCATGAATATCTCGAAGTATGGCTTGGCCATCTTCGAATGCGATGCATCTTTGGAACATACCTGATATGCTGCGCTTGTATAACTCGCCGTTGATAACGGTGTATGCTTTTGATCTTCGAGTCACGCGTCGGGACTCGGTTATGTCATCTGGTAGCTCGCCACGGAGTATGTAAGCCAGAAAAGGTTGAGTCCAAGTTGGCTCAATGAGGAGTACCTCGACTGGGGGGTCCTCTGTGCTAGGCGCTTTGCTTTTGGCTGGCGTAGTCGACGGAGGAGGCTCTCGTTTCTCCTTGATAGATCTGTGTTCGATGCGCTCGAGGAAGACACCAGGTGGAATTTGTGCGCCAGTTGAGCCAAGATTGGCTAGCATGTCTGCTTCTTCGTTACTTTCCCTTCCTATGTGCCTCAACTCACAGCCCTCGAAGCTGCCCTCCAGTGTGTTGTACAGGTCGCGATAAGCGATCATGTTGTCCGCGATTGCGTCGCAGGCCTTCATTGTTTGCTGCACCACGAGATTGGAGTCGCCGTAGATCATCAATCGAGTGCACCCAAGTGCTTTTGCCATCCGCATGCCATGGATCAGAGCCTCGTATTCAGCCTCGTTATTGGAGGGTAGTTTGAATCCCATCTGCAAAACATAACGTAGCTTGTCCCCTTTTGGTGATATGAGGATGACGCCTGCGCCTGCGCCTTCGTGTTTCTTGGACCCATCGAAGTACATGGTCCAGGAATTGGACACGTCTGGTGCTCCAGGTAATTGGGCCTCTATCCACTCGGTTGTGAAGTCGGGTAGGACTTGTGCTTTGATAGCCTTCGGGTGCTCGTACTTGATGTCTCTTGGAGCCAGCTCGATGAGCCATTTTGCGACTCGACCCGTTGCATTGGGGTTTGTGAGGATATCACCGATTGCTGAGTTACTTACCACGGTGATCGGGTGCTCGGTGAAGTAGTGTGTCAACTTCCTTGAGGACATGAATACAGCGTATGCCAGCTTTTGATAGTGCGGGTACCGCTGTTTTGATATGGAGAGAACCTCGCTCAGGTAGTAGACTGGACGTTGTATGCTTTGGATGTGCCCCTCCTCCATGCGTTCGACTACCAGTACGGTGCTCACCACCCTGTTTGTAGCCGAGACATACAGGTAGAGTGGTTCCCGTTCCTTAGGTGCGACGAGGATCGGAGGGCTTGTGAGGATCCGCTTGAGATCTGTGAAGGCTGCTTCAGCTTCTGGCGTCCACTCGAACTTGTCCGCCTTCTTCATCAGTCGATAGAATGGTAGAGCCTTTTCACCCAGTTTGCTGATGAATCGACTGAGCGCTGCTACTCGTCCTGCTAGTTTCTGCACATCGTGAAGCTTTGAAGGCCTTTGCATTGTGAGGATGGCCTGTATTTTCTCCGGGTCTGCTTCGATTCCACGGGCAGAGACTAGGTACCCTAGGAGCTGCCCGGCTGGAACGCCGAACGTGCACTTCTTAGGATTGAGCTTGATATGGAAGCGTTTGAGGTTTGCGAACGTCTCCCTCAAATCGTCGAGTAGTGTGTGTTCTTCCCTTGTGGTAATGACAATGTCATCCACGTAGACCTGGACGTTGCGTCCGATTTGCTTTTTGAGGCAGTCCTGCATCATGCGCTGGTATGTTGCACCCGCGTTTTTGAGCCCAAAGGGCATAGTTGTGTAGCAGTAGACCCCGAGTGGGGTTATGAACGCCGTTTTTTCTTCGTCTTCTTGCTTCATCCTTATCTGGTGATAACCTGAGTAAGCATCCAGAAAGGAGAGTCGTGCGCATCCGGCGGTGGAGTCGACGATCTGGTCGATTCGGGGTAGCGGGAAGTGATCCTTTGGACAGCACTTGTTCAGCGCTGTGAAGTCCACGCACATCCGAAGGATGTCTGTATGCTTCTTCTCTACGAGTACGGGGTTGGCCACCCATTGTGATTTCTTGATTTCCCTAATGAATCCTGCTGCGAGTAACCGGTCGACTTCAGATTCGACTGCGGTTCGCTTTGGGCCGGAGATTCGACGCATCGTTTGCTTGACTGGCTTTGCATCTGGAAACAATTGGAGAGAGTGCTCGGCGAATTCCCTGGGAATACCTGGCATGTCGGCTGGACACCACGCAAATATTTCCCAGTTCTCACGGAGGAATTCGACGAGCGCGCCTTCCTATGCGATAGGCAGGCTCGAAGATATGTTGACTGTCTTGGACGGATCGGTCGGGTGCACCTGATGCGACCTTGTGTCATTTGTAGCATTGAAGGATCTGTCGACTGCCAACTTCTTATGCTCCGGAAGGAGTGTGCGGTCGTTGGAAATCGCCAAGTCGGCGAGTGATTCTTCCACCCCGAACATCTCGGAGATTTTGCTGAACTCGCGGTCGCAAGCATCGGACCTTTGAAAGTTTCCACGGACAGTGATGACTCCCTTTGGTCCTGGCATCTTCAGCGTGAGGTACGCGTAGTGTGGCACCGCCATGAATCGAGCAAACGTCGGGCGACCAAGAATAGCATGGTATTGTGATTTCCAGTCGACGACCTCGAACTCAATCGACTCTGTCCTGAAGTGGCTTTTGTCCCCGAACGTAACGTCGAGTTGTATGGTGCCTTCTGGGCTAATTGCTTTGCCAGGAACGATACCGTGGAAGGTATTTGAAGATTTTGGGAGGTTTTCGACTGACCTGTTCATTTTGCGGAGCGTGTCCGCGAAGATGATGTTTATGCCGCTGCCTCCATCCATGAAGACCTTGGTCATGGCGTAGCCTCCTATTTGCGCGTCGAGTACCAGAGCCGCGTGCCCTGGTCGAACTACAGCTGGGGGATGATCCTCTCGACTGAAGCTTATGATGGTTTCCGATCCCTTCAGAAATTCGGGCACGGCAGGAGGTGCCATGACAGCCATGTTCACCTGTCGAGTGATTAGCTTTTGCTGCCTGTTGGAGGGGCGACCCTTTTGTATCATGTACATCTGCCCGTGGGGCTGTGGATATTGATCATCTTCCGCCCGTAGTACGGGTTGTATGGCACCTGCGAGGTTTGCGCCTGGAGCAGGCTGTGGTGGTGGTTGCGGTGGCGGCTGTGGCGCCATGAGAGCGGGCACAGCGTTCGGCTGTGGTGCGGGTGCAGGCGTGGGCTGAGCAGGTGCTGGGCCGTACCTTTTGAGTCGTATCATGTAGTCAGTCGCCATTTGGTCGAATTCCCTGCAGTTCCTTAGGGTGTGATTGGAGCGTAGTTTTCCGTCGTCCCCCTTGAAGAGGTGGAATCTGCACCAGTCGTCCATCTTTTCCTCGAATGACCGCTCGGGTTTTGCGTCGCTGCGTTTGCGCCATTCTTGCCTTTTGTAGCTGTCGCTCCGCTGCTCGCGATCTCGACTGTCCCGTCGATCATCCGAGCGTCGATTGCTTCTATCTTGGTCCTCCCGGGTTGTGTGTATCCAGCCGCCATGAACTCGGGTCTGTTATCGTCGTAAGGACGTTTGGAACGTTTGCGCCTGCGATCTTCTCTGTATGAATCTCTGCGGCCTCGACTGCCGCTTTCGTAGTTGTCGCGTGGTGGGGAAGCACGGGATCTGCGTACAGAATCCTCTCCATCTGCCCACTCAGTCGCAACTTTGATGAGGTCAGCCAGGGAGGTTGGCTTTTCACGACCAGTGCCTCTTTGAAGTCCTTCCTGGCGAGACCTTGTATGAAGGCATCCATGGCCCTGTCTTCTGACACTTTGCCAACCGAATTGCGTATTTCGGTCCACCGCCGTATGTATGATCTCAACGACTCGTCTGATCGTTGAGTGCATGCCCTTAATTCTTCGAATGTCTTCGGGCGCTCACATAGAGGCTCGAAGTTTTTGATGAAGTCTCTGCGGAAATCGTCCCACGAGTCGTATGATGATGGAGGGAGCCTTGAGCCAGTCGCGGGCAGTTCCTTCGAGCATGAGTCGTATGTACTGCATCGCCGTGGTGTTCGTGCCACGCTGGCATGCCACGGCGAGTCTGTAATCTTCTAGCCACCCGGAAGGTTCTTGGCGACCGTTGTACTTGGGTTGTTCGCCTGTCAACTTGAACCTTTGGGCATCCGCGTCTCACGGATGCGTCGAGTGAAGCACAATGCTCCGCATGGCTCTGGTTCGCGATCAGAGTATGAATCGCTGCTATAGGATCTTCGAGATCTGCTTCTGCTGGACCTGTGCCGGCGCGTGCTTCTCCTTCCTTCATCCGAGTGGTGGCTGCGACCACTGCGATGATGTGCTGCGTGTCGTGAGTCGACTATGTCGCGATCGCGATTCCTTGCTGGAGTTTTGTCTTCTGGCTGTATAGCCTGTGCCGCTAGAGCTAGCGATTTGAGTTGTTGGCGATGCAGGGCTGCGTTAGGGTCATTCGCCGGAGGTTGCATTGCCTTGAGGTAAGCACCTACGGAGAATAATGCACCCGCAGCAGTTTTGGGCACTGGGATTCCGTTAGCGTCCTCTGTCATGAACGACAGGTTACGGGTGATTGCTACCCTTTCATGTTCTGGAAGGCTTGCCAACCGCGACCTAGGTCGTGGGGTTGGTTGCATTGTGGACCCGAGGGATTGCTCCCTTCTTCGGGCACTCGAGAGGCTGGCTTGCCTTTTGCGCTCTCGAGCGTCGCTCGGTAGTTTTGCAGTCGAATTGACTCCTGCCAGTTGAAGTACTGGAAGGTCAACATCTCCTCTGGGGTGGAATTTGGTGGCATCATTGTGCACTCCTTTATGACTTTATCTGCTTTTGCTGCCATCTCCTCCGTGATTGTCAAGGTTGTGACCCCATCCGGCATGGTTACCGTGCATGGGAATTGTGCAGGCCTGCGAGCGGCTGCGTCTGCGGATGATTCTGCGGAGAAGGCCACGTAGACCTGATGGGGCGTGACCCGTGGACAGGTGTATGTGCTGTCGATTCCAGTCATGGACTCGACGTCGCCGTCGAGGCTCATGTCAGAGCCAGTGTGTTCATCGAGTAGATCTTCGAGGCGAATCTCGTTGTCGATGTGCTCATCGCCTATGCTCATCTCGGTGTTGGCGAAGCCATTATGGATTTCTGAGTCGAGGTTGGTGTTGGTGAAGATCTCCGAGTCGACGTTGCTGTCGTTATGAATCGCGGGCTCGTAGAAGTCATCGAGGGAGATCCCGCAGTCGAAACTCTCGTCGAGTGGTAGGTTGAAGTCGACGTTGCTTGTGCGGTATGCTGATTCTGCCTCCTCGCCTTGGAGTTCCGTCATCATGAACCTGTCGATCTCGCCGGTCGACATGGTTGTTGCGGGCGAGCAGGCTTCAGGAATCGACGACGGGGCGAGCGCAGTCGACGGAGCCTCGAGTGCGCCCAGCGCCAGTTGTTGCGGATCTGTCGAGTCCTGCGTGCCAAGATTGTTTACGAAAAAATTGAATGCTCCAACAGTCAAACTCAAACCTGATTCAAGGCCGGAAAACGCCTCCTGAAGCTCGGCGAGTGCGGATTGAAATTCATTGGAAGAGCAGATGCGCTTTTTGCAGGTGAAGCGGGCAGGCTGCCGCTTTTCGAGTGGATCGGCGAGTCGCCGTGTGTCGCCTGGATCGGCGAGTTGCTGTTTGCTGACATGGCCGGCGAGTTGCCGTTTGCAGATGAGATCGGCGAGTTGCCGTTTGCTGGTGTGATCGGCGATTTGCCGTTTGCTGTTGGGACCGGCGAAACTTCGAGTCCAGCGCTATTCTTTCCCACAGACGGCGCCACTTGACGAGGGGTAGACTCATCAAGACCCATGGTTAAGGTCCCTAGGTTATGAATATGGGGGAGAGAACGTGGTAGAGCTGGAAGTATCGTCGGCTGACAAGCAGGGCAAAGATTTTACCCAGGTTCAGGGCCCTCGTGTGGAGGTAACACCCCTACGTCCTGCCTGTCTGTTATTGCTTTGTGAATATGATGGTTACAAGGTCCCGGCGAGATGTCGATCTCGCTAGGGTTTGGTGGCTCTGAAAGTACGTGGTCTGGTTCGATGGCCCTCCCAGTCCTTAAATAATAGGCTGGGTCTCGGGTGTTCGTAACCGACTCGATTTACAAGTAAGGAAACTCTAAACCGACTATTGTTTCGCCAAACTTGGAGGATACTCCATCTTCGTGGGCCTCCCTTCATGGGCTTCATGTAGGCTCTGATAGTTGGGCCTAGTCGATACGTGCACCAGGTACCCTCATGGTAGGGTACCCGATAGGCATACCCATGTCATCATGCATGCAGACACACTAGAAAGTCCTTCCAGAAGTAGAAATTGACACTTGACGAGGGGAGCGCACGTGAAATCAGAAGGCGAAAGTTAGCGGACACAGGACTGGTGGAAAATCTAATGATGATATATGAGGAAATATACCAAGACAAGAAACATGGCCAAACAGGAATACCAACTAGGCGACCATATACAACGCCGATATCTATGAGGGAGCCATTGACCTAATTTAGTGACAACTACTAAGACTAGTTCCTCGCTGCCAATAGTTTAAACTTACTTTGAATTAGGTCCTCGATCAAGGGTTGATTGAATTCGGTTTGTTTCTATTCCTTTCAACCAACACATATTATAGACATGGATGTCCTACAACTTAGTTTCATAGTGTCATGTCTGTGTCCAGAAGCTCTCTCGAGAATAGTCGATATTGAATGTAAGTATTGCATGTTCCTCCATCTTGTAATTTGGTATTAATTGTGCCTTGTACTATATTTTATTGTGCGTGCAATTCCAAATTTGATGTGTAATTAGGTTTTTCGGGTGGGGGGGGGGGGGGGGGGGGGGGGGCGTAGCTAGTTTGTCACACAAATTATATTGTGCATACCTTCTCATATTCACACAAATTTAAAATGTAATGCACATCGTGTATTTCATAAACACCATAGTAAGATCAAATCAAACATGGTGTTTCTACTCCTTCAATTTACAAAAAATATTTCAAATAATATATTCATTCTCATTCAAAAGTTGAAAATAAACATCAAACTTGATGATAAACATTTTTTTTTTTCCTGAGTGGAATGGAATGAGTTGTTTCGTCTACACGGCCTGCAACCGAAAGCACATCCAAATCAGAAGAAGCTAGGCCCATCATTTGGAATACAGCCGCATGCAGGACTTGCGAGTCATGCATGCATATTTTAGTCATATCGATCGGCACCAGATAACCATGATTAGTTAGTTCGGTAATCCGCCGAGGATAAAACGGGATAACCACGATCGAGCTAGCTCTGCACCTATAAATTCACAACTCCCATACACCACCTCCATCTCATTCCCATTCATCATCTTCCTTCTCCTCATCCAGCTCCTACCTACGTAAGTTCCACCGATCGAAAATGGTGCAGCGCACTTCCACGCCGAGGTCATGTCGATGGACCTGTCCCCGAAGATGCCCGCCAAGGCCTACGGCGGCGAGGGCGGCGCGTACTCGACTGGTCCCGGCGGAGCTGCCATGCTCGGCGCGGCCTCGATCGGCGCCGCCAAGCTGCACCTCGCCGCGGGCGGCCTCTCCCTGCCCAGCTACTCCGACTCCGCCAAGGTCGCGTACGTGCTCCAGGGCGCCGGCGCGTGCGGACTCATCCTCCCGGAGGCCGCCAAGGAGAAGGTGATCCCCGTCAAGACCGGCGACGCCCTCGCGCTCCCCTTCGGCGCCGTCACCTGGGGCACAACGCCGAGGGCTCTTCTGAGGAGCTCGTTGTGCTCTTCCTCGGCGACACCTCCAAGGGCCACGTCAACGGCAAGTTCACCAACTTCCAGCTGACGGGCGCCACTGGCATCTTCACCGGCTTCTCCACCGAGTTCGTTGCCCGCGCCTGGGACCTCGACCACGACTCCGCCGCCAAGATCGTCTCCACCCAGCCCGGGTCCGGCATCGTCAAGCTCGCCGCCGGCCACAAGATGCCGCAGCCGTGCGCTGAGGACAGGGAGGGCATGGTGCTCAACTGCCTCGAGGCGCCGTTGGACGTGGACATCCCCGGTGGCGGCCGCGTCGTCGTGCTCAAACACGGTCAACCTTCCGCTGGTCAAGGAGGTTGGGCTTGGCGCCGACCTCGTGAGGATCGACGGCCACTCCATGTGCTCGCCGGGCTTCTCCTGCGACTCTGCGTACAGGTGACCTACATCGTGCGTGGCAGCGGCCGCGTGCAGGTGGTCGGCATCGACGGCACTCGTGTTCTGAGACCCGCGCCGAGGGAGGGTGCCTCTTCATCGTGCCCAGGTTCTTCGTCGTCTCCAAGATCGCCGACGACACCGGCATGGAATGGTTCTCCATCATTACCACCCCCAAGTACGTGTATCTATAATCTTTCTGCCGTATTGATGTATTATACGGATGTGGGCAATAGATCTGACGGCATCGTTTTCGTTTGTTATATTCTTTCTCAGTTTTGCAAAATTATACAGTATGAATTTAGGTTACTGTACATCGATCCTTTCTGTTCTGAAATTTTAGTTTCTTACATAGTAGGTTTGTACAATTTCTATACATTCTGAACCTTGCCACGGTCTCCATGTACTTCGGTAGTTGAAGTATATACTGAAACATTATACTAGACTTGTACTGTAGCCCTTATGACTGCAGAGTACTAATGATTAAGCCGCATATTAATTCACATATATGGTTCAGTGTATATCGAGCGAACTGATCAACAAATGTTTGTCTGTTGTTCTAAATTATGCAGCCCATCTTTAGCCACCTAGCGGGGAAGACGTCGGTGTGGAAGGCGATATCGCCGGTGGTATTGGAGACGGCCTTCAACACCACTCGGAGATGGAGAAGTTGTTCCGCTCCAAGAGGCTCGACTCCGAGATCTTCTTCGCTCCTAGCTAGATCAGCCATCGAGATGTCCATCCATCTCGGGCACTTGCCAGATAGACATCCGATTAAATTTAGTTAGTTTTGTTTAGGCCGTGGATCTCCGTTTTAATCAATTAGGATGTATCTGTAATAAGCCGAGGTGTGGATGGTGATGTTAGTTTTATGAACAATTTTTGAACAATGTTTCCATATTCCTGCAACTAGTAATCTGTCGTTTCAGTGTGATCAAGTGCTCTTTTGAAATTCTATCAAGTTTCAGTGTGAAGTTCCTATCAAGATTCAGATTTATGTCTTACCAAATAGATATACTCATAGTCAAATCATCCTTCAAGACAATGAAGTAGAGAAATCCACCGCGTGCATTTATACACATTTAACTACAAACATCTGTTGTATGATTTCCAATAAGTCCGTCTCCTTGTCTACGTGTCATGTGAACTATGTCTTAATCCTTTTCCCCATTAGACAAGTCCCACAATTTTGAAATGATTAGTAATCAGATAACTTGAAGAGTACGTCAATATGGAATTTCTTCACGCGCTTCTCGCTAATATGATCCAAAAGACAATGCGACAAGTGAAATTCTAATCGCCTTTCTTGCGAAATTAGTGTCGGTGTTTGGATGTTCATGTTACCATCAGGATTCGTAATAAACAACACATTTATAACTGGACCACGATCATAAAGATATTATTTATATAAATCGAACAACTATTATTCCAAGACTTAGACAAATGATAAAATCTTACAAAAAGCATGATCCAAAAATAATGTTTTTGCACAGCTAAGCCAAAAACTTAGTACACCCGTTCATATTATAAAACCTTTTAGATATTTTAAAGTGGACTAGATACAGATCAAAATGAGTGAATCTACAACCTAAACGTGTCCATATACATGCGTTTTTGAAAAGAAAAAAGTTTTAAACGCCTTACAATAATGAACAGAGCGAGTAACAATTACTAACTCTAAAATTCCTTCACACAAGAGACCGACATATTATGCATGCACACATGCAGGCAGGCTGTCAGATCGCTGGTTCTCGCGGAGGCACAGTGTGCTGAGAATGCAGTCGGGCACGACGCGACCGACACACCAGTACTGGAGCCGATGGATGAGGTTGGGCATGCAGAGCGGCCCCCCATGTCCGATCCAGCGCGCCGCCGCTCGGGCATAGGCGTCCGGCGTCAACACCGCCAGGCCTTGGCAAGCCGCTATGCCCGCCGTCATCTTTGTCTCCACGAATAGTGGAATCTGTTGTTTCCCATTGCATGCATGCAACAATGGTGAGATGGGATTTTGTACGTAGGAAGAGCATCTTACAGAAATTTACTACTGATCACCTGGCACTGCACATCGATCCCTTTGCTTCTGTACTCGACGTAGAGGCTCCTGGAGAACTGGGCAATGTACTGTGATTTCAAATCCACTCCGAATTACTTACAACCCAGAAAGAATTCATCAACATCACAGAGAGACAATAATGGTACCGTTTGGAGGCGGAGTAGACGGCGTAGAGCGGGAAGGACGGGAGGGCCTTGTTGGAGCCGGAGCCGATGCTGACGACGGCGCCCGCCCCCGCTCCACCATCCCGGCAGCACCGCGGTGGTCACCTGCGTCAGCGCCAGCATGTTCACCCGCACCATGTGCACCCACGCCTCCACGTCGGCCTCGTGCAGGTACGTCGCGAACGGAGTGGCCACGCCCGCGTTGTTCACCAGCACGCCCACGTCCAGCCCCTCCACCGTCTCCCTCAGCCGCAGCATCGCCTCGTCGCCCTCGGCGGTGCCCACCAGCGAGAAGTCCAACTCCACGGTCTTGGTCTGCACGGCGGCGCCCGCGGCGGAGATGGCGTCGGAGACGTCCCGGAGCTTGGCGGGGGTCGCGGCCGACGAGGACGAGGTTGAGGCCGCGGCGGGCGAGCTCCAGTGCGAAGGAGCGGCCGATGCGGACGTCGGGCCGGTGACCACTGCCCAGGCGCCGTAGCGGCGCCGCAGGTCGGTGGGGCGGCGCAGCAGGAGGGCAAGGTGGACGAGGAGCCGGAGCGCGGCGCCGCCGAGGCAGACGGCCCGAGGACGGCCAGCGAGACGAACCACCACGGTGGCTGCCGGAGAACGTCGCCGCTACCCATCTCCTCTGCCGCGCGGCCCAGCGCCGAAACACCGCACAACTGTAGCACCACCATCCGCACTCTGCGGCCATGATCATCAAGCTGCGTGCCATCCCAGGCTATCACTCACAACGGCCGCCTAGCTACTTGTACGCTACGCTCTGGTGCAGGCTACTGTATATCCCAGGCTTGTCATCTTTATTACAAAGCTTGCATAAACAGCGGATATTCACAACGGGTAGTAGGTGCAGCACCTACTTCCCAAAAAATATTTTTCAAAATGTTCAAAATTCAAAATAAAAATTTCGCATGTAGTTCAAGACGTATTATGTTAGCACGAAACGTTACGGGAAGAAAAAATATTTTTTGCAACCTGTGCAAAAAAGACAAATTCGGACGCATGAAAATGTCTTTATACGTGTCAGATTTTTGCCTTTTTTGTACAGCTCACAAAAAAATGTTTTTTCACCATGCCATTTTTTGTGCTAACACACAATGTTCTAATGTGCATCCGGATTTTTTCTGGAATTTTTTGACATTTTAGAAAAAACTAAAAGAATTTACATAACGGGTGCATGTAGACCGTTAGAGCCAAATCGCCGCCGCAAATAAAACAGGTAGTATCCTATCGGCAGGATTAAAGCCTAACCGAAATGAATATGGCGACAGCTACAGGCCACCGGCGACAGCGTGCAGCCAATGAATGGCGATTATCTGGCGGAAAATCTCTTCGATCGTGTGGCCGATCTCTTAATGAGAAGAAAAATAATTGTCATTTCCTTCTCTAACGGCACCTAGCAGAATCCTAAAAACGGTTAAGGGAGAACAACTTTTGGTGGCCGACTCTTAAATATAAGGAAGGGTCGTCATCGTGTCTCAAGAATACACTCCCAGCACTTTTGTTCTTTCCCACCGCAACGCCTTCTTCGTTTCCCCACCAAATCTATCGCAACTCCAAGCTCCCGCCGACGCCGACCCGATGGCCAGAAGCTCCAGCCACCGGTCCCCTCCGCAATTCCGAAGCGCAGACCCACGCCGCGCGATGCACGACGGTGGCTCCTCCTCGCTCGGCGGCGGCGGCTCCTCCCAAGACGAGGACGAGTTCTGCCAGTACCGCAGAAGAAGTACATTGGCGTGCGTCAGCGGCAGGGGGACGTGAGAGGCCGAGATTACCAATCAGGTCACACACCCGGAGTTTCGGATTGGGTCTTACCGGACAGCGAGGCAGGCGTCCTACGCCTATGACTGCGACGCGGCGACACACGCCAACTTCCCTGACGGCCTTCCTGAAGCGGCAGATTTGGAGTCAATCGATCCCCGCGTGGCCACCACATGGTAAATTCAGGAGGACCGCGAGGCGCGGGAATGCCTCTAGGCGGAGCGCGCTGACGAGGACTCCTACAAGTCTCTCCGATGGAAATTCCCGCAGCACACTGAGAAGGAGCCCCTCAAGTTGGAGGCATACCAGACGGAGTGCCAAGGACCGCTGACGCTCAAGAAGGAGGAGCCGTCGGAGCTGCGCGTGTGGGACCGTTCGGTGCGAGCTCGTTCTGTGCGGGGCTATCTTTCGGGCCACCGGTCATCGACCGTACAAGCGAGGATAGCGAGGACTGTGAGAGCTCTGCTTTCTTTGCTGGAGTTGACTGGAAGGCGCTTGATCGGGAGTATCCGGACATTGAGTAGGTTGTTGTTCAAATTAGATCTAGTTGTCACTAGTTTTATGTAGTATGTAGGTATAATGTAATTTGAATCAAGTTTTAATCAAGTTTCTAGTTGTTTATAAACTAGTTTGAATGAAATTTGCATTCAGACGATTTTAAGAGCTTAAATATGAGGGATCGGTTAGAATCTGCATTTCTTTAGAGGAACAAATATACTCCTGTAAACAATAAGGAGGCATATAAGTTTGCCTCAAAAGCCGTTTTCGCTGGTTTTATCCAGTTCGCCCAGTCTCAAGTGAGTTTTTGGAAAAAAAAATTGTTTTTTTTAAGGCATTGACAGATTCTGTCTAGCAACTAGAAAAACAAGAAACCTTGTGTGTGGTTGTCTGTATGGTCGACTGACAATGCTGCCGCCGTACATGAGACAAGGCCATGCACACACATATATACCCACCTCAGCCATTCGAGTAGTAAAACCTTAGTGCAAAGTGCAATGCATGCATGGCGTGTATATCATAAACATCACGTAAAACCAAATCAAATCAACAGTCGTTGTTCCTACTCCTTCAATTTACAAAAACTATTTCAAACTATACATTTATTCAAAACTTGAAATTATACATCACGACTCAATGAGATCACGCTCCAATTGTTTCTTTTTCCCTTTTTTGAGGAGTCTTTTTTTTTTCCGGAGTGGAACGAGTTGGTTCATATATACGATACGGCAGCTCGAAAATAAACGCCCACCACGCCAGAAGAAGCCCAGCCCATTATTTAGAAGACAGCGAATGCACGACTTCTAGTCAATATTTATGGTCAAAGACAAACTAGATAATTCAAAATGTTGCATGCATATCTTAATCCAGTCTGATCAGTAGGAGATAATGATCTAGTACAACGGGATCACGCTATTCAACGGGATCATCTGATCTGTTCGTTAGCTCCAACAAACTGGGCTACTAATCATGATCCAACGTATGTGCACCTATAAATACACACCACCTCCATCTCCTTCTCATCCTCCTCTCCTCGCACAATCTACCATCCAGCTCCAACATAAGTTCCATCGATCGAAAATGGTGCAGCGCACTTCCAACGCGGAGGTCATGTCGATGGACCTGTCCCGAAGAAGCCCGCCAAGGCCTATGGCGGCGAGGGCGGCGCGTACTACGACTGGTCCCCGGCGGAGCTGCCCATGCTCGGCGCCGCCTCGATCGGCGCCGCCAAGCTCCACCTCGCCGCGGGCGGCCTCTCCCTGCCCAGCTACTCCGACTCTGCCAAGGTCGCCTACGTGCTCCAGGGCGCCGGCGCGTGCGGCCTCGTCCTCCCGGAGGCCGCCAAGGAGAAGGTGATCCCCGTCAAGACCGGTGACGCACTCGCCCTCCCCTTCGGCGCCGTCACCTGGTGGCACAACGCGAGGGCTCTTCTGAGGAGCTCGTGGTGCTCTTCCTCGGCGACACCTCCAAGGGCCACGTCAACGGTAAGTTCACCAACTTCCAGCTCACCGGCGCCACCGGCATCTTCACGGCTTCTCCACCGAGTTCGTCGCCCGCGCCTGGGACCTCGACCACGACTCCGCCGCCAAGATCGTCTCCACGCAGCCTGGCTCTGGCATCGTCAAGCTCGCCGCCGGCCACAAGATGCCGGAGCCGTGCGCCGAGGACAGGGAGGGCATGGTGCTCAACTGCCTCGAGGCCCCGCTGGACGTGGACATCCCCGGAGGGGGTCGTGTCGTGGTACTCAACACGGCCAACCTGCCACTTGTCAAGGAGGTCGGCCTCGGTGCCGATCTGGTGAGGATCGACGGCCACTCCATGTGCTCGCCGGGCTTCTCCTGCGACTCGCGTACCAGGTCACTTACATCGTGTGCGGCAGCGGCCGCGTGCAGGTGGTCGGCATCGACGGCACCCGCGTGGTCGAGACCCGCGTCGAGGGAGGGTGCCTCTTCATCGTGCCCAGGTTCTTCGTGGTCTCGAAGATCGCCGATGAGACCGGCCTGGAATGGTTCTCTATCATCACCACCCCAAGTACGTGTACCTATACTCTTTCTTCCATACTTTTTTTTGTACAGATGTGAGCAATAGATCTGACGGCATCGTTTTCGTTACTTATACATATTCTTTCTCAGTTTTTCGAAATTACACTAGTATGAATTTAGCTATGTACATGTTTAGTTTGTACATTTTCTATAGATTCTGAACATTCCCACGGTATCGAGTACTTTGGTAGAAAAAGAACACAACAACATGCATGTACTGTAGCCCTGAAAATTGCATTGTACTAATGATTAAGCCGCATATTAATTCACATATACAGTTCAATATAATGTATATCGAGCGAACTGATCAAATAATGTTTATCTGTTGTTTTAAATTATGCAGCCCAATCTTTAGCCACTTAGCGGGGAAGACGTCGGTGTGGAAGGCGATATCGCCGGCGGTGCTGGAGACGGCCTTCAATACCACTCCGGAGATGGAGAAGCTGTTCCGGTCCAAGAGGCTCGACTCCGAGATCTTCTTCGCTCCCAGCTAGATCAGCCATCTAGACGTCCATCCATCTCGGGCACCTGCCAGATAGCCATCAGATTAAATTTAGTTAGTTTCGTTTAGGCCGTGGATCTCGTTTTAATCAATTAGGATACATCTGTAATAAGCCGAGATGTGGATGGTGCTGTTTAGTTTAGGGACTGTCTATTTGTCAGTCGACTGATTTTGATTTCAGTGTCAGTCGAATTTTGGGCCAGTCATAAGTTGACACGCACGACAGCTGATTAGCATTCCTGCCCCCAAAAAAAAAAGAGGTCCCCGCATGACCTGCACAGGTAACGGGTCGAAGTTTGTCCAGCCCGAACCGAAACTGCCCAAACCCAGATAAAAGCAGACACAAACAGGCCCAAAGTGATAAAGCCCAAGCAGAAAAAAGGTTTCGAAAGTCTGATCGGGAAAACAGATCTTTTTCTTCTTTCACGTCAGCTGCAGCCACACCCGTTGCAACTTCCTTTCCAAAAATTCAGAATGAAAACTGTTCTATCTCTAAAATTTATGCAACTCCAATTCCAAAAACACATCTGTAAAAATAACTACCAACTTAAGGTTATCATCTGCTAATGGATGCAGAAATGAACCAATTTCTGCAAAAAAATGTGTTCATACTACACATTCATACCCAGTGATCATATGTCACCACATTCAGAGAACTGACATTACAACTAAACCAACTTAATCATTAAATAACCTTGCCAGGAAAAATAATGAGATGAACCCATTAAAAACAAAACAAGACTGAAATCCATCTGGTAAAAGGTAGGAACACTTGAACATTCCGAGTTCGAATATAGATGACAAAAAATGAAGCGACTACAGGAAGCATTTCTCGATATCAGGACACACATATATATTAGGCTCTTTGCAAAAGGCAACAAGACTGACATTAGAAAGTCTTGTTGTTGTTTGCTTGAACATAATAATTCATCTAACAAATTTCATGATATTATGACACATAATGCATCTAACTAATGCCTTAACCATACTAGCAAAAAATCACACCCCACTGAACATAATAATGCATCTAACAAACAGAGAGTGACAAAAGTAAGAGAAAATTTAGAAGAGATTGACAAAGAATAACTACCCAAAAGAACATCAAGCGGTGCAGCATTCTAGCAAGATCCACCTCAGAATAACTACCCAAAGATTCAAGCAAGATCCACCTCAGATCTACATTACGACAAGCTGACATCGAATAACTACCAAGCAAAGGAGCTAGAGAACATCGAAAGAGATGACCAGACAGTCGTCGTTGTCTTTGTGGAAGAGGATCGGCACACCATACCCATGGCCTATTTGGTGCTCAGTGGCAAATTGCAGCCATCCAGCCTTGACGCAGGTCCTTCCATCTGGCCATCCCCATAAATATAAGAAATAAATTAACAAGCAAAAAAGCAGAGAATAAACGCTATCGAAAGAAATGATACACTTATAGATAGATGCACTGAACATTTCAAAATGGCCTTAAAAACACCTTTGGGGACAACTACATGCATCATCATTAGAAAAACACCATCAACAACACAAGAAAGCTCAGAGGATAGTAACTATATCATCAAGCATCTACTCAATATCCACAAGCACTAGATAGCCTGAGTTTTGCACTAGATCAGCAAGCATGTACTCAAAACAATATAGCACAAAAATGCACACGAGCAGTAGATCATCGAGCATCTACTCAACTATCCACAACACCATCACCAAAAATGCTATAAAAAAAATAAAAAAAGCTATAACTGAATAAAAATATCATAGTGAGACAGTACTAAGTTAAGGCTGACTAAATAGGTACAAACACCTTTGTGTGTGTGGGGGGGGGGGGGGGGGGGGGGAGAGTGACGGTATACAATGCACGAGAGAGACAAAGAAAGACAGTAATATGCTATGACTGAATAAGATACATACACACATACATATATAGAGAGAGATAGAGAGGGACAAAGTGGAGTGCAAAACAAATTAGCAGAAAGAGAGAAACTCATCAATATGAAAATGAAGAGAGATAAAGAGAGATCCATATGGCAACGAATAGAGAGAGAGAAAAACAAAGAGAGATAGGAAAAACAGAGAAATCCATATGGCACGAAGAGAGAGAGAGAGAGAGAGAGAGAGAGAGAGAGAGAGAGAGATAAGAGACAGAAGACTGAAAAATATAAAGAGGATAAGTGCAAAACTGAAGACTGAGAAAAAGAAAGAGGGAAAATACATGGAAACTGAAGACAGAGAGAGACTGAAAAGACTGAGTAGAAAGAGAAAGAGAAAATCATACCAGAGAGACAGAAGACTGAAAAATAGATAGAAGAAAGTGCAAAACTGAAGACTGAGAAAAAGAAAAGAGGAGGGTACATGGAAACTGAAGACTGAGAAAGAGAAAGAAAGACTCATAATCAAGGAACTGAAGAGTGATAAAGAGAAAATGCATGGGCAATGAACCAAAACCTATATCCCAGTGACTGAATAACCACAGGACAATGAAAGAGACAACACCAGTTGATAATCTCTCGTTTAGTATTCCATATCCTGCACAAAGAATAGGACGCCAAGAAAAATATGAGAAGATCACACATTGAAGCAAACAGAAAAAATGAGATACATTATGTCACGAGGCAAAATAAACTCACATCATTGTTACTAGAACAGTTGTTTCCTCCGGTTTGCCCCGCACCGAACATATTATCAATTGGTTCAACCGTGACAAGGTGGGTGCTGCGTGTGCATTGAATAAACACATTAAGTATAATTTTAAAAAGGACAAAAACACTAAACTGTTCACTATCTTGCAACTAAATAAAACAATTATTTCGATTGTTAGTTTCAGAAAACAAATGTTTGAACCAGACCAAGCCACTAAAAAGTAAAGCCAAAAGATTAAAGAAATTACTGCATTAAAAAAAGGAATAGACATATTCATAGCAGTCCAAAAAATAGCCCCAATACATTAAAAAAATGAAAAACTTCAGTCTCAACCCTATTCCCTGGCCTACTTGTTATATTGAAAATAACACGCTAGCATAACAAACTCATAGACATGGATATAAGGCTCTGGAGGCTACAGTAAACCATGTGCAGAAACTAGAACACAAGAATATTCAGCGCTACAGAAAAATGATACACAGATGACTTTGATAAAAAATCATACAAAAACAGGTATCCATACACTGAAGTGGGAAAAATATTTGCATACATATATTTATAGAAACTTAATATTCCACTCGACATTCAATAAACTGACTAGATACAAAAGAAATTAACTGAAAAATCAAGCTGACATTCCTACTGAAGAGTAAATGAAAACAACGTTTGGTTCGGCCGACAAAACATGAAAATAAGCTCGAATTCTTCTCAACCATTGTTGCCGCTGCCAGCTTAAGACTACCTCAGACTTATCAACCTTAAGAAATATATCGACACCACAAACAAACCTAATGCTCGGGTGAAAAAGAATCATCACGACGTACCTTGACACCCCCACGAATGGTTTTCCTTTCAGAAAAACTACATCAGGCATCTGATGAAACACCACACCATTTCCCCAACAATCACAGAAAAAATTACCTGCACCCCTGACCCCATTCGTGCTCCCAATCGTTGATATTGGGCTGCAAACAAAATCACATCCATGCAAGCACCGGCAAAACACTGCACATTAATGGGGAGATCTGAAAATATATGAAACTAATTAACCCCTAAACCTACATCACAATCACCGTCCGCACTTGCACACAGACTGACACACACAAAAAAAAGGGTAGAACATAGAAGGAATTTGGAGTGCAAACTCCGACGACAAAAGCCGAACACCGGCACGCCGTCGCCTCCAGGGATCTGCAGCTCGCCTTCGACCAAAAACGGCAGACAAACTCAAACAGTACAGATAACAGGGGATGAACAGTGGACACATATGGCATCAGACGCTCTGATCTCACGAATCACAAGGGGAGAGGAGCGCAGACGTACCTTCGTCGCTGTTGAACTCGCCTGCCTCCTCAGCCTCTTGTTCTCGCCATGCGACGAGGCTGGATGGAGACGGGAGGCGCCGCTCCTCTGTCACTCCAGCCCGTCTTTCTCTCTCTGATGGGATGAGCCGATCCTCTCTCCCACCTCCCGTGCTTCTCTCTCTGCCGGGAGGCGCCGGTCCTCTCTCTCTCCGGCCGTCTGTCTCTCTCCGTCTCCCTCTCGGACGTCCCTCCCTCTCTCGAGGGAACTCCTCTCTGCCTCCGCCTGTCTTCTCGCTGCTTCGAACAGACACGCGGCGAAAGGCCGGGAAATTCCAAATGACAAAATAAAGGCGAGGAAAAACCTAAACGGGCTCGGATCCTTAAGCTGAACAACCCGACCCGCAGGCACGACAAACCACGGTGCACTTCCAGCCTCTCCGCGCGCAAATCTTACAAACAACATCGGACGGCCACAAAAACGACTGACCGCGAAATCGAAAACAGTCGCCTGATAGTCAGCAAAATCCTTAGTTTATCAAACATTTTCTGAACAATGTTCCATAATTCCTGCAACTACTAGTATTCTGTCGTATTCTGTCGTTTCAGTGTGATCAATTGCTCTTTTAAAATTCCTATCGTCCAGTTTCATCTGTCAGTTGGTTTATCACTTATTGCCAAAATTTCCGTTGGTCTTTGGATCTGTTATTTATTTTTTGGTAAAAACTTCAGTGATAAATGCATGATCCTTGTCTAGAAAATGTGGAGTAACTGATGATATTTTCCTGATTTTTATATCATGGTCAAATTATTATTTCCTTCACTTTGTACTTACTTATTTATTGGTTAGTATATATAATCCTCTATCTGTCTGCAAGATGCTGAATCCATGATGCTGCTGCATGTGCCGCCGTCGACGATCTGCTGGTCTGAAGACCAAGCACCAGGTCCTTGCTTTCGCCTGGATATGAGGCTAACATTGAGATGGCTTAAAGCGAAAATGGGTCGTAATATATCAGGACTTGGAATCGTATTGCATAAAAATAATACGGAGTAGATTGATTTGTGAAAACCGCTCGTACGTGCTGCTGCTGCTAGCTAGGTCTTGTGCCGTCGCCGCCTCTCCACCCTGTCCCATCGCCGCCCGGGTGTGGTGACCGGATCCCCTGCCGTAACCCAATTCTCCGGCCGGCTCCCTCACCACCATGGACGACGGCGAGGATGAACTCATCAGCGACCTTCACGACGACCTCCTCGGTAATATCATCTCCCGCCTCCCCACCCAGGAGGCCGCCCGAACCGCCGCCCTGGCTTCCCGCTGGCGCCACCTCTGGCGTTCAGCCCCACTCGTCCTACGCGACGGGCACCTCCCCGTGCAGACGCGCGCCGCCACCGTTGCACGAGTCCTCGCCGACCACCCAGGCCCCTTCAGCAAAGTCTACATCTACGACTGCAGGTATGACAACCAGTCCCCTGAGGCTGAGTGGCCACGCCTCCTCGCCGCCAAGGCCATCCAGAAACTTGCCTTCGCCAATCAAAGGCCCACCGACGTTCTGGCCCCCGACTACCTGTGCCTCCCTGCCGACATCCTCCGCTGCACCTCGCTCCGGCGACTTGCCCTGGTCTACTGGAACTTGCCTGACCACCTCTCCCACAGCGTAGTAGGATTTCCCCACCTCCGAAGGCTCTGCATGCTAAACATGACCATGTCTGACCAGGCCCTCGGCTACTTGCTCGCTGCCAGCCCCGTTTTGCAGACACTTATACTACTTTGCACCACCAAGGGGCTCCATATCAGCGGCCAAAAGCTCCGGTGCGTGATAGTTTTTCTCGTGGAGGAGTTCACGGTGGTGGAGGCGCCGCTCCTGGAGCGGCTCATCTTGTTCAAGGCGCCACGGCCTTATGTTACCGCTGGTCCCGTGAGAGTCAAGATTGCCTGTACATCAAATCTGCGGGTGCTCGGCTACGTGGAGCCGATGATTCACAAGCTGCAGATCAATGGCAACATGATCAATGTACATACAACTTCCTTTCCATCTCTCTGTCAACACAACCTTATGTATGACAATTTAACAGTTAACGAGTACGATGTCAATTCTTAATTCCAGCCTGACACAGCGGCAAGTCCAAGCACTCTGGTTCCAGGCATCAAGATATTGGCACTCAGGGTGAACTTTTCTGTCTTGGAGGAGGTCAAGATGGTGGCCAGCTTGCTCAGATGCTTTCCCAACGTGTACACGCTGCACATTCAGGTGGTCATTTAGTCACTAGTTTAGCAAACATGCCTCGTTTAAAAAACAAAGTGTAGCAAACATGCCATCAGTTATTGCTATTAATTTTTAACTGAACTATTTGCTGTGAATTTGCAGTCTGTCAGGCCTGGAACTTCCTTTCAACCCAATGTGGAGAACCATGCTAAGTTCTGGCAGGAGGCAACTCCAGTTAAATGTTTGACATCACACGTCAAGAGGATTGTCTTTCACAAATTCCGAGGGCATCAAGAAGAATTTGAATTCCTCAAATTTGTTGCCAGGGATGCGAAGGCGCTGCAGCGTTTGCTGCTTGTGAATTCCAAGGAAAAAATTCTTTCGGCAGACGACGTGAATGAGATGATAGAAAAATTGGAGTGTCCATCGTTTCGAGCATGGACCTCTAAAGTTTTGATGGTGTCGCCTAAAGTGGAGGATGGATGGTCCTTCGTGAAACTGGATCTCAGTGTCGACGACCCCTTTTGCTGATGAACTTATTGTTGGTTGTATACTTAGTGATCCTAGTTTATTGCGGAATCACGGTCGCCCTTTCTACTGCAAAAGCATGATGTTTAGTTTGTAGGCATCCATCATCTCAATACATAAACAACCATGTGTACATATAAGTGTGCTTTGAAAAATTATATTTGTAAATCTCATTTTCGTCAGTTATTTGTTTCTTTACACATGGCGTCACAAATGTCATTTAATCACGAACCTTTTCATGCATGTAAAACACTTTTATATGTTCGGCGACATTTGTTTTCATAATTTATAAAAATGTTTACTGTTTCTTGGTTCAATTCTTTTTATCTGGCAAGACCATGTGAGCTCGGTAACCAAAGTGGATTTTTGATAGTTTAGCGAATAAGTCTTTTTACTTTGTTTTCTCTTCTTCAACACATGTGTCTAAGCACATAATAGTCTTGTACAATCACATTCCATGGTGCAATGCAATTAAATGATTTTTATAAGGGTGCAACGAAATTGTATGATTTTCTATATAATGAAGTGCGTGGAAATTAAAGGGTGCCTCTACCCTAAGAGCTGTGTTTTGGAGGCCAATCTCCATAGAACTTGGTTTTTAAAAAAAAACTTAAAACTGAAACTTTAAAAACGAGGGGAAAAATTCCTAGGTGTAGATAATTTTGAGTTGTACGGTTGTACAAAATTCTAATAAAAAATTCATTACACTTTGGCCTGAGAAAAAAGGACAAATGTGTAGATTTAGATCTGTGACCAGTGCATAGTTTGATACCATATGCTCACATACTTCCATTCATTTTTTTAAATAATCTTATAGATTCTATAGCAAACTATGAACGTTGATAAGAAATTCAAAACTCACATTGGGAAGAAGAAAAACAAACCTAGCATGAATAGTGTAACAATCAATATTGATACTATTCACATACGGATTTGTCTTTTTTATTTATCAATGCGTCTTCATGAATTGGGATCTGATTTTTTTGCATATTGCTGATACATTTCCTGTGAATATCCACATTCTTAAAGAATTTTATGAAGTATTTTAATTATGTTTTCTGAATGAAAGCATGGGAGCACATGAGAGTTGGTATTTTAATTATTTGCAAATAGCCTTCGCGTGCACGGGAAAATATCTAGTAGTCCCACAACTTAAATCATACCATGATATCACTACTTAAGATTTAAACTATAAGTGTCAACAAAATTCATACAAATGGTGAGTGTTTGCAAGATGTATGTTAACATTCCGTAAAATGTTCCGAACCGAGTTCGAAAAACACACCGAGAAATAAAAAAAGACAAAATGCTATGTGAATAGTGTCATTTTGGGTTTTTGTCCTTTTGTGATACTATTCATGTTGGATTTATCTTTTTGTTTCTATGTGTGTATGTCGATAATGTTCTGAAAGTTTTAGGAGTCCTAAACACAACATCTTGCGAACACCCATAAATTGTTTTGGATATTTTTTGAAACTTTAAAATTAAATTTTCGGAAATGGCATCATGGTATTATAAGAGGTGTGGGATCACTATGCACTCTCGCGTGCACCACTGCGTCGCATTATCGCGCGTGGACCTTAGGTAGAGCCGTCGAGGTTGTTAACGTCGTATTTGCGCGAGAGATTACTATGGCTTATACAATTCACATTATGAGATGTCATCGAGAGAAACAATTGGCTGGATGGGAAAAGGATAAACGGAGCAAGCGTGCTCGCGCTCACTTAGGTGTTTCCGGTCATTTCCTTTATCTCTGATTCTCTAAAATGTCACCTTTGTCACTTCAGAGTATACAGAGGTTGGTTGCCAACTATTGCTGCCATCGCTTAAGGTGAGTAATGTTTAGAGCATCGAAATATAGATATTATGTATCGCTTAAGTATTGAGAGATTCAATTCTAGTTGAGAGGCTAAATTTAATTGACGTGAAATTGTTGTATATTTGACCATAAAGATATTATCAATGTAAATTTAATTTAATTGAAGTCGGCTAAGGGAAATTTCGTCCTATGGCAAGCTCAAGTCCTGCCTAATTAAAATCCATGGTGCACAACTCGAAGGACTGCTCGATGGCACCAACTCCAATGAGATGGAGCTCCAAGCCTAGGACGAGCACTTAGAACAAATTAATTAAGTTAGTTTTCTTCATATCGAGAATTAATCCATCGGCTCATGTTTGCATGTTTTTATAATCAACTCTGCAAGTGATTCAAGTTTGCCTAAGTTTTACTTCATTTGCTTTTGTTATTCATAGGGACTTTTAATTAACCTTCTATTTTTTTACTATTAAAAAAGGTAGAGTTGCAGGGAGATTTTTTTTTAGCGCATTATGTTAGTTGCGATCGAGTTTGGTTTTTTCAGCGATCGTTTTGTGGGACGAAACTATCACGTCGATCGCAATCCTTAGTAGAGAAGAGATTGATTAGCTAGATCTTGTGCCCCACCGCCTAACCGCCATGTCCCCTCGCGCCGTATGCCCCTTGCCACCATCGGCAACGGCGGGGGCGAGGCTGACTTTATCAGCGACCTCCACGATGACCTCCTCGGTAAGATCATATCCCGCCTCCCCGCCGATGAGGCCGCCCGCACCGCCGCCCTCGCATCCCGCTGGCGCCACCTCTGGCGTTCAACCCCACTCGCCCTAAACGACGGGCACCTCCCGTGCAAACGCGCGCCGCCACCGTCGCACGAGTCCTCGCCGACACCCAGGCCCCTTCGGCAATGTCCTCATCTTCAACAGCAGGTTTGTCAACCTTTCGCCTGAGCTCGCCGAGTGGCCACGCCTCCTCGCGCCAAGGCCATCCAGAGACTTTCCGTCGCCAATCCGACGCCCACCGGTGTTCTGGCCCCCAACTACCTGTGCCTCCCGCCGACATCCTCCGCTGCACCTCGCTCCAGCGCCTCGTCCTGGCTTCCTGGACGTTACCTGACCACCTCTCCCACGGCGTACCAGTATTTCCCCACCTCCGGCTGCTCGCCATGCTGAACATGACCATGTCTGACCAGGCGCTATTGGTAGAGCTCTGTCTATCAGGTTTTAACAAACAGATTATAATACTCCCTCCGATCCATATTAGTATGGATATGGATCCCTCAGATTATAATAGCTCTGGCTATGCCTACTAATATGGATCGGAGGGAGTATTTTTAATGATTTCCTATTTTTGGTACCGAAGTTTTAAAAAATTATACAGGTTGACACGAAGTGTTTTTTACCAATTGTATAGACATGCGTTGTACTAGTATATATAATCGGTGGAAACTGCATTACATCATTTATTTATTTTTAATTAATAATCCCCTGCTCGTGGGGCTTGCCAGTAATACAATAGTAAGATTAGTATTTAGCTATCGATCAGAGCTCGTCACGGAGGACGCCTCCCTGCTCGGGGTTGGGCGATGTCTTGACCGGGTAGGATGCCGCCATGGCGATACCGCAGAGTCCATGCTTGTCTTTCACGTTGCGCTTCATGCGAATGTACCCATTCTCGCCCCAATCCGCGCCCCACGAGTTCTTCACGATCCAGTACTTGGTGCCGTCCACGGTGACGCCGTACCCGACCACTGCCACGCCGTGGTCCAGCGCAGTTCCACACTTCCCGGCGAGCACGCCCTCCGAATAGAACTGGAACTGTGACCCACTCGCGTCGATGGCCACGGACACGGGCTGCGCCGCCACAGCCTTCTGCAGCGCCGCCTCGTTGTCGGCTGGGACGTCCTGGTACCGTCGATGGTGACTACTCTGGGCGGCGCCGTGTTGCAGGTGGACGCCTGCTCGCCCGTGTAGGGGTATGCGTCCTCCGAGGCGATCCCACCGTTACTCGCGATGTACTGGAAGGCATTGTCCATGCTGCCGCCGTTGCAGCCGGAGTCGGACGTGTCGCAGTCCACCAGCTGCTGCTCCGACAGCGACGTCAGGTTGTTGGTGCGGATCGCGTTGATGCCCTCCACCGCCGCGACCGCCGAGAAGGCCCAGCAGCCGCCGCACTGTCCTGCTGTTTCACGCCGGTCACCGCGCCCTTCGCCCGCCAGTCCACCGACGACGGGAGGCTCGAGGCGGGGGCGCTGCCGTGCACGAAGTCGCCACTGATCCTCCGGTCGCCGCGGAACATGCGGTGGTGGGCGATGCGGGAGGAGGCGTAGGCGCGGCTGAACTCGTCAGCGGTCATGTCGCCGAAGCGGTTGAGGCGGAGCTTGTAGGGCTCGTCGCCAAGGTTGAACTCGTGGATGAGACGCACGTTCTCCTTGAACACGTTGAAGCGGCGCGCCTTCTCGCCGAGGTTGCGGGATACCGTGTGCTGCGCGCGCCAGCGCTCGTACAGAGCCCACAGGGACTCCTCTGAGGCCAGGTCCTTGTCGCCAAAGTCCATGGCGATCGCTGGCGTTGGCGCCGCGGCCAGCACCAAGACCAGCGCGGCCAACGCCATGACGGTCGTGAGCACGAGAGCACTCGCCATTGTCACCTTTGCAAGGCGCCTACGCGTGTGCGTGGCTTCGAGTTTACTAGCTACTCTGGTGTTGTGAGATGGAACGATGGATGTGTGTGGTGTTTGTAGCCATGCCGATCAGCTAGCTGGTTCTTATATAGAGGCCGGAGGTTACACGTGCGGGCTGTTTTGTCATTTGGGTCGCATGCCGTAGACATGCTTGCTCTGTTCCATGGGCAAGTGCGGGCAGTAGCAGCAGAAACCAATGACTTACAAGTCACAAATCAAGGTAACCAAATTACATTTATTTCTTCTAAACCAGATAGTAAAAAGTTTGCCTGATCTCTTGATTAACTATAAAAATATCTCCAAGTTGATTAAGTGCTCATTTCACTTTTCGCTTTAGCGAGGATGTCCTGATTTAAAGCGATTCAAGTTGCAGGTCAGCAGCTGTTGGCATTCTCTGCTGTTTAGGACGACGGGGCACGGTCACTCGCATGCGCACACGGGCCTGCTCAGCTCGGAAATGTCGCGTTACAACGGGCTATCGCGCGTTCGTGCTATCCCAGGCGTTCAATCCATCAACGGGATCAGCGTCCTTGCCCTAGCTTTTGACCCCTACTTTACTTTTCTGACAGAACGTGCGCCTAGCCAAACAAATATGACTAGCCTCGTATGATTCTCCGTAGACGCTGCGCCTGTGGGGACTGTCTGATTGATGTCGCTTTCGTCGCCACTGCGACTTGGGTCTCGCGCCTGCTCCCGCGGTGGAGAAAATCACATGCATGCTCGTGGAGATGCATGCATGCATCGATGGATCGCTCGCTATATTATTATTCGCCTCTTTTTTTATTTATCCAACTTTTGCTACTACCTCTCAATCATGTGGTAGCTTCACATCGGAGTGTACACGTGCAAATAAAACTGTTTGTAATTCTTGTTAGTATAATATATTATTATCAAGTTAAATTTTTATCTGATACATCTAGATTTTGTGTGTGTTTCTATCTTTTTTGCGAAACACAGTACAACGCAAGCGCTCATATACACGCGCACACACTCACCCCTATGAACGCACGCACGCACACCCTACCCCTATGAGCACCTCCGAGAGACTGAGCCGGCGGGTCGAGTCTTGAGATTGACGAAGTCACCACGGGCGCCTCGCTGTCGACGGGAACGTCGCCTCCCACTGAAGAATATTCCGCCTTAAATGAGAGACACCAGCGTCAAACCTGGGGTTTGAACTCTGGTGGGCTGGGGGTACAACCACCCACCTAACCATCTTGCCACAGGCAAGTTCTCTGTGTGTGTTTCTATCTATGTTTGATGAAACAGTTTGTCTCTCTATGTCTTGAACTACAAGGACTTCAATTAATCGGTCCTGCCATGCCATATATACTCTATGGTATGGCATGAATGCATCTTAATAATCAAAAAACCCACACCGATATCGAGTGAACTTCTTGGTACCTTCTAGTAGTGATGGATAACCGAAACTATTGAAGATATCTAGAATCGAGGTCATGGCCATCCGATAATGCGACAGAGATATCCAATGTTGATACGATAAGCGATGAAGACATCGACAAGCCTTTAAATGGATAACGGTGTTGAATAGTCGCAACCTGTTGAAGGTATCTCGGATCCGCCTCATGGCTATCCGGTGAAAAGCAATGAACCATGAGTTAGACTGCTCGGTTATCCTATCGGAACCTCCTGGGTACCTTCTAGTAGTGATGGATAACCGAAACTACAGGAAGATATCTAAACGATATCCAAAAAATATTGATAATATCTATAATCAAGATCATGGCTATCCGATCGGCGACAAAGACATCAACAAGCGGTTACATAGATAACCGGCATTGAATAGTCGCAACTTGTTGAAGGTATCTCGGATCCGCCTCATGGCTATCCGGTGAAAAGCAATCAACCACGAGTCAGACCGCTCGGTTATCCTATCGGAACCTCCTGGGTACCTTCTAGTAGTGATGGATAACCGAAACTACAGGAAGATATCTAAACGATATCCAAAAAATATTGATAATATCTATAATCAAGATCATGGCTATCCGATCGGCGACAAAGACATCAACAAGCGGTTACATAGATAACCGGCATTGAATAGTCGCAACTTGTTGAAGGTATCTCGGATCCGCCTCATGGCTATCCGGTGAAAAGCAATCAACCACGAGTCAGACCGCTCGGTTATCCTATCGGAACCTCCTGGGTACCTTCTAGTAGTGATGGATAACCGAAACTACAGGAAGATATCTAAACGATATCCAAAAAATATTGATAATATCTATAATCAAGATCATGGCTATCCGATCGGCGACAAAGACATCGACAAGCGGTTACATGGATAACCGGCATTGAATAGTCGCAACTTGTTGAAGGTATCTCGGATCCGCCTCATGGCTATCCGGTGAAAAGCAATCAACCACGAGTCAGACCGCTCGGTTATCCTATCGGAACCTACTGGGTACTTTCTATTAGTGATGGATAACCTAAACTATTGAAGATATCTAGAATCGAGGTCATGGGCATCCGGTAATGCGACAAAGATATCCAATATTGATACAATAAGCGACGAAGACATCGTCAAGCGGTTAAATGGATAACCAGTGTTAAATAGTCGCAACCTGTTGAAGGCATCTCAGATCCGCCTAATGGCTATCCGGTGAAAAGCAATAAACCACGAGTCAGACCGCTCGGTTATCCTATCGGAACCTCCTGGGTACTTTCTAGTAGGTAATATAGCCTAAAATCGATGTTTTTTTTTTATATTGGCAGGAAATAATCGATTGCAAAAAGGCCTTTTTCTTTCAAAAGTTTACAAAATTATTTTGCCAATTCCATTTTAGTTATATTTTTTCTTAGTGTTAATAAAAGAAGAAGAAAATTGATGTTTATTTCTAAAAATCGGAGTGTTCATAACGTAAGCAAAATAACCCGAATTAATTAATCATTGATTCATTCTAGACGTAGCAAACAAGTAGTACAACCATATGAAAATGTGTATGGAAGAAAAAATCCCATATGAAAATGCATATATTCCGATAAAAGTCAGTTAGGACTTGTTTATTAGGGTTATATTTTCATAACCAAGGTTATTGGGGATGTGAGGAGATTTGGTAAAATTATTGCCACCCAATCCACGTAAATCCCCTAAATACACTTTTCCCACTCAATAAACTAGTATGGGCTAGAATTTTCAACTTTTTACGGGAGAATTTTCAATTTAGATACAAATGTCTTCGTTGGTAGGAAATATCTGCGAATTATCCCTTCTTTAAGTAAACGAAGTAACGGACTAGTACCTACAATACTAGTATGGGCTAAATGGTCGACCGAGATTTTTCTTAGGTCTCGGTGGAGCTACCTGCGAGGACGCAGCCCGTTTTGTTGTGTACGCGCGCCGATGAAGCTATGCAGATGGCTAGTCCATTCACGCCCGGTGGATCAATCGATCTAATCTACTCCTAGGTGTTTTGTTTCTCTTTTTTGTCGCCAACTGCATGCAACGTACGGAGTAGGAAAATTAATCTGGCTAACGTTCCCACCAATCAATAAAAACAATAAAAAGGCCATCCCTCTTGGCTATATATTGGGTTGTACAATTTCTAATAGTGAGAAAAAATATGTAAACGTTAAATACATGTGCATTTTACAATATGGCTACTCTTGTGCAATTACATATTATTGGCAATAATATGCAATTGGCCATTACTGGCCATAATGAAACAAAAACAAGATAAAAATATGCAAACGTTCAGTATGTGCGCGATTTCACATTATGGCTACCTTTAGGAAATTACACATTATTTGCAATAATATGCAATTGCGCATTAATGTACATAATAAAACAAAAAACATGAGAAAATATACAAGAGTTATAAACGTGTGTAATTTCATATTATGGCTAATATTGTGCAATTACACATTATTAGCAATAATATGAACTTGCGCATCACTGGCCATAGTGCCATTGCACATTCATGACCAGTATTGTGCAAAATATTAATCTACAATTGCATATTAGTATTTAGTAAATATTCAGATGCGATTTCGCGAAGGTTTTCATGTTCGATTATAATTCCCGTTAGACTGCAATTCATATGCTATTTGTACAAATTGCATATACTAATTTGACATTTAAACTTGGAGAGTTGGGTTACAATTGCATATGGCTGTATACTATGATGTACATAAACGTACGAAATGATTCATCTCCAATGTTCTTGCCAAAGAAAAAATCACAACAAAGAAACATACCAAGATTAAAAAAAAACAGCAACAAATCAAGGCAGTATATAAGGTTGACCTATCTAATATTAAAAGCCCAAAAGTGAAAACACAAAAAAGCCCAGTCAAACAGAAAAGAAACAGGCCCACAAAAAAGGCAAAATAAAAATGAAAGGAGCAAAAAATAAAAATAAAAATAAAAATCCAAACAGGCCACAATCCAAGCGCAAACACGCCGAGACAACCATGTACGTGCGTTAATGATGGTGAACACCGATGGATCGATCAAACAGACTAAAACGTCCACTGAGTGATAAGGTAAATCTCGGGCAACCGAGCGTTAGCAAAAGCTAAAAATAAATCATGGACAAAGTTACCGCTTATCTTAATTTTGGGTTTTGTATAATTTCGACCAATTATATGGTAATTTTAGATTATATATACCTAAATAGTATTGTGTACAATGAATATGGGCAATATGGGTTGTGTGGGGGTGGAAATTTACCTGGCACTGTACATCGATCCCTTTGCTTCTGTACTCAACGTAGAGGCTTCTGGAGAGCTGATCAACGTACCTGAGATTTAAACTCCTCTCCATTTAGAGGGTGGGACCTTTCTTTATATTGACTCCAAATTTTAGATAAACCAATCTGTTTCCAGATAGGACTCGTCACATGTTAGAACGACCACCATACCTAACAGCCAATTACCGAGCCTCTTACTGTTAAACAATTAGGTCCCAGCACGCATGTATGAGTCATGCGCCGAGTTTGAATACACAATCAAAACTCGCAGTCTTTAACAATCCATAGAGCCAATCCTACGGACAACCTCGCATTCCACTCTATACTGTTCCCGGGTATAATTCCAGCGTATTAATATACACTGTATTCCAGTATATACGTACCGGCTTACTTAAGTATATTTCCTTAAGTACATGTGCATCAATAATTCCCTGTTATTTCCGTGACACTTCCACATTGAAGTTTAATTCCGGACAATGTAGTAGATATATAAAATATTGCAAGACACAATTTCCTACATCTCCCACTTAACTGAAAACATTTTATTAATTTCAGCTAAGTGAATTCCCATGCAATTAACATGGTGAGTGGTTAATTCCCTTATTCAATGCGCTCACGTTATATATACACTTTGTGATCTTTGGAGTCAAATTATCACAAAGCAACAGGTTATGATGCACCCTTTCCACGACCTTAAGTTCATGAAGAAATTTCCTTAGCCATAGACCTTTTTTTTTTTTTTTTTTTTTTTTGCGAAACACAGTACAACGCAAGCGCTCATATACACGCGCACACACTCACCCCTATGAACGCACGCACGCACACCCTACCCCTATGAGCACCTCCGAGAGACTGAGCCGGCGGGTCGAGTCTTGAGATTGACGAAGTCACCACGGGCGCCTCGCTGTCGACGGGAACGTCGCCTCCCACTGAAGAATATTCCGCCTTAAATGAGAAACACCAGCGTCAAACCTGGGGTTTGAACTCTGGTGGGCTGGGGGTACAACCACCCACCTAACCATCTTGCCACAGGCAAGTTCTCTCCTTAGCCATAGACCTTCTTTCAATGCTTTCACCGTGATCATGTTTCCAAAATAGCGTCAAGATATCCACGCAGCGTTGAGTCAATATTGATTCCTTTTCCATGGAGTGCTCCACATATTCGTCCAAAGATAAGTGATGCCAATTTCATTAACTGCGTCATGCCTTCTCGTCGTTGTTGCACCGGTAAATTGCAGCAAATTTGTATGTACTCCAATAGGTTCCATTGAATTCGATGTGTAGAACAGGCGAGGCGCAAAGCCGATGCACAGACGTGAACGAAGTAATATTCCTTGCTTATTTCTACCATGATTGCTGATAGATTTGCTCCATGGTTCCTTGGTCCACGTGAATATCTTTCTAGATCGTGTATGGTAGAAACACCAACCGATCGAACTCGTATTAGCAATTCGTCGATTGCAAATTAATTCCGATTCCGGCTTCATCGATCATTATGTCTTCTTCCGTGCTTTCCTCGATCCACGCGAGTTATGCTGAGTAAATTACGGAACGTGGCCTCTTATCTTCTTCCGATCCACGTGCAGGTACGAGCCCAACATGAAGCGGAGTAGCAACAACAAACCATGCTGGAGCTGGACGGCCGTTGCAGTTGGCGACGATCGATTCCTCGCGGGTATGCCGCGACCAGATTTAACTGAGACGAGTAGGCAGCGGAACATGACGACAGGCCGACGAGCAAACCTCGATGAGAGAGTTTGGATCAGGAGTCCACGCAATCCGATCGGCGATCGAGACGACGAGCGCGTAGTGGAACAAGGCGACGACGGCACGACAGTATTGCGGAACGGAGTTCCGACAGAGTAGCCCTAACATGTCACGAGTCCTATCTGGAAACAGATTGGTTTATCTAGAATTTGACACTACCGATAAGGCAGAGGAATAGAGGGTAGGCCGAAATTGCTCCAACCCTAATTTTCCTACACCATGTGCACCCACGCCTGCACGTCGGTCTCGTGCAGGTACACCGCGCACGGCCTAGCCACGCCGGCGTTGTTCACCAGCACGCCAACGTCTAGCCCCTCCACCTTCTCCCTCAGCCGCAGCAGCGCCTCGTCCCCTGCATGCCAAAGTTTTCCATCCACCATGACCTCTTCAGCGATGCGCGCGGAATATTTGTGCTTCAGTCAGTATCAGTCACCTTGGGCGGTGCCGACGAGGCGAGGTCGAGGACGACGGTCTTGGTCTGCACGTGGTGGGTGACGGAGATGGCATCGGAGGCGTCACGAAGCTTGGCCGGGTCGCGGGCGACGAGGACGAGGTTGAGGCCGCGGCGGGCAAGCTCAGAAGGCGAGGGAGCGGCCGATGCCGGACGTCGGGCCGGTGACCACGGCCCAGGGTCCGTAACGGCGGCGCAGAAGGATCACAAGGTGGGCCAGGAGCCGGAGAGCGGCGGCGCCGAGGACGGTCAGGGAGACGAACCACCACGCGGGCTGCCGGAGAACGTCGCCGCTACCCATCTCCTTCCGCGCGGACCAGCTCGCCCAAACACCGCAACTACGGCACTAATAGCTATACACCACAGCGTCGGTACGGGGAAAATGAAGCGATAGCAGACGATGGGCCCGCTCGCTAGAAAATTTATCACAAAACGCACGTGGAGCACTTGGACACTGCTCAACTTTCTCCCGTCTTTTTGCGGTAGAAGACTAAGTGGATCGTATTTTGCTTCTACCACATAATTTACCACATTTTTTGTTGGATTCAGATTGAATTGGATAACAAACGGTTGTGAATTTGGTGATGGATATATACGATCAAGGATTCGGAACGAATACGAAGCGGGTTCAGGGTGGAAATAAGATTAGTGGGAATTGAATACTTCAATGGTTGGGAGCATGAGAGAGTGACTCTGAAACTAGCACGTGCATTTGAAGAATGCACCAATGACCTCTAAAATGTTTGCATGGCTTCTCCTTCGGTGAAATGCTATGTCTGTTACATCTCTGCTTCATTGGTTCGACGAACATATGGTGAGCTTGCTCATTGATGTAACAAAAACTGGCTAATGAGAGACTTGCAACTATATTTGTCATCCTCACATCGTATTGTTTTAAGTTTGAAAGATGCACCTGTTAATTTTTATCATTAAGTGGCGTTGTCTTACCCTAAACTGATGCAATGACTTAGAACTTTTACCTATCCAACCTGAAATTTTTGTTGTAAAGTTTTCTCCATGCATTTCGTTAATTTTGAAACTTGGTATTTCTGTAACACCAAATTTTAAATTCACGATCTTTATACATCATCATCTTCATGGCATATTTTTACATAGCATAATAGGAGTTTCAAATAATTATAGAATGTTTCAGCCTTTAATTTAATTTTGAGGGTTTAAGTTAAACCTTTCTTCTGCAGAGTGAACATGGTAGAAATTATCGATGTTTTTTTCCTCGACTTCACCGTCGCTGTCATCCAGCTTTGCCACTCCGCGTCCACTAACAATGGTAGCGGAATGCACAAGTCAGGGGGACCATTGCGCCCCCCCCCTCCCCTCCCCCGTCCGTCGGCAAACTAAGTGTGAGTAGTGTTTATTTTTTCCTGTTGTGAAGCCGACTAAACAGTAATAAGAATCATCCCACGTTTCACCACAGTCGTTGGATCTAGTAATTTATTTTTTTATACCACGGGTGGAAAATGGTTCGATGACGTGTGGGCCACGCTGCGTGGAGGTTCCACAAATCAGTGGCTGAGACCAACTCGCTTGCGTCTCCCTCCGTTTGACTCCCCCCACAGCGAGACAAAACCATCGTTCTCATGCCTGGTATTGTTTATCATTTTTGTTTTGTATGTGCAGATGAAGTCTACTACTCCCTCCGTTTATAAATATAAGATATTTTAGATTTTATACACATTCACATGTATCTAGATGTATGTGGACATGTTTAATTTGTATGTACACTTATTTAAGTTTGTATCTAGTCAACATGTGAGCAAGCTAAAACATCTTATATTAAAAAACGGAGGGAGTAGCTAGCTAGGAGGATCACTATGCGGTGAAGGAAGTGAAGTTTTACTAGGAGAAAGATGCAGCAGTATGTGATCGGTTGACTTGATAAAGTGGCTCGGTTCTGGATAGATGAGCGGGAGTTGTTTCTGGGTTTGATATCAACAACACGGCAAAGGTGAGTCCAGAACTTAGATGGCGATTCAAGCCGTCGACATTATCACCATGATTTTCTTATCATGACTTGCCTCACCCAACTAAGACCTTCTCCAATGAGGGTAAGATCAAGCATCTTTGATGGTCTCATTGATCCAAGAAATATATATAGTACTCCCTCCGTATCAAAATATAAGTCACACTTGCTCACTATCAACCATGTGTATGTAGACATGTTTTAGTGCAAGATTCATGTGAATCTTGCACTAAAACATGTCTACATACACATGGTTGATAGTGAGCAAGTGTGACTTATATTTTGATACGGAGGGAGTAGTAAATATAAAGGACATTTAGAAATCAAAAGGCATGCTCTAGTGCCATGATCGATCTATCTCGGCAACCCAAACGGGAATTAACACGTTGGTATCATATATCAACGAAAGTACTACGTTCAAAACCATCCAGTAACAATCCCGTAGAATTAAGCTAAGCATAGATATTCTGCAACTTATCAGCTAGCCAGCATGTTCCCTAGAAAAAACTGGTGTAGCCAACTAGCCCTACTTCAGAGACGGGAACTGATCAATGTCATATAGACTCGGCGGGCGAGTCTGCAGCACTACAGCCGCCACCGTGGGTTCCCGTTCCTCCTTCGCTGCAGGCGCCACCACCTGGGCCTCCTTCACCGCGGCGACCGGCTGCTGCTTCTGCTTCGCTCCATTGTTGTAATACATGCCTCCACCCTCCTGCACCCTCGCTCCGTGGGTCTTGCCCTTGCCGTAACCTTTGGACGGAGCATCTGCATCTGCACTCTTGCCGTCGTCGACGTTCTCCGCCGCCTCCTTCTCCTTGGCCTGCCTCCGCTCGAACTCCTCCTGCCTCTCCTGCCTCTGCCTGAAGATGCGCTCCCGGGCAGATGGGTAGGCGAACAGGACGCCGGTAAGATCAGTGCTGCGCGCGGGTGGCGGGGCAGGGGCAGGGATCGTAGTCTGCTTGTTCATCGTCGCCCTTGCCTTGGGAGCCGCCGCCGGAGAGGATCGGGGACCGGCTGCGGCTGCCGGTCTGGTGTTCATCCTGGGCGGCGCCTTGGAGCTGGACCTGGCAGCGGGGGCCGGAGGTGACGGTTTCTTCTTGGGCTTGGCCGCCGGCGCTGGCTTCTTCTTTGCCAGCGCGGAAGCCTGCTCTTTGTGCAGCGCGTCGAAGTCGGCGAGGCGCTTGTCGCCGGAGTCATCACCGTCGAGGAGCGCGAAAAGGTTCACGCTCGCCTTGATCGCCGCCATGACGCCGATGCGATACGATGTGATGCGATGGGCTTCTTCTTCTTCGATCGTTGCTCCTGGTGTGCGTAACCTGCATATATATACACGCGCTGAGACCTGAGTCTTGAGCGACCAACGTCCGTAGTCGAGTCTGAGTGGGAAATACTCCGGATCAAAGCCCGAAACGAAACGAGTTTGAGACCGCGCGCTCCGACTCCGAGTTCCACTTCTGGTTTCCTCTTTCCGGTACAAGGCCTTCAACGCTAGCAGCAAAAGCCCACAAGATTTACGGTGATCGACTGTAATATCCCCTACCTATCGCTTTCAGCGATCTCTAATCCGAAATCGCTCACGTAGTGCCGCTCCCTAGCCGAAGGCCCATGTACCACGGACCAGAAGAATCCTCCGCTCGCACGTTCAAATCCATAATTGAAGCATCTGAGGCCGGATCAATCGAGGATACACGACAGAAGGAATTGTTAGTTCACCTCACCTTCCCGAAGCGTGGGTTTGCTTTACTAATACTGTTCTCTCTATGCGAACCCCATCTCTTTCTCGGAAGACTGAGGTGTAGGTAAAAAAACAAAAAAAGAGTCAAATCGCACCATCTCTATAATAAGTAAATGCCTTTTTCTCTCCTGGGGTTGTCGGAATTATTCGCAATAAAATATTGGCTACAATTGAGGAGGTCTTATCAATGAAATTTCCAATGAATATCCTTTTTGTTTTACTATATTTTTACTTTTTACTAAAGTTGGATTTACGCCTAATTCACATCGAGTAGACCCTGTTATTGTGAGAATTCTTAATTCAAGAGTTGTAGGGAGGGACTTATGTCACCACAAACAGAAACTAAAGCAAGTGTTGGATTTCAAGCTGGTGTTAAAGAATATAAATTGACTTACTACACTCCGGAGTATGAAACCAAGGATACTGATATCTTGGCAGCATTCCGAGTAACTCCTCAGCCTGGGGTTCCCCCGGGCTAGAGAACATCTCGTATTTTTCTTTGCTAGTCTAACTCGAAACGAGCATGATCTATTTCTTACGTGTTTCTATATTTTTTAAGTTTTCTTGGATAATTTGTGATTTTCTAAATCCAATTTTTTTTAATTCTGCACCATTTTAAATCTAAACATGTTTGAAATCTGAACCATTTTAGAAATTGAACATTTCAAAACAAAATCAGAACCATTTAAGAAAATTAACTGCTCCTAAAAATCGGAACCATTTTCAAAAAAAATTGGGACCATTTTTTAAATCAGAACCAAATCGGAACCATTTTAAAAATGAGCATTTTTTATATATGAACCGATATCAAAATGAATATTTTCTAAAATCTGAACCATTTTCAAAAAATAAACATTTTTTAAAAGAATTTTTTTAAAAAATAGATATTTTTCAAATCTGAACCATTTTCCAAAAATGTTCATATAAAAAATATTCAGATTGATAAAAATGTTAAAATTTGAAAAGTTCAAAACTTGAAAAGTTCAAAATTTGAACAATGTTCAAATTTTCAAAAATATTTAGTTAAACAAAGAAAAGAAAATAGAAACAGAAAAGGAAACAGGAAAAAACAAACAGAAAAAAAAACGAAGGGAAAGAGAAACTCACAACTAGACAATTAAATAAGCGCAACTGGGCCGGCCCGTATAGAAATCGTATGCGGGTGATGGGAGAATAGAACTCCCTAAGAGCGTTATATAGTGTTTCTGGTTTCGTCGACACGGCCTGCAACTAAAAGCTCATCCAAACCAGAAGAAGCTTGGCCCATCATTTCGAATACAGCCGCACGTACGACTTGGTAGCTTCTCGCAGGTCCAAACACTCAATAACGCTCAAAGTTTGTCAATATATACATCGTGAAAAACGAACTACTCCTAGTTGATCCATTCATTGACGCTTGCATGCATATGTTAATCATATCTTATCGACATGAGATAACCATGATGAGTGTCGAGGATAAAACGGGATAACCATGCTCGAGCTAGCTATTAAACGGGGATAGAAACCAGTTGAACGAAAATTCGTTTTGTAGCCCGGGCTCAAATGCACCGGAAATCCCGTCCCTCCGCTTGCATCGGGATATGTTCCCATGGCCCAGCGCATCTACTTTGACCATGATTTCTAGACAGCATGTCCCTGTGGGACAGACATATACGACGTTCCAACCCGCCCGAACTCGCCGTCTCCCGTGCGCTGACGCTGGGTCCCACATGGCCTGCACGTGGATCAGATTTACCGCCCCGTCTTTGTGTTTTACTGTCCCCACCCAAGCACGGGCACAGATCTCGAGCAGAACCCATGGTTCAGATTTCCGGAGCATCTAGTCCCGGGAGCCAAATCGCCCCTCCCCGTAGCTCTTCAATTTTTTTTAGAAAGAAAGCAATCTTACCGATGAAGGTCTACGGTTAAGAGGTGTTTATTTGGATTTTTGCTAGCTTTCCGGTTTTCAGTCTCGAATTCCACCGCCGGCAATGTATGACAACCCCTGCTCTGCTGCGGTCGGCCGGTGTGGCATAGGACCGGTTTTCTCCTTTATATCGGACATACGCGCATAGTAATAACAAATAATACTTTTGGTTTGAATATTCAGAATTCTCTGCGAGGACTAGGGAGCCGATATCTTCTTTTTTCGAGAGTGATGAGCCGGTTACTTTCAATTTATCCAAAAAGCGTTGAAAAAGCCAGCCTTCCTTAACTTTGTACTGCAGGCAAGGTTGCATCATGTAGTATATACTTGATCATTCTCAGCATTTTCATATCACGATGGCCCGCTGGGTTTGCCGCAAAATGACAAGGAGCTAGTGAAGGACGAAGTGCATAGGCTGGCAGAAAAGGAACACTGAAAGGAACACTGAAAGGAGTAGGAGGTTCTTCAAAGAAACGTAGCTTTTCATACGAGTACAAAAATGGGCGCGCTCTGCTGTTTTTTTTCTTTTCTTTTGTTGAGGGTCACTCTGCTGTTAGTAGATCACCGTAAATCTTGTGGGCTTTTGCTGCCAGCGTTGTTGACGATCGTACCTTGTACCCAAAAAAAAGGAAGGAAACCAGAAGTGGAACTCGGAGTCGGAGGAGTCTCAAACTCGTTTTCGTTTCGGGCTTTGATCCGTAGTATTCCCACTCAGACTCGACTACGGACGGAGGTCGCTCAAACTCTCAGGTCTCAGCGTGTATATATATGCAGGTCACGCACACCAGGAGCAACGATCAAAGAAGAAGAAGCCCATCGCATCGCATCGGCGTCATGGCGGCGATCAAGGCGAGCGTGAACCTTTTCGCGCTCCTCGACGGCGACGACTCCGGCGACAAGCGCCTCGCCGACTTCGACGCGCTGCACAAGGAGCAGGCTTCCGCGCTGGCAAAGAAGAAGCCAGCGCCGGCGGCCAAGCCCAAGAAGAAACCGTCACCTCCGGCCCCTGCTGCCAGGTCCAACTCCAAGGCGCCGCCCAGGATGAACTCCACACCCGCAGCCGCAGCCGGTCCCCGATCGTCTGCGGCGTCAGCTCCCAAGGCAAGGGCGACGATGAACAAGCAGACTACGATCCCTGCCCCTGCCCCGCCACCCGCGCGCAGCACTGATCTTACCAGCGTCCTGTTCGCCTTCCCATCTGCCCGGGAGCGCATCTTCAGGCAGAGGCAGAGGCAGGAGGAGTTCGAGCGGAGGCAGGCCAAGGAGAAGGAGGCGGCGGAGAACGGCGACGACGGCAAGACCCACGGAGCGAGGGTGCAGCAGGGTGGAGGCATGTATTACAAGGTCTTGCCCTTGCCGTAACCTTTGGACGGAGCATCTGCAGCTGCACTCTTGCCGTCGTCGCCGTTTTCCGCCGCCTCCTTGGCCTGCCTCCGCTCGAACTCCTCCTGCCTCTCCTGCCTCTGCCTGAAGATGCGCTCCCGGGCAGATGGGTAGGCGAACAGGACGCCGGTAAGATCAGTGCCGCGCGCGGGTAGCGGGGCAGGAGCAGGGGTATTAGTCTGCTTGTTCATCGTCGCCTTTGCCTTGGGAGCCGCCGCGGCAGACGATCGGGGACCGGCTGCGGCTGCCGGTGTGGGGTTCATCCTGGGCGGCGCCTTCGAGTTGGACCTGGCAGCGGGCGCCGGAGGTGACGGTTTCTTCTTGGGCTTGGCCGCCGGCGCTGGCTTCTTCTTTGCCAGCGCGGAAGCCTGCTCCTTGTGCAGCGCGTCGAAGTCGGCGAGGCGCTTGTCGCCGGAGTCGTCACCGTCGAGGAGCGCGAAAAGGTTCACGCTCGCCTTGATCGCCGCCATGACGCCGATGCGATGGGCTTCTTCTTCTTCTTCGATCGTTGCTCCTGGTGTGCGTATCATGCATATATATACACACGCGCTGAGACCTGAGTCTTGAGCGACCTCCGTCCGTAGTCGAGTCTGAGTGGGAAATACAGTACTACGGATCAAAGCCCGAAACGAAACGAGTTTGAGACCGCGCGCTCCGACTCCGAGTTCCACTTCTGGTTTCCTCTTTCCGGTACAAGGCCTTCAACGCTAGCAGCAAAAGCCCACAAGATTTACGGTGATCGACTGTAATATCCCCTACCTATCGCTTTCAGCGAGCTCTAATCCGGACTCGCTCACGTAGTGCCGCTCCCTAGCCGAAGGCCCATGTACCACGGACCAGAAGAATCCGCCGCTCGCACGTGGGATGCTGGAGAACATCTCGTATTTTTCTTTGCTAGTCTGACTCGAAACGAGCATGATCTATTTCTTATGTGTTTCTATATTTTTTTTAAGTTTTCTTGGATAATGTATGATTTTCTAATTCCGATTTTTTTAATTCTGCACCATTTTAAATCTAAACATGTTTGAAGTCTGAACCATTTTAGAAATTGAACATTTTCAAAAAAAAATTAGAACTATTTAGGAAAATTAACTGCTCCTAAAAATCGGAACCATTTTCAAAAAAAATTGGAACCTTTTTTAAATCAGAACCAAATCGGAACCATTTTAAAAATGAGCATTTTTTATATATGAACCGATATTGACGAGGTGTTAGCTCGGCAAATCCCATGCTAGCGCACCTAGGGTTGAGAATAGGAACGAGATTGGTAGCACTGGCGATTATCTACGGCTGACAAGTAAGGATTTACCCAGGTTCAGGACCCTCGTATGGAGGTAACACCCCTACGTCCTGCTTGTCTGATTATTGATGAGTCGAACAAAGGTGTTACAAAGGTGTTCTGAGGCTAGAGTTGCGTGTATGCTATTGATCGTGTCCTTGATCGGGGACCCTCCCAGCCTTTATATAGGAGGCTGGGTCTCGGGTAACCGACTAGGATTACAGATTTGGCAAGTCTAAACCGACTTAAACTACGTCTAACTTAGAGAGCAATCCTTCCTTGCGGGTCCTTCATGGGTCTTGGTCTTGTTACCTTGATGGGCCTCATATACGTGCACCAGGTATCCTCACAGTGGGTCACCCGAAGGGTAGGCCCACGTCAGTAGCCCCCGAGTGCCTGGCTGACTCGAAGATTCGGGCAGGGACTCCTCCGTAAATGCACGCCTTATCTTGCTCGGATATTTACTCAGTCGACAAATATTTCGACTGATCACTGACTGCTGTGCTGGAGCCAACTTTTAATTCGACCAATTCTCTGAGCAGTTCATACTGCCTTTATGACATGTTTTGGGGATATGACATAGTAGGCCTGGTACACTCGACGGATCGGGACCAGTTAACTGCTCTTGGGCAAAACCTTACTAGCCTACATCAAATTCGAGTCCCCAGACTCGAACCCGGAATCGACTGGCCAGGACCGACTCAGGCCGCGGAGGTCTTAGAGTCGACCTGCAGTATAACTGTTAAGGGTACCTAGCGCGTCCGCCAGGATTTTCTTCGTGTCGTCTGACACGAAAAACTTCAGAGCTAACGCAGTATGTGCGTGCCCCGGCCCACTCGACGGATCGAAGAGTCTTACCTATGCACCATGTGTGCAGCTTCCAAGGGTCGAAGATACATCTTGGGGAGATTGTGATCTGATTTGCATTATGCGTACAGCGAAGTAGCTGACTCGAACTTTATTCGACTGAACATGATACCTTTTGCTTTGACTATCGGGTGCGCGTCAGCGCTCCCGATGGGAGTAGCCCCCGAGATTATTCTTAATTGTTTGCAGTTGAGGATAATCTCACTCGAAAAATTTGAAACAGTCGACTAAATGTCGAGTCGCTCCCGATGGGAGTGTTTTGTGCATAGTGGTGTAACCCGAATAATCTCTTACTTTTCCACTCTCCCTCATGACATCAGGGATGACGTTGGTTGGCGACTGCGCCATCTGACAAACAATACCACGCGCCGCGTGACAGATGGGACGTGACATGCGGGCCCCAATTGACAGTGTTGACCAAACGGCGACGCCTGTTTTGATGGGACTTGACCGCCTGGCGCGATTTTCACGGCGTGCGTGATGATGATCCCTCGTTTTTCGCGCGTAGTGGGCGGAGTGGCCGGCGACGTTTGCCCTCTTATGCTGCCACGTGTACGGCCAGATATGCCTTTGCGCGTGAGGCCCGTTTTGCACGGTTGTGATTTGAGGGCCCATATGGTAAATAGCGCAGCGGTGAAGGAATTTACTCACTTGCCATTTGCTTCCGCCGCCGCTTCCTCTGCATCTTCCTCCTTGCGCTCTTGCCATTGCTCTGCCTCGCACTCTCCACAGATTTTGCGCGCCATGGCCAAGGGAGACAAGCGTAAGAAGGGTGCCGCCGATGCGGCTGCTGCCACCAAGGCTGCTCCGGCCACCACCTCCACAAGCACTGCGGCCCCCTTGAGCAAGAAGGCCGGCGACTGGTCGCGGTCGGAGATCACGGTATCCAGGATCAATGGATATCGCCGCGACGGCCTGCTGCCATCGGCGGATGTGCTGCCCACGCGCATCCCCGGTGACGAGGTAACCCCAGCACCCAAGGAGCACGAGCGCGTCTGCTTCCACGACTTCGTGGTCAGGGGCCTCTCCTTCCCCATTCACGATTTTCTGCGTGCACTGATGTACGCCTACAAGGTGCAACTGCATGATTTGTCCCCCAACGCTATCATGCATGTTGCTTTTTTGTTGTTCTTTGTGAATGCTTTTTGGGCGTTCACCCGCATTGGGGTCTTTGGAAAAGATCTTCAATGTGAGGAGGAATGCGGGTGCTGGTGGAGTCTACACCGTGGGTGGACTCATCATCCAAGCCCGCAAAGAAGTCGAGTATTTCGACATTCGCCTTGTCGACTCCGCGCAGAACTGGCGCAAGAAGTGGTTCTACTTCACCTCTCAGCAAGAGGGGCTGCCAGCTTTTGTCGAGCAGACGCCGTTGGTGAAGACCCGAGCGTGGTTGCACCAAACCACAGCGGCGGAGGAGGCGGAGGCCAAACCTCTGATGGAGAAGCTCGAAGAGCTGATGAAGACCAAAGGCCGCGTCGTCAGCGGCCTTCATCTGATTTCGACCTTCATCAAGAGAGACGTGCAGCCGCTGCGGGTGCGGGTGCACCCGATGTGGGAGTTCCAGGGCGTGAATGACCCGACCCGCCTGACGACTGATCCTTTGCCTGTGAAGAAAGCGGTGGAGGACCGGGTCCGTGCCATCACCAAGCTGACGAGGAACGACCCGTGTCCACTTGACTGCCCAGTGGATCCCTATGACAGTGAACACCCACTTCCTGAGGTATGCATTCATGCTTTTTGCCGAACTTGCTCTCTGTGTTTATGCACAATCACTCGAAAAGTAAGTTTGCATGATGTTTATGTAGGGTCACCCTTCCTTTGTTAGTCTGCCTCCACTGCCTGAAGGTGGAGAAAATTCTGAGGTGGAGGTGCTGGATGTGGATGTGGAGGAGGAGATTCTCTGGCCTCCGCCCACACACCTGAAAGGGCGAGGGATCGGAGCAAGAGGAGGAGGAAGAACAGGGGCTAGCTCGCAAGAAGCGTCGCCTGAAGAAGGCTACTGCCACCTCTGCCAACCCGCAACCAGAGCTCCCACCCGAGCTGGAGGATGACGACGCGAGTTCGTCTTCCCCTATTGCAAGGGATCCTGTTGCTGTGGCGCCTCTGCGCATGGCGCCTCCGTCCAGTATGCCCGGGTTCACCAGACTCGTCGATGTCCATAGCCTTGTGGACAGTGACGACGATGATGCCAGGTACGACTTTTCTTTGCTTGCTGTGTCATGTTTTGTATCGTGCTTCTCTGTCTTACTGTTTTTATTTTCGGGTGATGTCGTGCTTCAGTCCTATGAGGGATGATGCCCGCAGGACGTCACTCCTCCAGTTGCCCCAGAGGTGAGCCCTGCAACTGAAGAAGTGGCCCGGGTCGAGTCACAGCCTGCAGCTGTGGCGAGTGCGCCTCTGGCTCCTCCGGAGCTCACGCCTTCCACCTCGGGCACAGCCTCACCTCTGCCTCGTGACCACGTGAGTATTTTGCTTGATTTTGCTATCGGGTGCGCGTCAGCGCTCCCGATGGGAGTAGCCCCCGAGGCTATAGGCAACTAGTATAGTTGGCTATAGGCTCAAAGAAACCTCTTCCCATTTTTCTGTTGTGCTAAATTTTTGCTGGGCAGCCCTTCATCCTCCGTATGATGGAGGACGCCGCCACATACGTGCGAATGGAGGAGGAGCGCGACCAGCTTCGACTGAAGATGGACGAGGCAGCCCGTAAGTGTTTTCTACTTGGTTTCGTTCCCCTTTTTTTGCGCGCGAGGTGAACTGATGGTTTTGCAGGTGAGCACAAGGCTGCACTCAATCGCGTTCGGGAACTTGAGGACTCACTCAAGTCCCAACGCGAGGACGCGGAGCGTAAGGCACAACAGGCGAAGGAGTCTGAAGGTCTTCAGACGGCGCGACTTCGCGCTATTGCGGACGTGATTGAAGGTACTTTCGAGTGCAATTTTGCATATGTCAACCTTGTTTGTTTTGCTGCTAACTCAATGGTCATTTGCTTATTAGGTGCCCTCGACATGAAGCCCACACCCGAAAGCGCGGATGGCGACTCACTCGAAAGTGCCGTCGGCGCTTTTGATTTGCTGTGTGCCCGAGTCAAAGACCGCCTGAGCTAGTCGAAAGGGGCCCTCGCTGCTGTCTATCGGAGCATCTTCCCCGAAGGAGATGTTCCTTCGTCGACTGAGGAGCTGATCCAGCTTTTTGGCCCAGGATCTTCGACCTTGGCGGACTTCGTGCGCACATAGACGGTATGTGGCTCGGAGTCCGCATTTATGCTGATGCAGCTGCATGGGGTTGTCGCGGATTTTGAGAAGATCGTGTCCGGCTTTCCCAAGAAAGCCGAAATGCCTTCGACTCCCCTGGAAGCCATCAAAGAACGATCAGCCCAACTAGGGGTAGGACATGATCGCCATGATGGAGAAATGGGCGGCTACTGCTGCCGCACGCGCCGCTCGTGATTCTAGGGCTAGGTCCGAGTCAGCGTCTTTGGGTGTAGCTTCGAGTGCTACTTTTGGTTATGCTTGTAAAGAACTCGTGCTTTGATGAATATGAAGTTATCTTTTGCGATCATCTTTTTTTCGATTGTTCTCTTGGGGTCTGAGCCCCCGAGTATATTTTGCGACTCCTGGCTTAAGGATGCTTCTCATGCTTGTTGCCTCGTTGTTTCTAACAGCGTGGGACGGCTGCCGTGCCTGAGGCTTCATCTGCTACTGCTTCCTCTCAGCCCCCAAAGCGCAGCAGGAATGACCAAAAGCTCATCGACTGGATGACCAATCGAATCACAAAGCTGGACGCAGATTTGGTGGCTGTGCGAAGCGAGTTGGAGGCGCTGAAGTCGAAGCCGTCACCTTCATCCGAGCGGGAGGATTTTTTGCTTGCTGAATTAGAGAATGTGAATCAACAATTGGAGTGTAAGTTCACCTTGAACAATGTTTGAGTTTGCGTTGTTTTGCCTTGCGAGTAACTTGAGATGTTGCTTTTTGCAGGTGTTTGCTTCGACCAGCACAAAGAGGAGATTCGAGTGCGTGATCGGCTGGATGGTTATGCTAGCAGCGCCCAGTATTCCACCCACTCCTTCTGGTCAGACAGGGCCAGGGGTCAAATACTGGCCACACTTCTGGATCGTTCTTGGCACACCGCCATTTTGCTGGAAATCTGCAGGCGAGCCTTGGCTCGGGTGCATCGCTCGTTGTTTCCCATGAACGAGCAACCCGAAGGCTTGGCCGAGCTTCTAAAAAGGTTCCGCCAAGGCAACGCAATCAAAAGATTTGTGTGAGAGCAGCTTATTGGTGGAGCCAACGTTGCGCTCGGGTGGATCCGTTCGCACTTTCCGGGCTTCGACTTCCAAAGGATCGCTGCAGGACCAGCACCTGTACCTGGTGGCGGGCCTGTGCCAATGCAGGAGCACTACCAGGCGACCCGAGCAGATGCTTTGGTGATAATACACAAGGTTTTGAAGGAAGAGAAGAATTGGGTTGAGCCGAAAGAGGAACCAGCCGAATAGGCTAGTGTATTTGTAATGTTATACTTGTATAGTTTGCGTAAATCTTTATTGTTTGTACAGAGGGCGAGCCCCCGAGCATTTTTGAGTGAACGAAATTTATTTGTTGTGTAACTTGAGCGACTCAGCCCCCGAGTCATCGAGTGCACTGAAGTATGTTGTTTTTGCAAGATCAGCAAATGGACCAGCCCCTGAGCCTTCGAGTGCTGCCCGCGAAGTACTGGGATTTTAGCGACCTAGCCCCCGAGTCTTCGAGTGTAGCTAAGGTTTTATTGCGTTTTATCGTATGATGCCGTCCTCGAGTATTCGGGCGTGACTAACCAGTTTTGCGAGTATGCATATGCAAAGAGATAAATAAGAGGAACATTGATTTTATTCCACTTTTTGTAAGCTGCAGGCCGCCTCATTAAAAACCTTCCAGCCCCCTTAGGTACCCTGGTAAGGAAAAGAGCGCGTCTGAAACCTGCAGCTATCCGACATATGGCCTATTACATTTGATGACTGAACAGTCTAAGCATAGAAACGGCGCAGCTGCGCAACGTTCCACGGATTGTGAGAGGGTTCTCCCGTCTTCGCATGCTTCAGTCGATAAGCTCCACCGTCGATGACCTCCGTCACGATGAAGGGTCCCTCCCATGGAGAGGCGAGCTTGTGCACTTTCTTCTGCTTCAGGCGAAGGACCAGGTCACCCACCGCAAAAGATCGAGTGCGCAGTCGACGGCTATGATAGTTACGGAGGCTCTGCTGGTAAACAGCTGTTCGCGGGCCTCGTCCAATGTGTCGACGCCGTCTTCGAGTGCTTCGTCCGCGTCATTCTCGTCGTATGCAGTGACTCTTGGTGCGTCGAATCGAATGTCGAACGGCAAGACTGCTTCTGCTCCGTACACCATGAAGAAGGGCGTGTACTGTGTCGACCTGTAGCTTTTCTGGGTCCGCCTCGATGCCTCTGGCGGAAACAAGGTAACCCAAAAGTTGTCCGGCTAGGACGCCAAAGACACACTTTTTGGGATTGAGCTTGATCTTTGTGACACCCCTCCCTGGCACATATCACCAGAGAGGCGGTCGTCCCGTGCGCCAGCCCAGGATATCTGGCCGCACGTCGCGACAGTGCAACATAGTGGTAATCATTACACAATCAGGCACAAGAAGTGCTACAAATGGTTTACAAGGCCATCAAGGCATGACCAAAATGTCAAGCCGAGCATGGCTCAGGACAGAGATTAACTGGCAGCGGAAGACGACTATGGCAACGGCTTGGAGCGGCTCCACTCCACAGGCATCTGGCTGGGCTACTGATCCTAGCACGCTCTGGCTCCAAATCCTTGCTAAGGTAGAAGATGAATCCTCGCCAATATCTGGCCAAAACACGAGGCCCGTGAGTACATTGAATATGTACTCAGCAAGAATCACCACTTACTACAAACAATCCAACAATCATGCAGCAAGACATACGTTGGAAACAAAATCTACACAGGGCAAGAGTCTACTCTATGTACATGACATAAAAGTAGCATGGCATCACAAGCAAAACATGGCATAAGCAAACAATGGGGGGTATCACCAGTACAGAGTCCAAGCCAGGAGGGGTTGGATCGTGTACCGGTAATCAAACAAAGAGCTTACCTGTGACGAGTAGACGAGTGTACCAGTCGGTACCAAAACACACATCACCTGTGATCACTGCTAGGCCCAACGGCCTTGCCACCTATGGCAAACTGCTAGGCTCACTGGCCTTACCTTTCCACTTCGGGCATGCACGGTTGATGTTGGCTCCGGCCTACCTATAGGCTTCCAACGCACCACACCGCCACCCCATTCACCTCACAAGTAACATTCCCTGCATCATCTTATTGTTCATTTAGTGTAATCAGGTTGTTCATCTTTCTTTCAAACAAATCTTAAGTTTAACCTCTGGACACGACGAGGACACACAGTGTGACCGACACTGAACTGTTGTTCCATAACCTTGGAACGAGGCTAGATATCCAGATTTGACACTCTCGAGAGGTTGCAGTTACCACCCATCTAATTGCACCTTACTTAGCAAGGGCAAGATACACTTAAATAACCGTTCCCGCTATCAAGACACTCCCTGTATAGCCACCGACATATCTCTACGCCTTATGCAGAAGTGAATCCGGCACGTCCCCAACTATGGGCAACGCCTAGCTCCGGAACCTTCGTAAGACTAGCCCCGACCAACTATGGTAACCGACTAGACTTGCCAAAAGGGTGGCATCAAGGGAGGCTCAATAGGTTACGTAGGTCAAGGCCCGCCCATATGAGCGACAGTGGTAGTGCTTTCGATGTTCAGATTAGTGGCACCGTGGACTGACCCTATCGTTGTTTGGAGGGTTGTTTCATTTATTCAAGTTTTATCACAACAAGTCCAACCAACAGAGGATTAGTTCAACACAATAAACACAATATCAATCTCACATAACAACAAACAACAAGACAATAGCAACACAAAGTAAGCACATCATAATATCAGCAGAGAAAGACATAACACTTGCATGAATAAATAACCACATAACAATAATAATACCCGGGTGACTGTGGCGGGCAACCCGGCCGGTGTCACACGGGGGTTAGTGTCACAGAATAACAATAAGAATACCCGGGTGACTGTGGCGGGCAACCCGGCCGGTGTCACTCGGGGGTTAGTAACACTGAAGAATAATAAAAATACCCGAGTGACTGTGGCGGGCAACCCGGCCGGTGTCACACGGGGGTTAGTATAATAATATAGCACAGGCGGAGTCTGTTACGCATCCGTTCCTCCACGCGCAAGTCTTTGGCGGCGTTTTCGTCCGACCGTTGACCAGGAAGTGGGGAGTTGGGCATATAGTCTCCAAAACTAAACCGAAAAGCAATCATAAGAATGAGAGAGCACCCATTCCACTCGAGGGTTCCCTCGACGTGGTGTCAGAAATCTCGGCGAAAAGATCCACTGGAAAGTCAGCTCCCATGCGTCGCAGTCCGGTTGGTCGATGCCAACCATATTTGACGGTGGGACAAGGCAACTAACTCTTTTGGCGAATGCCCCCAACCCCGAGGATCATAAGACGACATTCGTCCGCTCCTCACCTCGGCGAAGAGGAAAGAACCAAACAAACAACGCATGTTTATTTTTGTTATTTAGTTGTCAAAGCCACGCAAGTGCGAGGCGCACAGATGATTCATACAACAATCTAATGCACAAGGATGACAGGCATAACGATGAACAGAATAACGATATGTAACATAGTATCAAACAGGTACCCACACACATAGCATCAAAGCAGTAACAAACAAGCATTGCGGGATTGGTCACAGCAAGGGTTTGGCTTGCATGCGACGACGGGGATCCACCGGGTTTGGAGAGGTCGGGGTGATTCCGCGGCGTCGGGGGGTCGATCGCCGCTTCCCACGGACTCCGGAATGCATCCAGACGAGGGCACCCCAAAAACTATCTTGGAAAAAGTTGAAACCAGTACCACTGGTTAGAGCTCGTCGAAACAAAAGTTTAGGAATTTGAAACGCCTCGATCGGAGCTACGGGGTGGGAGAAATCGACGTGCGAATAATAGCTAATTGCCGCTCACCTGAAAAAAACAGAAAATAGACGGCGGGGAAAAAAACTATTCGGGCCGCTTCTCTGCGTGGCTGGGCCGTCGCTGGGCCGAACGGCCCGTTGCGCTACTGGGCAGTGGCCAGCTGGGCTGGGCTGGTCCGGTGCTCTGCCGGGCTACTCACTGGAAGGAGAAGAAAAAAAAGAACGGATCGATCCACCGATCCATCCAGCGTTGACCCGCAGGTTCTGCTCGTCCCAGCGCACGGAAGCTCGCCGGAGCGGGCGGCTCGGCGCGCCGGCCGGCCGGCCGACGGCGGGGACGGTGTGGAGGCGGTGGGGGCCGCGACCCGGAGGAGATGGGGCGGCCTCGCGTGCTCGGCCGGGCTGCGGTCTTCGTCTTCCTCGACGCGGGGAGCACGGCGCCTCGGCTGGAGAGTACGGGCAGGGGAGGGGCACAGCGCTCGGGCTCGCTGGAGGGGTCAGGGGGCCGGGGAACGGCGACGCCCGCGAGCTCGTCTTCCACGCACGGGAAGCTCGTGAGGGCACGGGGTTCGTCGGTGCAGCAAGCTAGGGGGGCCGTGGCGCTGGGAGACGGCGGGGTCGGAGCGGCGGCGGCGCACCGCGTCCGGGGGAGGAGGCACGCGCGGCAACCGCGGCTCCAGGAGCTCCTCTCCAAGGCCATGGCGACCGCACGGTTCGAGCAAGAACTCGACGCTCCCGTGCTCCTCTTGGTTGGCTAGCAAGGGCAGGGGAGGGTGAGCAAGTGGTGGTGTGGCTGAGGGAGATGCTCGAGCAGGGGAGGGAAGAGTGAGAGTGCTGGGGGCGAGTGGGTTCGGCTGCTCTCCAAATAGGCAGGGGCAAGGGGATGTCGGCATGGACGGTGCGCCGGTGCAACGGTCTGCCTCCAAGCAATCAATGGCAAGGGTAGGAACGGGGAGGGATGGTGAGCTGGTTGCGCAGTGGCGCACGTGTGTGCACTGCAGCGGTAGGATCAGCCACCGTCCACCGCAGTAATCGGAGGTTAGGGTTTAAGCAAAGCGCGCGTCCAGGACGCGACACGGGCGACATCGGCGCGTTCCCGACGACTCGGGACACCAAATGGAACAAGGTTTCCACCGCTGGGTTCGTAACGACAAGGACAACATAGCAAAACAAGAATCGCTCCCGGATTCTAAACTTTTCAAACTAGATTTTCCGGAAAGCCAAACGCACAGAAGGTGCTCGATGAATGTTCTGCAAGAAAAAGGTTGTCCAAATGATCCCAAATTTCACTACTGGGTTTATTTGGTACAAGGAGGGTGTCTATGGAGTTTGAGATCAATTGGACACAGGGAAGTTGATCAAATAATCACGGGTGTCAGAGTGGTTCGTGGATCACCGGGAAATTTTGAGAGAGCAACTCCCAAGTCAAATCATTCGCAAAGATTTGAAGAAAATATTTCGGATAAGAGGAAAAAGTTTTTCAGGTGTCGGAAAAACACCACTAAAATTAGGTTCCAAATTTTCGGGGTGTTACAGACCTTCCCCCCTTAACAAGAATCTCGTCCCGAGATTCGGGGAGTTATACAAGATAATTCTTGTATGATCCATTTATACCCCTACTTAAAAACTTTTTCTACAAAATAACAGGATTTTGACACCCAAACAGATCGGCACACAACAAGATGCATCTAGAGATGGCATGGCAGGGGCTCACTCAATCAATCAACATAGGATCTACTGGCAGGTTTATAAAAAGACTAAATCTCAGGTTTCGCACAAACATAGCAAGGTCAAACAAGATCTACAACCAAACTAACAAGATCAACTGGGGTGGGTAAGAACTCAAAAACCTTTATAAACAAAAGGCAGGGATATGCTAATCATAACCTTCTCCTAAGGTTTTATTTTTGAAGAGTTATACACACACGACAGGTGCACCTTCCATGTGCGTACAACAAAAGGTTTTATTTTCGCAAAGCTATACATACATGGCAGGTGCCCCTTTCATGTATATACAGGTTTGGAAAAAGAAACAAGGTTTGTTTTCAAACAACGATGTTCGCGCCACAAGAGTGGGATCACAAACACCAAAATTTTGTGGGATAGAGCCATTCCCAAAATTTGTTTTTGCAAAGAAATTTTCCCTATAGAACTCCGGGATACGAGGAAAATAACACGTCTCGGGGTACCTCTTCACGTTGAAGTAGTCGCGGTGCCCCAGTTGGAGTAGGACTTGCGTCATCAAATTTCGGGAGTTGTCCATCTGTGTACAGTTCGTGTCTTGCAGCAAGATTAAATGGCAGGGATACCCGCATGGGTAGAAGAATTTCTACTAGTAGCAAAATATCCTTTTCATAAAATATTTCTGCATTTTATGGCCCAAAACAAAACGGCTGCGGCAGTATGGCATAATCATTTCAACCATACCGCATAGGCAAGCACCAGCAAACAAACTCTAAATAACAAAGCAAAATTTTCTCCACTTATATGCGACACGCAAAACATCCAAGTGATGAACCATGTATAGCAACAAGCAGATGATTTTCCCAACCTACACACAAGTCAGCAATAAGCAAGCCGGGTACCGTGGAGTACGGTATGAAATATTCCCACTTAATGGCTAACTTGTGCAACACACGCAAAAATACTTTTCTTACTTGAAATAGTCCCAATCAAAGTTTGTATTAATTTCACAAGCGGGTATATGCGTCTGGGTTCACATATACCACCCTTGTTTTTAGGTGATGTGTCGTTTCTTCAAAACTTTTCAACTGAAGAAAAGGACATGATATTCCGTCACACGTCAACCAAGTGGTTAACAAGGGAATCAGAACACCAAGTTTCATTACGGCTGATTCGACATCAACCGGAAAGCAGACAACAAACCTTACACTACAAGCCAACACAAGAAAAACAAACAACCTCACTGATTCTCACCTACCACATACCAGCGCCGCTCAGGCTAACTAAACACGGGTTCTACTCCGCTTGACGGCCTCTGGTAGTTGGGAGAGCACGGCCGAGACGAAGAGTGGTGTCCACATCTCCATCTCCCGCGGGGTGGGGAATTGCAGGCACGCCTTCGAGGATTATACCTCCTGCTTGGGGGTACTGTTGGACTGGGGCTAGTGCTTGTGTCCTAGAGGCATCAAGACTGGATTCCAGCAAATCATCTGGGAACGGGTGTCCTGTACTCTGAGCTGGCCCAAGGTTGAGGTTAGGTAGGTTCCCTGCTCGACGCAGTTGCATGCGAGCACGACCGAGGTTGCGCCTTGTGGTGAAGAGTTCATCCCTCAGTGAATGGCAAAACTTTGTCATTGTAGCCCCGTAGGTGACCAGGGTGATAACGGCAGGGTCGACTTCTTTTCTAATGGAAGTTTGGACAGCCTCCGCACCAGACTGGGGTCTGGCTGGGAGAAGGTGGAAAGCTCGACTTTCCGCCATTGCCGGTTCTGAATACCGCAGGCGGACGAGACCTTCCCAGGCTGCTACTTGGATGGCTTGAGGAAGAGTGGGCATGCTCCAACCTTGGATCACGTAAGGCTGACTTGTGCCCAACGGACACGAGCCGATATGCACGTCTGCTCGAAATTCACTCCCAGCAGACGAGAGTGAGTTCTCGAACACCACATATCGGGGGCGAGCAGGCCTGCCAAGAAGATCACAGACGGCCTTCCAAAGCATCAGTGGAAATCCGCTATGATCCTCGGCAGTGGTTTCTAGGATGACCTGGGGGTTCGCCATCGGATTATTTTGGCTCTGGTTGTAGGATGAGGTAAGAACGCGGGATTCCTTTGCGGGATCCTGCTTCAAGAGAGCTGGGTTGCCAAGGTTAGCAGGCGAGGGTGGGGATAAACGGCAGCTAGGACAGGGTCTCATATACTGGGTTGTGTCGGCTCCTTCTCTTGGAAGAAACCGGCGAGCCTCTCTCAGGGAATGGGACAAGTCCTACTGCACCTTACTGTGGACCGACACCAGCCATGCCGGTTAGGCGGAGATGGGTTAAATCCATCGGGCTCACTGTAGGGCAAAAGTAAGGCTGGGTTTTCCATGCTAGGGTAGTCTACAGCCAGCCTGGTGCTCTGATACCACCTCTGTGACACCCCTCCCTGGCACATATCACCAGAGAGGCGGTCGTCCCGTGCGCCAGCCCAGGATATCTGGCCGCACGTCGCGACAGTGCAACATAGTGGTAATCATTACACAATCAGGCACAAGAAGTGCTACAAATGGTTTACAAGGCCATCAAGGCATGACCAAAATGTCAAGCCGAGCATGGCTCAGGACAGAGATTAACTGGCAGCGGAAGACGACTATGGCAACGGCTTGGAGTGGCTCCACTCCACAGGCATCTGGCTGGGCTACTGATCCTAGCACGCTCTGTCTCCAAATCCTTGCTAAGGTAGAAGATGAATCCTCGCCAATATCTGGCCAAAACACGAGGCCCGTGAGTACATTGAATATGTACTCAGCAAGAATCACCACTTACTACAAACAATCCAACAATCATGCAGCAAGACATACGTTGGAAACAAAATCTACACAGGGCAAGAGTCTACTCTATGTACATGACATAAAAGTAGCATGGCATCACAAGCAAAACATGGCATAAGCAAACAATGGGGGTATCACCAGTACAGAGTCCAAGCCAGGAGGGGTTGGATCGTGTACCGGTAATCAAAAAAGAGCTTACCTGTGACGAGTAGACGAGTGTACCAGTCGGTACCAAAACACACATCACCTGTGATCACTGCTAGGCCCAACGGCCTTGCCACCTATGGCAAACTGCTAGGCTCACTGGCCTTACCTTTCCACTTCGGGCATGCACGGTTGATGTTGGCTCCGGCCTACCTATAGGCTTCCAACGCACCACACCGCCACCCCATTCACCTCACAAGTAACATTCCCTGCATCATCTTATTGTTCATTTAGTGTAATCAGGTTGTTCATCTTTCTTTCAAACAAATCTTAAGTTTAACCTCCGGACACGACGAGGACACACAGTGTGACCGACACTGAACTGTTGTTCCATAACCTTGGAACGAGGCTAGATATCCAGATTTGACACTCTCGAGAGGTTGCAGTTACCACCCATCTAATTGCACCTTACTTAGCAAGGGCAAGATACACTTACATAACCGTTCCCGCTATCAAGACACTCCCTGTATAGCCACCGACATATCTCTACGCCTTATGCAGAAGTGAATCCGGCACGTCCCCAACTATGGGCAACGCCTAGCTCCGGAACCTTCGCAAGACTAGCCCCGACCAACTATGGTAACCGACTAGACTTGCCAAAAGGGTGGCATCAAGGGAGGCTCAATAGGTTACGTAGGTCAAGGCCCGCCCATATGAGCGACAGTGGTAGTGCTTTCGATGTTCAGATTAGTGGCACCGTGGACTGACCCTATCGTTGTTTGGAGGGTTGTTTCATTTATTCAAGTTTTATCACAACAAGTCCAACCAACAGAGGATTAGTTCAACACAATAAACACAATATCAATCTCACATAACAACAAACAACAAGACAATAGCAACACAAAGTAAGCACATCATAATATCAGCAGAGAAAGACATAACACTTGCATGAATAAATAACCACATAACAATAATAATACCCGGGTGACTGTGGCGGGCAACCCGGCCGGTGTCACACGGGGGTTAGTGTCACAGAATAACAATAAGAATACCCGGGTGACTGTGGCGGGCAACCCGGCCGGTGTCACTCGGGGGTTAGTAACACTGAAGAATAATAAAAATACCCGAGTGACTGTGGCGGGCAACCCGGCCGGTGTCACACGGGGGTTAGTATAATAATATAGCACAGGCGGAGTCTGTTACGCATCCGTTCCTCCACGCGCAAGTCTTTGGCGGCGTTTTCGTCCGACCGTTGACCAGGAAGTGGGGAGTTGGGCATATAGTCTCCAAAACTAAACCGAAAAGCAATCATAAGAATGAGAGAGCACCCATTCCACTCGAGGGTTCCCTCGACGTGGTGTCAGCAATCTCGGCGAAAAGATCCACTGGAAAGTCAGCTCCCATGCGTCGCAGTCCGGTTGGTCGATGCCAACCATATTTGACGGTGGGACAAGGCAACTAACTCTTTTGGCGAATGCCCCCAACCCCGAGGATCATAAGACGACATTCGTCCGCTCCTCACCTCGGCGAAGAGGAAAGAACCAAACAAACAACGCATGTTTATTTTTGTTATTTAGTTGTCAAAGCCACGCAAGTGCGAGGCGCACAGATGATTCATACAACAATCTAATGCACAAGGATGACAGGCATAACGATGAACAGAATAACGATATGTAACATAGTATCAAACAGGTACCCACACACATAGCATCAAAGCAGTAACAAACAAGCATTGCGGGATTGGTCATAGCAAGGGTTTGGCTTGCCTGCGACGACGGGGATCCACCGGGTTTGGAGAGGTCGGGGTGATTCCGCGGCGTCGGGGGGTCGATCGCCGCTTCCCACGGACTCCGGAATGCATCCAGACGAGGGCACCCCAAAAACTATCTTGGAAAAAGTTGAAACCAGTACCACTGGTTAGAGCTCGTCGAAACAAAAGTTTAGGAATTTGAAACGCCTCGATCGGAGCTACGGGGTGGGAGAAATCGACGTGCGAATAATAGCTAATTGCCGCTCACCTGAAAAAAACAGAAAATAGACGGCGGGGAAAAAAACTATTCGGGCCGCTTCTCTGCGTGGCTGGGCCGTCGCTGGGCCGAACGGCCCGTTGCGCTACTGGGCAGTGGCCAGCTGGGCTGGGCTGGTCCGGTGCTCTGCCGGGCTGCTCACTGGAAGGAGAAGAAAAAAAAGAACGGATCGATCCACCGATCCATCCAGCGTTGACCCGCAGGTTCTGCTCGTCCCAGCGCACGGAAGCTCGCCGGAGCGGGCGGCTCGGCGCGCCGGCCGGCCGGCCGACGGCGGGGACGGAGTGGAGGCGGTGGGGGCCGCGACCCGGAGGAGATGGGGCGGCCTCGCGTGCTCGGCCGGGCTGCGGTCTTCGTCTTCCTCGACGCGGGGAGCACGGCGCCTCGGCTGGAGAGTACGGGCAGGGGAGGGGCACAGCACTCGGGCTCGCTGGAGGGGTCAGGGGGCCGGGGAACGGCGACGCCCGCGAGCTCGTCTTCCACGCACGGGAAGCTCGTGAGGGCACGGGGTTCGTCGGTGCAGCAAGCTAGGGGGGCCGTGGCGCTGGGAGACGGCGGGGTCGGAGCGGCGGCGGCGCACCGCGTCCGGGGGAGGAGGCACGCGCGGCAACCGCGGCTCCAGGAGCTCCTCTCCAAGGCCATGGCGACCGCACGGTTCGAACAAGAACTCGACGCTCCCGTGCTCCTCTTGGTTGGCTAGCAAGGGCAGGGGAGGGTGAGCAAGTGGTGGTGTGGCTGAGGGAGATGCTCGAGCAGGGGAGGGAAGAGTGAGAGTGCTGGGGGCGAGTGGGTTCGGCTGCTCTCCAAATAGGCAGGGGCAAGGGGATGTCGGCATGGACGGTGCGCCGGTGCAACGGTCTGCCTCCAAGCAATCAATGGCAAGGGTAGGAACGGGGAGGGATGGTGAGCTGGTTGCGCAGTGGCGCACGTGTGTGCACTGCAGCGGTAGGATCAGCCACCGTCCACCGCAGTAATCGGAGGTTAGGGTTTAAGCAAAGCGCGCGTCCAGGACGCGACACGGGCGACATCGGCGCGTTCCCGACGACTCGGGACACCAAATGGAACAAGGTTTCCACCGCTGGGTTCGTAACGACAAGGACAACATAGCAAAACAAGAATCGCTCCCGGATTCTAAACTTTTCAAACTAGATTTTCCGGAAAGCCAAACGCACAGAAGGTGCTCGATGAATGTTCAGCAAGAAAAAGGTTGTCCAAATGATCCCAAATTTCACTACTGGGTTTATTTGGTACAAGGAGGGTGTCTATGGAGTTTGAGATCAATTGGACACAGGGAAGTTGATCAAATAATCACGGGTGTCAGAGTGGTTCGTGGATCACCGGGAAATTTTGAGAGAGCAACTCCCAAGTCAAATCATTCGCAAAGATTTGAAGAAAATATTTCAGATAAGAGGAAAAAGTTTTTCAGGTGTCGGAAAAACACCACTAAAATTAGGTTCCAAATTTTCGGGGTGTTACAATCTTGTAGTGCTTCAGGTTGGCGAAGGTCTCGCGCAAATCGTCGAGGAGTGTCAACTCCTTTTTTGTTTTGATGACGATGTCATCGACGTAGACTTGGACGTTGCGCCCAATTTGCTTCTTGAGGCAATTTTGCATCATACGCTGGTACGTAGCACCCGCGTTCTTGAGCCGAAGGGCATAGTTGTGTAGCAGTAGACGCCGTAAGGGGTGATGAAGGCAGTCTTGTCTTCATCTTCTTCTCTCATCCGAATCTGGTTATAGCCCGAATAGGCATCCAGGAAGGATAGGCGCTCGCATCCCGCCGTTGAGTCGACAATCTGGTCGATACGCGGCAAGGGGAAGTGGTCCTTGGGACATCATTTGTTGAGGGAGGTAAAATCGACGCACATGCGAAGGACAGTCGAATTTTTCTTTGGCACCAGGACAGGGTTGGCAACCCAGTCAGATTTCTTGATCTCCCGAATGAATTTTGCGTCGAGTAATCTGTCCACTTCTTCTCCGATAGCTACGCGTTTCGGCTCAGAGAAACGTCGCATTGTTTGCTTCATAGATTTTGCATCTGGAAATAGTTGAAGAGAGTGCTCGGCGAATTCCCTGGGAATACCTGGCATGTCAGCTGGACACCAGGCGAAAATTTCCCAGTTCCCACGGAGGAATTCGACGACCGCGCCTTCCTATGCGGGTGATAAGCTGGACGACACATTGACCATCTTGGCCGGGTCCGTCGGGTGGACCTGATGCGACGTTGTGTCATTTTTTGCATTGAAAGCAGCGTCGGGTGCCTGCTTCTTTGTTTGAGGAAACACCGTGCGATCGTTGGTGAGGGAGATCTCCTTGAGCTGTGAAAGGACAATGATGTCGCCTAGAGGGGGGGGTGAATAGGCGTTTAAAACTTTTCCGGTTTAGGCTTGCTAATTGCGGAATAAAACTAGGTGTTTAAATTAACAAGCCAACAACCTAAATAAACTGGGTTCACCTATGTGCACCAACAACTTATGCTAAGCAAGACAAGTAACAAGGTGATAACAAGATATGATACTTCAAGCTCGAAGGCTATCACAATGTAAAGTGCATAAGTAAAGAGCTCGGGTATAGAAATAACCGAGGCACGTGGAGACGACGATGTATTCCCGAGTTCCTCCTTTTTAGGGGAGTACGTCTCGTTGGAGGGGTGTGAGCTTCAAACTCAAGATGCCACAAAAGGCTTCACCCTATTCTCCGATGAACCTCGCACAAAAGCTCGGTTCACCTTCCACTATTGATTTCCTTTTGGGCGGAAATCGAGTCCCTTACAACAAACTTGAGGCACAACCCACAAAAGGATCGGGAGCTCCCAAGCGGCCACAAAAGGCCTTGCACCGCCACAAAAGGCGCCACTCGCCACAAAAGGCGTTGACCACAAAAGGTCACAAGAATACCGTCTAGGGTCCAACGACCCAAGAGTAACAAGCTCACAATCTTCACTTCCACGAATCCTCGTGGAGAGAGCAAACCGATGCACAAAAGCAATGGCAAGAGCACACGTAGTGCTCAAGTCCTTCACTCTCGAATTCCAACAAAGCAACAAATGCTTATGGGGGAATAAGAGAGGAAGAACAAGAAAGAGAACACCAAGAACTCCAAGATCAAGATCTACTAGGTTCCCCTCACTTAGAGGAGGAATGGATCGGTGAATATGTAGATCAAGATCACCTCTCACTTTCCCTCAAATATAAGCAAGAATCATGGGAGGGATTGAGAGGAAGAGCAAGCTTTTCAAAGACAACAATGGAGGAGTGAGAGAGAGGGAAAAGTTGCTCAAGCGTTGTATCTCCCGTTGGGGAAGAAAACTCCTTTTTATATGTACCCTGGAAAACGTAGCCGTTGGAAGAAAATAGCAGTGCAGGAAAAAAAAGAAGCTGGCCCGGTCTGCCAGCCGGCATGGGCCGGCCCACAGGCCGGCCAAGCCACCGAGCTGGCCAGCACAGAGAGCGAACGAGCGAGGAAGGAGCGAGCGAAGGAATCGAGCGAAGAAGGCAGCGAGCGACCAGTGAGCGCGGCAGCGCACTCGATCGAGCGACGGGCGGCCTGGGAGCGAGGCCCATGCGAGGCGAGCAAGGGCGCGCGAGCGAGGCCAGACCAGGTCAGCGAGCTGGACCGGCCTGTGGCCCGGCATGGGCCGGCCTGGCAGCCGGTGGCCAGGCAGAGCCGGCCGGCCTCTGGCCCGGTTTGTGCCGGCCTGGCAGCCGGACAACAGCCCGAGGCTTCCGCCTGTGCTCCGGCCAATGCCGGACAGGGTGCCGGCCCGCGCAGAAATAAACTTCAGAAAATCATATCTTTTCAAATAAAATTCCAAATGCGATGAAACCAATTTTGTTGGAAATATTAAGGGTCACAAATATAGAGGGGATACCACACATGGGAAGGTGTGGACCCTATCTCGAGGTGGACCGATAATATTTCCAAAGCCGAGAATGCAAACAAGTTTTCATCCGGACTCTGTTTTCGATGTTCTTGGGCTTGTTGGAATCGCAACGAAGAGCCCTTCAAGATTATGTAGAGAAACATCATAGTCCATCATGTGAGGAGTAAATCAAATGTAGAGAGGTAAAACCTCTCTATAAAAAGATGAACCGGCAAAACCTCCAAAACCGAAAACGCAACAAGTTGTCAATACGAAATCCGTTTTCGGTGAACTAGAGCTTGGTATGGAGATGAACACAAGCTCTAAATTCTCACATGGATAAAAGCCAAATAAGAACCAAGAAAGATGATAATGCCAAGTATGCAATGGTTTGAGCTCTCCACAAAGATACGATCAAGTTACTCACTTGAGAGCCCCTCTTGATAGTACGGCATCTATCCTATAACCCGGTCTCCCACTAACACCATGAGACCGGTAAAATATAAACCCTATCAAGATCATACCTTTGCTTTGCGCATTCCACTTGAGCTAGATGATGACGATCTTGATCTCTTCAAGTGGACCACTTTTCTTGATTTGCGCTTGCTAGCACATGCTTGATGAAGACATCTCCAAATGCTCCCCCATACACCATTATGGGAGAGTCTCGCTTAGCTCCGACTTCATGAAGATGATGTCTTGAATCATTCAAGACATACTTGCAATATGCTCAACTCTACACATGACCATTCTTCATATAAACCCTTGAATAGAGCATTGATCATCATGTAATCTACTAGAGTCCAACACATGAACTCCAACCTTTTCCTATGGACAAGATCTAAAAGTATATCTCAAAGCAAACATTAGTCCATAAGGATTGTCATTAATTACCAAAACCACGCATGGGGCAACACATGCACTTTCAATCTCCCCCATTTTGGTAATTGATGACAATCCCTTTTACGAGGGTTTATATAATGAATTAAGCAACCATGCAACACAAAGAGCAAGGATGCAAGAGCAAGAAAGGCAAATGCTTAAGAACGAGACTAAAGCATAAAACCAAATTCCCTTAAATCCTCTAAACTTCTCCCCCATTGGCATCGATTGCCGAAATGGGAGGAAAACTTAGAAGGCCAATATAGTGAGAGCTCCCCCATAATGTGTGCATTTCTCATAATATGAGTGAAATCAAATGCACATATCCAATGACGAATAGTTGGAAAGGAGATCAAACTATATTGAGGATCCAACGATTGCAAAAGAAAATCAAATTGAAAGATACTTCGACAAAAGAAGTAACCAATCAAAGGATCCAAAAAAAATGTTCTCAAAATCAAGAGGGAACTCCCAAGGTACGTGCACAAAACGGATTTGCATTTCAATATAGTGTGCACAACATGGAATCCTCACTCCCTCTTAGTAATTTTGAACACCAACCAAGCTTATTAAGATGCAAACGCATAACAAATAAAACAAAGCTTGTGCCATTTAGAAACCACCAAAGAATCAAAAAGGAATAAGGGGTGGTCACTAAAGAATTTGAATACCAATTAAAAGATGTAACTATTCTAATGTGTATAAGTTTCTAAGTAGACACCAATCACGAAGATATAAGTCCACAAATAAACATGTACACACACAATAGGTACAAAGGTAAAGAACATGATATCCAAGAGGAAGTCATAAATACACCAATAGGATTTTTTGCTTAAAAGCATAGCACAAAGCTCAATTTTATCTTAGAAGGATATAGATGAACTTCCCACACATACTCATCATAGCATCAACAAAAAAATATCCACGAGGGACAAGGTGATAAATGGATGCTCCGAGAAAGATAACAAGTATTGCAAAAGGCAAACGATTTTTAAAAGTATCAATATTGCATATGTGAGACATAGAGTAGAAAGCGCTAGATTAACATATATGGGATTGATGAATCATGAAAATGATTATATATATATTCCCCTTGATATGTAATCATCCCGGCTTGCCCACATTTGCAACAAAGTTGTTTTGAAAGAACCAAAAGAATTGAAACAAAAGAGATTCATGCCATGAAACAACCTATACAAGGTTGGAAGCTAGAAAAGTATGCATGAGGTAGATACTTGTTACCGAGATGGCATTGGTGATGTAGAAGATAAGAGTTCACGATCATCCGAGCTTGGCTCCAATAAGCACATGGTGATAACACCTTCCTTGAAAATGAGACAAGCTTCCAATGCATCTCCAATGTACCTAAAACAAATTCATGTACAAAATGGTACCCAAACTCATTGGGTCCCAAGTAGTTAGAGCAACTACAATACATAGGACAAACTCCACATAAATATGTGCATATTGATATGAAATTGAATTCCATGCACATCTTAGCCATTTAGGATTTGATGGAGTTTATCCTATATATTGGATCAATGAAAGTAAGCATGCCATAAGATATACATATAGTAAATATGCATGCACAAAACTTTCAAGAACCAAACGAGATACAATTCGGACAAAACACCAATTAACCAACAAAGTACACACAAGTGTGACCAGGAAATAAGTTGCCCAAATTATATCAAATATCCAAATCAACACATGATTGAAGATACCACTTCGAAAAGATAGCAATGAAATCAAGATACCAATTGATGAAAATATCATCAAGGAATAAACCAAACACTCTACACTTTTCATGATGGCACAAGGTACCAAGACGAAAAATGTTTGTCTTCCAAAGAGACACGTCATCGGGATCAAATACCAAATGAAGACAACTACTGACATGGGTATGCCTATCGGGTACCCTACCATGAGGGTACCTGGTGCACGTATCGACTAGGCCCAACTATCAGAGCCTACATGAAGCCCATGAAGGAAGGCCCAAGAAGATGGAGTATCCTCCAAGTTTGGCGAAGCCATAGTCGGTTTAGAGTTTTCCTTACTTGTAAATCGAGTCGGTTACGAACACCCGAGACCCAGCCTACTATTTAAGGACTGGGAGGGCCGTCGGACCAGACCACGTACTTTCAGAACCACAGAAACCCTAGCGAGATCGACATCTCGCCGGGACCCTTGTAACCACCATATTCGCGAAGCAATAACAGACAGGCAGGACGTAGGGGTGTTACCTCCACACGAGGGCCCTGAACCTGGGTAAAATCTTTGCCCTGCTTGTCAACCGACGATACTTCCAGCTCTACCACGTTCTCTCCCCATATTCACAACCCAGGGACCTCGATTATGGGTCTTGATGAGTCTACCCCTCGTCAAGTGGCGCCGTCTGTGGGAAAGAATAGCGCTGGACTCGAAGTTTCGCCGGTCTCATCAGCAAACGGCAACTCGCCGATCACATCAGCAAACGGCAACTCGCCGATCACATCAGCAAACGGCAACTCGCCGATCTCATCTGCAAACGGCAACTCGCCGGCCATGTCAGCAAACAGCAATTCGCCGATCCAGGCGACACAAGGCAACTCGCTGATCCACTTGAAAAGCGGCAGCCTGCCCGCTTCACCCGCAAAAAGCACATCCGATCCTCCGATGAACTTCAATCCGCACTCGCCAGATCTTCAGGAAGCGTTTTCCGGTCTTGAGTCAGGTTTGGATTTAACTGTTGGAGCATTCAGTTTTTTCGTAAACAATGTTGGCACGCAGGACTTGACAGATCCGCAACAACTCGCGCGAGGCGCACCCGAGGCTCCGTCGACTGCGCTCGCCCCGTCGTCGATTCCTGAAGCCTGCTCACCTGCAACAACCATGTCGACTGGCGAGATCGACAGGTTCATGATGACGGAACTCCAAGGCGAGGAGGTTGAGTCAGCATACCACACAAGCAACATCGACTTCAACCTCCCACTCGACGATAGCTTCGACTGTGGGATCTCCCTCGACGACTTCTACGAGCCCGCGATTCATAACGACAGCAACGTCGGCTCTGAGATCTGCACCAGCATCAACCTCGACTAAGAGATCCATAATGGCTTCGCCAACACTGTGATGAGCATAGGCGATGAGCACGTCGAGAACGAGATTTGCCTAGAAGATCTACTCGATGAGCATAATGGCTCTGACATGAGCCTGGACGACGACGTCGAGTCCATGACTGGAACCGACAGTGCATACACGTGCCCACAGGTCACGCCCCATCAGGTCTGCGTGGCCTTCTCCGTAGAATCATCCGCAGCCGCAGCTGCCCGCAGGCCTACACAATACCCATGCACGGTAACCATGCCAGACGGGGTCACAACCTTGACGATCACGGAGGAGATGGCAGCAAAAGCAGATAAAGTCATCAAGGAGTGCACAATGATGCCTACAGGCTCGACTCCGGAAGAGATGTTGACCTACCAGTATTTCAACTGGCAGGAATCGCTTCGACTGAAGAACTACCGAGCTGCACTCGAAGAGCGCAGAAGGCAAGCTAGCCTTTCGAGTGCGCGAAGAAGGGAGCAATCCCTCGGATCCACACAGCAACCAACCCCGCGACCCAGATCGCGGTTGGCGAGCCTTCCAGAGCATGAAAGGGTGGCAATCACCCGCAATCTGTCATTCATGACAGAAGACGCTGACGGAATCCCAGTACCCAAAACAGCAGAAGGTGCTTTGATCTCCGTGGGCGCCTACCTCAAAGCAATGCAGCCTCCATCGGATGATCCCAATGCCGCCCTACATCGCCAACAAATCAAATCGCTAGCACTAGCGGCAAAGGCTATACAGCCAGCAGATAAAACTCCAGGAGGGGTAGAGATCGCCAGATAGCAACCCCGCGACATGCAACACGTGATCATAGTGGTCGCAGTCACCACTCGGAAGAAGGAAGGAGTTCGCGTCGGCGCAGGTCCAGCAGGAGCAGATCTCGAAGGTCGTACAACAGCGATTCATACTCTGACCGCGAACCAGAGCCATGCGGAGCATTGTGCTTCACTCGACGCATTCGCGAGACGCGGATGCCCAAAGGGTTCAAACTAACAGGCGAACAACCCAAGTACAACGGCCGTCAGGAACCTTCCGGGTGGCTGGAAGATTACAGACTCGCCGTGGCATGCCAGCGCGGCACGAACACCACAGCGATGCAGTACATACGACTTATGCTCGAAGGCACAGCCCGCGACTGGCTCAAAGCTCCCTCCATCATCATACGACTCGTGGGACGATTTCCGCAGAGATTTCATCAAAAACTTCGAGCCTCTTTGTGAGCGCCCGAAGACATTCGAAGAACTGAGAGCATGCAAACGATCAGACGAGTCGTTGAGGTCATACATACGGAGGTGGACCGAAATACGCAATTCGGTTGGCACAATATCAGAAGATAGGGCCATGGATGCCTTCACAATGGGTCTCGCCCGAAGGACTTCAGGAAGCACTGGCCGCGAAAAGCCAAGTTCTTGGCTCAACTCATAAAGATCGCGACTGAGTGGGCAGATGGAGAGGATTCTGTGCGCAGATCCCGCGCTTCCCCACCACGCGACAACCACGACAGCGGCAGTCGAAGCCGCAGAGACTCGTACAGAGACGATCGCAGCGCAAACGCTCCAAACGTCCTTACGATGACAGACCCGAGTTCATGGCGGCTGGGTACACACAATCCCGCGATGATCAAGACAGAAGCAACCGGTGCTCGGATGATCGACGGGACAGTCGAGACCGCGATCAGCGGAGCGACAAAAGGCAAGAGTGGCGCAAACGCAGCGACGCAAAACCTGAGCGGTCATTCGAAGAAAAGATGGACGACTGGTGCAGATTCCACCTCTTCAAGGGGACGACGGAAAGCTACGCTCCAATCACACCCTAAGGAACTGCAGGGAATTCGACCAAATGGCGACTGACTACATGATACGACTCAAAAGGCACGGCCCAGCACCTGCTCAGCCCACGCCTGCACCTGCACCCAGCAAAACCATGCCTGCTCTCATGGCACCACCGCAGCCACCACCACAGCCTGCTCCAGGCGCAAATATCGCAGGTGCCATACAACCCGTACTCGGGTAGAAGATGATCAATATCCACAGCCCCACGGGCAGATGTACATGATACAAAAGGGTCGCCCCTCCAACAGGCAGCAAAAGCTAATCACTCGACAGGTAAACATGGCTGTCATGGCACCCCTGCTGTCCTGAGTTTCTGAAGGGATCGGACCACCATAAGCTTCAGTCGGAGGATCATCCCCCAGCTGTAGTTCGACCAGGGCACGCGCTCTGGTACTCGACGCGCAAATAGGAGGCTACGCCATGACCAAGGTCTTCATGGATGGAGGCAGCGGCATAAACATCATCTTCGCGGACACGCTCCGCAAAATGAACAGGTCAGTCGAAAACCTCCCAAAATCTTCAAATACCTTCACGGTATCGTTCCTGGCAAAGCAATTAGCCCAGAAGGCACCATACAACTCGACGTTACGTTCGGGGACAAAGCCACTTCAGGACAGAGTCGATTGAGTTCGAGGTCGTCGACTGGAAATCACAATACCATGCTATTCTTGGTCGCCCGACGTTTGCTCGATTCATGGCGGTGCCACACTACGCGTACCTCACGCTGAAGATGCCAGGCCAAAGGGAGTCATCACTGTCCGTGGAAACTTTCAAAGGTCCGATGCTTGCGACCGCGAGTTCAGCAAAATCTCCGAGATGTTCGGGGTGGAAGAATCACTCGCCGACCTGGCGATCTCCAACGACCGCACACTCCTTCCGGAGCAAAAAGTTGGCAGTCGACAGATCCTTCAATGCTACAAATGACACAAGGTCGCATCAGGTGCACCCGACCGATCCGTCCAAGACAGTCAACGTATCTTCGAGCCTGCCTATCGCATAGGAAGGCGCGCTCGTCGAATTCCTCCGTGAGAACTGGGAAATATTTGCGTGGTGTCCAGCCGACATGCCAGGTATTCCCAGGGAATTCGCCGAGCACTCTCTCCAATTGTTTCCAGATGCAAAGCCAGTCAAGCAAACGATGCGTCGAATCTCCGGCCCAAAGCGAACCGCAGTCGAATCTGAAGTCGACCGGTTACTCGCAGCAGGATTCATTAGGGAAATCAAAAATCACAATGGGTGGCCAACCCCGTACTCGTAGAGAAGAAGCATACAGACATCCTTCGGATGTGCGTGGACTTCACAGCGCTGAACAAGTGCTGTCCAAAGGATCACTTCCCTACCCGAATCGACCAGATCGTCGACTCCACCGCCGGATGCGCACGACTCTCCTTTCTGGATGCTTACTCAGGTTATCACCAGATAAGGATGAAGCAAGAAGACGAAGAAAAAACGGCGTTCATAACCCCACTCGGGGTCTACTGCTACACAACTATGCCCTTTGGGCTCAAAAACGCGGGTGCAACATACCAGCGCATGATGCAGACTGCCTCAAAAAGCAAATCGGACGCAACGTCCAGGTCTACGTGGATGACATTGTCATTACCACAAGGGAAGAACACACACTACTCGACGATTTGAGGGAGACGTTCGCAAACCTCAAACGCTTCCATATCAAGCTCAATCCTAAGAAGTGCACGTTCGGCGTTCCAGCCGGGCAGCTCTAGGGTACCTAGTCTCTGCCCGTGGAATCGAAGCAGACCCGGAGAAATACAGGCCATCCTCACAATGCAAAGGCCTTCAAAGCTTCACGATGTGCAGAAACTAGCAGGAGAGTGGCAGCGCTCAGTCGATTCATCAGCAAACTGGGTGAAAAGGCTCTACCATTCTATCGACTGATGAAAAGGCGGACAAGTTCGAGTGGACGCCAGAAGCTGAAGCAGCCTTCACAGATCTCAAGCGGATCCTCACAAGCCCTCCAATCCTCGTCGCACCTAAGGAACGGGAACCACTCTACCTGTATGTCTCGGCTACAAACAGGGTGGTGAGTACCGCTGGTAGTCGAACGCATGGAGGAGGGGCACGCCCAAGCATACAACGTCCAGTCTACTACCTGAGCGAGGTTCTCCATATCAAAACAGCGGTACCCGCACTATCAAAAGCTGGCATACGCTGTATTCATGTCCTCAAGGAAGTTGACGCACTACTTCACGAGCACCCGATCACCGTGGTAAGTAACTCAGCAATCGGTGATATCCTCACAAACCCCAATGCAACGGGTCGAGTCGCAAAATGGCTCATCGAGCTGGCTCCAAGAGACATCAAGTACGAGCACCCGAAGGCTATCAAAGCACAAGTCCTACCCGACTTCACAACCGAGTGGATCGAAGCCCAGCCTGGAGCCAGATGTCCAATTCTGGACCATGTACTTCGATGGGTCCAAGAAACAGAAGGCGCAGGCGCAGGCGTCATCCTCATATCACCAAAAGGGACAAGCTACGCTATGTTTTGCAGATGGGATTCAAACTACCCTCCAATAACGAGGCTAAGTACGAAGCCTTGATCCATGGCATGAAGATGGCAAAAGCACTTGGGTGCACTCGATTGATGATCTACGGCGACTCGAATCTTGTGGTGCAGCAAACAATGAAGGCCTGCGACGCAATCGCGGACAACATGATCGCTTATCGCGACCTGTACAACACACTGGAGGGCAGCTTCGATGGCTGCGAGTTAGGCACATAGGAAGGAAAGCAACGAAGAAGCAGACATGCTAGCCAATCTTGGCTCAACTGGCGCACAATTCCACCTGGTGTTTTCCTCGAGCGCATCGAGCACAGTCATCAAGGAGAAACGGGCCCCTCCATCGACTACGCCAGCCAAGCAAACGCCCAGCACAGAGGACCCCCAGTCGAGGTGCTCCTCATCGAGCCAACTTGGACTCAACCTTTTCTGGCTTACATACTCCGCGGCGAGCTACCAGATGACATAACCGAGTCCCGGCGCGTGACTCGAAGATCAAAAGCATACACCGTTATCAACGGCGAGCTATACAAGCGCAGCATATCAGGTATGTTCCAAAGATGCATCGCATTCGAAGATGGTCAAGCCATACTTCGAGATATTCATGCAGGTACCTGGGGCATCACGCCAGCAGTCGATCACTCGTAGCCAAAGCCTTTCGAGCAGGGTTTTACTGGCCTACAGCACTCAAAGACGCGGAGGACATAGTCAAAAGGTGCGTCGGCTGCCAAAATTCGCAACAAGGCCGCACGCACCCGCATCGGCGTTGAAGACCATACCGCTGGCCTGGCCTTTCGCCCAATGGGGGCTCGATATGGTTGGGCCACTCAAAAAGTCATCGCATGGCGGGCATACTCCTACTGGTGGCAGTCGACAAGTTCACAAAGTGGATCGAGGCGGTCCCCATCACAAATTCGACTGCTACTACGGCAGTCAACTTCATAAAGAGCATCATCTACCGCTTCGGTGTCCCAAACAGTATCATCACTGATAACGGCACAAACTTCACGGCTGAGGAGTTCAAAACTTCTGCAAAGAGCAAGACATTACGCTCAACTACGCATCCGTGGCGCACCCAATCCAATGGCCAAGTCGAAAAGGCCAATGGACTTGTGACAAGCGGGATCAAGAAGCGCCTCCTGGTGCCACTCAAAAGGCTGCGGGGCTTGGGTCGAAGAACTCCATCTGTGCTATGGAGCCTACACACAACCCCAACGCTTCGACCAGTTCACCCATTTTTTATGGTCTACGGTGCAGAGGCAATACTGCCATCCGACATACGATTCAATGCACCAAGAGTCGAAGCATAAATGAGAAGACGCAGAAGAGGCACTCGAAGACGCAGTCGACTTACTTGATGAAGCGCGCGACACGGCCTTGGCCCGCACAGCTGTTTACCAGCAAGACCTTCGCAACTACACAGCCGTCGACTGCGCACCAGGTCCTTTGTTGTTGGCGACCTGGTTCTTCGACTGAAGCAAAGAAGGTGCACAAGCTCGCCTCCCCATGGGAAGGGCCTTCATCATCACTGAAGTCCTTGGTGGTGGCGCATATCGACTGAAGCACGCAAAGACAGGCGAAGTTTCACATAATCCATGGAACGTTGCGCACCTGCGCCGTTTCTATGCATAGAGTGCTCACAGTCATACAATGTAATAGGCGATATGTCAGATGGCTGCAGGTTTCAGACGCGCTCTTTTCCTTACCAGGGTACCTAAGGGGGCTGGAAGGTTTTTAATGAGGCGGCCTGCAGCCCAACATTCAAAAGTGGAATATAATCAATGTTCCTCCAACTTCTCTGTGTTTACTCGCATAATTCATAACTTAAACGCACCCGAAACACTTGGGGGCTGCGTTCTCAATCATACGAGCTCTCGCTCAAAACACAAAACCTTAGCAGCACTCGAATACTCGGGGGCTGCGTCACAAGGATCTAAACAAAGAACACAAAAACTCTGCAGCCGCACTCGAAATACTCGGGGGCTGCACAGTCATTGGTTCACAACGAATACAAATTTCATAAACCCCATTCGATTGACTTGGGGGCTTGGCAAAAATCAAAATATACAAACTGTACAAATGTGCAAAGCGTCAAAATTTACACTCGGGGGCTGCCCCCTGTGCAAAAATTGCGCTCGCAAGCTATTCTAATCCTCAGGCTCGTCCTTTATGGGCAGCTCGGGACCACAAAGCTGTTCGCGAGTGCACTCTATTAGTGTCTCCGCAGCTCGGATCGTGTCATCCAAATCTCCTCGTTCAAGAACCTCTCCGGCTGCGGATGGCTGCAACACCAATCTTGGTCTTCGACTCCGCACATACGCCATTGCTGCGTTCGCTCCAATCACAAGTTTCCGGGTTAGCAGGTCTCGAATGGGACCTGTATGACGGAAAATATCCAGCAAACCACGCATCCCTTGTGGTTGTGGCCCGGCGGGAAAGAGAGTCTCGTTGAGTCGCATAAATGTCATCCGACACAACTCGAGCAGTTCGGCACTCCGCCAGGCACGATCCTTCAAGGTGGCGAGTATGCGCGCATGATATCTATGAAGCTAAAAGTGTTGACGCCCAGTCGTGGCGACGTCAACTGCACTATCCAAACGCTTCTCTACGCGAGTCTTTTCCGCCTCAAAGTTGTCAACAAAGCCTGCGAAAACAGGCACATCAGTCAAGCAGAAAAGACAAAGCTATTCAAGAAGCTTGTAAGCAGAGCAAGACTCGAACTCACACTCGAGTTGCCTGTTCACAAGATCCATCTCTCCAAGCACATAATCCTCGCGTTGGGTGGCCAACGCGGGCCTCATCCTCAGTCGGTTCAGCTCGTCCTGGGCGTTCTTCAACTCTTGCTCCATTTTCACATATTTGGCTTTCATAAACTCCATCACCTTGGCGTCATTTACCACCTGACCCTGAGATCGGGTAGTGGTCGGAGCCTGTGAGGAGCCAGTCGAAGCGGCGGGTCCCCGTGACTGTTCAAATGGCATAATCGCAAACGCAAAAGTTTGTATCAGAAGCAGATCAGAAGCGAAACACTTAAGTCATAAGCATACAGCTCTTCGAGTGTAAGACACATTAGCAAAAGACTATTTGCATAAACAGGGTAGCACAACCAAAGCGCATACTCGCGCAGTTCAAAAAGGTATCATTACAAGGCATAAAAATCAAAAGGGTGCAACTACCCTAGTCCTAAGAAGTCGACTTCCTAAGCAAACGAGCGGCAGTCTCGACTGCCCGGCGCTCCATGGTGGCCATAAAAACTTCCGCCAGTCGAGCAGCTGCTCCGCTCACTCCCTTCAGAGACACGGGCTTCCCGTCTGCCTTCCGAGGAACTCGGACAGCGCTGACTCGTAGTCACATGCTATTCCATGGCCCATAAGAAGCTTGAGTGTGGACTCGGAGCCGCGTACCGTGAGGGCGCGCGCGAAATCTGCCATGGTGGAAGTCCCCGGTCCAAATACTTCGGCGAAGCCGTCCGCAGTCGAGGGAACTTCGCCGTTCGGCAGTACGGCCTTGTAAACAGCACCAAGAGTACTCGCTGACTTGGCGAGTGCATCCTTCGCTTGGGTGCATTTGGCTCCAAGGTCGTCCACAACACGGTCGAGTGATAGATCATCACTCGTCCCGTCTACAGAGGCCGGCGCCGATAACTTCTTCATAAATCAAAAAGAGCACAAAGTCATTACATGACACTCGATAGCTATACCATAACGTCAAACGGGGGAGGGATACTCACCTCCCATGGCTTGCGCGAGTGCCGCGAGCTGGTCAGCATATCTTCGCTCGCGTAACGCGGCTGAGTTCGCTCGCGTAACATGGCTTGCGCAAGTGCATCTTCCAGCTCCTTCTTCTCGCCTGGTTCGGCAAATCACACACATACTCGACAGAATCAGGCGTTGCAAAAAGAGCTTCAAAGCAAACAAAGGCAAAAAGGAGAACTCACGACTGAGCCGCTCTAGGTCGGTGCGCAGGGTGTCTCTCTCCTGTTCCACCTGGACATAAGCCTTGGCAGAATCTGCCAAGGTGCGGTAGAAGGACTACAAGGACACGAATTCAGCAAAATTTCAAAACTCTCACAATCCCAAACTCAACGGGTGAGGCAAAAAGGTACTTACGTGGTTCATCCACGGTTCAGTATCCGCGAGTGATGTCCCAGCCTCTGGAGTTGCCACCTTGACCGCCTCGGCAGCGGCATCGGTGGCCATTGGCTGGGCAACCTCTGGCGCACCCGGAGAGATATCCAGATGCTCCGGAGTCGGCACTCTCTCGGCTGGAGGAGTCGCAGGCTGATCACTCTCAGCACTGCGGGTGGCATAAAAAGAAGGGACAATCAGCACAAATATGGAACAGTCGAAAAGTCAAAAAGCACAAGCAAAAGATGCATACCTGTGCTCCTCATCTTCCTCGTCGGAGTCGGCAAAAAGAAGGCCTCCAAACACTAAGGCACCACTCGAACGAGGAGGGAGGGTTGAGCTAGACGAGCATACACGCGAAGGAGCAGCTCTGGGATCAGGTGGCGAACCTGATTCCTCATCATCCTCCAAACCTTGCCCCCTCGCGGGTGAACTCACAGCAGAAGGCGCTTTCTTGGTCAGTCGACGACGCTTTGGAGGCGCAGCGTCGACTTCCTGGTCAGCTACGGCCACCTCCTCAGTTTGGACCTCTTCTGCTGTTTCCTCCTCGATCTCCTCCACAGGCGAAGTGGTGGCAGAAGGAATGGGCGACTGATCCCCTTTCGGGTCCACCGCCTGCACCTGAGTTTCTTCAGTCTCACCATTTTCTGGCAAAGGAGGAAGAGAGGCAGCAGTCGAGTGACCCTGCACAATACAGAAGCAAAGTTAGAGGCAAAATCAAACGTCGCAAAGCATACGAGTGGCAACTCTTAACTGCAAGCGGGCTATAAAGCAAACATACCTCTAGCAAAGGGTTCTCCAATCCATATGGAGTAACGGGGCAGTCGACGTTGCAAGGATCGGCTGCAGTCAGGTTGGTGATGTGCCGCACATGCGCCAACAGCTCACTCCTTGACAGCTCCTCCGAGCTCATTCGAGTGGTGTCATCCGCGCCTTCATACTCCCACATGGGGTGTGCTCAAGCACGGATCGGCCACACGTCTCTTCACAAAGGTGGCCATCAAGTGAATGCATGTGACCTTGTCCAGCATCCCATCGATTCGAGTCATCAAAGGGCTTACTTCCTCCAATTCTTCGACTGAGAGCTGGTGATCCCACGCCTTGGTCCGGGCAAAAGCTGCAGTCGAGTAAGCGGCGACTCCGTCTTGCTCGACGCTCGCGTAGAACCACCCTTTCCTCCAGCCTTGGGCGGAGTCGACGGTCTTCAGGCGGAAATAGCGCGTGTCGCTGCGCACCTGGATGCCGCAGCCGCCCACGGGGTAGGTGCGACCACCTCCTCTGTTGGGCCGCACCATGAAAATTGTCTTCCACAGCGCCCAGCTGGGTGCGACGCCGAGGAAGCACTCGCACAGCGTGATGAAACACGCAATATGCATAACACCGTTAGGGGTGAGATCATGGATCTGCACCCCATAGGCATAAAGAAGACCACGCACAAAGTCGTGGAGGGGAAGCGAGAAACCCCTGGAAACAAACTCCGCGAAGCAAACACGCTCGTTGGCGCGTGGTTCGGGGCATACCTCCTTGGGCGACGGAGCGCGGACGGTGAGCTGCTCCGCGGGTGGCAGATATCCCTGCTCGCGGAGCTTGAGCAAGGTGGCGTCCTTGATGGTGGACCTTGCCCAATCCCCGCTGTTCTTCTTTAGGGCAGTGGCGGACGCAGATGTTCTTCTTGCCCTTGGCCGCGTCGGTCGCGGCGGCGGTGGCCGCGCCACGCTTGGCACCTCCACCCTTCGCCATTGCTACAATGGAGGGTGTGTGCGGCAAAGAACTTGGGCGCAGAAGCAATGGAGGGGCAACGCGAGGAAGGAGACGAGGGGCGGCGCAAGGAGCAAATGGCAAGTAAAACAATTTTGCCAGCGCTGTATCCTCTATTTACCACAGATCGCAAAAACGATCCCAACCGTCAAAACAAATCCATACGCTCCGCGCGAAATCTGGCCATACACGTGGCGGCCACGGAGAGCAACCGTCGCCGGCCACTCTGCCCACTACGCACGGGAATCCAGGAAACCATAATCACGCACCATGAAAATCGCGCCAGGGCGGTCAAGTCCAGTCCACGCGGCGTCATCCCGGGTCAGCTCTGCATAAATGGGCCCACACAGCAGTGTTGCGTCCCATCAGTCTTACCAAGCACGCCACCGCTTGTCAGAAGCGGCAGCCGCAAAAATACGTCATTGCTGACGTTATTTCCTCTTGCACAACTGCCGTAAAAGTCACTCGATGATATCTTCGGGTGGTCTCTCACAAAAATTTCGATTGGTTATCCAGCAAAAGTCATAGATGACAATCGAAAGGTCTTTCGACTGCAACATCATACTCCCATCGGGAGCTATCAAAAATTTCTTTGACTAATATGTGCAGGATAAAAAGATTTTGAGATTATCCTCCATTGCAAGCAATAAAGCATAATCTCGGGGGCTACTCCCATCGGGAGCGCTGTCGCGCACCCGATAGATTAACGGCAAAATATCAGTCGACAGATTACTCGACTCGGTTCATAAGCAAAATAATACTCGAAATATTCCCGAGTTGATCTGACGATCCTCGGATGCTGCATACATAGTGCAAAGGTAAGACCCGCCGATCCGTCGAGCTGGGCTAAGGACCGCTCCAGCAGCGTTATCCTTAAGTGTTCCGTGTCAGCAGACATGATGAATAAATCCCCGACGGACGCGTTGGGTAGATTCAAAATTATACTGCAGTTCGATTCAGTAAGACCTCAACGGCCGTTTCGAGTCTGTCCAGTTTGTTCCAGATTCGAGTCCGGGGACTCGAGTTTGATTGAAAGCTAGTATGGTTTTGCCACAAATGGTAGTTAACTGGCCCCGATCCGTGGGTGTGCCGGGCCTGCTAAGCTAATATCCTTGACTATCATAAGCAAAAACTCATAGTCGATGAAACACTCGACATAGCCAACATGTGCTATTTCATAAGGATTCCAAATACAGATGCAAAGAATATACCGTGCATAATGTATGAGTCCATGCCCGACTCTTCGAATCAGACAAGTACTCGGGGGCTACTGACATGGGTATGCCTATCGGGTACCCTACCATGAGGGTACCTGGTGCACGTATCGACTAGGCCCAACTATCAGAGCCTACATGAAGCCCATGAAGGAAGGCCCAAGAAGATGGAGTATCCTCCAAGTTTGGCGAAGCCATAGTCGTTTAGAGTTTTCCTTACTTGTAAATCGAGTCGGTTACGAACACCCGAGACCCAGCCTACTATTTAAGGACTGGGAGGGCCGTCGGACCAGACCACGTACTTTCAGAACCACAGAAACCCTAGCGAGATCGACATCTCGCCGGGACCCTTGTAACCACCATATTCGCGAAGCAATAACAGACAGGCAGGACGTAGGGGTGTTACCTCCACACGAGGGCCCTGAACCTGGGTAAAATCTTTGCCCTGCTTGTCAACCGACGATACTTCCAGCTCTACCACGTTCTCTCCCCCATATTCACAACCCAGGGACCTCGATTATGGGTCTTGATGAGTCTACCCCTCGTCAACTACTGTTCAAAAAGCATATAGGATTGCTCCCCAAGATGTGTGCATTATTTATGATTTTGCATTTGAATACAAAATGCACACACACATGAGATCATTACTCTCCATATATATATATATATATATTATTCAAACACTAGTCATGTTCAAGAAAGGCAAGAAATTGCAATACCAATTTAAAGAACGGTGTTTTACTCAAAGTAGGATAGCTTCCCAAAGAAGTGCATTATTAAGAAGTATGACTTTTGAATGTCAATGCACAAGAATTGGATCATTGCTTTTCCCAACTCAAGAAAGCACAAAACAAATTTTGTGTAGAGCAACAAGGATCCAAAAGATACAAGGAAGACAAATGAGAGTTAGATCAAAACAAATCCTTGGCAATCAAATAAGGCAATTCAAAGCAAGAGCCAAAGTGAATATGATCAATATATTTACCACAAATATGATTATCACTTGACAAGACAAGTAATGTATGGAGATATTTCTCGGTGGTGGATTGCAAAGATATATTCAAGATCATATTCACAAAATATAGCATATGGCAAAGGATAGGAATTAAAAGCCATGCTTAGATAGATAGATATTCTTGATAGCTTCAAATATTCACGCAATCATGCAAAGCAACTCCAAAGAGTAGCTTGAAGCAATTGGTTTCCCAAAAAGATATATGAGAACATATTTAGGGAAAGCCATATCAAGAACTTCCATCACAAACAAGATCCAACGGTGCAAAAAGCATTTAAGCAAAAGGAACTTGTTTGAGAAACATGCCACATAGGAAAAGATAATGAAGAATATCAATTCTAGGTGGCAATACCTCACATGTTCACATTTTCTAGGCTTGTAATATGCACATAGCTTATTACTCCCCCATAATGTGATAATCCATTTATTTTAAAACAAGAGGCAAACAAAACCAATTTGAGAAATTAATGGACATTATAGAATTTGAATTTCTCATGAGCATGACATACCACATAGAGAATAGATAACATTGAAATATCGACACTAAGTGGTATTCCTCATGTATACACAATTTTAGGATTGTGAAGTGCACGAAGCATATCACTCCCCAAAATAGGATAGTCCAATAATCTCTCAAAGAGAGAGCCGACAAGATAAGATAACAAATAAAAGCAATAAGGCTCAAAACAAGTAAATGGTGTGCAAACCAAATACACATACTTGATTTCTCAAGATAAGTAAGTAGAGAGCACAACACATACCAACACTTGTAAGGTACAAAACCTAACACATGCAAGGGTGCAAGCAACTTTCAATGTATATATGATTTAAATAAAAGTTACCGCAAGGAGGAACATTGGATATGAGATAGAACAATATAATCCAAATGACTTGGCTTGAGAGAATATTATTGATGAAGATCCCTTAATTCTTCATAATGTAGCCAAGTCTCCAATGCCTCCATCAACACCTATTGATCAAGTTTTAGCTTGTTGGTCCCCAACCAAGTTGGGTCCTAAGAGGTTAGTCACAATAGGTTTGGCAACCCAAATGGTTCTTTTCTTGACACCACTTTGAGTACCAACATATTTGGCAAACACATTGCCAACCTTATCCTTCCGAAGAGAATAATCATCATCAATAATAATGGGGTTGGATAAGGTACCATTTGTGCATGAAGAAGCAAAGTGACCCTTCTCACGGCATAGTAGCAACATACTTCCTCCTTTCTTCTTAGTTGGAGTCTTGACTTGAGGAGGGGTAGCTTGATTCTTCTTGGGAAGAGGCCGTTCTTCACTTGAGGAACTTGAGATTGCACTTGAGGCTTCTTCCCTTGTTGCTTCTCACTAAGAGCCTTCTTCTTCAAAGGGCAAGATCTAACATGGTGCCCTTCAACTTTGCACTTAAAGCAAACAATCTTGGCCGAATCTTTAACTTGTTCTTGGCCCTTTTTCTTCTTGTTGAACTTGGACTTGTTCTTGATATTGGAGTTGAATCCAAGTCCACTCTTGTCATTGGGGCGTCTTTGAACACTCAACATATTGTCAAGTGTAGAATCCCCACATGACGCTTTTCCAAGTCTTTCTTCAAAGAAGTGACTTGGGCCTTGAGCTCATTTAATTCCTCTACATGGTTAGTATCAACAAAAACACTAGAGGAAGTAGAGCTTCATTGTTAGAGCAACAAGGCAAAGAAAGTAATTCATCACAAGATGTAGCAACATTGTGAGTGGATGAATCACTAGGACTAGCACAAGACAATAAAGCATTTTTAGTAGAAGTTGTGCCTTTGTCCACATGAGGCTCACAAGATGTTACCTTTGTAGCGATAGCCTCATGAGCTAACTTTAGCCTAGCATGGGATGCTAGAAGATCCTCATTAGAGCTAGAGAGCTTTTCATGACTTTCTTCCAATTTCCCATACTTGCTAGTTAGCAACTCAAGTTGAGCCCTTAGCTCAACATTCTCCTTCAAAATAGATGCTTCACGAGAAGTGGAGTTAGTAGCACAAGCATCATTAATTTTAGAAATGGAAGAAGACAACTTAGCAAGCTCATCTTTCAACCTAGCATTTTCCTCAATAATATTAGCATGATTACAAGAGGAAGTAGAGGAGCTAGGCACATCAATTTTAGATAGTTGAGTTTGGAGTTGATCATGAGACTTGGTGAGGAGAGAGTGTTCACTTTCCAAAGCCTTATGAGCTTTGTCAAGTCTCTCTATATCCTCAATAAGTCTAGCATTGTCAACACCAAATTCGACCTTTTCCTTTTAAGCACTTTATATTTTGCAATGGTATGCTCATGTTCCTTAATGAGTTTAGCAACCACTAAATCATTTCTCTCATCAAGAGACACTCGAAGCTCATGTTCTTCCTCAAGAGCATTTTCTAAGGATGCTTTTTCCATTGCATCCTCTCTTTCAATCCTTCCCTTTTCTTCAATGATATCCTTGCACTTAATAGCAAACGTCAAAATTTCACACAAGTAAGAGCAAGCTTGACTACCTTTAGGAGAGCACCAAATACCAACTCACTCTTCTCCTTTAAGGAGTCAATATCATTCTCTTTTAATCCATAATAATCCTCATCCTCATCATCACAAGGTGTAGAGGGTTCCAAAGGTGAAGATACCTTTGATTCCTTAGCCATAAGGCAAAAGTGAGAAATGGACGATGAAGATGAAGAATAGCTTGAAGCACCATTGAGATCCATGTCTTGTTCCAACAAATGTTGGTTTTCCTCTACATTGTTAGCCACACACGAAATAGAGGATATGGAAGTATTGTTTTCATGACAACAAGACATATGAAGCATATCATCATGAGATTTAGTTAAACAACTATATATGATATGCAAGGACTATCAACACTAGCATGTAAGACATTTGGGTGCTAGAAGTGTTTAAGTCCAAAGATAGAACATTGCAATGAGATAGAGATGACGTATAGTCAATAGAGGATTCACCATCAACAATGCAATTTCTATCACCACTCACCATTCATTACCTTGTGACAAATCACATGTTGGTGAAGTGGAAGAAGTTGTGAACTCATCACGTCCGGAGGTGGAGGGACAACAATCATCCTCAATAATGTTGGACACTTCATATTTATCTTGAAGCTTGGTCCAAAGCTCATGAGCGTTCCGGAAAGGCATGATTGAAGCAAGAACTACATCGCTCAAAACACATATAAGGCCATTAGATACTTGAGTATCGAGATGAGAGTTTTCCTCCTCCTCTAAAGATAATTCTTGCGAATCCTTTGGAGGAGAAAAACCCACATCTACAATACTCATGATATAATTTGGACCCATGGCCCTAAAAAGATTAAGCATGCGAATTTTCCAAACATCATAACTAGTGCCATCGAATTTAAAAGTGGGATTGTGCACTAATTCTCTAAACGACATCTTTACTCTCTAGGCGGTAAAGCCCAATAAAGAGAGCCCAGGCTCTGATACCAATTGAAAGGACAAGGATGTCGCCTAGAGGGGGGGTGAATAGGCGTTTAAAACTTTTCCGGTTTAGGCTTGCTAATTGCGGAATAAAACTAGGTGTTTAAATTAACAAGCCAACAACCTAAATAAACTGGGTTCACCTATGTGCACCAACAACTTATGCTAAGCAAGACAAGTAACAAGGTGATAGCAAGATATGATACTTCAAGCTCGAAGGCTATCACAATGTAAAGTGCATAAGTAAAGAGCTCGGGTATAGAAATAACCGAGGCACGTGGAGACGACGATGTATTCCCGAGTTCCTCCTTTTTAGGGGAGTACGTCTCGTTGGAGGTGTGTGAGCTTCAAACTCAAGATGCCACAAAAGGCTTCACCCTATTCTCCGATGAACCTCGCACAAAAGCTCGGTTCACCTTCCACTATTGATTTCCTTTTGGGCGGAAATCGAGTCCCTTACAACAAACTTGAGGCACAACCCACAAAAGGATCGGGAGCTCCCAAGCGGCCACAAAAGGCCTTGCACCGCCACAAAGGCGCCACTCGCCACAAAAGGCGTTGACCACAAAAGGTCACAAGAATACCGTCTAGGGTCCAACGACCCAAGAGTAACAAGCTCACAATCTTCACTTCCACGAATCCTCGTGGAGAGAGCAAACCGATGCACAAAAGCAATGGCAAGAGCACACGTAGTGCTCAAGTCCTTCACTCTCGAATTCCAACAAAGCAACAAATGCTTATGGGGGAATAAGAGAGGAAGAACAAGAAAGAGAACACCAAGAACTCCAAGATCAAGATCTACTAGGTTCCCCTCACTTAGAGGAGGAATGGATCGGTGAATATGTAGATCAAGATCACCTCTCACTTTCCCTCAAATATAAGCAAGAATCATGGGAGGGATTGAGAGGAAGAGCAAGCTTTTCAAAGACAACAATGGAGGAGTGAGAGAGAGAGGGAAAAGTTGCTCAAGCGTTGTATCTCCCGTTGGGGAAGAAAACTCCTTTTTATATGTACCCTGGAAAAAGTAGCCGTTGGAAGAAAATAGCAGTGCAGGAAAAAAAAGAAGCTGGCCCGGTCTGCCAGCCGGCATGGGCCGGCCCACAGGCCGGCCAAGCCACCGAGCTGGCCAGCACAGAGAGCGAACGAGCGAGGAAGGAGCGAGCGAAGGAATCGAGCGAAGAAGGCAGCGAGCGACCAGTGAGCGCGGCAGCGCACTCGATCGAGCGACGGGCGGCCTGGGAGCGAGGCCCATGCGAGGCGAGCAAGGGCGCGCGAGCGAGGCCAGACCAGGTCAGCGAGCTGGACCGGCCTGTGGCCCGGCATGGGCCGGCCTGGCAGCCGGTGGCCAGGCAGAGCCGGCCGGCCTCTGGCCCGGTTTGTGTCGGCCTGGCAGCCGGACAACAGCCCGAGGCTTCCGGCCTGTGCTCCGGCCAATGCCGGACAGGGTGCCGGCCCGCGCAGAAATAAACTTCAGAAAATCATATCTTTTCAAATAAAATTCCAAATGCGATGAAACCAATTTTGTTGGAAATATTAAGGGTCACAAATATAGAGGGGATACCACACATGGGAAGGTGTGGACCCTATCTCGAGGTGGACCGATAATATTTCTAAAGCCGAGAATGCAAACAAGTTTTCATCCGGACTCTGTTTTCGATGTTCTTGGGCTTGTTGGAATCGCAACGAAGAGCCCTTCAAGATTATGTAGAGAAACATCATAGTCCATCATGTGAGGAGGAAATCAAATGTAGAGAGGTAAAACCTCTCTATAAAAAGATGAACCGGCAAAACCTCCAAAACCGAAAACGCAACAAGTTGTCAATACGAAATCCGTTTTCGGTGAACTAGAGCTTGGTATGGAGATGAACACAAGCTCTAAATTCTCACATGGATAAAAGCCAAATAAGAACCAAGAAAGATGATAATGCCAAGTATGCAATGGTTTGAGCTCTCCACAAAGATACGATCAAGTTACTCACTTGAGAGCCCCTCTTGATAGTACGGCATCTATCCTATAACCCGGTCTCCCACTAACACCATGAGACCGGTAAAATATAAACCTATCAAGATCATACCTTTGCCTTGCGCATTCCACTTGAGCTAGATGATGACGATCTTGATCTCTTCAAGTGGACCACTTTTCTTGATTTGCGCTTGCTAGCACATGCTTGATGAAGACATCTCCAAATGCTCCCCCATACACCATTATGGGAGAGCCTCGCTTAGCTCCGACTTCATGAAGATGATGTCTTGAATCCTTCAAGACATACTTGCAATATGCTCAACTCTACACATGACCATTCTTCATATAAACCCTTGAATAGAGCATTGATCATCATGTAATCTACTAGAGTCCAACACATGAACTCCAACCTTTTCCTATGGACAAGATCTACAAGTATATCTCAAAGCAAACATTAGTCCATAAGGATTGTCATTAATTACCAAAACCACGCATGGGGCAACACATGCACTTTCAAGCTGTTCCTGCATCCCAAACATCTCGGATATTTTGCTGAATTCTCTGTCGCAATTATCAGATCGCTGGAAGTTGCCTTTGACAGTGATGATTCCCTTGGGTCCTGGCATTTTGATCATCAGGTATGCATAGTGTGGGACCGCCATGAACCGAGCGAACGTCGGGCGCCCCAGGATTGCGTGATACTGCGATTTCCAGTCGACAACCTCAAAGTCGACCTTCTCCGATCGAAAGTTGCCTGGCTCACCAAAAACAACTGGAAGCTGTAGTGTCCCGAGTGGCAGAACTGCTTTGCCTGGGACTATGCCATGGAAGGTTGTGTCAGACTCAGGAAGTTTTTCGACTGAGCGATTCATTTTGCGAAGCGTATCGGCGAAGATGATGTTGATTCCACTTCCACCATCCATGAAGACCTTGGACATGGCGTAGCCACCGATTTGAGCGTCGAGTACCAGGGGCGCGTGCCATGGTCGCACCACAGATGGGGGATGATCTGCACGTGAGAACGTTATGCTTGTTTGTGACCCCTTCAGGTACTCAGGTACTGCTGGGGGTGCCATGACCGCCATGTTGACCTGTCGAGTGATCAACTTTTGCTCCCTGTTGGTTGGACGCCCTTTCTGGATCATGTTCATCTGTCCACGGGCTTCGGGTAGCGTTCTGCCTGCTCTGGTGGAGCTTCTATGCGAGCTTGATTTGGAACTGCGCCTGCCACATGCGCATTTTGCCCTGCGGGTGGAGCAGGAGGAGGAGGTGGTGCAGGGGCGCTTGCTGCCACCGCACCTTGAGCTGCTTGCAGGCGTTTTATGTATGCGTCTGTCATCCTGGTGAATTTTCTGCAATGCTTCACCAGGTGGCTCGAGTGTAGCTTGCCGTCTTGGCCTTTGAACATGTGGAATCTGCATTCTTCATCGAGCTCCTGGTCACCCAAACCTTCGGGTGATGGTGATCGGCGTTTGCGCCACTCCTGTTTGCGATATCCATCTTTGCGTGTTCCGTAGTCGCGGCGGTTGTCCTGGCGACTCCTGCCACGATCCTCTTGGCGACCCGCACTGCGACTGCTGTCATTGCGGTTGTCGGCGTAGCCAGCCGCCACAAATTCGACTCCATCTTGGTCGTCGTAGCGGTTGGATTTGCGTTTGCGTCTCCCACGGCCATCTCTTCTGTCCAGCTTCCGTTGTTGTTGTTGCCGCGTGGTGACTCCTGATGCTCTCGCACCATATCTTCTCCGTCTGCCCACTCGTTTGCTACCTTCATGAGGTTTGCAATGGATGTTGGCTTTTGGCGGCACAGCGCCTCCCGAAAGTCGTGCCTGGCAGCTCCTGCGATAAAAGCGTCGATTGCCCTGTCTTCTGACACCACTCCCACGGAGTTTCGCATCGTAGTCCACTTTCTGATGTACTCGCGCAGCGGTTCGTCTGAACGCTGCTTGCAAGCTTGTAGTTCTGCGAATGTCGCGGGTCGCTCGCATGTTGCGAGGAAGTTTTTGATGAAGTCCTCCTGGAAGCGATCCCAGGAGTCGTATGAGTTCTCGGGTAAACTTTTCAGCCAATCCCACGCAGTCCCAGATAGCATGAGCTGTATGTACTGCATCGCAGTTGTAGTGGATCCCCGTTGACAGGAGACTGCTGTCCTGTAATCCTCCAGCCAGGACGATGGTTCCTGTCTGCCATCGAACTTGGGTGTTTCAGATGTGAGTCTGAACCTTTTTGGCATCTTCGCCTGGCGGATGCGTCGAGTAAAGCAAAGTGCTCCACAAGGCTCCCACTCGACGCCTGAATATGAATCGCTGCTCCGAGATCGAGTGGATCTTCTGCTTCTGCCATGTCCCACCCGATGTTGTGTCATGACATCGCGGCGATCACCACTCGCCTCGCGATGCTGAGTTTCGCGTCGATCGCGCCCTGACCGGTCTCGGTTTTCTTGGGTTGCGACTGCGTGGTCGCGGTTCTCCCTTGGCTGTACCTCGCGTCGCGGGGTGGCTTCGCGACGAGTTCTGCTTCCTCCAGGGTGCTCCTCAATCGTGGCTAGGGCTCTGCCTGCCAGGTGGAGCGATTTGATCTGCTAGCGATGCAGTGCCGCTTTTGGGTCACTGTCTGGAGGTTGTGTTGCTTTCAGGTATGTGGCCACTGACATGAGGGCTCCCTGAGCCGTTTTGGGTATGGGGATTCCATCTTCATCGTGTGTCATGAACGACACATCTAGGTCACGGGTCAGCGCCGCCCGCTCGCTTGCTGTTAGGTGCGCCAGCCTAGATCGCGAGCGATTATGCGAGGAAGTTCTGCCCGAAGAATAGAGTGACGACAGCTGGGCGCGTCGTGCACTCGATGCGCTTGTGGCCTTTTTGCGTTCGTCGAGAGTCGCTCGAAGGTTTTTCAACCTTAAGGTCTCCTGCCAGAAGATGTATTTGTGTGCCGCGAGTTCTTCGGGTGTCGAATCGTCGGGCATCATGGTGCACTCATCTATAGCCTTGATTGCTTTGATCGCCTGTTCCCTGGTGATGACGATCGTGCTGCCGTCTGGCATGGTTGCGTTCATTGGGTAGGTCCTGATATCAGGACGGCTTGCTCCACTCGTCGAAGATTCGGGTGCTCCGTCATCTCGGTTCTCGATCTGCACCATGCAGATCTGATTTGGGGCGTCACGTGAAATTTTGCCTTTTTCACCGTTGCTGCGATTGTTGATGAAGGCAGCGGCGGTGTTGAAGTAGAAGTCGATCATGGCCTGACGTCCGCAGCCATCGTCGCTGTGGACGGACTCGATGTCCATCGCGTCGTCTGACGCGGTTTCTTTTGCTGATGAAGTCGCGTAGTCCTCAGTCGAAGGAGACACGGGTGCTGCTGGAGACGCAGCAGGTTGCAGATCCATCAGAGATTCCATCTCTGAAGGCGTTGGTGAGGGCACCGGAGTTGATGCAGGTGTGCCCATCAACGACATCATCTCCGAGAGCGTCGGCGATCTCGGCGGAGTTGATGCAGGCGAAGTCGCCGATTTTGCGGGTGATGATGGAGCTGCAAGGGCAGATCCAGTCGATGGAGATGCGGCTGTTGAAGGTCGATCCGAGTTCGCCGTGACAAACACCCCTGTCTGGTTAGCAGTAATGCTTGAAGAGGAAACAGGTACGTTCTCACCTGGCTGCAGATTTGAGTTCGCAGATTGCGGACCCGGCGAGTGCGGGTTGTAGTCGAAGGAACCGAAGCGGACCGGCCCCGTTATGATGATCGGCGAGCTGCCGTTTGCGGGTGATGATTGAGCCGGCGAAACCGTGGATCCAGTGCCACTCGTTCCCACAGACGGCGCCAATTGACAAGGTGTTAGCTCGGCAAATCCCATGGTAGCGCACCTAGGGTTGAGAATAGGAACGAGATTGGTAGCACTGGCGATTATCTACGGCTGACAAGCAAGGATTTACCCAGGTTCAGGGCCCTCGTGTGGAGGTAACACCCCTACGTCCTGCTTGTCTGATTATTGATGAGTCGAACAAAGGTGTTACAAGGGTCTTGGCGAGATGTCGATCTCGCCAAGGGTTCTGAGGCTAGAGTTGCGTGTATGCTATTGATCGTGTCCTTGATCGGGGACCCTCCCAGCCTTTATATAAGAGGCTGGGTCTCGGATAACCGACTAGGATTACAGATTTGGCAAGTCTAAACCGACTTAAACTATGTCTAACTTAGAGAACAATCCTTCCTTGCGGGTCCCTTCATGGGCCTTGGTCTTGTTACCTTGATGGGCCTCATATACGTGCACCAGGTATCCTCACAGTGGGTCACCCGAAGGGTAGGCCCACGTCAGATATCAAAATGAATATTTTCTAAAAACTGAACCATTTTCAAAAAATAAATTTTTTTTAAAAGAATATTTTTCAAATCTGAACCATTTTCCAAAAATGTTCATATAAAAAATATTCAGATTGATAAACATGTTAAAATTTGAAAAGTTTAAAATTTGAACAATGTTCAAATTTTGAAAAATATTTAGTTAAACAAAGAAAAGAAAATAGAAACAGAAAAGGAAAAGGAAACAGGAAAAAACAAACAGTAAAAAAAACAAAGGGAAAGAGAAACTCACAACTAGACAATTAAATAAGCGCAACTGGGCCGGCCCGTATAGAAATCGGACGCGGGTGATGGGAGAATAGAACTCCCTAAGAGCGTTATATAGTGTTTCTGGTTTCATTGACACGGCCTGCAACTAAAAGCTCATCCAAACCAGAAGAAGCCTGACCCATCATTTCGAATACAGCCGCATGTACGCATTGGTAGCTTCTCGCATGTCCAAACACTCAATAACGCTCAAAGTTTGTCTATACTAAGGCTTATATTTTTCCAATGAATAAGGCTTATATTTTTCTGAAAAAGTCAAGCCAAGTAAATTTTGACCAAACTTTTTAAAAAAATTATCAATAACTGTAAAATTATATGGATATCATGTGAAAATATATTTCATGACGCATCTAACCATGTTTATTTTGTATTGTACATGTTCATAATTTCTTCAAAAAACTTGGTCAAACTTCACATAGTTTGACTTTTCAAAAATAATATAGGCCTTATTCATTGGAACGGAGGTAGTATATACATCGTGAAAAACGAAATACTCCTAGTTGATCCATTCATTGACGCTTGCATGCATATGTTAATCATATCTTATCGACAGGACATAACCATGATGAGTGTCGAGGATAAAACGGGATAACCAGGCTCGAGCTAGCTATTAAACGGGGATAGAAACCAGTTGAACGAAAATTCGTTTTGGAGCCAGGGCTCAAATGCTCCGGAAATCCCGTCCCTCCACTTGCATCGGGAATTCGGGATATGTTCCCATGGCCCAGCACATCTATTTTGACCATGATTCCTTGACGTCATGTCCCTGCGGGACAGACATATACGCGGTTCCAACCTGCCCGAACTCGCCGTCTCCCGTGCGCTGACGCTGGGTCCCACACGGCCTGCACGTGGATCAGATTTGACGCCCCGTCTATGTGTTTTAGTGTCCCCACGCAAGCACGGGCATAGATCTCGAGCATAACCCATCAGTTCAGATTTTCGGAGCATCTAGTCCCGGGAGCCAAATCGCCCCTCCCTGTAGCTCTTCAATTTTTTAGAAAGAAAGCAATCTTATCGATGAAGGTCTACGGTTAAGAAGTGTTTATTTGGACTTTTGCTAGCTTTCCAGTTTTCAGTCTCGAATTCCACCGCTGGCAATGTAAGACAGCCTCTGCTCTGCTGCGGTCGGCCAGTGTGGGATAGGACCGGTTTTTCTCCTTTATATCGGACATACGCGCATAGTAATAACAAATAATACTTTTGGTTTGAATATTCAGAATTCTATACGAGAACTAGGGAGTCGATATCTTCTTTTTTCGAGAGTGATGAGCCGGTTACTTCCAATTTATCCAAAAAGCGTTGAAAAAGCCAGCCTTAATTAACTTTGTACTGCAGGCAAGGTTGCATCATGTAGTATATACTTGGTCATTCTCAGCATTTTCATATCACGATGGCCCGCTGGGTTTGCCGCAAAATGACAAGGAGCTAGTGAAGGACGAAGTGCATAGGCTGGCAGAAAAGGAACACTGAAAGGAGCATACTAAAACATAGGAAGTTCTACAAAGAAAACGTAGCTTTTTCATACGAGTACAAAAATGGGCGCGCTCTGCTGTTACTTTTTTCTTTTCTTTTGTTGAGGGTCGCTCTGCTGTTTATTATAGTTGATCACCGTAAATCTTGTGGGCTTTTGCTGCCAGCGTTGACGATCTTACCTTGTACCGAAAAAAAGGAAGGGAACCAGAAGTGGAACTCGGAGTCGGAGGAGTCTCAAACTCGTTTTCGTTTCGGGCTTTGATCCGTAGTATTCCCACTCGGGAGTGTCTATTTGTCAGTCGACTGTTTTTAATTTCGGTGTCAGTCATATTTTGTATCCAATCATTACTTGACATGTACGAACCATGGCCCACTCCATGAACTCCCCCGCATGAAAAAAGACCGTGACTGTTTTCCAGTCCCTAACGGGCCCTGTGTGTAAAACCGGACCCGAAGCCAACAATCCATGTCCAGTCCAGCCTCCCTACGCGCGTGACCATACAGTCTCCTGCATGCGCGATGGTGAGGCCCAAAATCACGTACAGTCCAGTAAAAGAAAGGAGGGAATCGATCTCAAGAACCTTGTCGTCGCCCGTTTCATCAAAAAGCAACAGCAATAAAAACCGAGATCTGTAGTGCTGCCATTTCTGAGTAAAAGGAGAGATACCACACAAGAACTGAGAAGATGGACAAAATCCTCAAACCTCCAACAACAGGGGAACTGACCTGGGCAAGTTTCAATCCTACCCGATGCAGGTTTGCGTCTATGAAAAGAACCAATCTCCCTTGCAACAAAAAGTACTACTAGGTTCTACTCTCATGCTTCATATCCTTCATCATCATTCATGGACAGCTGAGCTTTATTCAGCAAAGCTGGATGTACAGACAAGGCAAAGAATTCCACACTGGGTACCTAGCATTCCTCTGCCAAACAGGTAATCTTCAGAACAAAATGATCTAAATATGCATAAAATACCCCATGTTAAGGTTATTCAGATGTTTTAGATGAAAACAAAACACAACAGGTAGATGTAGACACTTCACAGATATCACTTGAATGTCAAATGTGAACTGATAAAGTTGGCATTATTCACAGCATACAGCCCTTAAAGCAACTATAGGACTGAATCCTATATTGTCTGATAAGAACACTAGCACATTTTCGAGTTCGCATACATATATAAAACCATCAAAACAACCGCATAAAGATGATGGCAACATCAAAGCAGAGAAGCATTTAATCAAGATCAACACCAAGTACGTCATGATATGAGAGGTCTTACCAAAAATACAACAAACTAATAAAATATAAAGGAGGTTCTACATTATGACAAGCTGACATCGAATAACTCCAAGCAAAGGGTCTAGAGAACATCGAAAGAGATGACCAGGCAGTTGTCGTTGTCTTTGTGGAAGAGGATCAGCACATCAGACCCATGGTCTAGCTGGTGCTCAGTGGCAAATTGCAGCCATCCAGCCTTGAAGCAGATCATTCCATCTTTGCAAGCGTAGTATGATGCTTCATTGGTGTTCCAATCATATCCATAAATGAGAAACACATTTCCCCTCCTCAAACAGAGGCAATCTCCCTTGGGATCTGCTGTAGGCAATGAAAACAACATGAAAAACTTCAGAAAACAACAAAGAAAGATTGCTAACCACTAGAGAAAGAAATGTTGTCGGCTTACCAGTCCATTGTGCGCAACATCTACTCTCAAATATAGCTTAAATCATAAATACAAATACTAGATCATCAAACATCTACTCAAAATATCCACAAGCACCCGATCACCTGAGTTTTGAGTAGATCATCCAACATCTACTCAAAATATGCATTGTTGATAATATCATCAAGCATCTAATCATGCATCTAAGAAAAATGGAGACAACTCTGAAATAAATAACTGAGAGACAACAACGTGCTATACAAGGGGACAGAGAAAACAGTGAAAAAAGAAAGAGAGAGAGAGATTTAGATACAGAGAAATAGAAACTGAGAGAGAAAGAGAGAGAGAGACACACATTCAGACAGCGAAGTAGAAAGAGTGAGAGTCTCAGAAACAGAGAAGTAGAAAGAGAGAAAGTCTCAGAAACAGAGAAGTAGACACACACACACTAAATCACTGAAACTAAACTGAGACAATAAATCAAGACTGAGACACTGAAACTACACTGAGACAATAAATCGTAACTGAGACACTGAATCTAGACTGAAACACTAAGAGAGAAAGAGACAATAAATCTGGACTGAGACACTAAATCACTGAAACTACACTGAGACAAAATAACTGAGAGAGAGAGACCTAAATCAAAACAGAGATAAAATAAGAGAGATAGAGACTGAGGGAGAGAAGTAGAAACAGAGAAAAGAGAGAGAAGAGAGACATAATGAGAGAGAGAGAGACGAAAAGAGAGAGAGAGAGAGCTCTGATCATGCATCTAAGAAATAACTGAGACACCCACCGAAATTTCATATATATAGAGAGAGACTAAATAAGAAAAATAGAGAGAGAGAGAGAGACAGTACTTCTCGCCCATTTTAACTTCAGTAACCATCAAACCACGATACTGTCGCACTTCTACAATGTTTTATCAGAGACAGTCAGCACTGTCACCCATGAAAGGGCATCTACAAACCTCAATAACAGGGCTAGAACAGACTCAAGTCACTAGCGGATGGCCACAAATTGGAATGAAGCAACGTAACCAGTCAGTATCTGGGCTTGGAGCAGATTACAGTCATTAGTGGATGGCCAGATATTGGAATGACTAACTGCAACTTCGCAATGTAAATCTGTTGATACTTTTGGAACCACAAAATGAATAACAATTGATACAATGTTACTTTGGATTGAAACCCAAGAAACCATTTTGTTGGGCTATGCCAGGGTAACGAGTTAGCCAAACAAATCTAATTCGGCAACTAAATGATGTAAAATCAGCTAACATCTGACAAAGACCTTAAACTATTTAATGTGAGAGTGACCAAAGAAAATAATGTGAGTTTCGAACAGAGAAAGCTAGAAAATTTGCTAGTCATTTGCAAATCATTGTGGATTCCCATGACAAGGCATGGAAAATTTGCTAGCACAATAAATAAAATGAGCAGTGACGAATTTCACGCTGGGCAACATACAGCATGACAGGAATCAAACCATCACCTGTGTAGCAAACCAAGAAACACCATGCCTTGATCCCATCAGCGAGAATCTCCTTGCTACCAAGAAACACCATGCCTTCCAACCCTGAAAAGAGATTCTCTGGAATAAACCACCTATATATCAGCGCTACTACCTTCAGTCTATCCAACAAAAATCATACAATATACAGTCTAAAATAGCACAAAAATGCTCACTGATACACATCTCAACCATAAAGTCCAAAACACCTAGCGTAATACCTTCAGTCTATCCAACAAAAATCATACAATATACAATCTAAATAACACATACATGGTCACTGATACACATCTCAAACCATAGAGTCCAAAAACACCTAGCCTAGTACCTACAGTATATCCAACAAAAATCATACAAATATACAGTCTAACATAACACATACATTATGAACAAAAACTAACAGAGGAGCACTAAGAATTGATGCTCAGCTCAATCAAAACACTAAGCGGAGCGCGTCAGATTTGGGCAGATTCAGACAATAACCAATCCTCTGCAGACAAGGTAGCTGACCGGATTGAGAACAGACAAGGGATGCTGCCGAACTCACCTAACCCTAAAATCACAACACGTCTACACCGGCAAGCGCACCGCAAATCTGCCGCTTCAGATTCAGGCCCCAATTCAGACAGAACGAATGCACAAAAATCCGAAAATCCGCTGCAGACGTGGGAGCAGCCCAGACTGGGAACAAACAAGAGCCGCTCCCGACCTCAGCTAACCCTAAAATCCCCACAGACCTCTACCACCATACAAGCCGCATCGAACAAAGCAAACACTCCCGGCGGTCAACATACGCGAGGAAACACACACGCAAAACTGAAGACGGATCTGAGATAATAAAGAGGCACCTGAACCGCCTCCGGCGACGCCTCCGCTCTCCTTCGCCGGCGAGGATCTCCGCCATACCAGGACCCTCGAGAAGCTCCTCTGTTCCGCCCCTCCGCTCTCTCTTCACGCGCCGACGAAGAGGAGTAAAAAGTTCAAAATAAAACCTTATCCCTTCGGGCCATGCAGAAGGGGAAAAAATCAGACAGAAAAGAAAACGGGCCGAAACAAAAGACAGCCCGCCCCGAACCCAAACCCGCTAATGAGACTACTACACGCGAACGGAGGCGCACAGCTGGACGAGTTGCGCGAATCTCAAAGAAGAAACGGATGGCTAGAGATGCGACTGACGGTGAATTGAGAATCAGTCGACTGAGATACAGCAAAAACCTTCCCACTCAGACTCGACTACGGACGGAGGTCGCTCAACACTCAGGTCTCAGCGTGTATATATATGCAGGTCAGGCACACCAGGAGCAACGATCAAAGAAGAAGAAGCCCATCACATCGCATCGCATCGGCGTCATGGCGGCGATCAAGGCGAGCGTGAGCCTTTTCGCGCTCCTCGACGGCGACGACTCTGGCGACAAGCGCCTCGCCGACTTCGACGCGCTGCACAAGGAGCAGGCTTCCGCGCTGGCAAAGAAGAAGCCAGCGCCGGCGGCCAAGCCCAAGAAGAAACCGTCACCTCCGGCCCCCGCTGCCAGGTCCAACTCCAAGGCGCCGCCCAGGATGAACCGCACGCCAGCAGCCGCAGCCGGCCCCCGATCGTCTGCAGCGGCGCCTCCCAAGGCAAGGACGATGATGAACAAGCAGACTACGATCCCTGCCCCTGCCCCGCCACCCGCGCGCAGCACTGATCTTACCGGCGTCCTGTTCGCCTTCCCATCTGCCCGGGAGCGCATCTTCAGGCAGAGGCAGGAGAGGCAGGAGGAGTTCGAGCGGAGGCAGGCCAAGGAGAAGGAGGCGGCGGAGAACGGCGACGACGGCAAGAGTGCTCCGTCCAAAGGTTACGGCAAGGGCAAGACCCACGGAGCGAGGGTGCAGCAGGGTGGAGGCATGTATTACAACAATGGAGTGAAGCAGCAGCCAGTCGCGGTGGTGAAGGAGGCCCCGGCGGTGGCGCCTGCAGCTAAGGACGAACCCACGGTGGCGCCTGTAGTGCTCCAGACTCCCCCGCCGAGTCTATATGACATTGATCAGTTCCCGTCTCTGAAGTAGGGCTAGTTGGCTACACCAGTTTTTTCTAGGGAACATGCTGGCGAGCTGATAAGATGCAGATTATCTATGCTTAGCTTAATGCTACGGGATTGTTATTGGATGGTTTTGAACGTAGTACTTTCGTTGATATAGTATTATATGATACCAACGTGTTAATTCGATCCCGTTTGGGTTGCCGAGATAGATCGATCATGTGTTATTGGATTGGTGTGGTGGAAAAATAGTGCAAACCAAAGTATTCATGTTGGTAGTGTTGGAAATATGGATGCAGATTTGTGGCACCCGAGCACCAGTGGACCCTATAAATTTTGTTTTTGATATTTGAGTTTCAAATAAATCCGAGCTGTATAAAAATAACAAAAACCTGGGCAGAAGAAAGGGCATATATTGTGTAGAATCTGTCAGAAATTTCTCCTTTTTGCCTAGCCCAAAATGTAATGTATTTTTTACGATAGTTATAGCGTACTTAAGTAATGTGTATATGTATGTGTGTAAAAACTTTCAAATTTTTTGGAAGCAAAAAAGTTTGATTTTCAAATTTTCCAAAAAACGGGCTCACTCGTTCTCGGGAGCTACAACGGATTTCCGTGGAAATATAAGCAATTTATCAATTGATTTAATATATGAAAACAGGAAACAATTCATGATTAAGATAACAAGTATTAAACTAAATAAAACAATAGATAGACAGATAAAATCTAGAACAGCTAACATAAGCGAAAATTGTAGTAGTATATCAAATAGAAAAGACGTATTCACACGGCAGTTGGCGTTCACATTGTTGCCCATGTCGTTGATGAAGAGGTTTCTAGTAGTCGCACGAGTGTGCTCCCTAAAAATCTGATCGTCCCTCTCCCATACATGATCACAATAGGCGAGATTCCGGAGGCCTACTGTCTCTTCAATCAGTGCACACTGGAATACGGGATGTAAAAGACTTGGAAAACCGCGTCGCAATGTTATAGAATGAGGTGGAACCATGTGTTGTGCGTTAGCGGTTAGAATTCGCCTGGCCTGTATATATAATGCGGGTCAGGTAAGATTTGGGCATAGCCCCACATCCGCGTATAGACATTCCAATGGAAAGCTGATTAATTAGGTTCTGCTAGATATACACATGCATACTCTAGTGGCTAGTAATTCGAAGCACCATATAGCAGTGAAATATTAGATGTAGATCCTCAAGCATTTAAATCATCTCCCAACATGAGAGATTAAATAGGAGGGCGATCTGTGCCCAGAGAAGTTCCACTGATCTGATTGGCACTCAGATTATACCGGTCACCACGACGCACAGTATCTCTTCGATGCTCTAAACATTACCCACCTCAGGCGACAAAAGCAATACTTGTCTAACTAACCGCTGTATACACTGATGATAATGAACCAAAGTGACAAATCTGACATTCTAGAGAACGGGAGATAAAGGAAATGACCTGAGATAAAACAAACGCGATATATTCGGAAGCACATGGCTGTCATATCACTAACACACAGGCATTTACATTACACCACTCTTATATATACACATGGTTGTTTACATTCGACATGTATTGAGTTGATAGATGCCTACAAACTAAAAAGCATGCTCTTGGAGTAGAAAAGGCAGTGATTCCGCAAAAAAAATCGGATCATTAAACGAATAGCCAACAATGAGTTCATCAGCAAAAGGGGTCGTCGACGGTGAGATCTGTAGACGGTCTCAACCGTTCATCCTCCACTTTAGGCGATACCAGCAAAACTTTAGAGGACCATCCTCGAAACCACGGACACTCCAATTTGTCTATCATCTCATTCACCTCGTCTGTCGAAAGAACTTTTTCCTTGGAATTCACAAACAGCAAACGTTGCAGCACCTTCGCATCCCTGGCAACAAATTTGAGGAATTCAAATTCTTCTTGATGCCCTCGGAATTTGTGAAAGACTATCCTCTTGACGTGTGATGTCAAGCATTTAACTGGAGTCGCCTCCTGCCAGAACTTAGCGTGGTTCTCCCCAGTGGCTTCAAAGGGAGTTTCAGATGGATCACGCATGACAGACTGCAAATTCACAGCAAATAGTTCAGTTAAAAACTACTACTAATAAGTGATGGCATGTTTGCTGAACTAGTGACTAAATAAACACCTGAATATGCAGCGTGTACAAGTTGGGAAAGCATCTAAGCATGCTGGCCACCATCTTGACCTCCTCTAAGACAGAAAAGTTCACCCTGAGTGCCAATATCTTGATGCCTGGAACCAGAGTGCGTGGACTTGCCACCGAGTCAGGCTGCAATTAAGAATAGACGTCATATATACTCGTTAACTGTCATAGAAAAGGTTGTGGAGAGAGAGAGAGAGATGGAAAGGAAGTTGTACGACATTGATCATGTTGCCATTGATGTGCAGCTTGTGAATCAATGGCTCCACGTAGCCGAGCACCCGCAGATTTGATGCACAGGTAATGTTGACTCTCACGGGACCAGGAGTAGTAACATAACGCCGCGGCTTGAACAAGATGAGCCGGTCCAGGAGCGGCGCCTCCACCACCGTGAACTCCTCCACCGGAAAAACTATGACGCACCGGAGCTTTTGGCTGCGGATGTGGAATCGCTTTTTGGCGCAGACGAGAACGAGGGTCTCCAAAACGGGGCTTGCAGCGAGCAAGTGGCCGAGCGCCTGGTCAGACATGACCATGTTTAGCATGGCGAGCATCCGGAGGTGGTGAAATACTGGTACGCTGTGGGAGAGGTGGTCAGGTAACGACCAGGAGACCAGGATAAGTTGCTGGAGCGAGGTGCAGCGGAGGATGTCGGCAGGGAGGCAATGGTATTCGGGGGCCAGAACGCCGGTGGGCGCTCGATTGGCGAAGGCAAGTTTCTGGATGGCCTTGGCGGCGAGGAGGCGTGGCCACTCGGTGAGCTCAGGGGACAGGTTGACAAAACTGCAGTGGTAGATGAGTACATTGCCGAAGGGGCCTGGGTGGTCGGCGAGGACTCGTGCAACCGTGGCGAAGCGCGTCTGCACGGGGAGGTGCCCGTCGTTTAGGACGAGTGGGGTTGAACGCCAGAGATGGCGCCAGCGGGATGCGAGGGCGGCGCTGCAGGCGGCCTCCTTGGCGGGGAGGCGAGAGATGATCTTACCGAGGAGGTCGTCATGGAGGTCGCTGATAAGGTCATCCTCGCAGTCGCCCATGGTGGCGAGGCGCGGACGGCGGCGAGGGGTCGACATGGTAGTTAGGCGGCGGGGCACAAGACCTAGGTAGCAGCACGTACGAGCGCTTCTCTCTCAAATCAATCTCTTCTCTACTAGAGATTGGGATCCGACGTGATAGTTTCGTCCCCTAAAAAACCGAACTCGATCGCAACTAACTCAATGCGCTAAAAAAAACCAATCTCCTCACCTGCCCCTGCAACTCTACATGAATAGTACGAAAATACAAGCTTAAGTAAAAGTCCCTATGAATAACAAAAGCAAATGAAGTAAACTTAGGCAACCTTGTCATTGGACTTGGTGAGCCGATGGATTAATTCTCGATATTGTATTAGAACCATACAAAGAAAACTAACTTAATTTGTTCCAAGCGCTCGTCCTGGGCTTTGAGCTCCATCTCATTGGACTTGGTGCCATCGAGCGGTCCTTCGAGTTGTGCACCATGGATTTTAGGCAGGACTTGAGCTTGCCGTGGGAAGAAATTCCCCTTGGCCGGCTTCTCGGTGATGTGCAACTCGAACTAAACAGAGAGCCCAAGAACAAATACTACAGGAAACAGTGTATACGCCGACGGCCAAAAGCCGCCGACATAGCTAACATTGCTGTCGAGATTAGGGCTATGCCGACGGCTGCCGTCGGCATATGGCCGTCAGCTTAATAAGGCGTCGGTTAAAGCCAAATTACCGTCGGCATAGCATACGTCGGCGTAGGCTACGCCGACGGCTTTGCCGTCTGCATAGCTCTTCCTACGCCGACGACAAAGCCGTCGGCATAGTTTTTCCAAAAAAATTGAATTTTTTTTTAAAAAAATTAATTCTATTGTGAAATTTCCTTAGCCACATATTTAATCTCTAATCACACACTTAATCTCAGGTCAAGTTACTTACCCTGGTCAAACTTCTCATCCGGTCAACCATACTCAAATTGCTCCAGCCCAAGCACGCTTAACTTTTGAGTTCCTTTCAAATTAGCTTCCGAATGAGAAGTTAGAACTTACTAAATATTCTATCAATCATATTAACCCCTGAATCACGATGTTACACTTTTTTATTGTTTAAATTTTCAAAATTTGTTTGAACAAATAACAATGATTATGTAATAATATGTCTTGAATAAATAACAGTGATTATGTAATTCTATTTAATATGGAATAATTCATATCTTTAAATCCGTAAATCAAAATTTGACAAATAAAATGTCTAAATCAATTAGAAAAATGAGAGGAATTCAAATATGCCATCCATATCATGGAATTCAAAAATGACTTTTGTTGTGAACCAAGTACAAAAAATATTTTGTAAAATGGCACTCATCTAATTCTCACAAAGAGTAGTCCACATTTGATGGATAATCCCCAAGTATTAGGAATTTTCTTGATTTCTATATAATTTCGCCTAGCTAAATGAGTTTATGCGGATTTTCCGAAAGTAATCCAAATTTGAACTACAAGTGTTTGATAGTTTGATATGAAATTTAAAAAAATCATTTTAAGGTACACAACTAGTGATAATATCACAGAAACATCGATAGTTTTAGAAAATTTGATATCTTTCGATGAATGGTCATGGTGGCCATTTCGACAGTCTTCACCCTTTATTATTGGTTCCAACCTTGCTCATGAATTTTTTCAATAGTATAGCTTGAACAATGTGTATGATGATGTAGATCTCCTTCTCCTCTTCGAAATGAGCTAAAGAACATCAAAATCTGAGTTTAAATGCAAAAGTTATAATCAAAATGTCAAAACATTTTTTTAGAGCAGGCTATGCCGAGAGCATTGCCGTCGGCATAGATCAAATGAGAGCTATGCCGAGGGCAATGTCGTCGGCGTAGCTCCCTGGAGATCTACACCGAAGGTTTTTTGTGGGCTAGCCTATTCGGGGTCTATGTCGATGGCCCCGACAAAAAGCCGTCGACATAGACCCTGGCCGCCGGCATAGCTCCGCTTTCCTGTAGTGAGAGGCTAGGATGAAGAAGATGCCACTGCCGATCTCGGAGAGGATGGGATTTCCAGGCGAGATGAGATTTTCAGAGAAGGAGAATCTGGTACCAGGTAAAAAGTTTGGGTTAAAGCGATACCCGGTATAGGGTCACGTTGCATGCTAATGTAGCCTCGGTTGACCAACCACCAAGAATATTACCGTATAGTTGTTGTACAACTTGCAGTACAAGTTACATGTGTATAATATGGACACTCTAACAGAGTACATTTGGCCAGATGGTTCGACGCAAAGGGCTATCGTCATCCATTTATGCATCGCCGACCATGTCCTTCCATACCCAATAAGCCAGACCGATAGGCAGTGCCACATGAATTATCGCTGCTTTCCTGGACAACATGGACTAAACCTTTGCTCGCACGGACATCGAAAATGACAAGGAGATGCTTTTGTGTTTTTATCTAGAGGTCGACAAGTTTATGGACATCAAGGCAATAGTGGAGAGTATTACACTTAAAGAACCCGTGTTTGAGTTGTGGGTGTCCTTGTTTGCCGAGCGACTGCTCATCGATGAGATGACATGAATGGCATGTTAATGTAGCATGTATTGTACGTCTACCTATATGGTTGTATATGATGTGCAGTCTGTAACCACTTGTGATATAGAAAGAGAGAGGGGGTCGGCACAATTGTGTACGAGTCGTTATACCCCAAAACCTTAATTACATTGACATGTTATTAGAACCTGTCGAGGTGATCCAATCTTCTCCTTCCTCTTCGTCTCCTCTATCGCCATGTCGTCTTCTTCTCAGACCTCGTTGGCCATCGTCTCCAGTTCGTCCCCTCTGCTATGCTCGACTCTGTAATGGCCGGGCATCTTGTCTCCAGGATCATACACGGGCCAAATGCCTACATAAGCCAATATGCAAGGGTACTCCCTCCGTCCCGAATCACTTGACGTGCATTTATCAAAATATGGATGAATCTACACACTAAAACTTCGTATGGATACATCCGTATTTAGTCAAATCTATATCAACTAATTTGGGATGGAGGGAGTATAATACTGCAGCACTGCAAAAATGCATTCTACCAGGCGAAAACCTATAATGAAGCTCGGGCTACATGAAGCCCTTTTGTTGAAAATTCAAAATCGATATTTTTAAGTTTCTAAAAATCACAAAAACATTCCCGGATGTGGATAATGTAGATCGACAATCGTGCAAATTTTCAACTCTAAATTCGTTGTATTTTTTGCTGCACAAAAAACATAAACGGGTGGATCTGGGTGGTGAAGAATGCACGGTTTCAAAAATATGTCCCTGATTTGTCTTTTTTACAGCCCAAAATAAAACGCATTTAGAGTTGCAAATTTGCACATTGTAGATCTCAACAATTACATACGGTAATTTTTGCACGATTTTTGAAAACTTGAAAATGTCAATTTCGAATTTTCAAAAAAATGGCTCATTGGCCAGGTGATTCGAGCCTTGGGTCCAACCGTCTAACTTTGCGTGCAACAAATTTATTGCCCCAGATAGCCGATGGATGCAGATGGACAGTGGATTTTGGGCCTCAAGGCACTCCGTGCCTTGCCTACAGCGAGGTATTGGATATCAGTCTGAAACGAAACGACTTTGAGACCCCTCGGACTCCGAGTTCCACTTCCGGTTTCCTTTTTTTGGTACAAAGCCGTCAACGCTAGCAGCAAAAGCCCACAAGATTTACAGTGATCTACTGTAATAAACAGCAGAGCGACCTCAACAAAAAAAAAAAAAAGAACAGCAGACCGCGCTCATGTTTTGTATGAAAAAACTACGTTTTCCTGTATAACCTCCTATGTTTTGATATCCTCCTTTCAGTGTTCCTTCTTCTGCCAGCCTATGCAATTCGTCCTTCACTAGCTCCTTGTCATTTTGCGGCAAATCCAGCGGGCCGAAAACATATATACCCCTATCCTGAACACCACGATGATCGTCGTGATATGAAAAGGCCGAGAATGATCAAGTATATATACATGCTGCAACCTTGCGTTCAGTACAAAGTTGCTTAAGTCTGGCTTTTTCAACGCGTTAGGATCAATTGAAAGTTACCGGCTTATTACTCTTGAAAAAAGAAGATAGCAGCTCCCTAATTCTCATAGAAAATTCTGAATAATGCTAGGATCTTTCGAACCAAAAGTCTTCTATGTTATTACTATGCATGTCCAATAAAGGAGAAAACCGGTCCTATCCCACACCGTCGACCGTCGCAGAGCAGGGACACAACAAGACGATCTTGCTTTTGTTCCAGCAATTCTTTTTTTTCTAAACAAGATTCAAAGGGAACCTATTTGAGTGGGCAAAAGTTTAGGACTCCATCCATTTACAATTAATAACTTCGGACTTCACGTTCTAAGTTTAGTCAATGTCAAACTTTGTAAACTTTGACCAAATATATAGAAAAATATATAAACAATTATAATAAAATTTAAACATTATTAGACTCTTCATAAGATATATTTTCATATTATATATATCTGATATTATATATGTTGATAATTATTCGTATATACTACTCTGTCCGATAGCAGCGCCGATTGCCCGCCGGATGAGTACGATACCTTTGGGCAGGATCCTCCTAAAATTTGAATTGGCACTTTCCAGAATTGCTTATATGATGCTTCCACCTCGGTAGACTCGTGAAAGCCATCGCTCTTTCTTGATCGAGAAGAGAAATGAGGGGAAAAGAGGAGAAAGAGGTACAAAGCCCAAGGGCAGGCGTTGGGTTTGGTATTTCAGACGGCGCAGACTCAAAAGGAAACTTAAGAGCTGGAAATTAAGGCTTAATCTCCAGTAGTACACTTAGCCCTTCGGCCTTATTTCAACTTGAACATGAATTTTCAGCACATTTTGGCGTTATTATATTAACATAAGCATTGAACACTGACGGCTAGCCCATACATGCAAACACAAGAAATCAAACCAAACAAAGACACTTAGCATAGGAGTGGATCTCCATCAGTACTTGTTAAATTTTGAAAAGTTTGACTTTGAAAAAACACAGCACAAGCAGTAAATAAAAACAGAGAGAGTATTGAAACATTACAACTCTAATAAGCACATCTACATGTGCACACTTCTACAGTGTAGTTTCATCAGAGGTAGGCTACAATAGAACCCCCAATCCGCTTTCACCTTCTAGCAACAAGATAACTCGACCGGGTACTGGCTTACTCATTTTCCCACTCTGCATCGTACAATATGGTTGACCAGACGACATGAACCGAGACCACCGCACCATTGTTAAACCGATATAGCTGCTTCTCGTCTCCGTGCTTGGACGCCACAAACGAGAGGCAGTCATCTCCTCGCCTCTTCTCCATGAAGCCTATTCGCAGCGTGTCCCCTAGATCCACCGCCGCCACGAATCTCTCACCGTACTTCCCGGCCGTGGATATAAAACCGACGGCGTCGCGGCGGCGGTTGCCGTCGATGAAGGTGTAGGAAGCTCGGGACAGCACGGTGGTGCCACGCATACGTCTGAAGTGGAGGCCGCCAGCAGGCACTTCCAGGAAATCCAGCTCTATGGTTGCCTCCACGCCTCTAGGAACAACGCATGTTTCCAATGTGATTTTGCCGTTTAGATCAACAACATGGTTCAACTTCCACGGGTCAAACCGCGAAAGGGCTTGCAGACCACCAGCGACGATATGCATGTCTTTGCCGCCCGCCTTGGCCTTGGCCCATAGATCCATCTCGATCAAGCAGCCTGTTGCGACAGTTCCTCTTGCGGGGCTCCGCAGACGTAGATGGCCACCTTTCTAAATTGTAGTGGAGGGTAAACATTAGCCACGAAACTAATTTAGGAAACACACGAATTACTCCAGAGGAACTATACTAAATGAATAAGAAACCGGGACCTAAATCGAATGCATATTGTGATTCGTCGAGACAAAACTTTGGTGAGCGATTATTCTATTAATATGTGGTTTAAGTAAACATTTACACAACATGGACAGAGCTTGGGTGAGGATCTAACTCACACAATTCAAATAACATGGACGAGGGTGGGTAAAGAAACTCCCATGCCCAATCCCACTGTAAGTCTATAAGCTCCCTTGCCTAGTTACAACGCAGTCCCACACTCCCACTATTGAAATCCCTGACTATTAAATATTTATTTCACACACAGAGTAAAGTCTACTAGTGCATGCTCACATACAAGTTGTTTAAATTTACTTCATAATAGCGATCTAGCATGTATGTATGTAGAAACTAAAGGTGCTTAGGAATCATTACCGTGTCGATAGCTTGAGCATTCTCTCTAGAGCAATGGAAAATGTAGTTGCGCGAAAAGTCCAAAGTATCCCTTGCGGCAATCATGCCATAGACATCCATCTCCGAGTGTATCGCGTTATCACGCATAAACTTGACGCACCGGTGATTTTCTGTATAGAATTGGATGATGATATCGAGGAACTGAAGCATGTGGACAGGGCAATGGTAGCATCTGTTGTTGTTCTCGGATCCACAGGAGGTATACCTCGCCGGAGACAGTAGAACTTGGGAACAAAATAGATGAAGCGGGTCGGTCGATTATACATATCAGTATCATCTGATTAGAAGAAGATACTAGGAGTCTAGGAGTGTTGATTTATCTACCTGTGGAGGGTAATTCTTTGTGTAGTATGCTATCCTCTTTGATCCAGATATAATCTTTGGACTTTAGTATGTCCCTGGATAAGGATAATTTGGACCTAAGGGAAGCTGCACCAATCCATAGCGATGAGTGAGAAACAAATATTTAGTAGTACTAGGAAACAAGGCGCGTGCATGCGTAAGTAGAGGAGGAGATACTGTCGGGAAGTTCATACTATCGCGGCGGACGCGGCGGTTCGCTTTGGGGGGCTCATCTCTCTCCCAGATGGCGATGATCCGACGCTGTGTGTCCTCGCTCATCCTGGCCCAGGCCCCGTCGGTGAACATGTGGTCCACACCGGCCGGCCGCCGTAGAGCAGGGCTATCTTCCATTGCCGGCGGCGGCGGAATTCGAGACTGGGGAGTCGAAATTAGGGATTCGACTGACAGGACTCTCTCTGACAGGACTCTCTCGCCTAGGACTACAAGTCCCATGTTGTCAGGCGGCTTTCACGTGAGACAAATGCGTGCACCATCCTCACTTTAACAGATCCGTAACAAAAAGACTAGACACTAAATTAACTGGAAAAAAAAACTGGATCGGTTTGATTGGCTAGTTATTCTCATCGCACTGCTACATCTATCTCGGTGGTCAAGTTCAGAATTCAGACACACTAATGGCATTGGCCATGTTGCTGATGAAATCTACTCCCTCTTATCCGAAATTTGTGTCGCAAGTCTGTAGACGTTTCGTACTACCCTAGTACTATTTCTCCGACAGTTAAAGCGCACCGGAGGGAGTACTAAAGGTTCCTCTACATGCTTCCTTGACAATACATAAACGCAATAGAGGACATTTTACCTAGCGGCGAAACTAAAGGCAAGGCAAACCAGCAATGAGCATGGCAAGGTGATCGATCCGTCTCAACCTCACTAGAGCGCCTGGAGGTCGTTGTATTCAGGGCCATTGTGGCTACGGTCTCTTCGAGTAGCCGCTCACCGGCGCCAAGGCCCCCTGTGCCACCACCGAGCAAACTACATATATACTTGGACTAGACAAAAGTTTTTTGCGAAACCGCAATCGCTCATATACACGCGCAGACACTCACCCCTATTAACGCACGCACGCATACCCTACTCCTATGAGCACCTCCAATAGACTGAGTCGGCAGGTCAAGTCTTGAGATGGTCAAGTCTTGAGATTGACGAAGTCACCACGGGCGCCTCGCTGTCGACGGAAACATCGTCTCCCACTGAAAAATATTCCGGCTTAAATGAGAAACATCAGCATCAAAACTGGGGTTTGAACTCTGGTGGGCAAGGGTACAACCACCCTCCTAACCATCTTGACACAGGCGACAAAAGTTGCTAGAGAACATAGTAATGTCTGACTCCTGGGTAGAAGAACTCCATGCTCAAGGCATGGATGGTTCAAGTAAATAAATTGGAGAATATTAATTGCAGCCGATCCAAAATATACATCGAAAAAGACCTCCAAAACAAATAAACAAACGCACAGCTCAACATCAAATTCACCCCTTGATCAAAGAAAGCAAAACACACTGTAACAAAAAAAATTAACATCACCCAGTCAAGAAATTAAGGACTGAGCATGGGCTGTATGAACAAAATTCACACCTTGGCTAGCACAGCATGAATAGAATTGCCTTTAAAAAATGCAGTCCAGTCTATTCCGACACTACTTCTATAATTACACCTCAGTACCAAACTACCAAGCAAGAAGGCATCCTAATTAAACGGGCAAAAAGGAAGGAATACTCTAGTTCCCAAAAGTAAGTAGGAAAGCCAATCTAATAATCAGCTATTACAAAAAGAAACTCCATGCTCAATTCACTTGAATTTATAAATCCCACAACATTGGAGCCGATGTGATGTGCCGTAGTTCATAAACCAAGTTCACACACTGGTATTTCAGCTCTCCGTCGAAACCCCAGTATAATATTTAGAACAATCAAGTACCATGTCTCCAGCCTAGAGCCTGCGTCAAACCCTATTCTGTTAGGTCAGAAATAGCCGTAGAAGAAACCCATCTCTTGCTGTACCGCGAGGTGGCTGCCTTCAATGCTGCACACGACCAGTCAGCGAAGCGAACCCGATTAGCGTAAATTCCAGGGACAATAACAATGTACAGAATCTACCGGACCAGTCTATATCAGTCTACGTTGGCGGAATCCTTTGGTAAAGTGAGGCTGCATCAGCTTGATATACAGGCCGTTCATCTGCACCAGCGAGTCGTGCGTCCCTTGCTCCACAATCTTGCCACCGTTCAGCACAACGATGTTGTCCACGTGCTTCATCATCGCCGCCCTGTGGGCGATGAGGATCGTCGTCTTGTTCCCCATGATCAGCGTGTCGAGGGCCTCCTGCACCACCCTGCTCGACTCAGACTCGATGGCGGAGCTGGCCTCGTCGAGCAGAACGATGGGTGCGTTCTTCAGCACCACACGGGCGATGGCGATCCGCTGCTTCTGCCCGGGGTCAGATCCACCCCTCGCATCCCCACATGTGTGTCATAGCCATGAGGCAGGCTGCTAATGAAATGGTGAGCATTCGCGATCCTGGCAGCCTCTTTCATCTCAGATTCTGTTGCATTGTGCCTTGCATATATTATGTTTTCTCTAATGGTTGTGGAGAATATAACAGGGTCCTGAGGAACCAGCCCCATATGGCTCCGCAGCCATCTGACGTTGAACAGCTTCAAATCACGGCCATCCAGCAAAACTTGTCCAGCAGTGGGATCATAGAACCTCTCGATCAGAGAAATAATCGTGCTCTTTCCTGACCCAGATACACCTACCACTGCAATAGTTTGTCCTCCATTGACTTTAAGGCTGAAATTACTCAGAACCATCATCTCAGGGCGAGTAGGGTAGCAGAAATCAACACTCCTGAATTCAATACTACCGTACACATTAGGGGGTTTGAGGCCACTCGCATCATCTGGATCAATCTTGGGGACACGATCGATAATTTCAAATACGGAGGTCAGGGATTTCCGGCGCTTGAGAATATATGGCGCAAGGCCAAATGGCTCCACCAGTGCAAACGTCGCGAAAGAGAAGACCATGTACTCTTTGAGTGCTGTTACCAGGGTAAGATGTCCATTTTTCACAGCATCAGCGGTATACCACAAAAGAAGCGCATTGCAGGCGAAGAGAAGGAACTGAGAGAACCCAAAGGCAAAACCAATGCCCATCCCGTGAACAAAGCTCTTTGTGAGAATACTTCCAAGCTGCAATCTGTAAAGCTCCATTATTTTGTTACCAGCACAAAATGCCACCACAGTATAGATATTCCTGACTGCGTCTTCAAGCACTAAAGAAGCTTTCCTGTGCATCTCCTGAATTCCTCTAGAAAACCCAGAAAGCCACATTTTCTGGAAAAAAAAGGAAGAGTCCAAGTATCAGCTCGGCAGCTCCATTGTACAGTTTAATACGAGCTCCATGAGAAATTTCTCAAGGCCAGATCTCAACCGACAACAAATGAAGTAACACAACTGTGGATTCAAATCTATACTTTAACTTGAATGGGCTATGAACAGAAAAGTTAAAGCAAGTCTCCTAGATGTTAGACACTAGAAGTTTAGAAGTAGACCCTTGATGGTATAAGAAGGTATGGGAAGTAACTTTTGTAAATGGTTATATCGATGGAAATATAAGTGACCTAGTATAGCAGCCTTAGGTTCGCCTACGTGAAAGATGCTAATCCAGAAATATGTGGTTGACAGAATACCAACTCCATAATGTCACATTGTGCAAACATGTATCTAATTTTGATTATATCATGTACAAAACTATTTGCTTTCTATACGGTAACACAATAGATATATCAATATCATAAAAACATGATTTAAATTTCAATGTAATTCATAGTCAGACACAGTTTGAATCTTACCAAAAGAATAACTAAATGAATCATGTAAATTGTTAACAGTGTAACATAAAAACATAGGTATTTATCAAGGATATATCCATACATGCAGAATGGAAGCTCCAAAACAAACAACCATACAATCTTCAGGAATCTTAATGATGAAAGCTGGTGAGAGCTAACCTGTGCAACTGCAGAAATCACAAGAATAGGCAAAGTTGCCAGTGCAACAAGAGCAACGCGCCATTCTAGCAGCATGCCAAGAAGAAGTGCCACAAAAATAGCTGATGTATCTTGGATAAATATAGAAAGCCTGTTACTGAAAGCAGCACGGACAAATGTTGCATCATTTGCAAGTCGCATTGATAAAATGTCCGCACTATTTTCCTCATCATCAAACCATCCGACTTCATTGCGTAGAATTGCTGGAATACAGTAAAGGGGTGGACACTGATCAATCTTTGGCAGTAAAATTCCAGTTTTTTATACTAACACTAATCTATCATGTTAGAAAATTGTAGCATTATTTAATGGATTTGAGATGTGCTTCATGTAACTGTACGATATTAGATCAAGAATATGCTTAAAAAGGAGGGTTTGCACCATCATGGACACAAGAATGGAGCTCTCCTCAGTATAGAACGTACCTGAGAACATCATCCTTCTTACACGCTCAGTCATTTTCTCTCCCATTATACCAAAATAGAAGTGTTGCAAGAAGTTGGCCAGCACAGTAATTATACCCATGCCAACAATAAATGAGCAGTACTTGTTCACTTCATCATGTACATCGCGGACACCTATTCTGTAGTACGCCACCACTATTAAAGATATTGTGTAAGCAAGAAGAGGATTAAATGAACCAAAGCAAGCAGCACCAGCACTCCCCAAAAGAGCATAAAAATACTCTGTAAGGCTAAGCTCTGCAAGCTTCCAAAATGATGGAGTGTTTGTATGGTGCTTCTTTGACTCATCAGCATGAAAATTATCAAACATATCAAGAGTTCGGCTGAAGGTTTTTGAGTGGAACGCTCATTTTTTGGATCAGAAATCAATAGTGGTGATATTGGTGATTCTGGATCTGAAGTATTTGAAGACTGCCTGTGTAGGGGGACATCGATTTTGGGAAGATCAGGCAATGTCATTTCAAAACTATCCTGCCTTTTTATGGATGGAGCTCTCTCAGAAGCAACCATAGGTAGTCTGATTTCTGCCGTTTGCTCTGAAGGAGGACTCTGAATGTTTGGCGATTCACGCGAGTTATGATTAGCATCAGAATTTCTGAATGCAAGGAAACCATGTGTTTTCTGAAGTGATGGCGATTTTGACATGATAGGAGAAGATGACTCCTGGAAACTGTGACTTGCTGACGAATCCCGTTCAATTTGGAAGGAGCTCGGCTCTTTGTAGTTTCTCATAGGTGTCCTGAAACAGTGAAGGAGAAAACAAATGCATTAATCAATCTACAAACAAAACAGATAAACACAGTGAACAACCAGCAATATCTGTAGATCCATAAAACAGATATATGCCAGTTGATGCAGATATGAAGAATAAACATTTCATGCTAGCTGAGTAAAATAAACAGAAGAGGTTACAGTAGATAAATAAAAGGATTGAATTACATCAATTTTAAGCTAAACAGAAAAATATATATAGTTCAGACCTTTCAGTGAGTAAGGTATATACAAGAACTGTAATTGTGTCACTACAATAACTTAAGAAGCCCACACATCTGTGATTTATGAAATAAGCATTTAAAACTAGCGGCTCTTCCGCAAGCTAAGAGGCACATAATGCTTGACACAAACAGCTCAATCAAAACATAAAATAGATGTTACAAGCAAATAAAGCGGCTAGAATGAGGAAACATCACCATCGCTTTGGACATAAAATCCAGGCAAAATATAAACATGATATATAACCCAATACTGACAAGTGACAAGAAAAGGCATAGTTCCGGAATTAAAACAGTGAAGAAACGACAAATCAGCCATGTCAAAACGTATAAGCAGATTTCTTATCAAACATATATCTGCATCATCATAGGAACTCAAATCGAAATAAAACAACAGCTGTTCACCAAAAAAGGAGCAGGAGAGTTCTGCACCAACATACAAGTTATATTTCCAGGGAACTAAGCGAATTGCCGGTTGCGTAAAAGATGATGCACTGACCTCTTTGGAAGTTTTGCTGCTTCTTCGCACTTAAGAAGTTCAGCATAAAGACCATCAAGATTTAACAATTCTTCATGTGTCCCCATCTCAACAAGTTGGCCTTCCTCCATCACTGCTATGTAATCAGCATGCCTGATAAGGCTAAGACGTCTAGCTATGATGATAGTAGACCTCCCAAGCATCAAAACATCTAGTGCTTCCTGAACAGCTTTCTCTGCCTCAAAATCAAGAGCACCAGTAACTTCATCCAGCAAAAGAATTGATGGATTTGAGAGCACAGCGCGAGCAATGGAGAGCTTTATCTTTTGTTCCTCCGTCAGAGAAAGCCCAGCACGGCCAACCTAATATATATTTAGTTTGAATTAAACAGGCATGTCAGACGTGTAAGAATAAATAAAAGAAATGCAGTTCCAGTAACTTCTGAGATAAAAGCATGTCTGGTACCTGGGTTTCGTATCCTTTTTCTAGTGAACTGATGAAAGTATGTGCATGAGCTGTTTTGGCTGCCTCCTCAATCTGATCGGCTGTAGCAGATCTCCCATATGCGATATTTTCCCGAATGCTCAAGCTCAACAATGCTGGTTCCTGGGTCACGAGTCCTATTTGGCTTCTTAACCACTCTAGCTTCAAGTTCTTTATATTCTCCCCATCCAAAAGTACTTCACCTGCAACATATAACCGTGAATAAACCTAAAGTGTACTTGAGGTGACGAAATCATAGAAAAAATAGCTTGCAACTATAACACCTAAGGAGCCCAAATAAAACTATAATACCTAAGGTTGGGTCGTAGAATCGCTCCATGAGAGGTATTATGCTGCTTTTTCCTGAACCATTTCTACCAACAAGGGCAACAGTCTTTCTAGCAGGTACAGTAAGGTAGAACCCACTTAAGATGGGGATTTCTGGGCGGGAGAGATAACTGAAGTAGACATTACGAAACTCGATGTTGCCTTGTACTGAAGATAAAGTACGACCATCCTGGTTTACAGTAGAAGTTGAACGGCTTATCATTTCATAGAGTCTGTATGCAGCTATACGTCCTTGCTCAAATGAATAGAAGTTTGTTGCTGCTTGATTAAGTCCACTGCAGACAGTTAAGAGCATTGTGTCAGATGAATATCAGTTGTAAAAGTAGAGAATAGAGATGTAAGGAAATCTCTTAAAATTAACATGCTTACAGTCCACTCAGAATAATAGCAAACAGGGCAACAACAATTTCACCACCATTGGCTCTTCCATGAGAGATGAGGAATCTTCCAACCCAAAGTTGTAATGCACAAGAACAGATGGCAAGCCCATACGTAAATCCAAGACCAAGACCTTGCACCAGGCTTATCAGAATCCCATAGCGTAGAGTTGCTTGAAGCGACGTAGCATAAGAGTATTTTGCCAGTGTCTCATTTGTGAAGGAGTACAAAGTCCTAATGTATAAGATTGCCTGCAAAATAAACACTGGTCAGGAGGATATACGACTCATAAACAGTAAGCTGACGGATGCAACACTAACAACCAAGCATGCTTTATTTTGCGAATGAAGTGCCCAAGCCCAAGATAACATGTTTTATGTTCTTATTGGTTTGCAAGCAAATTAAATATACCTGTTCAGCAATGCTTGCTGCCTCACCATACGCGTCCTGAATATTTTCGGCCAGCCTATGGAGAAATATGTTCGATATTCCTCCTGCAGCAACAATGAAGGGTCCAGTAGCCAATGTCAAAAGAGCTATTTGCCAACAGTTCACCAAACCAATGACAAGACCCCCAAAAAATGTAGCCATGTTGTGGATGTAGTTTCCAACCTAACAACAACACAATACAAAACAGCTCAGTGGACCACACAATACCAAGATAATATGCAAAATGATCCATATAACATTGTTCAATAGACCATATGGACAAAAGAAAATTAAGCATGCAATCCATTACCTACAGTCAAAAAGGTTCGGTCATAACACTGAATGGACCATATAGCACCAAGATAAACTATAGAATTGTTCAATATACAATATACTCCCTCCGTATCAAAATATAAGACTTTGTACCTACTTTCTACACACATGTATCTAGACATGTTTTAGTGCAAGGTTCACACTGAACCTTGCACTAAAACATGTCTATATACATGTGTGTAGAAAGTAGGTACAAAGTCTTATATTTTGATACGGAGGGAGTAGCAGATATATAATCAAGCATGCACATCATCAATAACTAAGAAGGCTCAGCAATAAAAACTTACTTTCTCACTGAGAGCAGACTGAATGAGCAAGACATCACTCAGCACTTGACTGACTATATCACCATTATTTCCATAGGTATCAAAGAAACTCATGTCTTGGTTCAATAAGACTTGGACATACTTTGATCTTATCACTGCTGTCTGCCTTTCCCCAGTCAAAATCCAGCATGAAACCTCTGTAGTATAGCAGAACTTGGTGAAATTTGAGAAACTTGCAAGAACTGTTTAGTGATTATGAGAAGTTGATGCAGCCTTATCTTACCTATCCATCCAGCAAAGAAAACACCAATGGCTATATAGAGGAAGTATAGAGCATGCTGCAGAGCCAACAACAAAAAACATAACTTGTAAAACACAAAGACAAATAATCCAGTAAAGATACAGAAAGAAAGAAAAGTGAATTTATGCGGACATTCTGTGGAACAAATAACTAGTAATATGTTTAGCGTGACAAATTACAAAATTGGTATGTGAGCGCTAAGATCTGCAGTAAAGCGCAAAAGAGTTATAAGTGTAGACCAATATGCAAATGATTTTCACGAATGAACCTGTTAAGATTCACCATGTGAGAGTGGTTTTCTACATGCATCAGGGGCTCGATTTCCATTCAGATTCACATAAACATCATAGTGAAGATACTACATTTGACCGAGTAAACATAAGTAGGCAATCTAACAGAAAATTGGGGTTCCAGATGTGAGATGGCATGAGCTTAGCACAATAAATGCAATAAGCAGTGCATAGTCAGTCAGAATTACTTGAATGGAAATGTCTAACATTTATGGAAAACTATAAAATGTATTTGTCGGAGTAAATGAAAGATATGCGGCCAGTCCCACACAACGAGCATGTCGGAAGTGAAAATCCGGTTGGAACCAGACAAGACAAGAGCATGTGTTTGGGCTCGGCATGAGCCCTGCGGATCTTGGAACTTGGGTGCCAACCATGGAATTGTTGGCGCAAGCAACAAGTACTGATTTGGGGCACCCCTTTTCCACTGTACCCATGGCGCTCGGCCGTTACCAAGCAGCGAGCGCGCAGGCCCCAAATATTTAAACGGCCATCCCTGAACTAATTCTCTTGTCAGTATCCCATCCGCACAAACAGAAATGCCATAATTCCTTTCCTAGAAAGCAACCCCCCATGCAGCACATCCAACCCCGCACAATGTTATAACCGAATAGGTACGATGGCAACATGAGAACACCTATTATAGCAAAGTAGCATGCATGAATGAACAAAGTTTAACTACTTACCAAATATCACAACACCTATTTCATTTATTTATGCTAGCAGTACAGGAGGAATAGAACAGCTCGTCTGTCACATTCAGCCCTCATGTAAGCAGATTTCTCTTTGAGCAATCAAATTGGAGAGAACAGAACAAGGAGAGCGGCCGCATCGCTTCCAAGATCTGCTAAGCGGGCGCCTGACCTGCTTGATGTTGTCGAAGAGCTCCTGGGAGTGTCGGCCGTGGAGCGAGTTGATGGCGCCGCCGAAGAGGTGGAGGTAGACGACGAGTGCGACCCCGTGCGCGGCGGCCGCGAGGCCGCCCGCGGCCATGAGCGCCCAGTCGAGGCGGTCGGCGCAGGCGAAGAGGCGCTTGAAGGGCACGGCGGCGGGCGGCGGCTCGGGGTCGTCGTTGTCCCCTTCGTCGTCGAGGCCGTCGTCGTCGGCGCCCGCTGGCGGCGGCGCGCCGTCCCCGGCGCCGAAGTCGGCGGCGTAGGGCGAGGGCGACTCGGGCGGCTCGGAGGTCTCGGAGACCGGCGTGAGCGGCTGCACGTGCGGCGGGGACCAGCCGAAGAGCCCCCGCGAGACCATGGCGGGTGGGGTGGCTAGGGTTAGGGCGACTGCTCGCTGGACTCGCTCGCCGTGCCTCTACTTTTGTGCGTGGCTGCCGACGGAGTGACGGCTACTGGTCGCTCGCGGCGGCGGTGGCGGTAGCGGGGGGAGATTTGAATGGCATAGGGAGCGGGTGGAGCTTTCAGGTGTGGGGCGGTTGGTCGGCTGTGGTCAAACAAGGCGAGTTGCGAGCGGAATGATGGCCGAGAACGACAGGACTGGGATTTTTTCGCCCCTCGGCGGCGGCGGCGGGCCAATGCGAGGTCAAGCTGCTCCGATTCGGCGGCGAGGTCGCCGGATCGGGGGATGAACAGTGCCTGGGAAGAGGGAGAGAGACGGAGAGGACTGCTGCTACTCTACAGTAGTGGACTCCAGTTGCAATCCAGTCCAGGTTGGCTCTTGGCTCTCCTTTTTCCGCAGAGACGCCCTCCAGCTTGTGCAGTTTCGATAGGTAGGCCTTATGTCCGTCAATGGTACCCACAAAATGTTTGCACAAAACGTTTACGCGTAATAAACTTGAGAAATCCTTTGCATTCAAAGTGTGTTATGTACTGGTGACAGCTGGAAGATGGTGCACCTTGTGGTGGGTTCGTGGTTGGAGGCTGACGGTTCTGGTTCCTTACTCCGACGTCGTCGTGCGTGGGTGCCAGTGCTGAAGTTCGATGGCGTGTCCGGGGTTGTGCTGCCCCGATCTGATTCTTTCAACGGTAATGGTTTGTCCAATGGCAAACTACTTTGGAGGTCTGAAAAGCTGATGATCAGCGATGGAGCCGCATCGAACTCGGGTGAAGAGGTGATATGTCTATTTTTTCTTTGGCGACTGCTACGGTGGTGCCAAAGAAGATGAATAGGCGTTGGTTTGTCACATAGGTTTGTCCTATCTTTCCAGATCTGTAAGATCGGTATATACGTACTTTGTATCTCGTCTTTTATTTATCAATGAGAATCGTATTACCATGAAAAAAAAGTGTGGTATGTACATGTTGCTATTATTGAGTGAGCTGACAGCGAACGGGGTCATTTTCAAATCTAGTGCTTCCTCTCAAAAGCGACGATTACAACGGTGTGAAAGGAGCTAGGAGCCTTTATATTTTAAACTTGAGAGTCACCCAGGGGCTTACTGGCTAGCACCATTGATGGTGTGCTAGGCAGCCTGGGTTCGAATCTCAGCTCCTACTATATTAAAAGTAGTGTCTAGTTCCTCCTAGACACTCATTCATTTTTCTTTGTATTTTAAACTTTGATTCTTTGCAATTCGGAATCTACTGATTTATACGGGAAGTTACTTAACCCATATGTATTGCTACTCGGATTGTCAGCGATTCAGCTCAACGTTAATGGATGGTTTTCCAAGCTAAAAATATCTACATAGATGTCCAGATGTACCCCACCAGACCAAAATGGCCGAATATACAAGTCTATTTGTCGAAACGAGGCTTGTCGAGCGACTTGTAGTAAAACCCAAAACACTAAGCCTGTGGCAAGATGATTAGGTGGGTGGTTGTACCCCCAGCCCACCAGAGTTCAAACCCCAGGTTTGACGCTGGTGTTTCTCATTTAAGGCGGAATATTCTTCAGTGGGAGGCGACGTTCCCGTCGACAGCGAGGCGCCCGTGGTGACTTCGTCAATCTCAAGACTCGACCCGCCGGCTCAGTCTCTCGGAGGTGCTCATAGGGGTAGGGTGTGCGTGCGTGCGTTCATAGGGGTGAGTGTGTGCGCGTGTATATGAGCGCTTGCGTTGTACTGTGTTTCGCAAAAAAAAAAAAAAAAAAAAAAAAAAAACACTAACTATCACCTACAAATCGCGTTGATGTAAAATCGTGGAAACAGTGCACCGGAATCCCATACAAGCGTGCGTCGATATCTTTACTATTCTTTAAAGCTCCCTCGGTGGTGATGGTCGTACGTCGCTTGCCCCTCCCCCGTTTCGCAAGAAAAAATATTACCCACGCACGGAACCAAAACCGCCTCCGATCCAATTCCACTCGGCCCACAGCCGCTGGTACCCCACTTCCGGGACTTCCTAGATCGAACGGGGAAACCACCAGTGGCGGAGCTGCTCACAAGCTGTGGGGTCAGCCGACCGCACAGGTTTTCAGCAAAATACACTAAAAATACTATACAGTTACTGTTCATAGTGAAGAAAAAATTCAGAAAATTAACAATGACCCCACAGGTTTATGAGGCTGGCTCCGCTACTGGAAACCACCCCACTCACACCTGCCTCTCGTCTCCTCCTCCGAGTCTCCGACCGGCAGGCAAACACGACGGTCGCCGTCTACTTGTCGACATCACATCCCCGTCGTTGTAGCGGGGAGAATCTGCGCGCGTGCCACACCTATGGTTAACGCATCTGTAGCAGGTCTCCATCTCTGCTCGGAACCGCTGGTCCTCCTCATGAAGGCGATCTCGCAGCGACCATCTTGTGCAAGGAAAAGGCTCGCGGCCAGTCGGCGGCCTCGTACCACATGAACTCTTGGCGGCCAGCGATTTGCCACAGCCGACGCCAGGTCCTCTGATCTCCGGCAGCAGGCGACTGCGTGCCCACGGCAGTGGGGCCAGTACAACAAGCCAGCACTCGACCAGTCTTCCGTTCAATCTCGATTGCCCGACCTGGGCACCGTGAGTTCTTTATGTATTCCCTTTTACTGTTAGACTCTTATTTTTCAAACTGCCAACCCAGATGTCACCGTTTAGATTACTGATGGCGTCGGCATGTTCAAAACTGGAAGGCACACAAATGCGAGAAGACTAAAAAACAAACTTAATAAAAAAGCCTATGTAGAGGAGCATCTGATTTGTTTTGCCTGCCATTGACTGTATTCTTGATCAGTGATCTGATTTGTTTCTTATGGAACCAGGTGCAGGGAAGGCGCATAGGTACTAGAGGAGCACAGGCCAAACAAAATTGGCTTCGCTTGAAGGGGTCAACAAAATGAGCACCCATCTAACAAATATTGAAGAATAAAATGTTGCAGTTCGACTTTGCAGTCAGTTTTCTTTTCTTCATAAATAAATGTTTAGCTGGTGGTAACTCCGAAACAGTGGTAGGTTGAAGACTGGGAGGCTGGTTGCTTGAATATAGATGCACTGCAGCGCTGAGTTCTTTCCCAAAAGATGGTCCTCGTAGGGAATGTATTTGAACCTTTTCTACATGTACTTATTGATATGATGCAAATGGATGTGTTTTGAAGTTTTTAGCCTTAGTACCACTGTTCTATCAGCTTGTCAGTGTTCGTCTAATATATGATAGTTTATAGGTAACTACTTTCAGAAAGTGTTTTCTTGAGTCATGGTTAAATATGTTGCGATCATAGTCCATCATAGTCCATCATCCAGTTCTTGGTAGGGAATGTATTATGAATTATATATTTTGTTCAATCGACTTTTATATCTTTATAAATCATAGTCCATCATCCAGTTTAGTCCTGATATTCAGCAAGCTGAGAAGTTAGATGAACATGTGATAAGTTGTTCATCCAAAGTTTCCTTGACAAGTTCTCTTGAAAATATTCTAATGAAGCCCGAAGGTATATTTTTTTACAAGCCTGAAGGTAGTTGTTTCAGCATTCTTTTCTTTTTTAATATTGGCAGCTTTTAAGATAGATGAATATGTTATAAGCTGTTCATCCAAACTTTGCTTGAGAAATTCTCTCGAAAATATTCTAATTCAGCTCGAAGGTATGTTTTTTACAAGCCTGAACGTATTTTTGTTTAGTATTCTGTTCCTTTTTAATAATGGCTGCTTCTAAAAGTTTAGGGGGTGTGTGTTGGCTTTAAGTGGAAGTGATAAGAATGCCTTTAATTGGCATATAATGTTTACAAATTATTTTTTGAGAGACCTTATCAATTTTAGGGTGTACAAATTATGCCGCCGTAGCAACGCACGGGTATTCAACTAGTACTAAAGAAATGCGCAGCGCGGACTTGTTGCGGTTTTAGTTTTGTCAGTCTGATCTTGCGTGCTATTTTTACCTTTATATAGATAATATATGCAGTGGCATGTGTGTCCCAAATGAGTAAAATATGCCCCGTTTTATAAATAATGGAACAACCGCGTACAAAACACGACACCACACTCACCCAAAACAAGATACAAAGGTGTTGTAGAACAGCTACACCACCTCATACAGCTCCAAGCAAACGATAAGTAAGAAAATGAACACCGCTTGAGGTTCCACCTCCCTTCCTCCTCACCCCCTCCTCCTCTTTGCCGCCGCCCTCTCCCTCACTGTCACCGCAACATTCATCCACTCGGGCGACCTGGAGGTCCTGGAAGACCTCCGCCGCTCCGTTCACGAACCCCGACCGCCTCGCATGGCCCAATGACACCGACCCATGCGTCTTCCCGTCGTGGGCCCACGTCTCCTGCGACTGCTCCGGCCAGGTCAACAACGTGGATCTCAAGAACGCTAACCTCGTTGGGACGTTGCCGGCCTCATTCGTCAAGCTCGACGTGCTACACGGCCTCAGTCTGCACAACAACTTCCTCCTTGGCCCGTTGATCAGTGTAGAATTAGGGGGGTTTTGTCGTTCTCTCCACAGGGATCAAACTACTGGTGTTCTCTATTTCCAGAAGCTAAGCCAAATTCGAAAGGAAGGGTTTTTACTGACAGAAAAGAGGTTTAAGCAGGGTTTTGACAGATCAAAGCTTTCAAACATGAAAGTAAAGGAATTTTGCTTGTCAGGCAAAGGAACTAGCAAAGGGAGGCTAAGGAAGAAATTCAACACACAGGCATGCAGCAATTCTCTTATCAAGTCACAGATCAAGGATCACATGAGTAGATAAAGAAAGTTTCAGAAACAACACTGAATTGTGTCACCCAACTCACTGTCAAGACTAAAACTAGCAAGCTCTACACACAAATGGATGATCTAACAATTTCTAAGCAGTTGCAACAGAGGATTGGAGAAGGGAGACTTGGCTGTTCTTCACTTGAAGCTGTCGAAGCAGAGGAAGCAGAGAAGTAGACAGGGGCAGATGCAGAGGCAGGGAAAGCAGGGAAGTAGACAGGGACATATGCAGATCTTGTGCTTCAATTCACCATGGCCTTGGTCCTTCTTCTCCTCCTCATCTCCATGGTTCTTCTTCTTCTTCTTGTCTTTCTTGTGTTCTTGGTGTTCTTGGTCTCAGGTTGGTGGTGGAAAGGTGTTGTGGTGGCTGAGGTTGTGAGAGATGGAGTTGTGTTGATGGATGGATGTGTCCAGGAGATGACCTTGGTTGCTTTATAGCCTTTTTGCCTTTTGTGGTGGTGTGGTGTGGTGTTGTGTGGTGGTTGAGGGGGAAGCTTCCTCCTCAGCCGAAGCACACAATGCACATGGGTTGTCTCCACCTTTTTCACCTTTTTGCCTTTTAGGCTTTTTCTTCCTTCCCAAGTTGGTCATATCTTCTTTGCTTGCTCATACTTCTTCTTCTTATCTCATCGTAGCTCACACTTTCTGCTAGTACTTGGAGAGACATGTGTCTTTTCGCACTGAACTGCAAAATGCACACAAATGCTGTAAAATGTGTATAAAACCTATACTGGATACTCTGAAATGCAGCAAGGTTTAGGGTTTTAGGGATCAAAACAGTGAGCATAAATTGGAGTGATCACCCGTTCCCGTCCTTCCGGGGCATGGCCGCGCTCCGCCACGCCTTCCTCAACGGCAACAGCTTCGACACCATACCCGCCGACTTGTTCGACGGCCTCCGAGACCTCGAGGTCTTCTCCATCAGCAACTGTGATAGGAATTGGAGTTGATAATCTTCCTTCCTGGTAAGCTCTATTGACCCTAAACCAGCTCTATTGACAGTAAATCAGCTCCTTGCATAAAGAGGAGGGGGCAAAGGCCCCCCTACATTACTCCTCTTCTATAGACAAATGATTTACGATGTACTCTATTAAGCAAGATAGAGGAAGAACCAGAAGATATCACTTCCTGAACCCATTCCAAGAATTTCTCAAGGAATCCTTTTCCTCTCATAACCTGAATAATAGTTGTGGCTCGTCTGCCCACCGGAGGTGATGACGCTCCTCGGCTTCCTCGCCGATGTAAATTATCCAGACAAGCTGGCGACTTGGTGGTTAGGCAACGATCCATGCCAATGGACTGGAGTCGTGTGCTACGAAGGCAAGGTTTCCGTGCTGAACTTGCTGGGGTACAGCCCCAACGGAACAATCAGCAGCAGCAGCCTAGCGTATCTCTCAATGCTGACCGATCTGAATCTGAGCGACAATAACCTCAGCGGCAAGGTCCCGGATTCCCTGACGGACCTGAAGTGGCTCAAAAATCTGGATGTTTCAACCAACAACTTGGCAGGGCTTTCAGATTTAATCTCAAGATTAACGTTACAGGCAATCCAAAATTCAGCGCGAGGCCTCCGCCGGCGGCTGGGCCATTCCTGGTAATGAATAATTGGGAAATGTGATGGGAATTGGAGTTGATAATCTTCCTTCCATGTAAGCTCTATTGACCAAACTCTACAATAAATCAACTCCTTGCATAAAGAGAAGGGGGCAAAGGCCCCCCTACCTTACTCCTCTTCTACAGACAAAGGATTTACGATGTACTCTATTAAGCAAGTGCATCACTCGTTTTTTTTCTTTTTTGCATCACTCGATGCAGAGGCTGGGATTAATAAAATTCCATTTTCTAAAAAAAAACTCTATTAAGCAAGATAGAAGAACCAGATCACTTCCTGAACCCATTCCAAGAATTTCTCAGGGAATCCTTTCCCTCTCATAACCTGAATATAGTCGTGTGATCTAGAGTGTTAAAAGCCTTCACAATATCTATTTTAAGGATTAAAATCTTCCTCTTAGATTGTTGACATTCGTGAATGAATTCAAAAGGCCAGCCCAAACTGTCATTGATTGTTCTCTCCTTAATAAGACCATACCGATTATCATGTATGTTTCTTGTGATCACTTTTTAAAATTTGTTGCCAGCAAGCTTTGTGAGTAACTTTAAACATGTATTTGTGAGAGAAATCATTTACAGTCTCTGAACATTGTTTCTTAGAAACTAGTGTGATGAATGAGCAGTTGATGCTTTCTAGAAAAGTTACATCGTGAAAACCATTGCATATGGCCGAATATACTCATTTTTAACAATGTGCCAACACTTTTTGAATAAGTCCTCTAATTAATAGCGGGAAGAGTAATGCTGAATCAGAATGGATGCAAAAAAATCAAGCATATAATGGAATTGGAGATCTGAGCCAAATTGTAACCAAAATAAGGCATGCGGATGAAGCTACTACTGCTAAGATCGGCAAATACTACTTGAAATTACCTGCATGCCTTTCCACGTCGAGTGCTAGCTCGGCAGCGCCAAAATAGTACGTATATCAGTAAATACTCTCTCTGTTACATAATATAAGATGTTGTATCTAGCTCACATATTGGCTAGGTGCAAAACCAAATGAGTGTATATACATATTAAAATATGTCCATATAAATCTAAATACATGTGAATGTGGACAAAAAATAAAACATCTTATGTTTAGGAATGGAGAGAGTATAGTTTAGCAATCAGTGATGCATGGGATTTTTTTAGGTTACGAGACAAACACAATAATCCATCCGTAGAACTAGCTGACCTTAACAACAGTTGCTCTTCTAGACCAAACAAAAATCATTCGATTCAAAAGCCGGATAAAGGGTCGGAGGTACTTTGGAAAAGGTCAAAGAAACGACGACTCCATTGACATATCGCACACCGAAGGCAGCAGCCAAAATTCTGAGGGAACCTGTGGAGCTGCTCTGATAGTAAAGATGAGCGTTGCGGCGATCTGACATCGAACCATGCGCCCGGGTAGAGAAAAGTAAACTCGGCCCTGCTGCTACTCGTGCAACGGGTTTGTATTTGACAAGTTGGCTTTTTCTTCAACAGAGATGCTCTCAAAGTTTTTGCAGTTTTGCCACTGATATGAAAGGGCCGGATTTTAAACTGAAGTCACCTGGAGTCATGATGATTTTAAACTCAGGCAGGCAGGTGGGCCTTCCTTCACCCGGCTGCACCGCACCTACAAGTCGTAGAAAACGAGGTGGGCTGGGCTAACTCTGTAGCAGATCGAGTCCGGTCCGGTACCGGCTACACAACCTGATTTCGCTCTCTTTATATAGATCGAGATCAGACGGCAGCTCTGCACAGCCGTGCCATGGATATCCTGGAGGTGGACACGACGGAAACCGAGAAGATGGAGGTGATGAAGGAGATTAAAAGGGGTCGTCTGCCCGACGACGAGGTCAAGAGCCTCATCATGTCCATGCCGGCGAACATGGAGTGGCCTGTGGCCGCCCGCTGCCGTCGCTGACGCCGAGGAGGAGGAGGACACCGTCCCATTGGCGAAGCCCGTGAACATGACGGACGAGAGGTTATACGAGGAGCTGCTGCGGCGGAGTGAACGGCGAGCGGCCCGCATGGATCAGCAAGCGGCGCGCATGAGAGGATCTACAACAATCTGTTGCAGGAACAGGTAAGGGTACACACCGAGCTGTGCGCCAAGGGGTACGTGGAGATGGAGGGCGACTACGACGAGAACCTCGCCGAGACAATCAAGTACAACGATGAGCTGTGGGAGAAATACAATGATTTCACTGGCCTCGTATGATCCATCACTGCAATACACGCCTACATGAGGTCGCTAAAGTTATACTTAGTTCCTTTTTTTAGGGAAGTTATACTTAGTTCCTGATAGCTGACAGCTCACACTTGGGATTTGTTCTATATTTTGTTTTCTGTTCTATCTCAACCTGAGATTTACGAACATTATTCACATTTTCTTCTACTATGTACTATTGTCGAATTGACTAATTAAGCCCGTGGCAGAGTCCATCAGTGAATAACAATGGCAGCAGAAAAGAAGATATCTATCACTTTCGTGATACAAGTAATGGATGAGACGGGCCATTTGGGTCTTAGCACGATGACTTCCCGTCTGTCTAATACAACAAACTCTCTTATAACAAGCTTTGCCTGACTCCAGTGAGGGAGGGGCGAGGACAGCGGCGCGCCTTCGGCTCGCTACAGTGTTTGCAGTCGTCGCTAGTTGGTCGATTGACCTATTTGTAATATTTATTACTTTTTGCGTCTTTTGTACTGCCGTGGATGATAATAGATTGGTGGTCATTTTGGCAAAAAACAAAAAACAACGAGGTTGTGAAATAAACTAAGAAAGTAGAAAAAATAAACCCCTCTCAATGATGAATGGTCACACGTGTAAGATATTTTAGAGGGTGGGAGGATTTGCTAGAGCTGATTACAGGAAAGTATGCGGCCGCATTTATTTGGATTGCAGATTTTTTGTTTTTTTTGAGTGAAAGGATTGCAGAATTAAGTCGCCCCCTGTTTGGCAATAAGTAGAGGCCTGGCCCAGTTGGAGCCCGTTTGTGGAAAGGTGGGATGCTATGTCCGGGGTTGTGCTTCCTTGATTCCCGGAAAAAAAAATTTAAGTGCGACGCTAGAAGCTAGGGTTGGCTTTTGTCTGTAGACCGTAGACACAGATCACGACCACGCTGGCAATGGCATTCACCGGATCGAATTATGATGGACGTCGATACCACATACGGTTGCCAGACGACCACATGCATACGGTTGTTGCTGACCCTCGGCGTTCAAGGAAACGACGGCCTACTGTTCCAAACCTCCATCCGCCAGCAATGGTGCAACAAAGGCTACGTCGAGTTGGTGGGAAAGTGCCGCGTCGATTTCAAATCTGAGGACGACGATAACGACGACGAATTCTGAAAACTGGACCATCTCGTACAGTTTTGAATCATGTTTAGTTTAGCTTTTATCTCTTGTTTCACTTCAGTGCTACAAAAACATTAAGATAAGATATTGATACATTGAATTTTTTCAACATATATGTGTCATCTAGAACAACTTTATTTCCAATATATTGCCACGCTAAATCTGCTCCCGGATGGAGGTGAGATGCATGAATGGTAGCTAACAGGATTAACTGCTATTTTGAATCTCAGACCTCATGCTAATGGAGGAGGGACTGCGTCACAACAACATTCATACTTATTATCTGGCCGGAAGACGCAAAATCCTTCTCCCCCGGAGCTGCTCCCAAAGCAGTGAATCTGGCATGAATTAGCGTTACATCCGTCAAACACCTCACACTTGGTGATGCCCATTGGTTCTATCACCGCCTTCATGTCACCTGCACACACGACATGTCATTGACACAAATATTACAATTAGCATATGCGTTAAAACTTCATACCACATAAGTAATCATTGAGTTTGATAAATAGTACATATATACCTAGATCATCATTGGATGCGTAGCTAGATGAGACAAGAATGGCTGCGACAAGAAAGGCCACAAGAAACAACGATCTTGACTTCCTTAGAATGGCCATTGTGTTAAGAAAATTGGGAGTGGATTTTTGCTCTTGTCCTTTTGGTGAGGCACATTATACAGAATTTTCATATGTAGGATCTTTATGTGATTCTATTAGTAATTGCAAAATATTTTTACCTTGATTTTTGTCTCCTTCATTTGTACCTTTGCTATTTATACATTTCCTATTCATATTGTTCCTATTTATACCATTCCTATTTATACCTTTCCTCATGGAGTAGTCTAGCAAGCTTTAATGATTGACCTACCTAGTATTTCTTGTGTATAGAAGACCTTTATTGCGTACCTTGATTGACTTCCTTTCTTTGGAAGTCCCAAATGGAAAACATTTTTCTTTATGTATCCAAAAAATGCCCTTTATTTATTCGACATAGATTTGAGAGGATGGGAAAGAGTAAAGTGTATGCGATATGCATTTGTCCCTTTAACATGAAACAAGGGGCCCCACTAAATGACCCATCAATAGTTTATTTAGCCTGCTATATTATTGACCAAGCCAAACCTTTTAAAAATATAAATAAACTGGAGGTTTTATATTTGAAAAATGTTCAAATTTAAGATTCATTCATAATTAAAAATTATTCCAACTAAAACTTTGTATTCCAAAATTGGCCGAATTCAACATTTTGTACATATTCAAGAATTTGTTTACTTTAAAAAATTGTCAGACTCAAAAGTTGTTCACATTAAAAGATTGTGCAAATTCAAAATTTGTTCACATTCTAAAAGTATTCAAATTCAAAATGTGAACAATTTTAAAAATGTTTAGATTTAAAAAATGTTATCCACATTTAAAAAATTATAACATTTTTATAAATAAGAACAAGTGAAAAATAAAAAGGAAAAGAAGAGAATAAAACAGGAAAAAACAGAAAAAATACATTGTGGTTTTCTTATTGGGCCGCTACAGAGCGGCCCATGAAGCGTGTCGCTTCACGCGGCGGATGCGAAATGCGCCGCTCGCGGATGTGATACAGCATCTCCCGCTCTGCAGCTAGAAATCATAGTAAATGAGGTGGGCTGGGCTGACCAAATTGAAAAATGGACACGACGGTAACAGAGTCCGGTCCGGTGGACACGACGAAAACTGATTCGCTCTCTTTAATATAGATTGACTTCGACGGCAGCTAGATATCCTAGACGTGGACACGACGGAAACCGAGAAGATGGAGGCAACAAAGGAGACGAAGAGGAGTCGTCTGCCAGAAGATGAGGTGGAGATCCTTTTTTTTTAACTGTAACTACGGCGGGCCTTGGCCAGCCTGAACATTTTATTTCCTTTGGTGAGTTGTGCGTAGGATTACAAAGATTTACATGGGGTAGGAGGGGAGATACATGGGGGTAGAGGAGAGATCAGGGCGGCTCAAAGGTGTGACACCAGGCCCTAAGGTGATTTGCAACCGGCGGGGAGTTGCAGCGATATGCCCATAGGCGCACATCCTCAATACATCTTGTACGGGCAAGATTCATGGGTTCATCGATTCCGTTGAAAACCTTTGTGTTGCGTCGTTTCCAAATGCTCCAAGCGATGGCAGTGCAGACCGTGGTCTCGGCATAGCTGCTGCATCGGGCGTTCCAAAGCTCCTCGACAGTGGCGACTTGGATCGAATTGTTGGGGAAGAACTGACTCCACATTTCTTGAGCCTTGTGGCAGCCGATCAGAAGATGATCAACGTCTTCAACCTGTGGGCAGAAGGGGCAGCTGGGCGATGCGCCAAGCTGGTGGCGAAAGCGTCGGTCATTGGTGGGTAGTCGGCGGCGGCGAACCAGCCAGTTAAAAATCCTGCACTTGAGAGGCGCTGCATTTTTCCAAACTTTCACAGCCAAATCGTCAGTTGAAACACGCCTAAAATGATTGGCATAAAAATCTCTGTTCGTAAAGGGTTTGTGGGAGTATCGGCAGACCCTGGAGTCAGCTTCATGGCGGTTCAAAGTAAGTGTAGAGAGGGTTTCCATGAGGGAGGTTAGTTCAGAATTTGCAGCCGAAGAAAGGCGAGGGACAAGAGTTAGAGAGACATTAGAACCCAGGACGGCGGCAACCTAAGCATGGGGACGCGTAGTATGAGAGAAGAGGGCAGGGTATCTGGTAGCGAGAGGAGCATCAGCAGTCCAGCTATCAAGCCAGAAAGCAGTGTGTTCGCCATTGGCGATGGTGACAGAGGAGTGGAGCCGGAAGGAAGCGATCCCGTCAATGATGCACTTCCACATAGGGGTGTCAAGGTAGTGGGGTTCCCCCAGGTCTCTGGAATGGGACCAGCCATATTGGCGGTGGAACCAAAGTTTCCAGGGGGCATCCGAAGGAGAGTGGAATTTAGAGAGGAACTTGGAGAGGAGGGCCGAATTATGAAAAGAGATGGAGAGAACCCCGAGGCCACCTAGTTTTTTAGGTTTGCAGACTTCATCCCAGGCTACCTTGCAGTGACCACCCGTGCACGTCTCCTCGCCCGTCCAGAGGAAAGCGCGTCGGCGTTTGTCAATGGCCTCGATGGCCCCCGCGGGGAGAAGTCCCGCACTCATGGCGTGGGCGAATTTTGCCGTGATGACCGAGTTTATAAGGAGGAGGCGACCCCCAATGGGAAGGGAGCGGCCACGCCAACCCGAGAGGTGGAGATCACATTTCGAGAGGATAGGTGAGAGGTCGGCTAAACGGAGTTTGTGGAGGGAGAGAGGGAGGCCGAGGTAGGTTTGGGGAAAGGAGGAGACGGCGCAGCCGAAGGAGGCGGCCATGGCTTCTGCTTCACTTGGGTCTGTTTTGATGGGCACGAAGGTGCTTTTGTGATAATTGATGTCGAGACCAGTGGCGTCCGAGAAGGAGGCAAGGATGTTTTTAAGGTGGACAACATGTTGAGGGACAGCTCGAATTATAATCAGCGTATCATCAGCGTATTGCAGGACAGGGCAAGGTAGATCATCCACAAGAGGGTGGAGAAGAAGACCGTTGCGGGAGGCTTGCAGGAGAAGTTGTTGGAGGACGTCAGCCACAAAATCGAAGAGAAATGGGGAGAGAGGATCTCCTTGTCGGAGACCTTTCCGGCATTGGATCCATTTCCCAGGGGTGCCATTTAGGAGAACCGCAGTTTGGCTGGAGTTGTTTATGGCTTTGATGAGATCCCGCCAGAGCACGGGGAATCCCTTAGCTTCAAGGATGCGGTCAAGGGCGTCCCAGCTTATCGAGTCGAAGGCTTTGCGGAAATCAAGTTTGAAAACAGCTGCTGGGGCATTTCTTTTATGACATGATTGGACAATGTCGGCGGCATAAACGAAGTTTTCCGCAATGGATCGTCCAGAGATGAAACCTGTCTGGTCGGGATGGACCAAGGTAGGAATGAGGGGGCGGAGGCAAAGGGTTAGGCATTTTGTGAGGAATTTAAGGCTGAAGTTTTGAAGGGAGATGGGACGGAAATTGTCGGGCCGGTTGGCTCCTGCCTTTTTGGGAAGAAGGACAATATGAGACTTGTTTATTGGGCGCAAGTCAGCCTTGAGCGAGTGGAAGTGCTGCAAGGATTCAAGAAGAGAGTTTTTCACAAGATCACAATTTTTCTTGTAGATAGCCGGACCGAAGCCATCTGGCCCGGGACTTGAGTTGTCGTTCATAGAGAAAACAGCCGTGCGCAGCTCGGCGAGGGTGAAAGGGGCTGCGAGGGCCGCCGACTGGTGGGAGTCCATAGACGTTGAGTGAACCAGGGTGAAGAGGTCAAGCTGGGTGGAAGCTGGGCGAGCAACCCCTAGAAGTTCGCGGAAGAAACGGTGGAGGATGTTTGCTTTGGCATCATGGGAGAAGACCGTGTTTCCGTCGTCGTCGTCAAGAACTTTGATCTGGTTTTTTCGAAGGCGTCCAGAGGCGCACAGGTGGAAATATCGCGTGTTTTCATCCCCAAGGGTACAGTGCCGAATCTTGGCACGTTGTCGCCAATAAGTAGCTTTGGAAGCGTTGAGGCGAGAGAGGGAGTTCTTGGCCAGGATTAGAAGGTTTATTTCCGCAGGGGAGAGAGCACGGTGTTCCTCAAGAACGTCAAAGAGGAGGATAACAGTACGACAGTTAGCAAGATATATGGAAGGGAGACGTCTTGAGCGCGCCCACTGCCTAGCTGCAGAACGGACCCTCTTGAGGCGGAGACAGAGTTGATTTATGGGTGCGAGGTGGTTATGCTGGGTGGAGACACTTGCCCAGTTGTTTTTAACAAGCGCAATGAAAGCCTCATGGGATAGCCAAGTGTTGTCGACTCTAAAAATCGTGCTGCGAGGGGCTTTGGAGGAGGCCTCAAGGTGAAGGGGAACATGATCTGATGTGGGGCGGCTAGAGGAGGTAAGTGTAGAGTCTGGGAGAGCAAGGCTCCAGTCAGTGTTTACGAGGATGCGATCAAGGCGAGCAAGAATGGGTGGGTTTTGCTGGTTAGACCATGTAAATTGCCTGTCCAGAAGAGGTAGGTCAAGCAGCGCATTGTCATTGAAGAGTGCAGCCTCTGCCGCATTGAAGTTGTCGTTGGACTTGTCTTTCGGAGTTCTAATGAGGTTGAAATCGCCCACAATCGCGAAGGGGCCCCGTAGGGTGGCGACGACGGAATTGAGAGAGTCGAGAAATTCAGATTTGGTGTGGTAATCACAGGGGCCATTGACATTGACAATGGAGAAAGTTAGTTTGTCTAGGCGCATGGAGAAGGTAGTAGTGACCGAGAAGTCATCTATGGATTGGTGTGTGAGTTCCAGGATGTTGTCATTCCAAGCCGTGATAATACCCCCGGAGGCACCTCTGGACGGTTTGAATTTGTAGGAGCGTAGGGTTGGAGGAAAGAAGGAGGAAGCCAAGAAAGTAGAGATGTTTTCAAGTTTGGACTCTTGAATGCAAAGGATGGTGGGCAGAAAGGAGTCGACGGCTGCACGGACGTCGTCACGTTTTGGCCTTTGCCCGAGGCCACGTGTGTTCCAAGACGCAAGCGTAATCTTAATATGCATTGAGGTAAAGGGAGCGACAAGAGGAAGACAAAATAAAGAACGATGGCTGTCTCAAATTTAAAGGGGCATAAGGCCCAGGAATCGAAAGTCTGTTACATAGTGGGGCAGCAGCCCAATTAAAATGAAGGAAAAATAACGAAGGAGAACATCCGTGGCATCCTATGGCAGTCCAGCCCGCAGTGTGAGGCCCAACAGAATAGAGCCCAACTTTGGGGTGCACAGGATAGGTAATGGATGCCCGGTGGTCGACGAAGAAGAATGGGCTGGAGACGGCGAGATGAGCCCAGCTGGCCCAGAGGCGCAGAACGGGCCTCAACATGGAGAGGCCGAGGTCACCATGGTGGAGGGTTGGGCCGTGCCCAGCTCCTGTGCCGAAATGTCGCAAGCAGCAGCAAGAGCTTCGAGATCAACAGAGTTCAGAGGCTTGTTCATCTCCACTGCAACCGCCACCAGATCTTCCGATGGAAGTTCCCCAGCACGGACGGCGGCCTTGGCCTTCCCCGATCCCTCCATGAGGCTCTCCTTCCTCTTGACGGCACGGTCGATGATGGTCTCCTGGTGTGGCTTCTCCCTGGCAGCAAGGCGGGGGCTGCGCCGAGGTGGAGATCCTCATCATGTCCATGACCGCCATCGCTGAGGCCGATCGCCGCTGTCACTGAGGTCGACGAGGAGGACAACATCTCATTGGCGAGAAGCTCCTGCCCGCGGCGGATGAGAGGTTTCACGAGGAGCTGTGGTGGCGGAGGGAAAGACTAGCAGCCCGCGCAGCATGCTGCGCCATGGAGAGGATGTACCACAATCTGCAGCAGGAACATGCCAGGGTACACACCGAGATGTGCGCCCTGAGTTTTTTTTTTCTTCTGTAGACCGTAGACGCAGATCACAGGCTCACAGCCATGCCGGCAATGGCATCCACGGGAATTTCGATAGCCGCCGATACGGGGGTCGACGGCCACGAGGAGGTGAAGCTGGACCAGAGAGATAGAGCAGGCGTCGGCTGCCCAACTACCATGTACGGCTGCTGCTGACCCTCGGCGTTCAAGGAAACGAGAGACTACTGTTCCAAACCTCCATCCGCCACCAATGGTGCAACAGAGGCTACGTCGAGTTGGTCTCAAAGTGCCGCGTCAAATTCGAATTCGAGGACGATGACAATGACGACGAACTCTGAAATTTTGGACCTATGATCGATGTAACCATTCGGGGTACTTTCTAATTCTAGTGGTTATGAATTTCACTTTATCGGCTCCGTTACATAGATACTGTAATTGTTTTCGACCATACTCATGCATTGAGCAAATTAAGTTCGCTACGCACGTCCGACATGGATTCTTCTTCTTCTCAAGCGTACGTGTCGGCCGACCTTGTCTCATGTTTATTTAGCTTAGGATGAGTTTATGTTGACGGTTGAGTTGGCGTGAATCGAGATGAAGAGAGTAAAGAGGGAGATGGAGGAGAAGAATCGTCAAGCTCGTCCTGGCGCCATTGAGGGCGACGAAGAATACGACGGCAATGCGACGCAGCAGGACCAGAAGATCCGAAAAAGATGAGAGAAGCCCAGGGAATGAGGGAAACTTGGTGAAGAAGAGGAAGCTCGAGCTCTCGTTCACGGGGAAAGGAACCAGAATTAGAAGGAAGCAAGGAAACTGTGCTCGGTCCATAAGCGTCTCGGGGGTAGGCGGAGCGGTACTAGCCGATTGTGAGGGTTACTGCTAGAAGGAGACAGACGGTGCCATGGTAGCGACGATGACATGATACAGACGGACAAGTGTGTCCAATGACCCACCTGCTACCATGCACCGGCTTCCTGACCGCAATGTGAGCGTCATCCTGGCCTTGCCCCCAAGTGGTCAACGCCCATCGACGCGGTGCCCTACCTCGCCCTAGGCGACAGCCTCCCGGGCGTTCAGCGGTACAGGGAGGAGGCCGCATCTTCCTGGAGGATCCGCGACGACTTCGCGCCGTTCTAGGACAGGGGCGAATAGCTTAGGTACTACATCTTTTCACGCTATTCACTGGATAACGACGTCGTTGGTTGTAATAGCTCACATGCGACGTCTCGTTGAGTTCAAATATCTTCCCTAACTCATTGCTCTTAATCGCAGTCAAGGTAGGCGGGTGGGACCCACAATTGCCCACGTCAGCAACGACGACCGTTTAATCTCTTCCCCTGCGCGCGCTTTCTATGCTTCTTCTTCTTCTTATCCGGCGACATCGACGCAGCGCGGCAACGCCGGCGAGGCAAAACATAAATAAATGAAGATAAAATAAACCCGCGGGGCGCATACAGTAGATAAACTTTATATTACACATAAGCTCGACATTACAGAAGCTCGTGGCTCATAGATTCAAAAGCCACGCGGAGATGAACTGAAAATTACAGGCGGGGACGTTCGCTGCTGCTCCTACCCCTAGCTACGACCCAAAATTGGGCTCACACCGGAGCCCCGGGGGTGCGGCGGCGGCGACGAGGCGGGCCCGTCAGAGTCCGAGCTGATGTCGATGACTTCGTGGAGGGAATTGTAAATCCCGACCTCGAGGCGGCGTTCGTCGAGCTCAATCTCCATCTGACGGCGCTTCTCATCCTCTGTGCTGCGCTGGAACACCTCCAAGGTGACCCAGGGCAGGACCTCGTCGGAGACAAAGTCCCCGGGCAGGAGGGGGCGGCCGCTGCGCGGTGGGCGCTCCTGCTCCTGCTCCTCCTCCTCCTCCCTCTTCGGCGATGGCAGCGGTGCCCGAGCAATGGAGGAGCTCCCCGCATCGGAGGAGCTTCCAGCCATCGCCATCGCCATGCGGCGGTCGTACGCAGGCAGCTCGCGGCGCTCGTACGCAGGCGGAGGCCGCATTCCGCGGTTCGTCCACGCACGCACGCCTCGCTTACGAGCGCCGTCGGAAGCGGCCACGGCCTTCCTAGCGGGGTCAGTCGGAACCTGCCTCTTCCCCTTCCGCTCCTCGTCGGAGCCATTGCCACCGCCGGAATGGCCACCGCGGCCGGCGATTGGACCTCCCCTCCTAAACATCGGCGGGCGGCGGGGCTGGATCTACTGGCGTAGCTCGATTTGATCACCGGCGGCGAGCTAATGCGAGCGGCGGCGAGGGTGGGGAATGGGGGAAATAGCTAGGGCACGACAGGGTTAGTGGATAAGAAGAGAAATAGTTAGGGCACGACATGGCGAGTGTGGGAATTTTGGACCGTCGATTTTTCTGGGCCGTAGCCTATGCGCGTTTGAAATTAATAAAACACTGCAGCTAAAAAAATTTGTTGGGCCGTGCCCTATGCGCGTTCGAAACACTGCAGCTAAAAAAAATTCAACAGCCAATCAGAGCGCAGAACTAGGACTGGCGTGGATCGGGGGGTTTCCTTCTAGAAGGCATGATCGGACGGCCAGGGTTAAATCACAGAAGCTTCATAGGATTTTGTGTGGGTTGACCAACTAATTCAGAAAAAATTAAAATAATCACAGAACCTTCATTTTAGTGGGACTTAGAATGTTGGAGTCTTATTTTTTCATTTTCATATTTAAAACTTGTTTAAATGTTGGTTTGACTTCAGTTTGACCGAATTTGAAATAATCATAAAATATTCAAAAACATAAAAATATAAAAAAACCAGTGCACATGGTTTTTATATATAGAGTAGATGTGTAGGAAAGTTATTTGGCTGATTTAGAGAAGGTCGAAAAAAATCTTGCTTAGAAATGGAGCCGTTTACACTACCTTTAGAGTTTCATTTGAACTCTCATATGTGAAGAGATGTGGTTTGTGATTTGCAACATGAAATTGTCCAAAACCTCACCAAACCTTCATTTTGGTGTGACTAAGAATGATCCAGGCTTAGTTTTCCATTTTGGTGTTTAAAACTTGTTTAAATGCTGATTTGACTTGAGTTTGGCCGAATTTGAAATAATCATAAATATTCAAAAAACATCAAAAAAATGAAATTCTAGTGCACATGGTCTTATTTTGTCATGTACTAACATCTCCAACTAATAAACAAGGTCTACACACATATTAAACAAGAAATGCTTCAATATGGTATGAAATCTCACATCTCAAACTATGAACTCTCATATGTGAAGAGAGGTGGTTTGTGATTTGCAACATGAAATTGTCCAAAACCTCACCAAACCTTCATTTTGGTGTGACTAAGAATGATCCAGGCTTAGTTTTCCATTTTGGTGTTTAAAACTTGTTTAAATGCTGATTTGACTTGAGTTTGGCCGAATTTGAAATAATCATAAAATATTCAAAAAAAATCAAAAAAATGAAATTCCAGTGCACATGGTCTTATTTTGTCATGTACTAACATCTCCAACTGATAAACAAGGTCTAGACACATATTAAACAAGAAATGCTTCAATATGGTGTGAAATCTCATTTCTCAAACTATAGAGTCATAGTTTGAGATGTGAGATTTCATACCATATTGAACCATTTCTTGTTTAATATGTATGTAGACCTTGTTTATCAGTTGGAACTGTTAGTACATGACAAAATAAGACCATGTGCACTGGATTTGCATTTTTTTTGATGTTTTTTGAATATTTTTTGAATATTTCAAAAATTGGTCAACTAAAGTCAAACCAACTTTTAAACAAGTTTTGAGTTAAAAATTGGTCTAGGACACTATATTAGTGCAATAGATGTTAACCCTAGAGTTTGAGATCATTTGGAGAAGGTCGAAAAAATGACAGGATTAGAAATGGGGCTGTTTGGGCCTTTGGGGCTCTTTTGTAGCTCATTTTGTAGAACCGATTAGAAAAATGACAAAAATTCAAAAGAATTTGTCCAAGTGCAATATTTTAATGGATGGGACAACCCACTATTATAGAAATCTTTCTATAATAGTGAGATGCCCGACCCACTAAGCTACTGGACTAGGACATATAATGTGCAACACCTAAATTGCGAGCAAGGGGACTCGAACTTAGGTGGGCAAAGGGAGCATCAACCCTTTGCCACTAGGCTATGGCTCTGTTTGCGACAAATCTACCACCATTAGAAGGTTAATATTTACAAATGAAATCCTCCTCATTGCAACATCCAAGCCTAGCACAAATAACATGTACATTTGAATTGTAGTTCAAAATTGAATTCAAAAATTAGTATGAAATCATTGCAACATCCAAGCCTAGCACAAATAACATGTACATTTCAATTTTGGTAATAGTTACAAATGTTTACATTTTGGTAACACTAGCAACACTAGCAATATTTACATTTTGGTAAGTTAAATAAAAAATTAAAGCATTTTGTCTATAGATGACATAAGCCTCTACCTAGTTGACAATGTTTCAACTCTTTCAACTTGTTTTCAATCCGACGGCGTGCGAATGCCACAATCGGGCGTGTCCAGAGCGCGCTCCCAAAGGTGTTCGACAATGTGCATGCCACAATCTGACGGCGTGCGAATGCCACAAGCAACACAAATCAAGGAACACAATAATTTACATTTTGTTTACAAGATTTCACCTACAAAAACAAGGTTTCACCTACCGGAACGTGCCACGACACGTCTAGAGCACGTCCAGGGCACACTCCCAGCGCTGGGCAAGAACTCCCACACACGCTCCCAGCGCTGGGCAAACACTGCCTGAAAGAGTTTCAGGCACCTAACAAAATTCACCAGACTTGCTATCTACAGAATGTAGCACAATCTTCCCTCCGCCATGGCTCTGTAGCTGATTCTTCTAGCTCGATTTCATCTCGCAGAGGATTTCTGAGCACACCAATCTGTCCTCCGCCATCCTGGCAACTAGACTGAAAGCCTCTAAGCTCAACGCTACTTCGAAGTCCAGGCTCGGGGTTGAGCGTGCTGAACTGCTGCTCGATGAGCTCCCGCCCGAGCTGATCTTGTCGCCCGCAGCACCGCCGGAGCTGCTCTCGTCGCCCGCAGCACCGCCCGAGCTGCTCTCGTCGCCCGCAGCACCGCCGGAGCTGCTCTCGTCGCCCGCAGCAATGTTGCGCATCGAGGCAAACCTCTGTCTCGTCATCGGCGGCGAATCACCGCCGAGCGAAAAACCCTTGCCGCCGTAGTAGCCGTGACGCTGCCATGCCTGCTTCAACACCTGCTGGACTGAAATCCGATATCGCTTGCCGTGAAGGTAGATTGAATCCTTCGCCGCTGCACGATTCACGAATCGGGCCGCCGGTCGCCTATTCGACCGTGTACCAGCACCACCCCATCCTCCATCCTCCCTCGACGCCCTTACCTGCGATTGCGACCGCAAGCCTTGCGTTGCCGCTCGCTTGCTCGACTCCGATTGCCGCCGCTGGACTCGCGCGGCCGCTCGACTCGCCCGCTCCATTGCCGCCGCTCTAGTCGCCCGCTCCATTGCCGCCGCTCGACTCGCCCGCTCCATTGCCGCAGCTCGACTCGCCCGCTCCAATGCCGCCGCTCGAGTCGCCCGCTCCATTGCCGCCGCACGACTCGCCGTTGCCAGGATAATTTCCCCCAGCCCGGAGAAACCGAGACGACGGGACAGGAGTGAGGTGTGAGCTCCAAGCGACGCCGGCGCGTGGCAGAGATGGTTCCCCCACTCGAACAAAGGCAGGTTTCGCTGACGCATGGGTCCCACTCGAGATAAACTACTCCATGTACCGGTCAAACTTGGGTTACCGCGTGGGGAACATGACTTGACGGCCATGTCGCCGCAGAGCAATTATGGCTCGAATAGATGCCGCATGTGAGCTATTACGTGCAACGACGTCGCTGCCTGTCCAATTCCTCGAAAAAACGTCGCACCTGAGCTATTTGCCCCTAGGACAGGGTCCGGCACCTGCAGGCCGAGAAGGGCTGCGCCGATCAGGCTGACCTCGGCTGACGCTGTCTTTGATGATCCACAGTAGGAGAATGTCAATTCCTAATCACACAAGATTTTCGGCCTATCGATCTGCATGTTGTGTTTATGTTATTGGTGGAGAAGGTGTACTAATTAATTAATTAGATTTAACAATTTATACAATGATGTCAGCATTACGTGTGAGATTCTTGTATGCATGCATATGCTCAATCCTATAGGGGAAAATCACACACACATCTTCAATCGCATGGGAAAAAAGAAGTATGTGGGCCTTCATGTTGGATTTTTCCTTCATTCAATGGTCACGCCGGTTCGGTTCCTAGTCAGGGCATAAGTTTCCATAAGTCATCCATAAGTGTAGAATTATTGATCTCATCGTCATTTCCGGTGGTTCATTTTTCTTTCGGTCGGGCCCAAAACTGTATGAGATGGTCCAGTTTTAAACCTTGTTTAGTTTAGTTTTTGTCTCGTGTTTCACTTCAGTGCTACAAAAACATTAAGATAAGTTATTGATATATTGAATTTTTTTCACCATATATGTGTCATCTAGAATAACTTTATTTCCAATATATAGACATGCTAAATCTGCACCCGGATGGGGGTGAGACGCATGAAATGCTATCTAACGGGATTCACTGCTATTTTGAATCTCAGATCTCATGTTGGCGGAGGATGCAGGAATGGGCTACAACAATATTCATACGTATTATCCGGTAGGGTGTGGTCAATGCAGAATATAGGGAGGTTTGTGTTATCGTCTCCACAGGGATCAACAAGGTTATGATGTTTCTGAGGGTTGGCAGAAGCTAGACCAAAACTTCAGGTTTTTAGGTTTCCAACAAGAAAGTAAAGATTTTTACTGAAAAGGGTTTAAGAACTTATTATTCAGAATTTAACTTGCTGCTTCTGGGTTGTCAATCCAACTGCTGGCAAGGATCCAAACAAGGTTTAGACAGGGAACAAGATTTACTCGAACAGCTTGCAGAGACTAGTCATGCAAGCTAGGGTTTTTAGCAAGTTTTAGGCAGGAGAAAAATACTTAACACAAAGATCACTGCTTTCTGAGTTGTCAGGCCAGATCACGAGTGAGTTAACAAGCAAAGGGAGCCTAGGGACAGAATTACAACACTCAGTGTGCAGGGACTAGCCTTACACACACAGATCAAGACACACTGCAGGCAAAACATGCAAATCTTCAGATAAAGCAGAGAACTGTGTCACTCAATTCACTGCAGTAACCAAATATCACAAGCCCTACTTGCAGATGGATGATCTACTAGTTTCACACAGGATTACACAAGAAAGTGGAGGGAAATCTTTGGCTTTAGCTCACAGAAACCTAGTCGAAGTAGAGGAAGCAGAGGGGTGGAAGAAGAGTTGCAGATCATGAGCTTCTGGTCACCAAGGCCTTGTACTTCTTCTCCTGATCTCCTTGTTCATCATGTTCGTCTTGTTCTTGCTCTGGTTCTTGGAGTTCTTGGTGTTCTTGGTCTCGAGTTGGTGGTGAAAAGGTGTAATGGAGGCTGAGGGAAAAGGTGGAGTGGAGTGGATGGTTTGTTTGCGAGCTGGCTAGAGAGAGGTTCTGTGGTGGTGGTGGTGGCTTTATACACCTTTTTCCATTTGTGGTGGAGATGTGGTACGAGTTGATGGAGGGGGAAGCTTCCTCTTTCTTGCAACAGCCCAAAGTGCACATGGCATGTTTCTCCTTTTTTCACCTTTTTGCCTTTATGCCATTTGTGGTTTCCTTGATCTCCAAGTTGATCTTCTTTTCCTCTTTCTGGTTCAACCTCATTTGAATTCCATCTTATCTTCTTCTCTTGGGTGTTGCTTCTATTGGTGAAGAAGGACTCGAGTTAACTGACAGAACTTCTGTCAGTTACTGTTCACTTTCTAGCATGGAGATGTTCTTCAGTTTCTGGCTTGGATTGCTCTTGTTGATCATGGCCATCTTGTCTGCTGCATTGATATGAGTTGAATGCTGCTTCTTGCCTCACTTCTACATTGGATCCTCTGAAGATTATGTGCCTTTGCGCACTGAACTGCAAAATGAGTGAAAAGCAATATCAAATGCAGATATTTGCAGTTCTGGATATAGAAGTAGTGAGGTTTTTGAGGTTTTGGGCCTGTGAATTATTCATATAAATGATGGTGATCAAACCCCCAGACTTAAACCTTTGCTTGTCCTCAAGTAAAGAAAATTGGATGCAAATGACAACAAGCAGAATATGAATAGTGCAAGGTTCTGAAAACTTAGCAGTTCATTCAAATTGGATTCAATGCAGTTCTGTTTACTATTAGAGCAAGTGCTAGTTTGGAAACACGTTTCAAATAGCAGAATTAAAACATTTCTAAGTTCAAATGCTTGGGATTAGTATGATAAGACAATTTGCACAGAAATGAAATGTAAATGATCCAGAAAATAGCCATAATGCAAGGATGCATGCTTAGTCAGTGCTTCACCTACTACAGTTCCAGGGAACATAGTAGACTAATGCTGCAGGAATGCATGAGTTAGTTGGTTAGTGTTAATAGTCTCAAAAAAAAAGTTGGTTAGTGTTAATAAGACACTTGTTTTATTAGTTAGTGCGTGACGCATGTAAAATGCATACATGATCTTTGCACTATATCACTCATATTCCAATCATATTTGCATCATATAAGGGTTATATCACTGTTATATAATGATTTTTGGGAATAAAATATTTATTTCCTATTTTTATGGAATTAACCCTGCGTAGGCAGAAAACCCTATTTTTTCCTTTTAAGTTTCAGGGACCCAAACGACGTCCAAATGACCTGGAAAAATACAGGCGTCAATATTTTGGAAGGAGAAAGACTTGGGAGCGAAGGAAGCAAGCAAACGAAGGCCGGAAGCCCAAAAGAGGGGGGCCCACGCGGCCTCTGTACCTGGCCGCGTGGGGCCCACCAATTTGGGCCTCGAGGCTCCGCTGCCGTCGATCTTTTCTCCACCGACTTCCTCTTGACCTAAAAATGCCTATAAAAGAAGTCCCACGGCGTTCTCTGGAACAAGCGCTGCCACAAGACAGAAACACGAAAACAGAGATCTGGAACTGCAGATTGGAGGGGGAAAACTCCGGCGGGGTGCTGCCAGCGTGGTCTCCATATTCTCCATCGACATCTCCACCGTCTCCATGATGAAGAGGGAGTAGTCCACCTCTGGACTATGGGTTTGTGGAAGTAACTTATGTATCTCTCCTCTCTTGACCTTCACTAATTAGTACCGTATGAGCTGCTGAACATGATTACGGTCATCATTGTAATTCCTATGTGGTGGATCTTTTTATGAGTTAATATATGTTTGAGCTTGCAATGTTTGTTTCAGTTATGAGTATAGATGCATATTATGTACCCCGTTCTTATCTACTTGTTATGATCAAGCATGTTTATGAGAGCGTGTGTGGGGTGATGTGTGCATTAGTTGGAGTAACGGGGGGGGGGGGGGGGGGGGGGTGGTGAGTGCGGTAAGTTGTCCACTGTAATATCGCGACCCACTTGGGTGTTTTACCTTACTTTGTTGCCTCACTAGGGATAAACAAAAATACCATGCTACAAGGGTCGTGGGTGACTTGCCACTTCTCCGTGACTAGATCTAGCATGTTCTTATTTTAACTTCATGTCATGATACTTAAAGCTATACTCTGAGTTATCTTAATTACTAAGGTGTTATGATTTAGTTCGCATCTTGGTGGAGTATAAGTGAGATTAATAACCAAAAGATCTCTATGTTAGGACGTGATGCCCATATAATTAGTAACTTGTTATCAAACTTTGTGTTGCAATCTCATATGTCAACTCTATGTGTTCCATTGTCTACCACTTTATTAAAGAAATAGTGCATTTGTGAAACCATGAACCCCGGTCCATTTTTAATCATAAGAAACACCTTTCCAACAACTTTTACCACTTTTCCATTTTCTGCCATTATTAAATCCGAAAATACAAAAACACTTTTACAGCTTGCATTCATCATAAAAAACCCAAAAATATCATTTATCGTTGTTATCATCATCCTTGCACATTTATTCACCACCATTGCATATTTATTTCTTGTTTGCATTGCATAATTATCTTGATATCATTCTTACACCTTGTGCTTGACAACCACAGGTGAGGTTGAGGACCAAAACATTTAACCTTGTTTTGTAGGTGACCAAAAAGAAGGATAAGGAGATAAATCTTTCACTACTGATTCCCCGAGAGTTCGATATTAAACCCTCGAGTCACCCTCGTGGGGAAAACACGTCTTCCACTTACTACACACTCTGCACTTGGAGTCTCAACCTAACCCATTTACTTTTGACGCAGGTAACTACGCACCAGACATCAAGACTGTTTTCTGGAGCCGTAGATCAACCTCTTCAAGGGCCATCAAGACTGTTTTCTGGCGCCGTTGCCGGGGAGACCAGCAACTTCCTACAAGATATTTCCCGTCAACTCCGCACCAGAAATCAGTGCGTCACAAGCTACCATCCCAGGATCATAGCTGCTAATGCCAGAAATTTTGCTTGAAGATTCAGTCCACTTTATCTTGGTTAGTGCGTCACATACCCCAATCCCGAGATTGTGGTTGCTAATGCAAAAAATTGTTTGTTGTTACCACATTTTCAGTTAGTGTTAGTTTTAGTGTTAGTGCTTCACAAATCACTATCCAGGATATTGATTGCTAATGCAAAAAATGCAAATGTACAGAGATGGAGTTAGTAAATGGCTCTAAAATGGATCATATAATTCAGTTTTTTAGCAAATGGCATTATCAAGTATTCCACAAGTTTTAAACAGAGAAATAAGCTAATTCTGCTTTGAAAAATGGATCTGAACATAGCCTTTGCAAGAGTAATAAGACAGATACAATACATGATTCACAACAGCATGTAATGCTATTTAATCAGAACAGAGCAAAACCATAGAATTTTTTCTATAACAGCCATAAAATTGCCAAATTGATCATAAACTGAAACATGGCATAACAATATTATTCATGTTGTGAATAGGATATAAAAGATTGGAATGTTTCCACCTGGTGATTGCTTCTGCCTCTTGCTTCATGATAACATAGCCAAAACTTCTCCACTTCCTTTTATTCAAAATCTGAAAAACAAAGACAAAAGGAAAAACACAAACAAAACATAGCAAGTAAAAGGAAATAACAAGTACATAATATACAAAGGTACCAGGCTGCCTCCTGATGAGCGCTTGTTTATAGTCATGAGCCTGACTGTAGCTCCTTCACTGGTTCTCAGCTGCAGAGGATGCATTGGGATCATCCTCAGCTTCATCATCATCTGTTTCTTCACTTTCTTCAGTGTTCAACTGCTCTCCTACTCTGTAATGCTTCAGTCTCTGTCCATTCACCTTGAAAGTACCATTGTTGCACTCTGTACTTCAAAAGCACCATGTCCTAGGTCTCTCTTGATGACACAAGGGCCAAACCATCTTGACTTGAATTTCCAGAGAACAAATGCAGTTTGGAGTCATAAACCAACACTGTCTGTCCAACACTGAATTCCTTTCTGAGAATGTGCTTGTCATGCCATTTCTTGGTCTTGTCCTTATAGATCCTTGAGCTTTCATAAGCATCATTTCTCAGTTCCTCTAACTCACACATCTGAAGCTTTCTTGCAGTTCCAGCTTTGCCTAAATCCATGTTCAGCTTCCTCATTGCCCACTGTGCTCTGTGTTCTAGCTCAACAGGTAAATGACATGCTTTTCCATAGACAAGCCTGAATGGTGACATACCAATAGGTGTCTTATATCCTGTCCTGTATGCCCACAGACTGTCTAGTAATTTCATTGACCAATCCCCCTGGACTTAGAAACAACTTTCTCCAGAATTTGTTTCACTTCTCTGTTTGACAGCTCAACTTGTCCATTGGCTTGAGGATGGTAAGGTGTAGTTACTCTGTGGTTTCTCACACCATACTTGTTCAGGAGCTTCTCTAACTGTTCATTGTTGAAATGAGCTCCACCATCACTGATCACTACTCTTGGTACTCCAAATCTTGGGAAAATGACAGTTTTGAAGAATTTGCAGACAGCTTTTGAATCAGCACTGACAGTGGGTATTGCTTCAACCCATTTGGACACATAATCCACTGCAACTAGTATATGCTTGTATCCATTTTGATGATGGTAAAGGACCAACAAAATCCACTCCCCATACATCAAATAATTCCACCTCCAGAATTCCCTTCTGTGGCATTTCATTTCTTCTTGATATTTTTCCAGTTCTCTGACAGGGATCACATTGCTTGAGATAATCATGCACATCTTTGAACAGGTTAGGCCAGTAGAATCCAGCTTGCAGGATTTTTGCTTGGGTCTTCATAACTCCAGCATGGCCTCCATACATGCATGCATGGCATTGGTACATAACATCACTGATTTCTTCAGCTGGCACACATCTTCTCACAATTCCATCTGCACAATGCTTGTACAGGAATGGCTCATCCCAGTAATAGCTTTTTGCATCATGCATGAACTTCTTTTTCTGTTGGTAAGACATATCTGCTGGCATAATTTCACAAACCAGATAATTCACAATATCTGCATACCAAGGAGAACTAGCACTTACTGCCATTAGCTGCTCACCAGGCATTCTATCTTGTATCTCTCTGCCTTCTGGGCAATGATTCTTGACAGGTGATCTGCCACTGAATTTTCAGACCCCTTTTTGTCCTTGATTTCAATATTAAATTCTTGCAGCAAGAGAATCCATCTGATCAGCCTAGGCTTAGCATCCTTTTTGCTCACCAAGTATTTTATTGCTGCATGATCTGTGTAAACAACACACTTGTGCCCAACAAGATAGGGTCTGAATTTATCAAATGCAAACACTACTGCTAGCAATTCCTTCTCATTGGTTGTGTAATTGATCTGAGCATCATCTAGTGTTCTGCTGGCATAGTAAATCACATGGACACTTTTTCTTTTTCTGGCCAAGCACTGCTCCTACTGCAAAATCACTTGCATCACACATCAGTTCAAATGGTACTGTCCAGTCAGGTGGCTGCACTATTGGAGCTGTAACCAGAGCTTCTTTTAGCTTGTTAAAGCTTGCATACATGATTCATCAAACATAAACTCACATTATGATTCAGCAAGTGTGTAAGTGGTTTTGCAATGTGAGAGAAATCCATGATGAACCTTCTGTAGAAACCAGCATGTCCCAAGAAACTCTGTATTCCCTTCACGTTTTCAGGAGGAGGTAGTTTAGCAATTACATCTACTTTTGCTTTGTCCACTTCTATTCCTCTGGCAGACACCAAGTGACCAAGCACAATGCCTTCAGTTACCAAGAAGTGACACTTCTCCTAGTTTAAGATCAAATTTTGTTCAGAGCATCTATGCAATACTGCTGTTAGATTTTTCAGGCAAGTGATGAAATCCTTTCCATATACTGTAAAATCATCCATGAATACTTCCATGATCTTCTCAATTTGATCAGAAAATATAGACATCATACACCTCTGAAATGTGTCAGGTGCATTACACAAACCAAATGGTAATCTCTTGTAAGCAAATGTTCCATATGGACAAGTGAATGTTGTCTTGTCCTGGTCAGATGGATGAATAGGTATTTGCAGAAACCCAGAATATCCATCTAGATAGCAATAGAATTTCTAACCAGCAAGCCTTTCCAGCATCTGATCCATAAATGGCAAAGGAAAATGATCTTTCCTAGTTGCCTTATTTAACTTTCTGAAGTCATTGACCATTCTCCATCCAGTAACTGGTCTTGTGGTCATTAATCTCCCTTCATCATTTTCTACCACTGTATAACCTCCTTTCTTAGGCACAATGTGTATAGGGCTCACCCACTCACTGTCAGAAATGGGGTATATATTCCTGCCTTTAGCAGTTTCAGTACTTCTTTTTTCACCACTTCTTGCATTGCTGGATTCAGTCTTCTCTGCCCTTCTCTAGTTGGTTTACTGCCAACAAGGTTATCGTCTCCACAGGGATCAACAAGGTTATGATGTTTCTGAGGGTTGGCAGAAGCTAGACCAAAACTTCAGGTTTTTAGGTTTCCAACAAGAAACTAAAGATTTTTACTGAAAAGGGTTTAAGAACTTATTATTCAGAATTTAACTTGCTGCTTCTGGGTTGTCAATCCAACTGCTGGCAAGGATCCAAGCAAGGTTTAGACAGGGAACAAGATTTACCCGAACAGCTTGTAGAGACTAGTCATGCAAGCTAGGGTTTTTAGCAAGTTTTAGGCAGGAGAAAAATACTTAACACAAAGATCACTGCTTTCTGAGTTGTCAGGCCAGATCACGAGTGATTTAACAAGCAAAGGGAGGCTAGGGACAGAATTACAACACTCAGTGTGCAGGGACTAGCCTTACACACACAAATCAAGACACACATCAGGCAAAACATGCAAATCTTCAGATAAGCAGAGAACTGTGTCACTCAATTCACTGCAGTAACCAAATATCACAAGCCCTACTTGCAGATGGATGATCTACTAGTTTCACACAGGATTACACAAGAAAGTGGAGGGAAATCTTTGGCTTTAGCTCACAGAAGCCTAGTCGAAGCAGAGGAAGCAGAGGGGTGGAAGAAGAGTTGCAGATCATGAGCTTCTGGTCACCAAGGCCTTGTACTTCTTCTCCTGATCTCTTTGTTCATCATGTTCGTCTTGTTCTTGCTCTGGTTCTTGGAGTTCTTGGTGTTCTTGGTCTCGAGTTGGTGGTGAAAAGGTGTAATGGAGGCTGAGGGAAAAGGTGGAGTGGAGTGGATGGTTTGTTTGCGAGCTGGCTAGAGAGAGGTTCTGTGGTGGTGGTGGTGGCTTTATAAACCTTTTTCCATTTGTGGTGGAGATGTGGTACGAGTTGATGGAGGGGGAAGCTTCCTCTTTCTTGCAACAACCCAAAGTGCACATGGCATGTTTCTCCTTTTTTCACCTTTTTGCCTTTATGCCATTTGTGGTTTCCTTGATCTCCAAGTTGATCTTGTTTTCCTCTTTCTGGTTCAAACTCATTTGAATTCCATCTTATCTTCTTCTCTTGGGTGTTGCTTCTATTGGTGAAGAAGGACTCGAGTTAACTGACAGAACTTCTGTCAGTTACTGTTCACTTTCTAGCATGGAGATGTTCTTCAGTTTCTGGCTTGGATTGCTCTTGTTGATCATGGCCATCTTGTCTGCTGCATTGATATGAGTTGAATGCTGCTTCTTGCCTCACTTCTACATTGGATCTTCTGAAGATTATGTGCCTTTGCGCACTGAACTGCAAAATGAGTGAAAAGCAATATCAAATGCATATATTTGCAGTTCTGGATATAGAAGTAGTGAGGTTTTTGAGGTTTTGGGCCTATGAATTATGCATATAAATGATGGTGATCAGGGTGTTGCAAATTCCGTCTCCCCCGCCCCAGTCCGGGTAGCAGCGCGTCGTGCATGAATGATAATCACATCCTGGAAATGCCTCACACCTTATGGCAACCATTGGTTCTATCACCGCCTTCATCTCACCTGCACACACATGCCATTGACATACACATTACAGTTAGCATCTGCGTCAAAACTTCATACGAAATAAGTAATTGTTGAGTCTAATAAACACTACACACGTAAATCATCCTTGGATGAGTAGCTGGATGAGACAACAATGGCTGCGACAAGAAGGCCCACAAGAAACAATGATCTTGACTTCCTCAGAATGGCCATTGTGTTACGAAAATGGGAGTGGATTTTTGCCTTTTCATTTTGGTGAGCGAGGCACATTATATAGAATTTTCATATGTAGGATCTTTATGTGAGATTCTATTAGTAATTGCAAAATATTTTCCCTCGATTTTTGTCTCCTTCATTTATAACTTCCCTATTTATACCTTTCCTGTTTATACCGTTCTTATTTATACCTATCCTAATGGAGTAGATTACCAAGCTTTAATGATTTACCTAATTAGTCTTTCTTGTGTATAGAAGACCTTTATTGTGTACCTTCTTTGGCTTCCTTTCTTTTGCGGTCCCTAAGAGCATCTCCACCGGGGGCCTCCAAATGCTGGTCCGGCACCCCCCAATTGGGCCTCCTTTGGGGGGTTCCGGACATGTGTCCGACCAACATTTGGAGGCACTCCACAGCGGCACACCCCAAAGGTCACCCCCCAAACGCGTGCAATTGATCAAACACCTTGCGGGCCTTCAAATAGATTGCAGAAAAATTTAAAAAGTTCAAATTTCATTCATATTTGTTATATTTTACAAAGAGTTCGAATGAAATTTGAAACTACGGCGGCCCTACACTAAACCCTAGTCGCTGAAGTTGGCCTCCAGCCATGCCTCATCGTTGTCGTTGCCGCTGCCATCACCCCAGTCGTCGCTGATACGTCTCCAACGTATCCATAATTTCTGATGTTCCATGCTTATATTATACCAATTGCTACATGTTTTATATACAATTTATATCATTTTTACGCATTTTCTGGGACAAACCTATTAACAAGATGCCACAGTGCCAGTTCCTGTTTTCTGCTGTTTTTGTATTTCAGAAAAGTTGTTCTGGAAATATTCTCGGAATTGGATGAAACAAAAGCCAAAGTCCCTATTTTTCTGACACGTACACGGAGTCCGAAGGAGAGACGAAGGGGGGCCGTGGGCCGTCCTCACCATACAGTGGTGCGGTCCCACCTTCTGCCGCGCCGCCACGTGGTGAGGGGCCCACGGGGGTCCGCCGACGCCGCCCCTTCGCCTATATATTCATCTATTCGGGAAAACCCTAGATATCCGAGTCAGAAACCACGAAAAGTTCCAGAGCCGCCGCCGCCGTCAACCCTAACTCGGGAGGGTTCTGAAGCTCTTCCTAGCACCCTGCCGGAGAGGGGAATCATCACCGGAGGGCTCTACATCGCCATGCCTGCCTCCGGTGTGATGTGTGAGTAGTTCATCCTTGGACTATGGGTCCATAGCAGTAGCTAGATGGTTGTCTTCTCCTTTTGTGTCATCATGTTTAGATCTTGTGAGCCGCCTATCATGATCAAGATCATCTTATTGTAATGCTACATGTTGTGTTTGCTGGGATCCGATGAATATTGATACTATGTCAAGTTGAATATTGAATTATCATGTCTATGTCATTTATGATCTTGCATGCTCTCCGTTACTTGTTGATACTCTGGCCAAGTGGATGCTTGTGACTCCAAGAGGAAGTATTTATGCTAGATAGTGGGTTTAGTCTCCATTTAATCTGGGGGAGTGACACCAACCTCTAAGGTTGTGGATGTGCTGTTGCCACTAGGGGTAAAACATCAATGCTTTGTCTAAGGATAAATGTGTTGTTTACATTATGCACTTTACTTAATGCAATTCTCTGTTGCTTGCAACTTAATACTGAAAGGGGTACGGATGTTAACCTGAAGGTGGACTATTTAGGCACATATGCATGCTGGATGGCGGTCTGTGTACCTTGTTGTAATGCCCAAATGAATCTTATAGTAGACACCACAACTTGCACATGCATATTATGCACTTTTCAATATTGTCAATTGCCCAGCTGTAATTTGTTTACCCAGCATGTTAGTTATTTATTATGGAGAGACACCTCTAGTGAACTGTGGACCCCGGTCCATCCTTTTACATCTGAAATACAACCTACTGCAATCATTGTTCTTTTTCATTCTCTACAAACAAACATCATTTTCCACACCATACGCCTAATCCTTTGTTTTCAGCAAGCCGGTGAGATTGACAACCTCACTGTTAAGTTGGGGCAAAGTAGTTTGATTGTGTTGTGCAGGTTCCACGTTGGCACCGGAATCCCTGGTGTTGCGCCGCACAACACTCCTTCACCAACAACCTTCAGAAGTGACTTCGATCTCCTACTGGTCCGATTAAACTTGGTTTCTTACTGAGGGAAACTTGCTGCTGCACTCATCATACCTTCCTCTTGGGGTTCCCAACGAACGTGTGTCTTTCACGTCATCAAGCACTTTTTCTGGCGCCGTTGCCGGGGAGATCAAGCCTTCTGTTAGGGGAGTCTCTCACTTCCAATCTCTTTACTTTGTTATTGTCTTGCTTAGTTTATTTTTATTTTGTCTTGTTTGCTCTCTTTATCAAAAATACAAAAAAATTAGTTACTTGTTTTTATTTTTGTATTTCGGCCTAGTCTTGTTTTTGCTAAAATGAATACTCCTGAAGTTGAAGTTCGTTGTTTAGGCAACAGGGGGGAGAAAGTTTGAAGATGCCTGGTATAGGATAAGTGATGCTCATCATAGATGTACTAAAAAATATTCTACCTTGATCCTTCTTAGGAATTTTTATGTTGGTGTCACTAGCTGGTATAGGTATGTTCTGGACACTCTTACAGGGGTAATTTTCTGGGTACTCCTGCTTTGGAAGCTTGCAATTTAATTGAAATTTTGGTAGGGATACCACCTACTAAAGATATTAAAGCTGAGATCACTTTGGAAGATGTTATAAAGAAGTTGGATTCTATGGAGAAAAACTTGCCAAATTTTCTTGATAATGTTAGTAAGGCTAATGAATCAATAGTAACCATCAATGAAAGAATCACTGTTTTAGAGGCTAGTAACACTCATGATACTCAAAATCATAGAATTGGTGAGTTAGAGGAGGCTATGGAAACTTAAGTTCGACTTTTTCTTCTCTTAAATTTAAGAGGGAGAAAGCTTTTGTGGGAAAAGAGCAAAAATTCATTATGTTCCCAAGATGCCTAAGCCAAAGCCCTAATGTGCTTAAAATTGATAAAACCTTTAGTACAATTAATGGTGACTTAATGGAACATCTTCAGGGACACCTAAAGTACCTATTGTGACAAGTTGCGTTTTAGAGGAAGCCTTTGGTGATTTGGATGCTTCTTTGCTTGGAAACACTTGATTTTCACTTTCTGCGCCTAGCTGAAAGGTGTTAAAGAAAATCGCTTATGGAGACAACCCATGGTTTTATTTCTGTAATTTTTCTTTTTCTTTGAGTCAAGGAGTTTTCTTACTTCTGTAACAACTCATTTGTATCTTTATTTTATTGCATTGTTGTGCCAAGTAAAGTCTCTAGTACAAAGTTGATGCTAGATTTGGATTTCTGCGCAGGACAGATTTTTGCTGTCCACGTTTTGAGCTGTATTCACTCCAGAAAAATTGAAAAATTCTGAAAAATTCACGCGTGATCCTATATATGTACGCAACTTTCATTAGTTTGGAGTTTTCGAATCTGAGCAACTTAAGTGCCTCGAAAAAATTCGTCTTTACAGACTGTTCTGTTTTTGACAGATTCTGCCTTTTATTTTGCATTCTCTCTTTTACTGTGTTTGAGTGGATTTCTTTGCTCCCAAAACATCAGTGGCTGTAGCTAATGTCCAGAAGTATTGGTGATGATTGTGTCATTACAGAATATGTGAATTTTTGATTATGCACTAACCCTCTAATGAGAATTACTTCGAGTTTGGTGTGAAGGAAGTTTTCAAGGATCAAGAGAGGAGGATGATATGATATGATCAAGAAGAGTGAAAAGCCTAAGCTTGGGGATGCCCCCATGGGTCATCCAAGCATATTTCAAGAAGACTCAAGCGTCTAAGCTTGGGGATGCCCAAGGCATCCCCTTCTTCATCAACAACTTATCAGGTCATCTCTAGTGAAACTATATTTTAATTCTTTCACATCTTATGTGCTTTACTTGGAGCGTCTGTGTGCTTTTATTTTTGCTTTGTTATTTTTATTTTCTGAATAAATTGGATCCTAGCATTCTTGTGTGGGAGAGAGACACGCTCCGCTTTTTCATATGAATACTCGTATTCTTCACTTATATTTGTTGAGTATTCTTGACTAGCTACTGCAATGCTTTTAGCTCATGTTTTTCATGCATCTCTTGTTCAGAGCTGTTAGTTCTTGTAGAGAAGTACTCTCTTGTTTCATTGTTGTATTATTTGGAGAGTTTATGTTGAAATAAGTTGATTGGTGTTTGGTTGGAAACAGAAAATGCTACATGTGGTAGATGGTATATTGAAAAGACATACTGATTCTGTAGATCATTGTCTTGGATAATTTGATGCTTTGCAATTGTTTTGAGCTCTCAAGTAGATCATGTTTAAGCTCTTGCATCATGTAGTTAAAGCCTATTAGTGGAGAACTACCGTAGAGCTTGTTGAATTGGTTTGCATGTTTGGTATCTCTAAGGTCTAGATATTTTCTGGTAAAAGTGTTTGAGTAACAAGGAAGACAGTGTAGAGTCTTATAATGCTTGCAATATGTTTTCATGTAAGTCTTGCTGTACCAGTTGGTATCCTGTGTTTGCTTCAAACAACCTTGCTAGCCTAAACCCTGTACTGAGAGGGAATGGTTCTTGTGCATCCAAACCTTGAGCCAAAACCTATGCCATTTGTGTCCACCATAACTACCTATTATGTGGTATTTCCTGCCATTCCAAGTAAATATTTCATGTGCTACCTTTAAACTATTCAAAACTTCATTACTCCTTATTTGTGTCAATGTTTTATATCTCATGAGGAAGTTATGTGGCGTTTTCTCTATCACCTTGTCATTTACTCATGATAGACTTTCACCAATGGACTAGTGGCATATACATCCGCTTATCCAATAACTTTGCAAAAAGAGCTGGCAAATGGGGTGCCCAGTCCCAATTAATTACAACTTTAACCACTTGATTCTCTTCACATGTTTTGCCAATGATTTATCAGAAGCAATTTTCAAAATGGTAAACAATATCAAATAGGCACTCCTCCATGGTATGTGATTGTTGGAAGGCACCCGAGGATTCGGTTAGCCATGGCTTGTGTAAGCAAGGTTGGGAGGAGTGTCATACCAATTTATAAATATGCATGTGTAAACAAAAGAGAAGAGGGATGATCTACCCTTGGGTAGAAATAACGTTCTTCATGGGAGCCGCTCTTGAAAGTCTGGGTGACAAGGGGGATAGAGTGCCCACAGCCATTCGTTGACAACAACAAACACCTCTCAAAAACTTACTTTATGCTCTCTTTATGATTTAAAAAACTTAAAAAGTTCTAGCACATGATTTAATCCCTGCTTCCCTCTGCGAAGGGCCTTTCTTTTACTTCATGTTGAGTCAGTTTACCAACCTGATGAGGCGTCTCCCATCATTGATGGTATTATTCAAAAATATCTTCGGCTTAATTATGAAGATGTAGAAGAATTACTACGTATGATACATGCCATGGTTGTACAAAAAATTGGTTCTCATGAGCATGTACTAGGCGACCAAGAATATTGCAGGCATGCCGGTGGGTCCAGGACTTTGATTAGCAGGCACCAATTCTTGTACATGGATCATATTCAGGTAGATGAGATATTTCCGTGTAGAACAAATACAAGAGATCAGCTCGGCTATTTCTTTGCTCGATCACGACCACCGGAGCAGATCGTTTGTACTAGCAGGATTCAGCCGTGGAGATTTCAGTGTTTGAAGGAGGCAGGCTGGGGTCCACCTACATGCGTGGATATTGCCGTGCATCCAAGAGTTATTTTATTTTTAGTTGCGTCGTTTTATTTTCTGTTTAGGAAAAGTGGGTCCGAGTTATTTTTAGGGTTTTTGGAGTCATCCATATAAAGGGTTTGGCCGCCAGCCTTGTATCTCAGGTTATGTTTTCAGATTAAAGTTATGTCGTGAGGTTCAACCAGGATGGGGATCCGAGACCGAGTTGCCGGTTTTGATTGCTGATTCTTTGAATCTGTGTTTGCATATCGTGGTGTAGATCCAATCTGCTCAACGATCGAAGTTATCGTTTGTTGTTTCTTGGTTCGCCGTGAAAGATCGGGCCTAAAAACCGTTTGGATCACGTTGATCCGTATCACTACCTCTTTCTATCTCAGAAGTAAACACTTGTGTCAACTTTGTGTGCATCAATTCTTATATGCTTACTTATTGCACTTGTTATATTACTTTGTGTTGACAATATCCATGAGATATATATGTTGAAAGTTGAAAGCAATTGCTGAAACTTAAATCTTCCTTTGTGTTGCTTCAATGCCTTTACTTAGAATCTATTGCTTTATGAGTTAGCTCTTATGCAAAGCTTTTTGATGCTTGTCTCAAAAGTACTATTCATGAAAAGTTTTTGCTTATATGATTCAGTTGTTTACTCTTTATCTACTTGTTAGCAAACTATAGACCATTGATTTGAGTCACTTCATTCATGACATGAGCCTTGCAATATTATTTGATCAAGATTGTGTGATAGCATGTCTCTTCAGAAATTATTTTGTTGTTATCGTTTTACCTACTCGAGGACAAGTAGAACTAAGCTTGGGGATGCTTGATACGTCTCCGACGTATCCATAATTTCTGATGTTCCATGCTTATATTATACCAATTGCTACATGTTTTATATACACTTTATATCATTTTTACGCATTTTCTGGGACTAACCTATTAACAAGATGCCACAGTGCCAGTTCCTGTTTTCTGCTGTTTTTGTATTTCAAAAAAGTTGTTCTGGAAATATTTTCGGAATTGGACGAAACAAAAGCCAAAGTCCCTATTTTTCTGACACGTACACGGATCCGAAGGAGAGACGAAGGGGGGCCGTGGGCCGTCCTCACCATACGGCGACGCGGTCCCACCTTCTGCCGCGCCGCCACGTGGTGAGGGGCCCACGGGGGTCCGCCGACGCCGCCCCTTCGCCTATATATTCATCTATTCGGGAAAACCCTAGATACCCGAGTCAAAAACCACGAAGAGTTCCAGAGCCGCCGCCGCCGTCAACCCTAACTCGGGAGGGTTCTGAAGCTCTTCCCGGCACCCTGCCGGAGAGGGGAATCGTCACCGGAGGGCTCTACATCGCCATGCCTGCCTCCGGAGTGATGTGTGAGTAGTTCATCCTTGGACTATGGGTCCATAGCAGTAGCTAGATGGTTTTCTTCTCCTCTTGTGCCATCATGTTTAGATCTTGTGAGTCGCCTATCATGATCAAGATCATCTTATGGTGATGCTACATGTTGTGTTTGCTGGGATCCGATTAATATTGATACTATGTCAAGTTGAATATTGAATTATCATGCCTATGTCATTTATAATCTTGCATGCTCTCCGTTACTTGTTGATACTCTGGCCAAGTGGATGCTTGTGACTCCAAGAGGGAGTATTTATGCTAGATAGTGGGTTCAGTCTCCATTTAATCTGGGGGAGTGACACCAACCTCTAAGGTTGTGGATGTGCTGTTGCCACTAGGGGTAAAACAACAATGCTTTTTCTAAGGATAAATGTGTTGTTTACATTATGCACTTTACTTAATGCAATTGTCTGTTGCTTGCAACTTAATACTGGAAGGGGTACGGATGTTAACCTGAAGGTGGACTATTTAGGCACAGATGTATGCTGGATAGCGGTCTGTGTACCTTGTTGTAATGCCCAAATGAATGTCATAGTAGACACCACAACTTGCACATGCATATTATGCACTTTTCAATATTGTCAATTGCCCTGCTGTAATTTGTTTACGCAGCATGTTAGTTATTTATTATGGAGAGACACCTCTAGTGAACTGTGGATCCCGGTCCATCCTTTTACATCTGAAATACAACCTACTGCAATCATTGTCCTTTTTCATTCTCTGCAAACAAACATCATTTTCCACACCATACGCCTAATTCTTTGTTTTCAGCAATCCGGTGAGATTGACAACCTCACTGTTAAGTTGGGGCAAAGTAGTTTGATTGTGTTGTGCAGGTTCCACGTTGGCACCTGTGGATGTACGAAAGTGAGTTTTACATGTTTTTTCTCGTCTGTTTGGATCTGGGAAAGCAGTCAGAGAAGAGGTGGGGGATGATTTTGGTCCAGCACGTACTTACTAACACAGGAACATATGGAGGAGACTAACCTTTTCTGTGTCACATGCGAACGACTCCGAGGGCTAGAAATTAACTTTCTGGGTACAACTACGGTGTCTCGTCACGGCAAAGTGTGCAAATTACTCTACGGAAGGAGTGGAGGGAAAGTGGGGACCGTAACTTTCTATTTTCGGAACGCGTGTTACGTGGTTCCTGTTTCTTTCCATTTTTAGGTGGGGCACTGCGGAAGACTATACAGTGCCCGGGCACTGTATAGCCACGTCCTAGTCAATATCGCGAAAGTTGTCACATAACTAAAAGAACTTGACCAATACAACCAAAATACTCAGAACAGACGAGAAATCAAGTGGCACATGATTAAGGTACAGGAACAAACGGCACAAACAAGATGTACTCCTTGTAAACAAGGCCTGGGGAAGGTACAAAAACAAATCATCGCGTAGGGAGTACAAGATACGATGCACGTCTCTTAGGTACAAACAAACCTAAAAAAATCCTAACTGCCCATGTTTTCCGCTCTACATGATTACAAGGAGATACTACGTAAGGTAAAAGTTTACATGTCTTACACATGGACATGAACTTTTCTTTCACGCTTCTTTGTGACATCCTGGGTGAATGGATTCGACGATCCGAAATACGCTCCATAGCCAGGTTTCCTCTTACTTGTTGGGTGCTCGTTAAACAAACACCATGTTTATTTGTTTCACTCCAACATCTCACTAGAAATTCGTTCTACCTAATAATGGAGGGCGGAATAAATAGCTACTAGTCTAGGACTACATGCTTTCATCTACTTGTAGAAAACACTTTGCTATGGGCTATATATATATACAAAGATCATCTGATAGCCATGCATGCAGTCATCACAACCAAGAGGACAAGCATCCTCTTAACGTGAAGGATGAACGCACAACATGTGTGACAAGATCTAACTAAAACCGACCAGATCATATGTACCAGCCTACTGTTGGGCCCGATGAGGGTCTAGGGCAAATTTGCAGTTTAAAAAGAAAGGTCGTAGAAAATAGAGATGCCAACACAGGCAGCTCTGTTTCTTTATTCATCCGATTGCCTCACACGTAACTGCACACACTTTAAAGTTTAAACTTGATTTCTCCTTCGTACAAATCTCCAGATACAGACTGCGAAAAATCATATACGTTGCTTAGGGAATAGGGCTATGATTTCAAACTAGGAGTTGTAGATTGTCAGTACTCAAGTTGCCCATATTAATCTATTCTTTTAAAAGCCAACAGGGTTAGCCAGGAAATGCTTCTCCCTGCCTACCGGTTTGGCGGGTTGCTCCCGCGAGCGACTCCGGAGCAGCCGCCCCCTTCCCCACCCACCCCATGCTCCCTGGCTGTGTTGGTGGCCGCGCCGGACCCTCAAATGGCAGCGAGGATGGAGACGGCGCCCTACGAACCTCCTTCACGCGGAGGCCGGAGGAGTGGCTTCAAGTGAACGGCGTGTCGCAGTGGAGAAAAGTGGCAGAGGTCAGTGCGGTAGATGTCGAGGAGGCATATGGCCTAGTGTGGAGTTTGTACTACACTGGTTCGTCGCAACGAGTGGTAGTTTGTCTTGTACTCGGTGTGTGCCTTATATAAATATATGGTACACAGGCCATACACTCGTTTTTAGTTTTTGCCCATATGAGGTATGTTTAACACTGTGTGTAGCCGTTATGTGCTAATGGCATGAGATATTTGGAAGCTATTGACGTGAACAATAACTTTTTTTCAGATGTTTTTATCAGAATTATTCAGATTTGAATTTGAATTTTAATCAATGTAATACTGCGCACGTACGCTAGTGTGTTATCCATCCAAGAAGCAGTCGGGAGAAGAGAAAAAACAACGTTGAACCTAACCTTGTAAGAAGTTGCGCTTTTTTAGACAGGATCCCAGAGCTAACCATTCCTTTTTTTTTTCCTTGAGTTCAACATTATTTTTTGGATACTAAATCAATCATATGTTTTTTTTTGTTGAGAGCAAGCAATCTCATGTTGTAGGAAGAAAGAAAGAGAGGTGGGCTCCAGTTGGATCCGCCAAGGTGTGGGTTTGCGGTCTAGAGGACCGAGTCCGATAATAAGTAAGTCGTCGAGATCAAGCCACCGTAAAAATAAAAGACGAAGAAGGCCGGCATCTGGTGGGAGACCGAGATGGACAAGACGGCGACAGCGACGGCCGAGGGCGAGAACGAGGAGAAGACGAAGCATTGCATGTCCTAGGCACCGTGAGGTTCATCCTGTCGATGGTGGGGTGTACGGCGGCGCCGGTCCACGACGCCGCTGATGGCGTCCCGGTCGGGCTCAGGGAGAGGCTGCGCGAACAGTTCTTCCTGCGCCAGGCCCAGGTCCGCAGGGAGCTCTGCGAGCGAGGCTACGTCTAGCAGGACCACGAACCAGAACCTCCGTTTTTCGATTACGATTGAGCTAACCTAGCTTCCTGTCCCAACAACTTCCATGGAGATCGAGTTTTTGTACATACACACGTCGTACTTGGAGATTTTTAAGCTAGCATCCGCTGCTTTTCGTTCATCACTTGTTAATTTGCTTGTACTAGTACTGAGTTTAGTTTGATTGACTACCCTTTTACACATCCAAGATTACTCTCCCGGCATAATTTCACTAATGCGTATAGCACCCGGAATCACCTAAACCCTCGCCTCCTTCTTGATCTTGTCAAATAGTACGGCGGTCGGCATGTGTTTATTAGAAAACTCTAGCGTTTCTCTCGCTCCAAACCTGCCAAGTAACAAGTAAAACAAGCAAGGCCGTGACCTTCCGATTTGGAGATGATGTCCTGGTCATGGAATGCCACCAACTTAGGGAGGGCGGTTGCCATAGGAGGGGATAAAGGTGGAATAGACCAAGCCAACCTTTGAGGAGGGTCCAAATCCTAGTGGTTTGACGGCACAAAAATATGATCTCGGTAATACTTTTGAAAAGCGGCATAAACCCCAATTTAGCCATCCACGCTTCTCTAATTTCGCCTTCGTCCAAAGTCTATTTCGAAGAGAAAGCCATGCAAACAACTTGGTTTTGAGAGAGCCCCAACATTTTCACACCTCTCCTTCATCTCGGTGGCACCTGGAAAATTGGGCTTTATATGCCGCCGCCGACGAATAAAAACATCTTCCGAGAGCTTCAAATGATACCGTCGTCCACGTTTTCATCGAGTTGCACCTTTTTGAGCTTCGTCCAAAGATCAACAAATTGCTCTAAGTGAGCAAATGAGAAGTCTTCATCTAGCTTAATTATGTCAGTCCATTTATTCTCGTGGAGAGCACTCCAAATATTTCAGCTGGATGCGTGGATAGACTTGGATGTACTCGCACCAGCTGATCATAGTCGTTGCGTCGCAGAACGATAGACAAGTTACAGAAGTAGATATGCTACATGGACGTGAGGCTGTACAACTGACATCTATACGGAACGGAATATTTTATATTAGTACGACTCGCAGCTATGGCACCTAGTGAACTTAATTATACATGATATTTACTCAATTCAATAATACACTCGCCAGGTCAAGCATGATGCGTGGTAGGCCTTCAACACTTGATGTTGATCATTATATTTTACTCTGCACCTGGTTGCATTTTGTAACTACCACTCACTCCGTTTCAATTTAATTGACTTGCTATCCACCAGATTCTGCAGTTTTGATATGTAGGCTTTTTGTTCGTTGAGATGGTACCCACAAAATATTTACGCGTAATAAACTTGATAAATCCTTTACATTCAAAGTGTGGTCTGTGTTGCTAATACTGAGTGAGTTGACCTCCTTTGCATTCAAAATGTTTCGCTAGGAAGTTACTTAACCCCTATGTACTGCTACTCTGATCGTCAGCGATTCTGCTCAAGGTTAATTGATTGCTTTCCAAGCTAATAATATCTACGTGCATGTATAGATGTACCTTATGTCCCGATCAGACCAAACTGGCCAAGACTTGTAGTAACAGCCAAAACACTAGCTACCAGCCGCAAACCGCGTTGGTGTAAAATTCGCAAACAATGCACCAGGATCTGATACAACAAGCGTGTGTCGATCTACCAAGGAACCGCGCAGCGCGAACTTGTTGTGGTTTTAGTTGCCAGTTTGATCTTGCGTGCTATTTTACCGTTTGTATGGATGTATGCAGTGGCTTACATCCAGGTCGTCCATGTTTTTTAGATGGTTGATTCATGTTGCAACTTTGAGTGACCCATGATGTAATCATTTTGTACTTGTGGCGGATGCTTAATAATTAAATAAAAGCCGCATGCATCAATCGATGCAGAGGATGGGACTCCCCTTTTCTAAAAAAATGCAGTGGCTTACATGTGCTACGCTCGTGTGTCCCAAATGAGCATTAAAGAATAATTTCTCGAAATAGGTTCTTGCCGCGCTTTATAAATACAAAGGTGATGTAGAACAACTACACCACCCCATACAACTCCAAGCAAACGTTAAGTAAGAAAAATGAGCACCGCTTGAGGTTCCACCTCCCTTCCTCCTCACCCCCTCCTCCTACTTGCCGCCACTACCCTCCCCCTCACTGCCACCGCAACATTCATCCACCCGGGCGACCTTCAGGTCCTCCAAGACATCCCGTGCTCCGTCACCAATCCTGAGGCCCTCGCATGGCCCAATGATGACACTGACCCGTGCGTCTCCCTACCTTGGCCGGACAATTGCGGCTTCGTTGAAATGGCCTCTGATGGGAATTGGAGTTTATAAAATTCCTTCCTTAAGCTTGATTGACCAAACTCTGCAATAAATCAGCTCCTTGCATAAAGGGGAGGGGGGCAAAGGCCCCCTGCCTTACTCCTCTTCTGCAAACAAAGGATTTATCACGTACTCTATTAAGGAAGATAAAAGAAGAAGCTCGCCCCCTGCTTCTTTGGATAGTTGACCTCCACGAGGAAGCCGAGGAGCGCCATGACCTCCGGCGTGCAGATGATGCCGCAGAAGCCATCTCTGGTGCCGGTTTAACGAGCCCGAAGTCGGCCAACTTAGCCCTGAAGCCTTAGCCGAGCAAAATGTTCCCGGCTTAACATCCCGGTGGATGTAGCACTGCTGCGCTAGGGTGTGAATATATTCGATTCCCCGGGCGACGTCTAGTGCAATGCTCACCCTCTTCTTCCAGGACAGGGGTTCCAGCCGATGCGGCTTCCACTTGAAGAGATAATTGCTCAGAGCCCCCTTCAAAACTATAGGCCTTACATTCAGGAACGGAGGGAGTAAATAGGAAGCTCCTTTGTTGCGCTTCATGAACAGCTAGCGAGGTAACGCATGTACTGTTTTGGTTTAAGAAAATTCGCTATTGAAAAAACATTCACATGTGAAAGTAAGAAAGAAAGACAGGTGGGCTGGCCCAGTTGGATCCGCCAAGGTGGGCTTGCGGTCTGGAGCGACCGAGTCCGAGAACAAGTAAGTCGTCGAGATCAAGCCACCGTAATAAAAATAAAAGACGAAGAAGGTCGACATCTGGTGCAGGGGCGGATCTTAGTGTATGTCAGGGGGGGCCGCCGCCCCCCCCAGCCCAAGAAATTTTTGCATACAAACTAGTACTTTATGGCCTTTTTTACTCCAAAAACCAGTGATATTACACCATTTGCCCCCCCAATACTGGCCCAAGATGGCAAAGAAGCCCATCTGCCCCCCCAGCGAGTTGGGCCAAGCTCCGCCACTGATCTGGTGGGAGATCGAGATGGACAAGACGGCGACGGCCGAGGGCAGGAACGAGGAGCAGACGAAGCACTACATGTCCCAGGGCACCGTGAGGTTCATCCTGTCGATGGTGGGGGGTACGGCGGCGCCGGTCCACGACGCCGCTGATGGCGATCCCCGTCTAGCTCAGGGAGAGGGTGCGCGAACAGTTCTTCGTGCGCCAGGCAAACGTCCACAGAGAGCTCTGCGAGCGAGGCTACGTCCAGCAGGACCACGAACCAGAACCTCCGTTTTTCGATTACGATTGAGCTAGACTAGCATCCTGTCCCAACAACTTCCATGCATGGAGATCGAGTTTTTGTACGTACGCACGTACTCCCTCCGTTCCAAATTAATTGACGCAGTTTTAGTACAACTTTATACTAAAACTGCGTCGATTAATTTGGAATGGAGGGAGTAGTACTTGGAGGCGAGCACTTGTGGCTTTTGGTTCATCACTTGTTAATTTGCTAGTACTAGTACTGAGTTTAATTTTGTTGACCGTCCTTTTGCACATCAAGGATTACTCTCAAGGCATGAGTTCAGTAAAACTTTTAGCACCCGCAATTGCCCAAAGTCTCGCAATTTGGAGAACGTTCACGTTTCTGTCTTTCCAAATCTCTCAAGTAGCAGGTAAAGCAAGCGATGCCACGACCTACCGATTTGGAGATGATGTCCCGGTCATGGAATGCCACCAAATTTTGAGGGTGTGCGGTTGCCATACGAGGGGATCAAGGTTGAAAAGACCAAGCCAACACGGCCAAGATGTTTGGAATCTTGCCCAACTTGTGTAGAAACCTAAAGATCAATATAATGCTCGTATCTAGGATTAATAAGGAGAACAGAAAAAAGCTCGTAGACCAGGACGGTAAGCGTTGAAGAAGGGCATAAATCCACTAGTTAGTAGCTGGAGGAGTAATGTTGAATTATAATGCATTCAAAACAAATCCAGCATAAAACAATGTAGTTCATATTCAAATTTATCAAACCAGTAGGAATATTAAGTAGAAAACACCACCACACAACCAAAATGCTAAATTTGTCCCCGGCGATCTAGAAAGGTTATCAAGCTTCCTTCTTACCGGTTACAAGGATTAAATCTATGATGTGATGGCAGTTGATAAATGAAAGTAAATAAACAAATGAACCAGTACGTATATTATGAAATTAGACAAATTAAAGAAGAGCTTTAACAATAAGAGAAGATGGAGCGGGGACATATGCTTACATAAGCATCTCTCCCAACAAACTAGCAATGTTGTGTCGGAAAAAAATTACAATTTGGGCAGCGGTTAAATTGCAATTTTTATGACTACAATTATTCATGGCATGATTCATATAGTCATTACGTTCAAACTATGTAGACCGTTAATCCTACAACATATACTTTACCCCCAAGTCCGCTATCCAGCATGCATTTCAAAGTATTGAATCCATACAAACAGATTATTTCAATGGCCATGATGACATAATGTAAACCATAAAAACACCATCCGGGTGTATATTAACCATTATTTTTTATCTTTAATTAATAACAACAACACATTACATGCATTGTTGCCACCATCATACACCACTCCCTTTGATGATCTACCCATCAAACTTCTCCAAATTTGACAAATATATCCGAGAGCATAAATGACTAAAATTTATTTTACAAAGGTAACATCATGGATATATATAAAAAAGAATATATTTGATTATGAAGTGACAATTAATCATATCCCAAACACGCATTTGTTTTTCTCTGATCTGATGTACTGCTGAATTACTTAATTTATGGGGCCACATCGCTTGCTGAAAATATATGTCTCCACTACATTATGCCAATTAGTCCAATCAAGTGGATGGTTGCTTCATAAACATTACACGAGTGCACCAAATAGTGTGTTATCCTGAAAACTGTGCTATGAAATTTCAAAGCAAACTTCATAAAAAAAGATTCAAAGAACCCATTGCCACGATCAAATGGAGTAATAATTAATAGTAACATAGAAAGATATACAATTTCGTATGGTTCAGTAAACATGGGTAAGGAATATAGATCTACACCTAACTAACTTAGCTGCAATATAAATCTATATCCAGATATAATTTGAAATAGATCGAGACCGGACATACGAATCTATTAATCAGTTGGTTGCAATCAAGCTAGTCCTCCTCGTCTGATGCGCAGTTCACATAGTCAGCGAGCAATACCCTGGCCTGTGTTAGACATAGTTTTGTATTCTCTTTTATATACGTACTGTATATGGAGTAGTACTCCAATACCGTACGTACCTTCATGTACACGCCACCAGTGGGGCTTTTCCATCGCCTATATTAACACGTACCCGAGCCCCTAACGGGGTATCGCTTCTGCCAAACCCTAGCTACATCGACATGGTATCAGAGCCGACTCTTCCACGAGTCTAGCCGCCGCCGCTGCCGCCGCCGCTCTCTGCCGCCGCCGCCGCCAAAACCTACAGCCAAATCACCCAAAGCCAATAGCCATACAAGATCTGCCGCCGCCGCCGCCTCTTGCCGCTGCCGCCGCCTCAAAACACAGCCAATACACCCAAAGCCAATAGCCATACAAGATCTGCCGCCGCCGCCGCCTCTTGCCGCTGCCGCCGCCCCAAAAACCACAACCCCTCCCTCCCTCAAAACCACGACCGATCGCCGCCATGTCTTCATCGACCTCGGCTGTGCTCCCCGACCTGGGATCTCCACCGTCGGAAAAACTGACCCGGGACAACTATCTGTTCTGGTCTACTCAGGTCATGCCCTCCTTCCGAGGTGCGCGTGTCCTTGGCCTGCTCGACGGCACTGACGTCGCGCCACCCCAATGCCTGGAGGTAGAGGATGAACACAAGAAGAAGAGAATGATGCCCAACCCTGCGTACGAAGCATGGCTCGCCCGAGACCAGCACGTTCTCGCTTATCTGACGAGATCTATCTCCATGGAGCTGCTGGCTCTCTGTCTCGGGCTGGAACACACTGCTGACGTGTGGGGGGTGATCAAAAACTTGGTCTCCTCCCAGTCCCGATCCAAGCTGACCAACCTGCGTGGTGCTCTTCAGAACACGAAGAAGCTCGACTCCACTGTCGACCAATACTTCGCCAAGATGTAGGCTCTCAGCTCGGCCCTTGCAGCAGCCGGCAAACCAATCGAAGAGGACGAGTTAATCGGGTATATTCTTAATGGTCTTGATGGTTCCTACACTCAAATTGTTGTTTCTGTCAATGCAAACCCAGGCACCACTCTGTCTGAACTGTACGACCAACTCATGGCCTATGACACCCGTGAAGAGATGCTCAACGAATCTGGTCAGGGTTCCAGCACTTTCCGCTCCTCTGCTAACAGTGTTTCCCGTCAGTCTCCTCCTCGTGGTGATGCCCAGGGTCGTCGTGATGATGGTCGTCGCTTTGATGACCGTGGACGTGGAGATGGATGTCGTGATGATGGTGGACGCCGTGACGGGCGCCGTGATGATGGTGGACGCCGTGACGGGCGTCGTGACGATGGCGGGCGCCGTGATGGGCGCCGTGACGATGGCGGGCGCCGTGACGTGCGCCGTGATGATGGTGGACGCCGTGACGGGCGCCGTGACGATGGCGGGCGCCGTGATGGGCGTCGTGACGATGGCGGGCGTCGTGATGGGCGCCGTGACGATGGAGGGCGCCGTGATGGACGCCGCAGCCGTGCCCCCACTCCATATGTTGATGTGACATGTCAGATTTGCAAGATTCATGGCCACCCTGCTAGCGACTGTTGGTGGCGTTATGATGATGATGATGACCGTGATGATGACACTTATGACAAGCGTGCCAATGCTGCCTCCTATGGTGTTGATACCAATTGGTATGTCGATTCTGGCGCCACAAACCACATCACTGGAGAACTGAGCAAGCTATCCACTCATGACAAGTATACTGGCCGTGATCGTGTCCACACTGCTGATGGTACGGGTATGCATATATCTCATGTTGGTCATTCAATTTTGCGCACTCCTAATAGCTCCCTGCACCTTAATAATATATTACATGCTCCTAATGCCTCCCATAATCTCTTGTCTGCACATAAACTTGTCCTAGATAATAATGCTTTTATTGAAATTCATCCTTTCTTCTTTTTGATCAAGGACCAGGAGACCAAGCAAATCGTGTTTAAAGGACCTTGTCGTGATGGCCTCTACCCTCTTGTGCCCGTGTCCCAAGATTCATCCAAGCATGCCTTCCTCACCACCACGCCTTCATCATCCACATGGCACAGCCGGCTTGGTCATCCTTCTTCTTTTATAGTGCAGCAAGTTCTTCGTAGGAATAAATTACCTTTTTCGCCAGAGTCAACTCCTTACATATGTGATCCATGCCAACAAGCAAAGAGTCACCAACTTCCTTATTCTATCTCCACTAGTGTATCCACTGTTCCTCTGGAACAAGTGTTCTCTGATGTTTGGGGACCTGCACCTCTTTCTGTTGGCAAACACCAGTATTATGTAAGCTTCATCGATGATTATAGCAAGTTTACTTGGATTTATTTACTTAAGAAACGTTCTGATGTTTATCAAGTTTTTCTTAATTTCCAACAACTTGTTGAGCGCAAATTTGGGTGCAAAATTATAACCATGCAAACTGATTGGGGAGGTGAATATGAAAAACTCCATGGTTTCTTTCAAAAAATTGGGATCACGCATCATGTCTCATGTCCTCATGCTCATCAACAAAACGGTTCCGCTGAACGCAAACACCATCACATTGTTGAAGTTGGCCTAGCCTTGCTTGCTCGAGCCTCCATGCCTTTGAAGTTTTGGGACGAAGCCTTCCTTACTGCTACCTATCTTATAAACATGACTCCTAGCAAAGTTCTTAAGCTTGACACTCCAATGGAACGTCTTCTTAATGTCAAACCAGACTATACATCTCTTAGAATTTTCGGTTGTGCTTGCTGGCCCAATCTTCGCCCCTACAACAAACGTAAGCTTTCTTTCCGCTCCAAGCAATGCGTTTTTCTAGGGTATAGTCCCCTTCATAAAGGTGTAAAATGTCTTGACGTTTCCACTGGGCGTGTCTACATCTCTCGTGACGTTGTTTTTTATGAACGAGTTTTCCCATTTGCTGCTCTTCATCCCAACGCTGGCGCCCAACTTCGCGCTGAAATTTTATTGCTTCCTAAAGATGTTGCACATTCACATAGGAGTGCCCAAATTGATGCTACCATGAATATTGCGCCTTATATACCTGTACCTGTTTCTTCTAATGCACCATCTGTTCAGCTGTCTGATGATGCAGCTCCGTCCCCTGAATACAGTGCAGCAAACGGGAGTCCAAACAGTCAAGAAACCAGCTCAAATGATGAAGAAACAAGTGCTTCTACGTCCCTGCAAAACGACATGCATGTCCCGCCCCCCGATGCTGATGCGCCTGCTGATTCTGCTGTGGACGAATCCGCCTCGGATCAGGCGCAATCATCACCTGATGATTCCATGCGCAGCTGTGCGGCTCCGCGCCAGCCCACGCGCGCCACACCCCCGTCCCGGGCCCCGTCGCCGACAGGATCCCCACGCGCTTATCCGTCTCCGCGCGCTCCATCCTCGCCTCGGCCCAAGATGCCTGTGACGCCACACGCAGAGCCTGCCTCTGGCTCGTCCTGCTCCGACACGTCACCTGTGCACACACCTGCACATGATGATCCTGCTCCCGAGTCTGCTGACAGCTCTGCTGTCGTCTCCTCTGGATCTTCTGCGCCATCGCCTCCTTCGCCTCCTCCTGTGCCTATGGCGCGCACACGTCTCCAAAAAGGCATCAAACAACCCCGCAAACCAACAGATGGTATGGTTCCTTATGGTCCTCAAACAAATATATACAAGGACGGCAATATTCGCTATGGTCTGTTTACATCTACAGGTGAACCTAGCAAATTATCGGAGGCCCTAGCTGATGACAAGTGGCGCCATGCTATGCAAGAGGAGTATGATGCTCTCATGACTAACAAAACTTGGCATCTTGTTCCCTCCAATTCTACTCAAAATCTTATTGACTGCAAATGGGTTTATCGTGTTAAGCGCAATGCCGATGGCTCCATTGGCAGGTACAAGGCCCGTTTGGTTGCAAAAGGTTTCAAACAGCGTTATGGTATTGATTATGAGGACACTTTTAGCCATGTGGTTAAGGCAGCTACTATCAGACTTGTTCTGGCCGTGGCTGTCTTTCGTGGCTGGAAAATGCGGCAGGTAGACGTCAAGAACGCGTTTTTACATGGTGTTCTGGAAGAGGATGTCTATATGAAACAGCCCCCTGGAATTGAAGATCCTCATGCTCCACATTACATATGCAAACTTGATAAAGCACTATATGGTCTGAAACAGGCCCCTCGTGCTTGGTACTCTCGCCTTAGCACCAAGCTTCAGGCTCTTGGTTTTGCCCCCTCCAAAGCTGATACGTCTCTTTTTCTTTACAACAAGTCTGGCATTATGATCTTTGTTCTCATATATGTGGATGATATTATTGTTACTAGTTCCTCAGATTCGGCCATTTCAGCTCTCCTTCGTGATTTACAACATGATTTTGCTCTCAAGGATCTTGGAAACCTTCATTACTTCTTGGGTATAGAGGTCAAGAAAATTGGTGATGGCCTTCTTCTCACACAAGAAAAGTATGCTGGAGATCTTCTCATCAAAGTTGGCATGAAACAATGCACTCCCACTCCAACCCCTTTGTCCTCCACGGACAAATTATCTCTCCGTGATGGTTCTCTGCTTGGTCCGGTTGATATCACTCAATATAGGAGTATTGTGGGTGCTCTCCAATATCTCACCTTGACACGTCCTGATATATCTTTTGTTGTTAATAAAGTTTGTCAATATCTGCATGCTCCTACCACCGTCCACTGGACATCTATTAAACTCATCCTGCGTTATATTCAAGGGACCATCAGTGTTGGATTAACTTTTCAGAAGTCTTCTTCATGTTTGCTTAGTGCATTCTCCGATGCTGATTGGGCAGGCTGTCTTGATGATAGACGATCTACTGGTGGTTTTGCAATATTCTTTGGTTCCAACCTCATATCCTGGAGTGCCCGGAAACAAGCTACAGTGTCTCGTTCTAGTACAGAAGCTGAATACAAAGCACTTGCTAATGCCACTGCAGAATTTATTTGGGTTGCAGTCCCTGCTTGATGAACTTGGTGTTCGTATGCCTCTTAAACCATGTCTATGGTGTGATAACCTTGGAGCTACTTTTCTCTCCGCTAATCCTGTGTTTCATGCCAGGACTAAACACATTGAAATTGACTATCATTTTGTTAGAGAGCGGGTTGCCAGCAAGCTTTTAGAGATTAAATTCATCTCCAGCAAAGACCAAGTGGCTGATGGCTTCACCAAAGCATTGCCCGTCAAGGACCTTGATAATTTCAAGCGTAATCTCAACTTGTCCCAAGGTTGTGATTAAGGGGGGTGTTAGACATAGTTTTGTATTCTCTTTTATATACATACTGTATATGGAGTAGTACTCCAATACCGTACGTACCTTCATGTACACGCCACCGGTGGGGCTTTTCCATCGCCTATATTAACACGTACCCGAGCCCCTAACGGGGTATCGCTTCTGCCAAACCCTAGCTACATCGACAGCCTGCTCCTCTGGATCATAGGGGACATATTCGTCGGTGTACAATTAGCCCAATCAAGTGGATGCCTGCTTCATGAACATTACACGAGTAGTGCACCAAATAGTGTGTTATCTGGAAACTGTGCTATAAAATTTCAAAGCAAACTTCATAAAAAAAGATTCAAAGAACCCATTGCCACGATCAAATGGAGTAATAATTAATAGTAACATAGAAAGATATACAATTTCGTATGGTTCAGTAAACATGAGTAACAAATATAGATCTACACCCAACTAACTTAGCTGCAATATAGATCTATCTAGATATAATTTGAAATAGATCTAGACCGGACATACGAATCTATTAATCAGGTTGTTGCAATCAAGAAGCTAGTCCTCCTCGTCTGATGCGCAGTTCACGTAGTCAGCGAGCAACAACCTGGCCTGCTCCACTGGATCATACGGGACTTATTCGTCGGTGTACAGGGTGTCATCAGGCTTGACACGAGGGCCTCGCTTCTGGATCAGCTCCTCCCACAGCTCCCTGCTGTACTCGTCGAGGTCCTCGGCAATCGGCATTGTCGACGAACTCCTGGTCCACCTCAACGTACCCCTTCTCCAGCCACTGCTTGAGGACCCAATTCTGGAACTGCACAAACTCATCGTGGCTCCTCCTGGTACTGGCGGCGCCTTCTTTGTACACACGCTTCCGTTCCTCGAGCCACTCCTCGCCCATGACCTCCGCCAGGGGGTGGTGCACCGATCGTAGTAGGGGATGACTTCGTCGGGGTTGTCCCTGGGCATGGACAGGATGAAGCGCACGTACTCGTCCGAAAGCCGGTGCATGCCGTTTACGGCGGCAGCAGGCGGCCGGTCAGATTCGGCACCGTCTTCTCGCCGTCCAACGCTTCCATCGCCTTATCGGACATTGCGCCGAGCTAGCTGTGATCTTCTCCCGTGGAGTCTGTCGTTGCGGAATCAATTGTGCAGGAGGAGGAGGAGGAGGCGGTGACTCGGATCTCAATCTATTTATGGAGTAAATATTACGGGAACCTCGGAGTTGTGGTACGAGGCGGAGTCGGACCGGCTCACCCATGGACCGGACCGGGCGGGCTCCAGCTGGGCCAGCCCACCTCTCTTAACCTTAGCCCAGTTGGTCCGCCAAGGTGGCTGATCTGGAGTCAGAGGGTGTTTGGTTAGGCTTTTTAGTTGGCTTTTGGCTTTGGCTTATAAGCCTAAAAAGCACCTAAATAGATGCTTTTGGCTTTTAGCTTTTGACTTATATTGCACTATGGTATAAGCCAAAAGTCAAAAGCCAAAAGCACCTATTTAGTTGCTTTTGTGGCTTATAAGCCAAAGACAAAAGCCAAGAAAAAAGCCTAACCAAACACCCTCTCAGTCCGACTCCTGGTCTATGTACAAAGCATCGATCAGGTTACGGCTTTGGTATGTTCCTCTCGCAAACGATCTACAGGGAGGTCGTGAACTTGAGATAAACCAGCAGACGGAGCTCCTGAGGCTCTTCTCGAAGAAGATGAACGAGGTGGAGCCGGCCGAGGAGAAGACGAAGCACCTGCAGCGCATGGACCCGATCGACGTGAGGTACCTCCTGTGCGACGAGAGTATCGGCGAACACTTGTTGCCGTCAAGGACCAGCTCTGCAGGAAGCTCTACGAGCGAGGCTACGTCCAGCCGTCCAGGAGGAGCGCCACGACCGTATTGGCAGGGTGACCCGACCGTTTAGAGGGTAGCCGACTGGAACGACCCAGTCTACGCCGACTTCTGTTGGTTCGACCCGGAGGAGCATCAAGAAGATGCATGATGGGACTTGAATCCAAGGGAGATGATTTTTTCTGTCTGGTCTATTCATGCATGTGGTATCTATCCGTACCAACTGCGTTTCGTTGCAGCTTATGTTTTATTTTGCGCATAGTTGTTGTTGAACCATCCGTGTCGATCTGTCTATCGACCAAAACTAAGTTATGATCCGCAAATTCGTTGTTTGTATTGACATGTGATTGCAGCGATTGGCTCCCAAAAGATTTATGATTACTTTTGGGTGGATTCTTTGCCGTTTCTGTCAAGACTGGCCGGCCTCTTTAGTCCTCGAGCCAACTTCTATGGAATGCGCTAGTCTGTTTACTGTTGCGATATGATTGTGCTGATTGGTTCGCATCAGGTTTTAGAAGAAAGGCTACATGGAAAGTCTTCAAATGAGTTTGGTCTCTCTGCTCCTCTCAGAATCCATGGGATGCATGCTTGAAACTATGAATACAATTTGAATTAAATCGTACCAAAGCTATCTTTTACTCTAGCTTGTTATGACAACAATGCTACGTCTATGGATTGGATTTTATAGTATCGCCTTTACGGGATTACATGGAGAGAAAACGAAGGAATAATGTGCCCAGATCACATAAGGTGCATGATTTGAACCAACCACGTGATTGCACATGACCCCGTAAATATTTTCCCATAGGAACAAGTCTAGCATTGGTGATCCTATGGTCCGTGAATTCCTCCACATATTTTAGAGGATGCTTGAGTACGCCCCTCTTCTTTCTTCGGCTCTGGCTCTGGAAGCCCCCACCCTTCCACCCCTTAATCCGATGCACCCATGCACTGATGCACCCTTACTCACCTATGTCTGTTATGAGCCTCCATCGCCACGACCAGCCGTTACGATGTCTTCGGCTTCTTCTAGGTTCAGGATGCCGTCGGTTGGCCTGACTACGGCTCAGTGGCGCTCGGTGAGAAAGGGGATGCAGCGACATGTGGGTGGTTGTGGAGTAGGAAGAGAGAGGCGTAGCCGGCGAGGTCGATCCGTGCGAGAAGATAGCGGTTGAGTAGATAAAAGAATAATGATAATGGATGTGGAACGTGCTTTTGATGGTGGAACCCACACACGTGACATGCTGTCGGCATGAACTGTGTCCACGATCACCCGTTTAGGAGCCTATTTGCATGTGCAGTAATGTTGGATGCACATTCACGGGTAAAAAAATAAAGCTTGACAAACCCTATCAACACGAGTTTTTGTTTCGATGCTTTGGGCACAAAAACACAACAATAGAGCATATTGCAATTCATAGGTTTGATTTAAGAATTATTCACTTTTGAAATTTATACTTCAATGTGATAATGTGCACATTTATATAGTCATCATCTTAAAATTTTGGGAACGCCGTACACTCGGAAACATATGGATGCATTTCTTGTTTTACTTGGAGATAAGCCGATGATGTGTAGCTAGCCCTGGAAAGGAGGTCGATCGTAGTTGCTTACGAGGACCTAGCTATACAATTTGATAATTGTCACACGTGTCATGGCCTTGTGAAATAAATTTGAATCAGAGGCCAACGAGAGTGATACGAACTCTTCAGATTACTTTTCAGTGATATAGCAAGATATAAAACGATATCACTGAAAACAAAAGTGCAAAGCATCCACATTTTATCGTTAGTGAAAGCAAGCAGGTTTTTCGCAGAAAAAAAAAGCAGGTTTGGAAGAAGGAAACCAAGAGAGGTACTGTGGGCTGGCCCAGTTTGATTGAGCCCGGTCCGGCAAGGTGGGCTTGTGGTCTGGTACGAAGAGTTGGTCCGACTCAGGGTCGTACGTGCCCTCCCTGACGTATGAAGGCAGGCTAGCTTAGGCTAGGGCTTCGTTTGTCCCTCTCTCTCAACAAAACAAAGAAGGAAGATCGACATCTACTGAGGGAGATCGAGATGAACCAGGAGACGGAGTTACTAAGGCTCTTCCTGGAGAAGCTGGACAAGACGGCGACGCCAGAGGGCGGCAACGACGAGAAGACGAAGCACCGTGTGTCCGAGGGCACCGTGAGGGTCATCCTGTCCATGGAGGGGACGGCGCCCATCCACGACGCCGACGGCGCCGCCCCCATCGGACTCAGGGAGAAGATTAACTACCACTTGTTGCTGCGCCAGGCCGGGTCCGTAGAGAGCTCTGCGAGCGAGGCCACATCCAGATTGACCACCACCCAGACTCTGCTCGATTATGACCACTAGCTAGGTGGAGAATATTTCCACGTTCATTGTTCCGGAATTCCAATAACTTGGTTAATGTCATGTCGTTTGGGCACGTAGACCACTAGCTAGGTGGAGAATATTTCCACGTTCATTGTTCCGGAATCCCAATAACTTGGTTAATGTCATGTCGTTTGGGCACGTAACGTACTTAGAGATTGGCGCTGCAGGGATCCCTATATAAACCGTTACTCTTCCGTATTGAAACGGAACACCACAGGAATAGCACGATGGGTGCGGAGAAGAGGAAAAGCAAAACCCTAACCGCCCGTTCTTCCCATGTCGATGAGTGGAGGGACTGGGCGTCGCTGTCCCAGGACATGGTACGCACTGTCCTTAGGCAAATCCCGCAGATCGACATCCTCTCCGGCGTGGGGCTCGTGTTCCCGCCATGGTGGAGGCTGGCCATAGAGGACCCTCTGCTTTGGCGCCGGATCGATCTACGTGAACCCGGCCCATGGCGGTGGCACGAACCGCCCCACGCAGGATGGAAAGCCATGGCGCGCGCCGCCGTGGATGCCAGCGCAGGTCGGTGCGAGTCGTTCAGAGGCCATGTCGACGCCGATGTCCTAGTCCACCTCGCCAACAGGCACGTACGAACTAATGAACTCTCCAAATTAATCGCCCTGTAGACATACGACTAATTATCCTAATCAATCGCATGCAGCGCGCCTTTGCTGAGGAGCCTCTGTGTCACAGGCTGGCCTCACACCCTAGACGGAGAACTTATCACGGAGATCATCAAGAAGCTCCCTCTGCTGGAGCGCGTCGTGCTGCGGGGCGGCAAGTTCCAGGAAGAGCTACTTGTCGCCCTACTCGACCACTGCCCACGCCTCCAGCTGCTCGATGCCAGCCAGTCTTGGCCCATGTTTGGAGTCTGGCAAGAGCCTATTGCTACCAGGATACGGGATCGCACCACTATCAAAGACCTCCTGCTGCCGCGAGGATAATCCTAGTGCATTGACACGACCATAGCCTTGAGCTCCTGACGCTGCGCTTGGTACTACCTTTTGGTACAGGGATGTTTCCTCAATTGGGGGACTTCTCCTTGTGATTGTAAGGAATCTCATGTACACGTACAAACCCCCTTGTAGGGTTCGGGACCTGGAGTGTAATTTCTCAAACAACTAAATGAGCCCTTAGTACATGGATTTATTTTTCAATGAACGAACAAAAGGGCCATATGTGTTGGAATAAACATTAGACTGACAATTCGTTTGAACCTGTGCTTTTATTTCGACAATTTATTTTAGACAAGCCCAGGGGAGGATTTGTTTCTAGAACTTTTGAAATTTGATTTCCAAAACGCTGTGAAATATTATGATGGACTGTGAAATATTATGATGGACTTTGAGACACCATCTTATCTGGAAAACAATTAACAAACTCTATGTCTAACCCGAGTTTAAATTGTGCGTCCCCGAGTTTAAATTGTGTGCTCACAGATGCTGAAACATGACGATGTACACTCAATACAATAAACCCCGACAAAATGGACAAAACTACAGTTATTTAGATTTTTTTAATGTGTAAGTCATTGTGTCCCCAAGTGGTACTGATTGTGTTTTAAATCTCGGAATGGCAAAACCGATTTAGAAACATGAGTATTTGTTGATCTGACGTTGTGCAAATGTATGTACTATCCACTAAATATATACGTGTACCTGGTACGCCTACTTAAATCAGTAAAACAATGATTAGCACGGTGTTGTTTCAGCACAAAAGAATAACCTTTTTTAAATTTCCCGTAGAGAAATCATATTTGTCTATTACAGTCTACACGATCACTCCTATAGTATAATTTCAACGATAATAACTTATTTTTCTTTTGAAGATTCATTCATTTTGCTATGAAGATCCCCTGGTTCAAAATAAAGAAGCCTCTAAAAAATTATATATATTTATTTCCTATCCTTCTTATAAGATTTTTATAGAGAGGTGGGACATCTTGGCGATTTTCCCTTGCGTCTATTTACCGTAACACATAGCAAATGCATTAAAACAGACAAGTCTCATATTATTGATTACTATGCTAATTATCCCGGTATGTCGTGAGAATCTATGTTTTCTATCCTTATACTTTTTCAAATACTAAAAGATATTGCACTTAGGAGCTGAATGTCAGGTACGAGGTTTATGAGAGAAACTAGGGCCAAGGCAATTAAGTTGACCCGCTAAACACTGAGTCATGTGCGCACATCACCTTCTAGGGTCGGAAGCAATGCATATACTTCATATTGTTGCTCTTTGGAATGGTACCACCACATATTTATACTAAACTGTTATAATTTTACATAATTAATTTTATCAACCAGTATCTTAACTAGTTAGTTATAAATCATATCATCGAAGAAAACATTTTTTGCTAAACATGAACTATACAATATCATTTTTTGAGACATTACACCTTAAATATAATTATTAGTTAAATGGAATCCACTTGTGACACTTGCATGCATTCGTAAATTAATGTGTTGAACTTGCATAAAAAAAATCCTTGGTAGATCTATATCCAAAGCGTATGGCCTAAATTTATCTTGGAAGTGGCTTCTAGAGTATCATTAGGTGTTGGCCAATAAAAATATAAATTATAATAGTTTTGAGGAGCTTGTCATCAAGTCATCGGCGTTGTGGCTTTACTGTTTTTATTGTGAAATGTGTCTTAATTTTTCTTCATGATTCAAGGTGCGCCAAATCTATATGAAGGTGGTATAAAGGCATGGAAAGAAAAATTAACCCCAACACATCCTTTCCCAGTTGTCATGAAGACCAGGTTCAACGGCAACATTACTAGCAAATAAGCCATTCATCACAGGTTGCCTGGATTTATATATAAGCATGCATAAAAATGCCAAGGCTTTCACTTTTTCTTCTATGGCATGAGCAAGGAATATAGGGAGGGGATTCCTCGGTGACAAGTGACAACTGATATTGTGGTCAGGTGGTGGACTGGGAAACATGAATGACAGCTAGCCCAAAGTAGGAGGCTGGAGTTGCACCTGACAAATTGTCATCTCTGTGAAATGTATTTTTGTTCTTTTACAGTGCACTCAAGGTCAAGGAGTATGATTATCAGCTGCTCCTCTAAGTTGCGGTTAAGATTTTACATCAAGTTTGGTGTCCATACCTCGTCGTGCCATAATACCCATCCCACACTTTGTCTGCCCTTGGATCTGTCCTGGAACAATCTGAACTACCCCATTTGGTGTCATGGCATCGGATTTTTGTTTATGTGGGTTCTACACCTTCTCTGCACTGGGTTGATATGTAGATGACAATAAAGGCTTTCACTGATGCTTTTTTATGTCCTTCAAGCAAAATAAACTGTAACAAAAGCCTATTATACATGTTAAACTTATTATCACGAATAAGTAGCGTGAGGAGATGATACATGTTAAATGTATTATCAAGTTTACATGTTACTCTGTTCAGGTCATGTTTCTCTATTTATAAGAGCTAATAGTGTGCAGAATATATTTTTTATAGTTTGTGTATTTCTTCATTTGTGGAAGCAAACACATGTAAATTTTGTGATCACTATGTATTCGGCACATGCTATGGGATGGATTCCATTCCATTATTTAGTAGTCCAACAAATCTCTTGAAACTGTATAATTGTATTTATTTGCTGTACTAGAATGAAGATAATAATTGTTCTCTTTTCAAGAATGGACCTAAATGTTTCACCATCTATATTTCCGATGCTTCTGATCCCATTCATGTTAGTGATCCTATCGCACGGGCAGTATAACTCACCTTTCTCGTGCTTTTCTTCAGTGTTTTTAATTTCGCTGTTTTGTTTCTTACCTAGTACAGCGGCTGTGTGAAATCCTTCACCGATATTGTTTCTGGAACACAAATGTGCGCGTCTGCCTGCTTTTTTTGGGTTCAAGCCTACCTTAGGCTGTGAACATGTTGGCGTGTGAAATCATGTTCAGTAACTATGAAACTTGTTAAAGCAGCACAATTCAACTCTGAAAAACTCAAAAAAAAAAATTCAACTCTGAAAGAGATCACCAGATAGAATGATGGTGAGAACTGCTATAGCTCTTGCAGCTCAAGAGAGCAAAAAAAAAAGTTTGACACAAAGACTAAAGTGACTGACCAAGCCCATTGCAGGCAGGGAGTGTTAAGGAACCAAACCAATTCCTGGGAAACCTGATGTCGCAACAATCAAATGGAAATATCAAAGACAAGATTAAGTGCCAAACATATATAACTCAGTTTTAGCCGTACTCATAACAACATATGTACTCCCTCCGTTCCAATTTAATTGACTTGCTATATGTATCTAGCCATGTAACATGGCTAGATACATCCACATGTCGTGTATAGCAAGTCAATTAAATTGGAACGGAGGGAGTAGATAGATACGGGCATGGCTGGTTCAGTAACACAGATAGCAACGAACTTAATTAGCTGCAACGCACTCAGTTGATTTATGGATTCTTACAGGCAACAATGCAATGCGGGTGGCTGGGGTCACCGAATATGAGGCCGGCCTGGCGTGCGCGGTTTACACAGTCACTCCACATCCGCCTGAGGTCTTCCTGCAGCTCGGCGTACAGCTTGAGGTCCTCCTCGTCCACCTCGCCAGAGGTGTCGTCAAAGAATTCGTCACCGACAAACTCATACTCATCGAAGATCCTGTCGATAAGCGACCTCTCTGTCTTGTTCTCGTCGATAGCCACCGCTTGCTTCTCGGCCTCGACCAGGGCGACCAAGGCCTCTACCAGGGCCTCTACCGACCTCTTGTCGACGTCCATCGCCTCCCTTGAACCACTGGCTTTGTTCTTTATCTCCAACAATCGGTCGGAACAATCGGTCGCTCCTCCACTCGCCGCCTGGCGATTCTCTTCTCCGGTGGATTGGTTGATTGATTGGTGATATTCTCTTGGACAGGACTAGGCGTCCCCCGGGGGATCTTTCCGTCCGATCCCCCGGGTCGCCAGCCGTACGATGGGGGACAAAGAGAACCGTACGATCCATCTCCTACGACCCACCCATCGTCCCCAAAAAGCACTCGCCCCCACGCGCTACGCCCCGCGCTCCATATCTGGACGCCGGCATGCTACGCCCCGCCCCCATATCCGGCCGCCGGCGGTGCGCTACGCCCCCACCCCGTCTTCGGCAGGAGCTGGTGCGCTCCGTGAAAGGACACGGATGTCGCCTAGAGGGGGGGGGGGTGAATAGGCGATTTAAAATTCTTTACGGTTTAGACTTGAATAAATGCGGAATAAAACTAGCGTTTAATTTATCAAGCACGAAACCTAAACAAGCTAGGTTTACCTATGTGCACCAACAACTTATGCTATGCAAGATAAGCAACTAGGTGATAGCAAGATATATTACTTCAAGCTCGATGGCTATCACCAAGTAAATTGCATAAGTAAGAAGCTCGGGTATAGAAATACCGAGTCACTTGGAGACGATGATTTATCCCAAAGTTCACTTCCCAATGGAAGCTAGTCTCCGTTGGAGCGGTGCGGAGTCACAAAGTGATCCCCGAATAGCCGTCAAATGGCACACCGTAATCTCCTTCGTGCCTCCACCAATGCGGAGTGCCACGATCCACTATGGGACACTTGAGGGTGGTCACCGAACCCGTACAAGGATGAGGCACAGTCCACAACTTAATTGGAGGCTCTCACCGAATTCCCGCGGCTCCCAAAGCCACAAGAATCACAAGGTTAGGGCGCGATTCCACAACTTAATTGGAGGCTCCCAACTATCCCGCGAGCCACCAAAACTCCGAGATCAACTAGTACCGTCTAGGGCACTCCAAGTACCCAAGAGGACAAGCTCTAGGGCACCCCAAGTACCCAAGAGTAACAAGCTTCTCAACTTCGATTTCCACGTATCACCGTGGAGAACTCAAACCGATGCAACCGATGCAATGGGCAAGAACACAAGAAGTGCTCAAAATCCTTCACTCTCAAATCCAACCAAAACAACTAATGCTATTGGGGAGAGAAGAGAGGAAGAACTAAGAAGAACACCAAATGCTATTAGTTTTTAGAGGAGAGATTGATTGGTGGAATGGTAGATCTAGATCTCCTCTCTCTTTTCCCACTAAATGGAGGCAAGAATCATGGAGGGATAGAGAGTTAGCAAAGCTCAAGAAGGTCAACAATGGGGGCAATTTTCGAGCTCAAGAGTTGGGTCTCTTTGGAGAAGAAGACCCCTATTTATAGTTGTTCAAAAATCTGCCCGTTGGGCAGCTTTCTGCGTACGCGCGGTACTACCGGACCAAAAGGACCGGTACTACCGAACGGCAGGAAGCAGTAGTCAACAGACGCATTTTGACCAGGCGCGCGCACCCCCGGTACTACCGGAATTCATTCCGGTACTACCGGATAGGATTTCCTCAAATCCAGTACCATTGGGCACGCACGGCCGGTACTACCGGAATTAATTCCGGTACTACCGGATAGGATTTCCTGCGAACCAGTACCGTTTGGCGTTCGCCGGTACTACCGGACCATTTCATCCGGTACTACCGACCATGTAAAACTGCAGAAAAACACCGACACTAAAACGAGCATATCTTGATTATCCGAACTCCGTTTTCGATGTTCTTGGGCTCGTTGGAATCACCACAACGAGCACGACAAGATGAAGCAGGAAAACATCATAGTCCAACAAGGGAGTATAAAACCAAATGTAGAAAGGTGAAACCTCTCTATAGAAGATGAACCGGGAGAAACTCCAAAACCGAAAACGCAACAAGTTTTTCATACGAAATCCGTTTTCGGTGAACTTGAGCTTGTTATGAAAGTCACAACAAGCTCCAAAATCTCATAAAGAGATAAGTCAAATAAGAACCAAGAAAGATGATGAAGCAAGTATGCAAAGGTTTGAGCTCTCTCCAACTGATACGCTAAAACTCAATCGAGAGCCCCTCTTGATAGTACGGTGTCTATCCAATAACCCGGTCTCCCGACTAACAATATGAGACCGGTAAAATAGAAACCCTATCAAGATCATACCTTTGCCTTGCGCATTCCACTTGACTAGATGATGGCGATCTTGATCTTCTCAAATGGACCACCTTTCTTGATTGCGCTTCGCTTGGTGAAAATCCACATATTTCTCCCCCATACTCTACTATGGGAGAGCCTCTCATCGGCACATCTTCACTTGACCATTTTCTCCAAATGGGTGGCAAGCTTCAAGCCTAGGATTTCTTCGAGATGCTCCTCTTGAACTTGCGCTTCTCAACATTGATGACGATCACACTTGACGTCATCGTTCATGGGCTATTTGAAATCTTCATTGGATGCAAGCCCATATAAAGATATCTAACCACACATATCATGGGTTAGTTCACAAATCTATATGGACAATTTCTTACCATACCAAGAGATACATGATCCCACTTGGTACATCTTGTAGCTTTGTGTGTTGATCAAAATCTTGATCAACGTTGTATCTTTTCTTCTCTTTTCAATAGATGATGTATTGAAGATAATAATGAATGATCACATAATCCTTTTCTTCAAGACATACTTGCAATATGCTCAACTCGCATATGACCAATCGTCGGATAACTCCTCTTATAACAACTTGGTCATCACATACTCTTCTTCTTGATCATATCAAATATATCCATACAATTCGATGATCTTGATGACAAATACTCCATTATATCAATATCTTTATGGCATCAACCTTGAATCCAACATATGGAGTTCAAGCATTTTCCTATGGACAAACACTACAAGAATAACTCAATGCAACCATTAGTCCATAGGGATTGTCATTAATTACCAAAACCACACATGGGGGCGCCATGCCCTTTCACTCCGCCCGCCCCCTCTCCGGCAGCCGGCGCCCTCTGCCCCGCCCCCATCTCCGGTAGCCAGCACCCTCTGCCTCGCCCACATCTCCAGCATCCGGCGCGCTCCGGCCCGCCAGACAGCCGGCTTGCAGCATGGACGTGGCGCTGAAGGCCGTCTTGCAGCAAGGAGGAGGCACCGACGGCCAGGTTGCAGCATGGACGTGGCGCTGGAGGCATCAGAATTCTCCCTACCTATGACGCAAAAATCGAAAAGAAAGGTCACAATAGAAGTACCGTTCCCAAATGATGCAAATCCAAAAACCGGTCATAGCAAAATTTCCTTCTCATGATTCAAAACGAAAGTGCGGTGGCAGCAAATTTCAACTTCATATTATGGACAACAAAACAATGGCCGTAGCAAAAATTTCCTTCTTATTATGCAAAACGAAAGAACTTTGGTAGCAAAATTTTCCTCCGTATGATGCAAACGAAACCAAAAATTTACTTCCCAAACACAAAACGGTGGTAGCAAATTTTTTCTTGGTATGATGCAAATCATAACTACATTGGTAGCAAAAATCTCCTTCCAATGATGCTAAACGGAAGAAGTAGTAGCAAATTTCTGCTTCAAAATAAAAAAGAATGGTTGTAGCACCACCACCGAACCATGGTAGCATCGCCGACCCACGACGGTAGCATCGCCGCCGACCCATGGTAGCACCGCCGCTGCGATCCTCCGATTGACGTAGCACCGATGCCCTTCCTTGGTAGCACCGGCACTCTTCTATGGTAGCACTGCAGCCCCCGTATGGTAGCAAGACGCCCTTCCTTGTCAGCACCAACGGCCACCGATGGTAGCAACTCCGCTCATCCATAGCAGCACCGCTGAATACCCCTGGTAGCACCGCGCCACTGCATAGAACCACGTAAAGCATCCCAGGTTCGGCCTTCCATCTGGCGATTCTTGTAGCAACATTGTCTGCTCCTCCTCGCCACCGACGTGCACAAGTGTAGCAAATCTGTCTTCACGCTGGCAGCAGCACTCCCGTGCCATGGAAGCACCGCGCGTCGACGCGGGCAGCAGGCCAGCAGCGGTTTCATGCCCTGGTAGCACTGCGCGTCCACGCCGCTGCACCGCGCTCTCACGCCGGCAGCACCACCGCTTCCGGCCGGCAGCGCCGCGCGTCCACGTCGGCAGCAACGCCTTTTCCGGCCGGTAGCACAGCCATTTCTGGCCGGCAGCACCGTAGCTTGTCGCAAGTAGCACGCCCGCCGCTGACAGCACCACTGCCTTGCTGTCGGTAGCATCAATGTACTCCTTTGTAGCAACTCTGCTCGCTGTTGACAGCACCGCCGCTTGTCATCGATAGCATCACCGAACCGATACACCTTTGTAGCAACTCTCCCCGCCGTTGACAGCACTGCCGGTTGCCGTCGGTAGCATCGCCGGCCACCGTCGATAGCAACGCCAGCAGCCCCTTGCAGCAACAACGCCCAGGTTCGGCAGCAACGCCACCCACCGCCGTATGCAGCTCCCTCGCGCTTGCTTTGCAGCACCGCCGCCCGCCGCCCGCCGCATGAAGCTCTGTCACCCTTCGCCGACCTACTTGCAGCTCCGCGGCGCTTGAATCACGGCATCAGCTCGTGCTACAATAGGCAGCCGGGGTTGCTACGAGCGACCGTGACATCCAAGGTGAAACGCCTCTGCTACCAGTCGCGACACTACTGCTGTGAACTCAACTGCTACTACAAGTCGACGATGCTTCTATGAAACTCCTCCGCTGCTACAAAGGTAGATTGCATCAGCCATCTTCCCTCTCGATCCCAGGATGCAAACGTTGACCGGCAATGCTACAAAGCTGAATCGACGATGCTACACAGCTGGATTGATGCTGCTGCTAACTTGCTAAGCAGTAGCTGCTCCTGGAAGCCGGATTGGTCTGCTGCAATCAGCTTACTCGCCGGTGGCTCAGGCTCCGCAACGGCAAGGTGACCCCTCAAAGCAAGACCACTGCCTCGCGCACGTCGTTGCTGCAGTCCTCGCATCAGTGCGCCATGGCTGTGAGGTTGCCCCTCGTAGCGGCGCCGCTTGGAGCTCCACCACCCGGTCCTCACATCACGGTGACGCCAACTTGCGGCGACGGGAATCGAGAGGTTGCAGCGACCGAGGAGGAGCTGACAGAGGTAGAGGCTGAAGGTTAGAGGCTCCCGTGTGGCGGCGCATGTGTGGTTGTGGTGGCGGAGGCTGCCGGCGGGACGAGCTCCCAATACCAGTAACAAGCTGAAGCATGCGTACTGGCGTACCGTGCGCGCATTTATTATACTCTTTTCCTACGTAGTAGTAGCAGCTTTGCATGCGTGCATACTAACTTGTAGTGTTTTCTTTTCTTTTTGTAGATTAAAAGCCGAGCCATGGGTCGCATCAACTTCACCGATCCGCCGAAGCTAGGCTCTCAAGAGAAGAGCCGTTCCAAGTTCAGGATCCACGTCCCGTCGATGTTAAAATCCTCAGGAGCATCGGGAAGCAAGGGTGGCCGGCGGGACGATCGCGACAGCTGTCATGGCGATAGGTCATCAAGGGAGTCATCTCCTTTGTCGTTGTCTACATCAATAAGTGGCAAGTTCAAGGGGGCAAGATACACCAAGTCGCCGCCGCCGCCTTCAATTCATCGCGGCGTGAAGATGAGTGTGGGACGCGGGCGACGCCCCATGGCCGATCCATCGATTCGTTGCCTCCCGGCTCCCACGAATGAGTTGCTCCCCAGTCCCCAATATTCTATTATGTTCCTTTTTTTCCACCTCATGCAAGATTCTCTCTTTTTCTCTCGTGCGATAGTGGTCCCATTGTTTTTTCTTTCCGCCGCTATTTTTCTTAGTTTTTTATCGCTGGAGTTGAAAAAATGTGTACAATAAAATTTGAACCGAAAAGCTAAAAGTCATGTTCAAGTTCTCTATTCCCTTTTTTTGGAAACTTGTATTTCTTATAAAAATCAATTTTCTTAGGTCATTTATTTGAAATTCATTTTTTTGGCCCGGTGGTTTTTCAGGGGAAACAAGAATGGGCGGGGATAGAAAAAACAATTTCTACTAGTATAAAAAAAGGAACAAAATATAACTAGCACTTTACACTTGTATGGATATGTGAACTTGTAATTGAATGGTAATTTGTATCTGTGTGGCCGTTCGCTCGGACGCTTGTACTATTCCCTTTTCTTTTTTGACTCTCTGAAGAACCACTGCACCATGCACATTGCCAACTCTAACGCCCGCCGCCGCCACTCACCAGAGAGCTCGCCGTCGTTGTCCGGCCGTTCTTCTCCTATCCCTTGCCTTGCACGTGCCAGCATGTCACCGACAGCACCCAGCAGCCCCCAAGACCGGAACGTCGCCATCGTTGTCCCCGTGTCCAGGCGCTCCTTGTGATAATTTGTTTGCTATAAGATTGGTAATATTTGACTAGTTCATTTCTTATCGATAACTTGTATGCTAGTGTATTGGTAATAATGTTTTTACTATCCCCATCAGATAATTTGTTTGGTATGTGATTGGTAATATTTAATTTGTTTCTTCTCCTCGATAATTTGTATGATAGTGTGTTGGTAATAATGTTTATAGTATCCCATCGTGATAATTTGTTTGCTATATGATTGGTAATATTTGACTAGTTCATTTCTTATCGATAATTTGTATGATAGTGTACTGGTAATAATGTTTTTAGTATCCCCACCTGATAATTTGTTTGGTATGTGATTGGTAATATTTGACTGATTTTTTCTCCTTGATAATTTGTATGATAGTGTGTTGGTAATAATGTTTATAGTATCACCCTTGTGATAATTTGTTTGTTATAAGATTGGTAACATTGACTAGTTCATTCCTTATCGATAACTTGTATGTTAGTGTATTGATAATAATGTTTTTGTATTCCCAACTGATAATTCGTTTGGTATGTGATTGGTAATATTTGACTGTGTTTTTTTTTTCTCGATAATTTGTATGATATTGTGTTGGTAATAATGTTTATATTATTTCCCTCGTGATAATTTATTTGCTATAAGATTGGTAATATTTGACTAGTTCATTTCTTATCGATAACTAGTATGCTAGTGTATTGGTAATAATGTTTTTAGTATCCCCACCTGATAATTTGTTTGGTATATGATTGGTATGACTGGTTTTTTCTCCTCGATAATTTGTACGATAGCGTGTTGGTAATAATGTTTATAGTATGCCCCTCGTGATAATTTGTTTGATATATGAGGCATCCCAGTGTGGAGGCAGATGCAGAGGCTGCGGAAGGGGAGATGCAACAGCTCTTGCCATGCCTCGACACGCTGGGTCAGCAGGTGATACTGCTGGACGACGAAGAGGTGGCACACGAAGACGGCCTTGATAACTTGAGGGGGGAGTTTCAACCCGTTACGGATGCCATTGACGTTGACGCAGAGGCTGCTACGCTTGGAAACCTCCTCGTCGCTGATGTTAATGACGACGATGACAGTGATGATGCTGCTGACGCTGGAGGCTCTGTCATCAGGCACTGCGATACGCTGTGTCGCGGATCTGTTCAGCCTGCCGGCTGTGCCGTTGCTTCCCACGCCTCTTCCGTCAGTGCCACGTGCTCTTGTGGCCCTGCCCGTCCCCAAACGTCGCAGTAGCAGGCTCGTGGCGTAGCCACAACTCCCAGCGGTCGACAAAGCGCAGCGTGTCCTCTTCAAAAAAAATGGGGCTCGACGTTGAAAATATGCTGCTGATGAAGGCTAGGAAAGAATTCGCAAACACTTGCAAGTCCCCCTACTCTCGTTTGGCAATCGAAGAGTTGAGGACCCTCTTCAGGCCGAACTTGCCGTCCATGACGGCAGCCGATGAAGCTTTGATTGGCCTTGCTGGCCCAGGGGGAAGCGACTTCCCACCAGACGTCTCCGCCTGATCTGCTTCCTAGTCCCAGACCGCGCCACATAGTCGCATTTTGAAGAAATGACGATTTATCTTTCCGTGAGACTGGACGGAGTAGAATGCACTAGATTCTCGCGGGATACTTTTCTCTTGTTTAGTAGTATTAAGGCCCTGACATGTGTGTTTTGTTCTTTTGGCTTCGGTAGTATCATGTTTATTTCTCCTATATTTATACTTTTACTATTAAAAGAGCAAACATGTTGGGATACGTTAAATCTATTCCGTTCAATAGCGAATCAACGCTCTACATCGCTCCAATATTTGACAACTCAACGCACCTTTTCGGTTTCGTGAAATTACATGGATTGCCACTGCTTACATGGATTGCCACCGCTTCAAAATACTCGGGTTTATGTCCATGATCATGTCCGTCGCCGTCGCCCGCTGTCGCCCAGGCAAGCTCACCGTCCACGACGCGCGGGGTCGCCGTCTCCTCTGCTCCTCCTCAACGATGGTCGACGAGGCAAGCTCGGCCGCCTTTCCAGATGTACACCCTCTACATGTATTCCTCCCTGCCCTTCTTGGACTGCCTCGAGGAGGACCTCCTGGGCATCGACAGCGGATATGGATCCATCTTCTCGGCCGAGACGCCGACTAGGGCCTGTTCCCGGTAAACGACTCAACGGCGACGCAGGAAAGCTCCTCCACCTCACTCCACGTATCCTCCCTCGAGTCGGTCTCCTTCGCGTGTGCGCCTCGCTGAGCACAGCAGCAGCAGCTGTTCACCACCGCACCATCCACCCAACAGCCCATCTAACACATCCACTCCCCTTCCAATCACGTGCCGCGATGTTGCCTTTTTCTTGTTTCCTGTACCGAACCTGATGGAATTGAGCATTGTGGCTGCCTGCTTAGGGCATTTCCAGCCGTTCGGCCCCCCCCCCCGGCCGAAATACGGCGCCTTTTTGGACGGCCTGGGGGGACGCCGGCGCTATTTAACGCCCTGGGTTCGGCGTTTTCCCAGCCGTCCCAAACCCAGACTTGGGCCGAAAAAATGCGAAAAAAAAACAATTGGGCAAAATTCATCGAACATAAGCGAAATTCGTTAAACTTAGGCGAAATTCATACTGTATAGGCGAATTTCGCATTGTTCATTACAGAACATAAACTTTAAACTTAAACTAAAACACGGTGATCTACATGCCCAGCCGGCTGTAGAACGCCGTGTAGTCGCCGCCGTCGTCGTCGTCGCTCCGTGGCGCGCCGCCGCCGCAGTGGCTCGGACCGGCCTCGTAGTTGTTGGCGCCGCCGCTGAACCACCCTGGCGCGCCGTCGTCGTCGCTGTCGTCGAGGACGATCACCTCGCCGCTCGCCTGACGAGGTGGAGTAGGAGGCCGGCGTGCGGCGGCGCGACAGCGGTTGGCCGCTGCCTCGTCGAGAAGGCGCTGCTGGAGCGCAATCTCCTCCTGGGCATGCTGGTTGCGCGACCAGGCGAAGATAAACTCGTCCGAGGGCTCCTCGGCGGCGACCATGGGCGGCGCGGCGTCCTGCATGGAGGCGGTGACGACGTTCTGCTCGCCGGGGAATTCCTCCTCGTCGTCCGGCGCCTCCGCCTTGATTGCCGCCCGGACGTACTCCGGCGGCGGCGTCCACTCCACCGGCGCCATCTTCTTCTTGGAGGTGGCGCCGCCGGTGCCAGGTTCCTTCTTGGGCCTGACGAGGCGAAGGTGGCCTCGGGGCGGCAAGGGTGCGCGGTGCGGCTCGTTGATGCGAATGCCGCCGCTGGGCCTTCTTGGCGGCGACCGGACGCGGCGCCCGAAGTTGAGGACGACGCCGCGCGGCGTGTCCTCCGGCTCGGGCTTGACCCGAGCGAGCGTCGGCGTGCGCGGGGACCCGCTGGAGAGCGGGCCAGAGGAAGACGATGAAGACGCCGTCCCCATCCTCCTGGGCAGCCATGAGGTGAAGCGGCGTCGAGGCGTCGGCGCCTGGCGTGGCGGCATGGTGAGCCGGGGCTGGTTCCCGGCGTGGATGTGCTCGAGGACGTACGCGAGGGTACGCCCTCGAGCGCTCCACCATTGCTTCCGCCCGCCGGCGTTCTTCCGGCCGGCGACGGGGCCGTTGTCGTTGGTGTCCTCCAGCTCGCGGCGGTGGCGCTCGACGAAGTACGCCGTCCAGAAGGGGCGTTCGCCGGATCCCAGCGCGGTTCCGCCGCCTGCTCTTCGGAGAGCCCGGCGAGGACCTCCTGGATCGCGTAGACGCGATCCGCTCCTTCTGGCGGCGGCGGAACGGGGACGCCGCCGGCGCTCAGGCGCCATTCGCCGGGGACCCGCATGTCCGGCGGCGTAGGGTACCCGGCCTCGTACAACATGCGGGCCTCCTCCGGGTGCAGGAAACGCTGACCGAAGCCGTTCGCCGCAGCTTCATCTCCGGGGTATCGCTCGGCCATTGCTGTTGCTCGAGGAGGGAGAGAGATGCAGAGATGGGGGAATGGTGTGCCTTGCCACGGCGAGATGGGGGGGGGGGGGGGATAAATAGGTGCAGGGGAGGCGAGACGGTGGCGCGTCATTACTCCGGCGTGTGGCAGCCGATTGGACGCGTCGGCCGCCGCTGAACGGGAGCCGAGGAGATGACGACGAAGCGTTTTCCCGCCCATGATTCCGCGCCATTTCGCCTATCTCGCTGACAGCGCTGACCCACATTCTGTTTCGCGCCATTTCGGCCCCCCAGGCCGACCCCGGTGGGCTGGGTTTGGCCTGGGAGCGCCAGCGCTATTTTCCGCCGATCCGGCGCTATTTGGGCTCCTGCGGGGGCCGACTGGGTGAAAAACGGCGTTCCCAGGCCAAAACGGCGTTAAAATCGGCCCTGGGGGGGGGGGGGGGGGGCGCTGGGGGGGCCGGCTGGAGATGCCCTTAGCTCAATCGATGTTCAATGTGTGTATACTTGATGGATGCACGAGTTGGAACCTCGGCCACTTGGGATGTTTGCTTGTGTGCCGACTGCCGGAGTTCGTTGCCGGCAGCCACTGGGTTTCGATCTGGATCGGCGCCGTTGCGTTTGAGGTAGACCGGTGCCTCCAATTGATCTTTTCTTGCAGCTCTTTTTTGTTTGTCTGCCGTGGAACGGGTGGTCTAGAACGAAATTGTCCTGCTTGATTTAGAGTCACTTGTCTTCAGATCTTCCAAGCTATTGACACAGACCATTCGTTTTTGGTCTTTTCTTGAGCTTTTGCGATGCTCTGGTACAGCTGTGTAGCAAGAACATGGCCTAACGGAATTTGTTTACTACGAATTGGAGATGGCAGTAGGAATTCTGTGCAAGAGACAAAGAAAGAATGGATCGTGTGCAAACAACACGATAACAGAGATCTTTTTTGCTCATGTGCCACGGTGGGAGCAAATGCTGGAGTGTGTTTACGTCCTAGCCCTCAAATCTGAACAGACGGCTCGGATCGTCACTAAACGAGCACAATCAAAAGATGTTCCAGTATAAAACGGGGATGATCGTTATCATCTAACTTAAGTGTAACACGTCCAACGAAAACTTATAACCTTGATAGGTTTCGTATTTTATCGGTCTCAAGATGGCATGTGGGGGATTGATAGTCGTACTATATGAAGGAGGAACTCGAGTGAGTAGTTTGATCGTAGAGAGCTCAAAACTTTACATTCTTGACATCATTTTTCTTGGTTCTTAATTTTAATTTTCAAATATTATTATGAATCATTCTCATTTATCATGTTCTTATTGACGTTATTTGATATACACATCACGGAAAATTGGCACCGAGAAGAAGAAATATTTTCCTTGTAGAACCTATGGCTTGGAACACATGTTTTGTTAGACTCTACTCATATTTGCAATGCATGGCCTAAGTCAGTTTATGTCGAGAGCTTCCCGATGATCTGTTTTCTCAGTTAATTGAAGGACAAGACAATATGGTCGCGCTGAATGACAGCGCTACTCATGCGGCAGGCTCATTTGTGGGCCACACAAAGAGTGATGATTGATGTTATAGTATAGTATTCAAAATTTGAATTGTACCTTAATGTTGTTGAAGTATATTAAGAATTTTAATTTCTTGTAAAAAATACACATGAATGTTATGAACACAAAAGTTATGTTTCATATCAAAAAAATATACAAGAGTTATGTTTATTTTGTCAATAATGCTCAAAACAGGAGTAGAAACGTTGATAATCAACCCTTCTAGATGAAAACATCGCGCAAATCATTTCTTTTTCGTTTAAAAATTATTTGTGTACATTAATATTTATTTAAACCAGACTAATTTTTGTGTATGCGTTAGTCGACACGTGCATTGCACGTGCAATAATTTCTACTTTCAAATCACCCCCAGAGTTGGTACGTACGTTTTATTTTTGTACGTAACTGGCAGATTTTTTGTTTTGTTTTTTTTTGTTTTGAGAATAACTGGCAGAATTTCTGCCATCCTTCGTCCGCCATCGCTACCATGGGCTGGCCCAACAAACCGCGTCCACGTTCATTTCGCTTCGTCATTCGTCGCGCCCCCACACGAGCACCCAGCCGCCCTCCTTCCTCTCTCTCTCTCTCTGTATTCCTCCTACGCGGCTACGCCCTTCTCCCAATCATCTGTTCAAAAAATAATCTGGCGCCTCTCGCACCTCCTCCTCCAGCGCTTCTGACCCCGGCCGCCGGATCTGGCCGTCATCGCCTCCACCTCGCCGATTCGTCCGTCACTGCCTCCATCTCGATTGTCCCAGTTCTTGGGGGCATGGAGGCCCGACGCCCTTCCCAGACAGAGAGCAAGAGAAGCGGAGGCGCGGCTCGAGATCTTGGCATGGAGGCCTGGATCCGACCTACCCACTTAATCTTCCTTTTTCGATATTTTTTTTTTTCTGGGTCAAGTTTTGGTTGAATCTAAGGTCAACCAATGGATTCTTCTTTTTTTTTTTGAAATTCACCACCACTTTATTAAGTCAGCAAGCCGCCTCATTAAAAACCTTCCAGTCCCCTTAGGTACCCTGGAAGGAAAAGAGTGCGTCTGGTACTTGCTGCTCCAGACAAACAAAGATACATCGTTTATTACATCTTGCCTGATAAAACTAGGTGGATCAGAATCCCAAAAAATATCAGAATTTGTATCGAACACATGCCTAGCTAGATTGTGCGCCACCATGTTAGCTTCACGTCTGCAATGCTGCACTGAAACCGAACCAATGTTGTGAGCTTTAGTGAAGCAGTCAACCAACGAGGATTGCAGTGTACGGGCTCCATACTTCCACCTCCCCATTATACGCTTGGACCAACTCCAGCGAGTCAGTTTCGACGACAACAGGGGAGCAGCCAATCTGCTCAATGAAGGCAAGGCCCCTTTGTAGACCAATTTCTTCCGCTGTGGCGGCATCCAGCATATGAGAAATGGGCCATCCAGCACCCGCAACCGCAGCACCTCTGTGATCACGAAGAACAGCTGCTACCGCCCCATCTCCATTGGGGAAGAAGGTGGCATCAATATTAAGCTTATAGGAATTAAACCTTGGTTTTGTCCATGATATTTCATGTGGGACTCCCCTAGTAGCCGCACCATGGTAGTTTTTAGCAAGCCCCAAGATTGCAAAAGCTGTGCGCTCCGGGTTGTCAACAGATACACCCTTAACTGCCTCTCTCCTTTGCCACCAAATATACCAAGATCCTACCGCAATTGCTTCCTTATATCCCAAGTCCCCCAGGATAGGAACACTTGGATTATGGTGCCGTAATATCTCCTCTAACACCACCGAACCTGATCTATCCATCCAGACCACCGAATCAATTGTATCTAGCAAACCCAAGGAATGCCAAACCTGTCTCGCCCGGGGGCACGTAAACATCAAATGTTTTATATCTTCCGGTCCACTTTGACAGATCGGACACTGGGCAGTAGTTTTAATATGCATATTCGCCAAAATAGCTAAGCCAGGAATAGTGCCATGAAGTGCCTTCCAAACGAATATTTTAATCTTTGCTGGCACCCTTAACTTCCACAAAATTTCCCACACTGGGTTGCATCCAGCAGAACCTTGACTAGAGATAGAACTGTGCCCAAAAGTATGTTCCCATTGGGCAAAATAAGCTGACCGAACCGAAAAGGAATAGGATTTTGTTAAGTGCCATGCAATAAAATCCTCTGTCATGTTTCCATTAAGAGGAATTCGGCTGATTCTGTCAACATCTACCGGATTAAAATGCGCCTGAAGTTTCTGAATATCCCAAGTATGGGTGTCCATAAGAATAAGCTCATCAACTGATCTCAATATACTGTTACCTCGAGGAGTAATAACTTTCCTGGACGGACTCCCTGGAATCCACGGATCAGCCCATATATCAATATTATTACCCGAGCCCACTCTCCAAATGTATCCTCGTTTGAATGTGGCCAGACCTGCTACGATGCTCTGCCAGGTGAATGATGAGCCCGCCTTTGGCCCCGCCTTCAGAATATCACAATTGGGGTAGTATTTTGCCTTCAACACTTGAGCACATAGCGAGTCAGGTTTTGAAATCAGCCTCCATACTTGCTTTGCCAACATGGCCAGATTGAAGGTATGAAGATCACGGAACCCCATACCTCCCTCTTTTTTCGGTACACACATTTTCCACCAAGCCATCCAGTGCATCCTTTTCTTTTCCTCTGTGTCACCCCACCAAAAACTAGACATAGCATCAATCATCTCCTTGCACAGTTTCTTTGGGATTTGGAAAACTGACATCGCAAAGACAGGGATGGATTGGATTACAGCTTTCACTAAGATCTCCTTCCCCCCCAACGAAAGCAGCTTCTCATTCCAACTTTCTAATCTTTTTATGATCCGTTCCAGCAGATAAATAAACCTATCACTTCTGTCTAAGCCCACCATAGCCAGTAGACCTAGGTACTTGTCGGAAAGAGCCTCAGACATGATGTTCAACTTAGTACAGACATCAGCTTTTGTTTTCACATTGACATTTGGGCTGAAGAAAATACTACATTTAGCCGCACTTACCAATTGCCCCGAGCTTGCACAGTATTGATCAAGAACCTGTCTCAATGAGGTTGCATTAGTCAAATTTGCCTTCATAAGGATCAGGGGATCATCAGCGAAAAGTAAATGGGAAACTGATGGTGCATTTCTGCAAACCCTAATTCCTTCAATGCCTCAAACCTCCTCCATATGAGCCAGAAGACTTGAAAGTCCCTCTGCACAAATCAGAAACAAATAGGGAGACAAGGGGTCTCCCTGGCGTAATCCACGACTAGGAATAAAATCATCTGTCTCTTGGTTATTATACCTGACTTTATACTTGACAGATCTCACACACGCCATCAGAAGATCAACAAAATTTGGATCAAAGCCCAGATGGATCATCATGCTCTCCAGAAAATTCCATTCTACACGATCATATGCTTTGTGCATATCAAGTTTAACAGCACAATAACCCCACTTCCCCTTCTTCTTATTTTTAATAGTATGTATACTTTCATAAGCCAGAAGAATATTATCCGTGATCAGCCTGCCAGGGACAAATGCACTCTGTACCGGGGAAATTATATCATCCAGGACTTGTTTCAACCTAAAAGCAATCATCTTGGAAATAACTTTGTAAAGGACATTACACAGACTTATCGGCCTATATTGGGTAATTAATTCTGGATCAGTAACTTTCGGTATCAAGACTATTACCGTATCATTCCAGCCGGCCGGAATTGCTCTATGATTTATAGCTGCAAGCACCTCGGATGTGAGTTCATTACCAATAAGATTCCAGCATTTTTTGAAGAAAATAGCATGCAAACCATCTGTACCAGGTGCCTTCATATCGCCTATGGCAAAGAGAGCTTTCTTTACCTCTTCCGCTGTATAGGGTTTGAGTAAACCCTCGTTCATCACGTCGGTCACCTTAGGATTTACCTTCTCCAAAATTTCTGGGTCAGGCTCCTCCACTTCGGTCGAAAACAAACCAGCAAAGTACTGTGAAACCAGCGGGTTCAGTTCATTACATCCTTCCTTCCACGCACCAGAATCATCTTTTAACTTATGTATCATGTTTTTCTTTCGCCTGGCGCTTGCAAAGTTATGAAAGTAACTAGTGTTTTTATCACCATGTTGTAACCAATTGAGCCGGCTTCTTTGAGCCCAGCTAATTTCTTCTTGCTCAAGGAGAAATTCAATCTCCGCTGCCAACTCCTTCTTGCACGCAATGCTTTCATCTGATATCGGTCCAGAGACCACTGATTCAAACTTTCTTTGTGCTGATTTTAATTTTTTGCTAGTACTTTGAAGAGTAGTTCGATTCCACTTATGCAACAATTCATGGACAACAGCCAGCTTTCCCGCCAAGTCTCCATTCGAAATTCTCTCATCAGAACGGGCCCACGCTTCCTCAACCACCTGCTGGAAATTGGGCTCCTTGAGCCACTTTGCTTCAAAGCGAAGGACGGAAGGCCCATTTAGCTCAGGCTGGGCTTCCACATCGATGCACATCAGAATCGGCCTATGATCAGACCGGCCATATTCAAGGTTTTGAAGAACAGCATCGTTAAATATATTTTCCAAGAATCATTAGCAAGAGCTCTATCCAGACGCTCTCGGATCCCTCCCCTATGCCAGGTAAACCTCTCTCCGATATAGCCACAATCAGAGAGACCGCAGTCAATTAAAGCATTCTTAAAATTTTCCATGAACTGAACTGGTCTAGGGTTTCCCCCCTCTTTCTCAAAAGGGTGGAGAATTTCGTTCAAGTCCCCCATCACAAGCCATGGGAGATCCACCGCAGCGTGCAGATCTCTAAGACGATCCCATGTTTTATGTTTATCCTGCCACTTGGGTTCACCATACATGCCAGTGAAACGCCAAACATTGCTCTGACTACTTCCCACAAACACATCAATATAATTGCTCATCTTATAACGCAGAGAGACCACCACTTCCTTTTACCAGAGTAGTAGCAAGCCACCACTCTTCCCATCACTGCCAACCACTTCTTTGAAATCCATACCTATTTTCCGACGCAAACATTCTGCCGGCCACTCCTCCAGGTGAGTTTCCGACAGAAAAATCATATCCGGGTCACTCCGCTTAACCAATTTCAGCAGAGCCCGGATAGCCGTGGGTTTTTGGAACCCACGGCCATTGTATCCTAATATTTTCATTGCGTCCGGTCAACTCCCATCCCGGGAGTTGCCGATATCATTGTTGGTTGACCAGCCGCATTCTTCTTTGCCTTCTTCTGAATTTGCACCTTCTCCGGTGTAGACATCACTTTTGAGCCATCACCAATACCCGTTTCCTCCTCTACCGTTCCTTCATTTATAAGCTCATTGGTCTTATCAAGTTCCTGCCCCTCAGCTACCATTCCATCCGTAGAGGATTGCACCAGGGCCATGGTCAGATTAACCTGTCCTTGCAAATTGAGATCATCCTCAAAGTTCAGTCTCTTCCTTCTGCCATTTTCCTTATCCAGCAAAAGATCATGGGTATCAGAACGATCAAGATCTGCAGATCAGAGAGAGTATTGGTGTTGCCATCATGATCCATACCCAGGTTAGAATCAAACCCCGGGTTATTGTATTCGTGAGTCCACTGGCTTCTACCAGCGAATCCTCTACCTCTCATCTGATTTCGGCCCCTACCACGGCCAAATGCACTATTTCCTCCTGTACTGTCATCGGCACCACAGCCAGTACCAGTGTATCTGCCATTCCCTCTCCCTCTTCTAGGAGCTAAGATGAATGAACCCCACTCAAACTTCGATTCATCATGTTCTCCGGTGCCACATTCTTTGTTGTCTGTCCCAATCTGATAACGTGGTGGATGAGATTTACCAATTATCTTACAGTTCATATCTGATTCCAACTGATGAATTTCGTCTGGTGTAGTCAGCTTGTGCTTTATGTATTTCTTTGTAAATTTTCCATTGCACCATGTTTCTTCAAATTAATTTGTCACTAATTTGTGCTTATGGTTTCGTATTGCAGTATAGGCCACACACACATATGGTCAGCAATGACAGCATATATGAAGATTGACCTGAGTTACAAAAATTATGAAGAAATATTTCGTAACTCTCACATTCAAATTTATGAGGCTGGGATTGACAACTGCTTTGAAAGGAAGGAAGTGCTCACTGAGAATTCCGATGAGGTTTGTACTTTGTTCTCCATAGCCGTTACGTATTTAAAAATGATCTTTTGTATATGATCACATTCATGTGCCAGTGGTCCCATAACTGGAGTTCTCTCATTGCTTGAACAATCATATTTCTCTGGTACCAATTTTGTATTCCTCCCTAGCATCAGTACTTAAGTAAATAAAATTATCGGTTTCAAAAACAAAAAAAGTAAATAAAATCTCATGCTCGCTTGTCAAAATTCGGTTTAAGCCTTTTATATAAAACTTCAAGTCTTCCTTCCCGCATACTTAGCTCAAACTTTAGTTCGAATTACCGACCATGCTCGAATTCATTGGCAAGCTTCATGTCCATTTCTTGTGGTAAGAATCGAATTCCTGTACGGCCAATCTGCTGTGAACCACATCAAGGAAATATGTGGTACTTTATTAAATTTTAGTATTTCTTTGTTCAACTAGCATCACTTCTTGTCTCTCGTTGTCAACATTTCTTGAAAAAAAATAGTGAAGTACTAGCTTTTCAGAGTTTGTTGTAAGAAACGATTGCACTTACGCTGCGTTTGGATGTTTAGAATTGAATCTTGGTATTGTATTGGAGGGGAATACCAAAACCAAGATGGAAATGAAATGGCATCAATTCAATTCTGTCGTTTTGATGTGCTCGGAATTTGTTGTTGGAATTTGGGAATACCAAATGCTGTTTAGATGCACAGAATTGGAATTGGGAACTCTTTTTGGATTTGGACAGTATAAACTTGTGTATATGCATGGAAAATAGCATGCCTGTATTAGAATGCATATAATATTGTTTTTCACACATATTAACATTAAAATATAATAGTAAACAAGGTCACAGAAGAAATCATCATGACACAAAATAGTAATTCGCATACAAGATAGCAGCCACAAGTTCATCTCAACACAAGATAGGGCAGCTACAAGTTCATCTCGACACAAGATAGCAGCTACAAGTTCATGTCACACATGACATACAAGTTCAGCTCAACATCTAGTTGTCATAACAACTATTGAAGCAATGCAAGTAGATAGTGCTTCTTCAAGGCATCGGGGAGCGCCATGAACGATTCAAATGACCGCTCATCGGCAGTCAACTTGGTATAACATGTTATTATATCAGCATCCCCCAAACCAGCTTGTACTTTTTGGATTGCTTCAAGTACCTCAGTTGGAGGAGTCACCTTAGGCATAGGAAGTGGCTCGGTTGTCTTCACTACTCGTTTTCTTTTCCTTCTATTGTTCTCTTTGGTAATGAAAGCCACCATCTCTAGTTTAGACATTATGAAGCTACAATGCACACACATTTGTGACATGAATCAGAGAATTGCTATACATAATAAATCACAGCAAGCACACATAAGTTATCTAGCATTTTCAGTCTATTTCACAAGAACAAACCATAGCAGCAATACACATTCCATATGCCAAAAAAATCACAGCAAGCACACAAGTAAGATTTACACATTGTACCTTCAACTGCTCACAACTAGCCTCAAAACACCTGGGATCTGCAGATCAAAGGAAGGATTATCGTTAGAAAACAGAGAAAAACTTCATACATGGGCAGAACCTATTGCAAGAAGGAGGGCAGGGGGGGAAGCCGGCCTTGGCCGGGCCAGGGAGATGGGATCCCGCCGCCTGGCCCTCGCCCTTTCCATCCCACCGCCTGGCCCTCGCCGATGACATCCCGCCGCCGCTGCTAGGGTTACTGTGCGGGCGAGAGGTGGGAAGGGAGGGGGGGCGCGGTCGAGAAGAGGCGAGTGGAGGGCGGGCGCGGAGGAGAGGGCGGCCGCCGAGCCGCCGGAGCGGAGGAGGACGGCGGGGGAGAGGGAAAGGCGGGTACCTGCGCCGCCGGAGGCCTTCCGCCTGGAGGAGCTCACGGGGACTCGAGGAGAAGCACGGGCTGCGGCAATTCCGAACGATTACGGAGCTCCTGCCCTCCGTATTCGGTTGCGAGCGAGTTAGGCACGCGGGGGGCTGCGCGGTATTGGGCCTCCATTTTCACGACCCGATTCCTAACGCACGAAACGGTAGTATTCGGTTCACAATTCCTGAATACCAAAACCAAGCCCCATTTCTTTGCATCTAAACACAGTGTTAGCGTTTTATCGCAGCAATGGGCTAATCCTGTAAACAAAACAAATGAGGAAATGTCTTAGTTAGTCTGCAGTTCTTCAAAGTACAGTTCGGTCTATGCTTGGAGAACTATTTCCTGATTTAGGTCTTTTCTTTGTTTATTTCAGGTTGAAAGCCTTAGCTGTACTATCTTAATTTGGAGGCGTTTCATTTTAGGTGTAAAGTGGGGTGTAGCTAGCTTGGTTCGGAGTTGCATTTCATTGACTTCTTATTTGGTGAAGAATACATCAAAGATCCTTTCTCTCAAATCGAATGCCCCTTGGCAAGCCACTAGAGGTAAGCGACAATCAAGTTCTTCCTTTTGTGCTCTTCTTCTCAAACTCTGAGTGAGGAAATGAGATTTGTTTACTGAGTATTATTCATGCTAAAAGAAAGTTTCATCATTCCAGTGTAGCTTGATTCTTAGATTGGATCCTTGTGACTTTTTTCTTTCTAAAATACGTTTTCAGATAGCAAAATTTTTATATTTCTAGCCCACCACTTCGTATCTCTTTTAGTGCGGCCCTGAAAATTGAGGCGCACATGATATCAGAAACAGGTCCAAATGCACAAGTTTAGGAATTTTCTTGGCTAATATCTTGATATCGGTTTGTCCTTAGTACCGGTAGGCACACCAAGGTATCAGTGCTTTACTTGGGTTTTCCTTATTCTGATCGGATGATTCTTCTACGATGTTTGTTCTGATTTCTAAATTGTGATTTGTAGGTTGGAGACAGAGACATTGAACTGTCAAGAGTGCATCAAATTTAAGTCTGTCCCGAATTTAGCATCTAACAAAGGGACAACTAGAAGGCAATTCTACGACATTTACTTGGCAAGTAGTGATACCTCATTCCTTTTTGTTAGCAGAGCAAACAGTAAAGACAATGATGTATGAAATTACATTGTTGAGCTTTATGTGTTTAAAATGTATACTTATTAGTGGTGTCTACGCATAGAAAAGGTCAACATATGTGGTCGAATTTGGGCATGATTAAATTGATGTCTACGCATAGGAAAATTGCTTATTATTTAAATTCAATATTATTTTGTGACAAAGCTCGATGCTCCGTATTCCTTCGATACGAGAACTATATCTGTGACTACTATATATGTGTCTTTTTTTAGAACAAAGGCCGAAAGGCCCAGCGATAAATTAATAGCGCCAAACGGCGAGAGATACACAGTGCTGAACCCAGCATACAACACAACCCCACGCACACACAAAAACCAGAACTACCAGGCGAATACAGGTAAAACACCGAAGACCACCGCCACCGTCCACACAGGTAGACAGGCTCAACAAACCCCTTAACGGGACGCCGAGGAGACTAGGGCGAAACATCACCACTGACCACAAAGCTGCAGCCAGGCTCAACAAGGGGACCACAGAGAGACGCCAGTGAGATAAGGTGAGCGCCGACGAGCACCGCCACTGACCACAGAAGCTGCAGACAGGCACCAGGTACCTCCACACAAGAAACACCGATGTGCAAAGGGAGTTGTAGACCTTGCCGGAGAGAGCTCGGCGAGAGGTTGCCACGGCAGCCAACACCTCCCAACCCCCGGAAAGCAACCAACCGTGAGCTCCAAAGCGGTGTCTTCAAGAAGAGCACGACACCGTAGTGTCGCCACCGCCCGATCCGAGGATCTTGGACTTTTATCCGGAGAGAGACCACAGCGACGCCTTCAAGAAGGTGGCGGCGTCCATGGACATCGCCGCCACGGCCCGAGAAAAGTCCCGGGCAAGGGTTTCCCCTCGGCCAAACCTCTTCGCCTTCTACCCAGGGCACCGAGCGTCGCATGACCCTCGAGCCACCGTCACGGAACGCTGCTCGCCAGCCCCACGCCGCCCACACCGACGTGGACACCGGCCAGTACCCGAGCTGCTGGCACGCCCGCCAACCAGGCAAGCTCCCACCTTCCAGGGCCGCCGCCCCGGCGTCCAAGCTCAACGCACCACCAAACTGAAGCGAGACACAGAGAGATGGTTCCTTCACCAACTCCGGCGACCAGCAGCCCCCATGGCAGCCGGCAGCACCAGATCTGGAGCGACGACCGGCGGGCTCGCAGCGGGACGGGGCCCCTGCCCCGTCCCAAGCTCGAGGCGGCCAGAGAGACCGCATCACCCAGCCGTCGCCACTCGGAACCTTCCACGCGAAGCCTGCAGACCGCAGTGCCGCCGGCGACCATGCCCGCCATGGCCGCGGCGAACAACCTGTCTTCCTTCGCTCCCGTCCACCCAGGCCAGAGGAGAGCAGAGCTTCGTCACCTGCCACCACCGCCGCAGGTACACAAGCCCACGGAGCCGCCACACCGCCGCCGAGCAGCCGCGCCGCCGCGCCCTCCGAACAGCGCCGCGCTCCCCCCGGTTGCAGCGCCCCGCGCCGCCGCCACCGAGCAAGAGGGAGAGAGATCCCCGCCGCCGCCAGCGCCGCCCTCCGGTGGCGGCGAGGAGGAGGGGAAGGGGGAGGGGCGAACTGGGCTGTGGCAGCTAGGGTTTCGCCCTGCCGCTCGCGGGAGCGGACAGGACGACGATGTTTTTCGCTCACTATATATGTGTCTCTTGTTGAAGTAATGAGACATGTTGCTTGATTTTTACCACATCGATCAAATGTACATGTCATATATGTATATAGAATTGGATCATTGGTCACTTAGATGGTGAGCAGTATTTTTTTATTACAAGGTGCATGTTCTGACATTGGTCACTTAGAATTCACAATCCTTTAGGATGACCATGAAATGGTTACTTAAACTCGAAATTCTTCAGGAGTACCCAGCTTAATGTTCTGGTTGCTTGTGCATAATGTAAAATTATATAAAAATTAGGATCTCCGTAGCAACGCACGGGCACTCAGCTAGTAAAGGATCGATAGAGCCACAGTTCACACGATATGGACGAGGTAACAAGGAAGCGTGACCGAGACAACGAAGACAAGGTGGAGAGAAATTCGGAGGTAAAAGTAGGCCATTGACATGAGTCATGACGAACCCTCAAATTAGCGAGCCGTCGATCTGAGTGTTGATCATGTGACTGAACCGTCTAGTCACACCACCAGCGTGCATGCCGATGGATGCCTCGATTGATCCACCATATATCTCCAACAAAGTCATTAGGAAGCCCGTTTCAGATCCTTCCCGAACAACGACAATAGCATTCCATACAATATAATTGAGGTCATATCCCTGATACAGTTCCATGTTTCGCACACACAATTACAAATTATTTATGATTCCTTGACCAGTTCATGCACTCAAAAGCAACAATCAAAAGTCCCGAATGAGCTCTGGGATATCGCCCCAATCGAAAGTCGCGACTTTTAGCCCAATATGGAGGACCTTAAGACCTTTGAGCACACCGTTCATGATCTCGCCTCCACTACTATCGTCTCTACTACTTAAGCTCCTGGTGTTCTTATTTTTGAAGATCGCCATCACATGCTGCATTATTGGCGCGCTGGCCTGCCAGTCACGACGACCGGTGAGTAGGTTGCTGATTCGGACGATGCACGGCACATGCAGGCACACATGCTGGCCGTCGTAGGAGGTCCGGTAGGACAAGGCCTGCGACTTGTCGTCGCAGATGCCGCACATAACAGACGCGTCCTTGACGAGCTGGAACGCGTGGCCATCCTGGATGACAAACTTCGGGAGGACGGCACAGCACGGGTGGAGGTAGAGGTTGTGCTCCTGGTTAAAGTACCTGAAGCCGACAGTATCTTCCCCGCACGCCTGGCAGGTCATGAAGCCGTTCTGGGTCGTCTGGTTTTCTATCAAGACGAACATGCATGCGGCCGGCGAACAGAGGGTGGTCGAGGACGGCCGGAGCGGTGGCGCAGTGTGTGTGGACGGTGAAGTTGCATGGCTCGCACCCGTATAAGTGCTCTGTCGACGGTTTTTCGAACTTGTTGCATGCGTCGCAACTGAACCCTCCCGTGAACCACCGTGTGCTCGTCACCAGGCTGAGCTGGTGATTCTGGTGGATGGTGTGGCAGATTGTCGCCGGAAGCGCCATCGGACTTATGTATGCCCCCTTGCCTAATTAATCTCTTTGCCTCTCTACTTGTCAAAGCTAGATGTACGTCCTGCAGGCTACAGAAACAGCTTTTAGAACAATCCTTGTATATAGAGAAAAAACATCCAACAAGAACGGAAAAAACAACCCAACGGACAAAGCAGGAACCCTTATTTCTAAAACAAAACAACCGGATATGGATTCTCACATCCTTTTAGTGGTCGTTTTGTAGCCATCATTTCGAGTCGGAATCATGAAATTCATTTGTAATTCCATGCCCAGTCTGTTTGTCTCGCATGAAATTGGACATGCTATTTCATTTGGAATTCCAGCAATGCCTATTGTATGTTATACCAATTCCTATGTGTGACGCTGTGATTTCACTTTTCAAATGAAATGAAATGATGACATCATTGCATTTCTGTCAAATAAAATCAAATGAGGGGTGCCAAACAAGCTCTTATATCTATAAAGTGTCAGCAAGAGTTACTTGTTGAGATCCTGTGATTTTGTTGCTGGGGCTCTGAATAGAGTTTATAGCCAGGGCTGACAACATTAGTTGCTGCAGGCTACCAAAGACATCCAAATACTAGAAAGGCATACGAACAGGATGATTACTCCATGGCAAGTAAAATAATGATCGAGGAATCGTCATCACACATGCATAAACACTACTACGGAGATGAGTAAAAAATAATTATTCACCCTTGTTGGCGGGGATTCCTCCTACCCCAATGATTGTCGGAAGATGTATATATATGTGTTGTGTTTATGAGAGAGAGAGAGAGCAAACTAATGATTAAGGAGAGTAGGAGACACTGAGCGAAACTGGTCTCTTATAGTTGTGGCACACTCCTCCTTCCACCTTCGTGCTGACTGACCAAGTCCGCAATCATTCAGTAAGCATGGCTTACTCTGTGAACCGGTGCAGGGCCGTACCTAAGAAAAGAGATGCCGGGTGCGAAACCAAAAATCAGGCCCTCTTAATCATTGGCAACTATGAAAATACAGTTTTATTGTAACCAAAAATAGACCTTGTATACATTAATGTAGACCTTGTTTTCGTTGTAACCAAAAAACAGATGCCGGGTAGCACATTTCTAGTTTTCATGATCGAACCAAAACTAGCTTCCATTTCTAGTCTGGGTCGATGTCGACATTACATTTTACTTCCAATCTTCCATGCGTTGTGTACAATCAAGCAAGCTTGGTCAAGTAAGCTAAGATTCCAGTCTATATTGTAGCCAATACTGTCCACTTCATGATAATAATGGCCATGCAAAAGTAATTCCAGTCTATATTCTTGTACCTTGAGATTAGAAGGCAAAATATTCGTGGCTGACGTGGCATGCTGACATAGGCAATATGTATCCATAGAGGTCAGTTCGTGCGTACGTGCCTTCCACTAGGCCTCATCGGTTACCCACAAATATCTTTAAGCGCAAGTCTTGACACTGCCGTTGTCAATGATGGTGTTCTCAGTAGGCTTTGTACAAGGAGTGCGGTGATTTGGAGGATGGGCACCACCAATTATTTTTTTGAGAAAGTTAAAAAAAGGACATTTCTATTATGGAAAAAATCCTATATGTAGAAAATGATTATTCTACTAGCGTGCAAAATATCAATGTGGAAAATTCTGTATTTTGCACTGTGTTAAAATTTACAAATATCTTGACCTGAGATGTAAACATTTATTTTTGATTTTTTTAGATTTTCATGATTTTTCATTTTTCAGCGGGCTGGAATACAAGCTATTTCGGCTTGAAAATTTGTAGGACAGTAGAATACGTTATTGTCAAAATATCGGGTTTTACGGAACTTTATTAAACTTTAAAATGTCGATTTGTAAGGTGGAACCAGTGTTGATGGTCATACGTCACACACCGTACACAAGTGTGGTGGAATATTGACTGATCGAAGGTAGACGACATGGGGCATAGAAAGAAAATACTGTATGCGATGAAAGACACTGAGTTGTCTACGTCGTGGAGTTTAATACTCGACATGTAGTTTGTCGAGTATTGTTAATAATTGATATTTTCGAGTTTCTTGTAGTGACTAGCTAGTACCAAAATGGAGGGCACTTTTGGAGCACGGGCTTGATAAATCCCCTTTTTCCGACATTAATAAGAATTTATAGCGCCCGTGCTAGGAGCCTAGTTTTCCAAAGCACATTACATTGGCGGGTATTTAAAAAGAGGTCATTTCCTCATATATGATATTGTGCCACAAAACCTAATTTTAAAAAGAGGTAATTTCCCGAAGTTTAAGGCTGACATGTTCTCTCTATCATTACGGATGTCGTCCATCGGATGGGGGCATGTGGCACATGCTTTGAATTTTATTCCAAGACTTACATTAACGAGCCCTACACTAGAATAGCGGTGTATACCTATAATAATTACATAAACGACAATTTCCTGGAGTTCCAAACATGTCGTCGCAGAAAAAGTCTGTGTCGATGGCGACATTACGTTGATTTTACGTGCTATGTACAATGAAGCAAGCTTGGTCAAGTCAACTCAGATTGTAGCCAATGCTGTCCACTTCGTGATTCTCCAGCTTCATTTAATCATGCTGCGCTAGTCATGCCTCACTTGCACTAGTGGAAAACGGGACAGCAGTCCCGGTTCCAGACGGCCTCTAGTCCCGGTTAGCCAACCGAGACTAGTAAAGCGGGACTAGAGCCTCCTGCTCTTTAGTCTCGGTTGGTTCCGAACCGGGACTAGATGCCCACCCACGTGGGCTCAGCGCAGGCGCCTGGGACTGGAACCTTTAGTCCCGGTTCGTAACACGAACGGGGACTAGTGTGTTTACTTTTTTTTTCCTATTTCGATTAATTTTCTTTATTTAGGGTTTTAGGAGGGGGTATCGGATGGTTTCCATCGTACAGGGATCACGTCGATGCGCCCAAAACACGAAGATGAAGTCATATATATTTAACACGTACAAATTACATGAAGATCACGTTGATGACACAAACAAATTAATTACATGAAGATCAAGTTTTCCCGGTTCCAGGTACTTAATTACATGCGGATCAGTATTACATGGAGGCATACTAATTATGTATTATAGTGGTACTCTCCTGTATCAGGTATGACCTCCGCAAGGTAAAATCCCGCCAACTCCTCCGCAATGGCTTTGAAGCGGGTCTCCAATAGTAGCTTGCAGCGCTTTTTTGCCAACTTTAAAAGAATAAGATCAAAATAAATACATGAGTTGTGTGTGTATGCATATATATATGAAATGAATGAAACTCAGCACAACTGATGGTAAAACAATAACGCTGTGAATAATGTTTACGTACTTCTTTACTTCTTTTGCCCTCGAATTTCTCGCAGGTCAGAACTTGTATGTACTCGCAAACGAAGTATCCACAGTAATTAGTTCCCTGTGGCTGTTCCACGCAAGACTATACAAGAATAGAATTCAATCAAATAATAATCAAGTATGACAATGGTGCGTGGACCTAGGTAGTACTACTTACAGTGTTCAGACGCCATGTCAGCTTCGGTGTCCATTTACCGGGTTCTTCCTTGATGAACTCTTTCCAAACGCTGCCCGACAAATAAAATTAAAAAGGAGTTATTAATGACTTGATATCAGGAAATGAACGAAAGAGCGATAAGAAATGAAATTATTTTGTGAGCATATCAATACATGTCTTGTAATCTACAGGATTTTTCCTTAATGAGTCAAGGACATGAATTTCTCCATTATGAATTTTAATGACGAGAAGAATAAAGTGGAACCTGCACGTGTTTATATACACAGTCATGCATAACTCGTCAGTTAAACTTAACATCGGGTGAGCAAAATAGAATGTGTAGAAGAGACAGTAACACTCACTTGAAGTTGTAAGGCCATAATATAGTCTTTTTGTCACGGTGTTGCTTGAAATACCTTAGCAAATCCCCCGGTGTGTCCTTGTTATACATGGGATCTTCTATGGTGACTTCATGATATTTATCGGGGTCAATCCACCCAAAGTTCTTGTTTTTTTTCCTTTTCAAGTCGAGCATCTTCATTCTGCAAAATATAGCGCACAAAAGATTATAGTGAGATAATTACAGACAATGAACGAGCTGAGGTAAAGACTTAAATTACAGAAATAAATCACTTACAGACAAAAGGAACTGAGGATAGATTTGTCGAGGGCCCGGATATTGTATAACTGAAAAAGTTCGGTAAATTCAACGGACACAGCGTATTGTAGTTGGCAGTAGTGCTCTTCATTAACTCCCACCAGCAGACTGACATTCCCCTCATTTACGGCTTTCTTGTACCAGGCATGCAACTCACGCATTTTTGTTGATAACTTGCCGTCGACCAAATTTTCCCCGGGAACATATTGTCTTGCTAGATCAGCGCTGGGTAATCGGTTGACGAACCTATTTGTTGTGGAGTACATTGCGCTTCCGTGGCAATACGATGTATTTCTTTTTCGTCAAACACCTTGAGCGGGGGGACCGATTGTACTTCTTGTTCTCCGAGCTGGGGAACTTGTTTACCTTTTTTCGGCGGCGGGACCTCCATCAGATCGTCATATGACTTGGTAATATAACGCTCATAGTCTGATGGCGGCGCTGGTGGAGGGTTATATAGGTTATCGATGGTTCGATGACACGCCTCCGGAGCGCAGCCGGCGGTAAATTTTGGCTCGGGCACTTTCGGTGCAAAGAATGCTGCATTATAGGCCTTCACGGCGACGGCGTTTTCCTCGACAGTTTTATCACATGGTAACTTCTCAGGAGGCGGCGGTGTTTTCTGCTTTCTAGGTCTCCTCCTAATCGGCGAACCGACCTTGTCTTTCCTCGGGAGAAACTTAACAGGCTGTTCCTCACGCGGCGGAGATCGAGATGGACTTGCGCTCATGACGTCCCTGTCTAGGAGTTCTGGGCTTTGCTGATGAGGTGGACTGCTACAAGGAGGAGTCGATGGCCTTGGCAAGATGATGTATTTCTTGTTCCACAGGGCAAAACCACTCTTGACTTCTCCCAATGTCGTCTCACCGTCACCTCCAGGAATCTCAAGAGACAATGTGTGCATACCCAGCATAATTTCATCCACCCTGACACGAGCATAGCCAGCTGGAATGTCACCAGTATGGTAGCTTGCTTCGGGTCCATTTGGTAAAACATAGCCGACTGCCACCTTCATGGATATGTTCCTAAATGGCATATGTAGCTCACAATCTGTCCTCTCCGTGACATCATCCACGGCGTAGTGAGCATCGAGTTCTACTTGCGTGGAACCAACGCTGCTTTTAAGCTGAGATCGGTCGGCATTGGCTTGAGGATCTTCTAGTTGTTGTTGAGACGGCCTTGGCTGATTAATTGACTCCATGAGCTGCTGCACCTTTAGTTCCAATTCCGATAGCCGTTCTTCACCCTTCTTCTTCTTTCTTGCACGGTTTCTATAACTATCAGCGCACTCCGGAAAACCAGTCTTCACGGTGACACCGCCGGGTTGGCCTCGTAATCGTCCAACGTGTTCAGGATTACCCAGGGCCCGTGTCAGCTCGTCGTCCTCTCTATCGGGTTTGTACACACCCCGGCGAGCTTCATCTATTGCAACTACAAGCTTCGGGAGGATTGTTTCTACTTTTTCCTTCCATCTTCCGTGTGCAAAAATCAGCCCTGTTTGCTCGTCCAAAAATGCACCATGCGCGAACATCCAGAATTTGGACCTCTCGGGCCAGTCCAGTGTCTGTGGAGTGATCCCTTTAGCAAGCAGTCTGTATTCAGCGGCTAACCACTTAGGAATGGCGGACCTGTAGCCACCTGTCCCCAACCTATGGTGGTATTTCTTCTTCGCAGCATTTGCCTTATTTTTGTCCGATCGGGCCACAGCCGTAGCCGATTTCTTATACGCCTTAAACGCGGCCCAGTCATCTTGTATCTTCACTAGTGTTCGGCCAGTTCCGGAACTTCCACTGAAATCTGGATCTTCATTTTCATATTTTTTCCATATTATTTTCTTCCAGTTCCGGAATTATTCGGCCATCTTCGAGAGTCCACTGCTTGAGTTTCTCCTTCTTGATTTCAGAGACATCTTCCGGGAGGTTAAAATGTGACAAGAGTGTGTCATATATCAAATCTTTTGTAATCTGGTGGACATAGCAGGGGTCATCGTCGTTTGCGGCCGCCGGCTTATGCCATTCTGGTATGGTGATCGGGAGCATGTCCCTAACAATAGCTCCAGCTTGATTTATGAATTTACGGCGGTTCTCTTTGGGTTCCAACGGGTCGCCGTTATCAGCAATTACATAGATCGGTAACTTTGGCTGATCGCTCGACATCCTTTTCGTGCCGCCTCGAGGTTTAAACTTATTAGCAGATTTGCTCGATCCGGAGGGCTAAAAGAAAAATAATGCGTTAATAAGTGCAATACAAATCAATTAATGAATGTAGTGATCAACAAAATAGCTTAATATATATACCTCGTCGGCTCTTCTTTCTTCGGACTCAATTCCCTCACCAGAGTCCATCAGAAATTGTGAGGTGAAATCCTCATCATCTTCTCCACCGGCATCGGTTCCACCGCCGACATCTTCTCCACCGGCATCTTCTCCACCGACATCTTCTCGATCGGGATCATATGGATTGGCATCCTCATATATCTGTTGCATAATTACGTCTTCATTCTCCTCGTCTCGCACATAGTTAGGATCCATAGCTCAATGTCCCTGCAATCAATAAAATTTGCATCTATAAAATTGCTACACAAAAATCTATAAAATTTGCATTATAACATTGGTACACAAAAATTTGCTAAATTTTCTAACTTTGCTAACTTGTCAAATTTGCAATCTATAAATTTGCATCTATAACATTGCTACACAAAAATTTGCTAACTTATCAAATTTGGAATCTATAAAATTTGCATCTATAACATTGCTACACAAAAATTTGCTGAATTTTCTAACTTTGCTAACATATCAAATTTGCTACTAACAATTTTTCTACTAACAATTTTTTCTACTAACTATTTTTCTACTAACAATTTTTTCTACTAACTATTTTCTACTAACAATTTTTTGTACTAACTATTTTGTACTAACAATTTTTATACTAATAATTTTTCTACTAACAATTTTTTCTACTAACTATTTTCTACTAACAATTTTTTCTACTAACAATTTTCTACTAACAATTTTTTGCATCTATACTGTTTTTGGACTCTTAATTAATGGACTTGTGATGTTCTTAAATTTTTATCCTTGTCATGGTATTGGATTATTGTGTTTATACTTCACAGGAAAGTCAAGATATTTCATTTTGGGATTGTTTGAAATCATGTTTTCATGCTCTCAACTTGCTATGAAATATCCAGACAGAAAAACAGTTAAAAGATACCTTTTCTCTCTATTTAATTTTCCTATCTAGATTCCTTTTCTGGATGCATTTCTTGCTTGTCATCCATATTTGTGGTGAGTACTGATTTATAAAAATCATATCACTCAAATTGGAATTTCCTAAGCTCTTGTTTGCATCTGTTGAACATAGCTACTTGTTAACAGAAAACAGGACTTACAATTTCACCAGGTCCTAAAACAGTTAAAAGATACCTTTTCTCTCTATTTAATTTTCCTATCTATATTCCTTTTCTGGATGCATTTCTTGCTTTTCATCCATATTTGTGGTGAGTACTGATTTATAAAAATCATCTCACTCAAATTGGAATTTCCTAAGCTCTTGTTTGCATCTGTTGAACATAGCTACTTGTTAACAGAAAACAGGACTTACAATTTTCACTAAGTCCTAAAACTGTATTTTCTGAAATCTGTCAGATTTGCCGAATTTGATTTGGTTCAAATTGGTGGTTCAAACATCTCTCACACTCACACCCACGGCCAGCACGACCACGGCCAGCACGGCCATGGCCACGCCAACACGGCCACAGCCAGCACGGCCAGCACGGCCACGACCACGGCCAGCACGGCCACGGCCACGCCAGCACGGCGAGGCAGGGGAGGGGCAGGGGAGGGGCGAGGCAGGGGAGGGGCGCGAGTCAGGGGAGGCACCTACCTCTGGCGGCGGCGGCAAGGCAGCCCGAGGCAGGGGAGGGGCACGGTGACAGAGCGGTAGATCGACGGCACGGCGGAGCAGGGCTTCGCCGTCAGGGGCGTCGGCGGCGTCGAGGCGGAGAGCGAGCTTCGATTTGGGGAAGAATGCGAAAAAATTCGGCCACGGCCACCCAAATTACCGCGAAACTGACCTTTAGTCGCGGTTCCAGCCACGAACCGCGACTAAAGGGTCTTTAGTCGCGGTTCGTGGCTGGAACCGCGACTAAAGGTCAAATTTGGACCGCCCAAATTAGCGCGCCAAGCCCACGGGCCTTTAGTCGCGGTTCGTGGATAGAACCGTGACTAAAGGTCTTTTTCCTGTTTTTTTTTGTTTCCTTTTCCTTTTGTTTCCTATTTAGAGATAATATAACTGAACTCTCTCCAAATATAATTGTTTTATTACTTATGTTTTCTCTAGTTTCTTTTTCTTTTATATCTATTTAATTTAATAGCCACCGTGTCTATTATTTTTCTTTTCGATTTTCTGTTTTATTACTTATGTTTTCTCTAGTTTCTTTTTCTTTTATATCTATTTAATTTAATAGCCACCGTGTATATTCTTTTTCTTTTTGATTTTCTGTTTTTTTAAATAATATTATTTTTAATGGCAATTTCGCCTAATAGCACGCGCGGTGCGGAAATTTGAAAAATAGGGCGGCGCCGGAGCAGTTTTCGTCTAATTTTTTCCCGCCACCGTCTTATGCCAAATTTCTTCCCGCCACCTTTTCCCGCACAATTTTTTCGCGCCACCGTTTCCCGCCCAATTATTTCCTGCCGGTTGTTCTATAAAATCCAGTCGAAGGTAGGCATGATACTCACTTGAGCGCAAGCATGGTGTGTATTGGTCCTTGCGAGAAGTGTGTGTCCGGGTTTCACATTTCCGCATCCGAGCATCTCGCAAGGCTTTCGAGCAATTTGAAGGTAGATGGTAGGGTAGTTCCAATTGAAGAAATTTTGCACCCTGAGAGTCATCTCGCTTTGCTTGGGGCGAAGCTATGCCGCGATGGGTTTCCGTATAGGACCCCGCTCCAAATTCGTGCAGAAATGCTCAGGCTTGCAGATAAGTTCGACAGGAAAGTTACGAATAGTCCGTTCTACCGAACTGAAGCTGACCGTGATTCGTACGGTCGTTCATGTCTCTGGGTAGTTGACAGCGATGATGACGACAATTTCATGCCGTCGTCAAAGGAAAGGAGGGTTGAAGCACTGAGCAAGGGCAAGGAGAAGAAGGCTGAAGCATCGAGCAAGGGTAATGGCAAGAAGGCTGAAGCTTCGTCCAAGGGCAAAGGCAAGAAGGCAGAATCTTCGTCAAAGGGCAAGGGTGGCAACACGGCGGATGGTGCAGGCTGCATCGATGGGAGATAGGTAGAGTCTTTGTTTTACTTGTGTTGTATCGTAATTTGCAGTTGTACCTTAATTTGTTCTATCCAGTATTTAGAACTAGTGAAGTTGTAAAGTAGATCTCTAGTTGTATGTTAAATTAATTTATCGATTCACCAACCGGGACTAAAGAAGCACACGGATCGTGTGTTTCGTTCAAACGCTTATGAGCCATTGGATCAGGGGTGTGTTTCATTTGAGGGCCTGTGAGCCGTTGGATTTTTAGAACTAGTCCCGGTTGGTAACAACAACCGGGACTAAAGAATCACACAGATCGTGTGTTTCTTTCAAACGCTTCTGAGCCGTTGGATCAGGGGTGGACACGTGTGACTGACACGAGTCGTGACCGCGAAGCCCGCCTTTAGTCCCGGTTGGTGTTACCAGCCGGGACTAAAAAAGCACACGGATCGTGTGTTTCTTTCAAGCGCTTGTGAGCCGTTGGATCAGAGGTGTGTTTCTTTTGAGGGCTTGTGAGCTGTTGGATCAGCACTCCCACCACCACCACCACTCCCACCTCATCCACAGGTACACTTTCTTATCGCCTATAAATAGCGGCGTCACTGCAGCGAACGGCACAGAACGAGCGTCTACCTTCGCCACCGAATCCAATGGCTGGATTTAGCCTACCTGCTGGCATGTTCCCTGTCATTATTGTCCCAGTGTAATGGGGATGTCTGGCGGCCTCTTTGTCATGCGGGGGTGCTTCTGGCGCGCGGCGGAGGGTTTGGCGGGGTCTGGTCGCTCGGGAACGTGCTGCGCACTCGCCGTGAACGCTGGTCATGGCAGACAGAGAATGGGCTTGGCTAGTCTGGCTCCTCCACTGCTTGTCCTTGGGCTGGGCGTGCACAGGCAGGGGCGGTGAGGTCGTGGGTGTCTCCCAGACATGTTTGGCGAGGCTGTAGCGTCGTGTACTGAGTGGTCTACGATGGGGGTGACAGGGAGGTGCTCGGCATGGCATGGCATGTGCAAGTGGGCTGGTCTCCTGCTCTCACAGGCCAGGGCCAAGAGTGAGAGGTTGCTGGGGATGCTGGGGAGCAAGGATAGGAACCAGAGTTTGGCGCCAGTCCACTGTTTCAAATAGGGTTTTGTGTTTGTTTGTCTGGTGCTCACCAGGTGCTCGATCAAATGGCCGCAAGAACACAAATTTTGAATTTTTGAAATCTGCAAAGTGGAGTGTGGTGGTGTTGCTCTATGGTCTCTCTGGTTACAAAGGCTGGCAAAGGTGAAAAGGTTTGCTAGGGCTTCAAAAGGGTAGAAACTAGTATCTGCAGATAGATTCAAAGTTTGAATCCTTGTCCAAATTATTTGAAAAGGTTTCTGCAGGATTTGAAAGTGGGCCTGGCTTCTTTGTCACTTGGTCTAGGAAGAGGGGAAAAGAGATAAGGAGGTTTACTTTGGAAAACAATTAGGGCAAAGGCTCCAAGTGGGCATGTGGTTAAAATTGTCACAAGTGACCATTACCACCTGTGTTCATATTTTTGTTTCCTTTTTCTTTTGTTTTGCTTTTCTTTGATCCTGATTTATTGTTTTGGGTTTAGTGATGTTTCTAAACACTCAAGCACACAAGGCAAGCAAGGCAACCCTAAAAACACAAAAGAAACAAACACACAGTCACACACATAAACATTTTTGGAAAGTTTTTGTTTAACCCAATTTTTGGAAACATTGGAAATGATAGCACTGGTCGATTTCTGAAGCCTATTTTGCTATAAAACTATTTTACCATCCCTTGACTTCTTAAGTTTGACTATTTTCCCTTCCTTGACAAGTTGTATCCCCTCCTTGATAGCTTCCTTTGAGCTATGGATTTCTTAACACCTTGAGTTTCTATTTTTGTTGTTTTATTAAAAGTATTTCTTGTTCCCATCTTGTTCAAAACTACGATGGCCTTGAACATATCCAATCTGCCATTCAGGATGACCACCATTGATGAAGAAGCATGTGTAGTAACGATGATGTGTTGTGTGCTTGTCTTGCTTGTTTTGATGCTTATGTGTGGTCGCTGTTCTTGTGTTCGAAGGAGGCCATGAAGGTAGCGTCTGGGAGAATAGCTTTATATTTATTAAGTGTGGTAGATTTCCCTCCTATCTATCGATCTTTTATTGATCTTAGTCCTTGCCATCTTGTCTCTTACACATTATCGTGCTACATGTCTACATGTCCATATACTTTTCTCATGCTGGCTTTGCCTAACCTGAGATGATGAATACAAGTGTAGATCAGAGGGACTTGAGTCGTTCAAAAGGAGTCTAAAACACTCAGGCTAGTAGATGAAGTTATCTATCTCTTCCAGCTTATAAATGTTTCCTTTCAACTCGGTTATATCTTTCATTGTAAAGTGAGTTGTCTGTTTCATCAGGCCTTCCTATTCCTAAACTAGGATAATGAGTTATGAGTTGCTTATCAAGTCGGCTTACCTGTGTTAACACTCAAGATCTTCATTTTGTCTCTCCCTTTTATTTCTCTAAATTCTAAAGTGGTGTTACATGTGGTTGCCTGCAACAAAAAAAAATTCTCTTGAAAGAAGTTCTGACAAGATGATGCTCTCATATGTTTCAAAGAATAGCAAAAGCTCTCTTAAAGTGGGGTAGCATCCGCTACTATCACCAATCTCGAGTATCTTAATTACAGATAGTTGGAACTAACAACATGTCTTGATCTCTCTCGTCATCGTCCAACTATTCTTGACTCTTGCATTGCATCTCATACATCTCAAAGATCTTGAGCCTCTATACACAAAGACCTAGCGATCTAACCCTATCCAGTTACTATCTTTTGCTAATAGTTGTTTCTCATTGTTCCACCCTAATGCAAAGATTTACCACTCCCATGTTAGCTCTCTTGTTCGGCAGTCCCTTGCAAATCGTATCGATCTCATGTCCCAAGGTACATTGAGACAGTATTGAACCTTATTCTTCATCGACCTTGTCAGTCTTTAGTAACTCTGATCCTTTCATCATATATATCCCAGTCTAGAATCAATGAGTTATGATCACCATAAGATTTACCTTTACTTTCTGTACTATCGTTAGCTAATCTCTTCTCCTTGTTTGCACACCTCAAAATGTGCATATACACCTTGCCTTTTTGCTTAGTCTCTCCAAACAATAAATGAGAGACTAGTCGTTACCTTCCTTGTCTGCCGAAGCCAATACGTCACTCTTTCGCCATATCACAAGAACTTTGGGAGATCAACCTCTATCTTTCTTCCCTTAGTTTATGCTAACCTGTTACTCATTCTTCGTAACTTCAATGCTCGAACCAAAGTTGTAAGATTAATCGCTGACTTCTTGTATCCCTTGGATAATCCATAAATCTCGATATCGAATCCCGTCATGTTCTCAAAAGCAACCTTGATGATCTCCTATATCTTTCTCCCAAGTCTCTCCTAAATCTCGGGACGAGATTTCTGTTAAGTGGGGTAGTCTATAACACCCCAGGTTCTGCAACTTTGGTTGTTATTAGAAAACACTAAATAAAATTAAGGATTTTAAATTTTTAAATAAAATTTGACAACATTGGTTTCAAAACTTTCATTATAGAAAAATGTGCTTTTCAAAAGATGTTTTCCCAATTAAGTCGGTGGACTTCTCATGTTGTGATGATGCTTGCCTGTTGCTTGTGATTGGTGCTCTTGAGTGTGTCAAGTTTTCAAAACGCGCGTCGTGCGACGATCTTCTCTCTTGAACCTGCCTTTATCTTTTTCCACCGTCCAATCCCTTGGTTCCCAGTTCAAACCTTCATTGAAAGTCTCTCAAAATTCTGTCTGCGGCTCTAAAATCACTTTTTTATGATCGAGTGACATCTATCCATCACTCAAAGCTTTTCGGGAATTTTTCCGGCTTTTCCGGAGCTATTTCCCGCTTTTCTATGAGCTTTTTCTTTTTTATAAATCATCTCAAATGCTGTTTCATGAGCTCCAAATACTTTATTTGGGTTCATCATGGTCCAAAATGTCTCTGGGAATTTTCCCGGAATTTTCGGAGGCTTTGGAGTATTCTTCGCGGTCTATACATCGATTCTAGACTTTTCTGGAATTATTTTATTCGCGGAATTAAATAATTCCGAAATAATAAAAGTAGCCCATTTTTATCTGACTCCGAACCCTAGACATATATATATGCCGGTGTTCGTCTCGACTCAAGGGTTTCAGAAGTACAACCCTTTCCCGCAGCCGCAACTTCTATCTCCGCCGATCGGACGCCGAAGTTCGGAAAAGCTAGGTTTCCGGCGAACTTCCGGCGAGCTTTTCCGGCCATCCCGTCGCGTCCCGGCGAATTCCGCCACCACCACGAGGTAGCCCTCATCGTGCTCTTCGCCTTAGTATATTCGTTTATCCCGATCCATGCCCATTTGACTGAGTTCCCATCCGTTCTTCTTTTCCGGTCATGTTTTCCGGCGAGGTGCCACCATGGACGGGTTGCTGTTCGTCGTTCCTGGTCACCGGTGTTACCGGGGTCTCCTCCAGCGGCCCTGACCCCGCGATGCCCGTTCCGCACCGCCACCCGACGTCGTCGTCGCCCTTCCCGCGCCCCAGCGCGCGCTGCTCCCCTCGCGCGAGCAGCAGGCACGGCCGCCGCCGTCGCTCCGTGCGTGCGTGCGAGCAGGTCGAGCAGGCGGGCCCGGCCCCTCAACACGCGTGGGCCCACGCCGCAGTGCCGCCCATGGCCAGCCAGGCCGCGGCCCTCCATCCCCTGAACGCGGGCAGCAGCAGTACAGCCATGGGACATGGCTGTTCGTTCGTGAGATGAAAACAGCCCAAGCAAGGTACAAGATGCAGGTAATTACGAGTTTGCCATCGCACACAATAATTACAGAATTGCCATCCAGTCAGTTATCTCCGCCGTTCAGTCATTTCAAGTCGAAATCGAGTCGTTCCAGTTGCGTTAGGTTCGTATCCACGTGAGCTTCGCGCTAGTAGTGTTGTCAACCTTGTTCCATGGTTTTGAAAATGTGACTCATATGCTAACTTGTTTATGCTTTTGCAAACCATGTTTTTAATTAAACGAAACTCTAGGCTTTCACCTTGCTCTTTTATAAAGCTTATCAATCGCGTAGCTCTTTGATATGTTGTGTTGTCTCGTTAGTTGTAACCTTTCTAATGATAGCTCTGTTATCCATTGTTGTCGTGGTGGTGTCACGGCAGATGCCATAGGATGGCTTAAGTGTGGGGCCGGTGGACGCTGGTGATACCGGGGAGGGCTAGCGCGCTAAGAAGCACACACGAAGAACACAGAACACACCAAGGTTTTACCCAGGTTCAGGGCTCTCGTGAGGAGATAAAACCCCTACGTCCTGCACTGCTCTGTATATATCAAGGGTCTCACAAATACAAGGTTGCTCTCTCAGCTTATCTCTTGAAGAAGAAGCTAGGGGGGAAATGTCTCTCTCTCTCGGTGTCGTCCAGGATCGATCTCTGGATCCCTCACGCAGGAGGGTGGTGCAGCCACATATATAGGCTGTACCGAGTTACCATGATGCCCTCAACCGAGTTACCGGAATACCCCTAGACCGACCTACTGTACACAGCTAGAGTACAAATGCTACTGTCCGAAACCGACACTGTAGCCGATACACAGTGCTGCCAGGGGCGCTGTGTCAGTCTTCGTGGTCATCATTGCGCCTCTGCACCGACAAGACCGGACACGCCCTGTCTCGCGTCCCACGCTGCCTCGAGCCCCGGGGTTGCCTCTCTGTCTGTGCCCCTTATCTCTTCGTCAGAGATAAGCACACGTACATTGCACCTCTGCACCGTCCATCTGACACGCTCCCGTGCCAGACGGGAAGTGACAGCCTCGTTGACTTGCGTACCGAGTTATAGTGACTCCTCACCATAGCTCGGTAAGGATATGTCAGACCTTCCTTCAGGAGAAGCTTTGTCCTGCACAAGAGAGAAGACAGGGAAATACCGACATACATATGTCGGTATGGTTATCTCGGTATAGTTATCTCGGCATGGTATGTCGGACGCCATAAGCCTGTTACCATATGTCGGCCTCTTCCTGGCCTGACCTTATCTCGGTTTGCTCCCACACCATACCTCGGTGTGGTAACACGCTGAGCTTTGCTCTGCTCAATGAGGTAAGTGACATGGTTAAGACCATACCTCGGTCTCTACAGTCTCGGTTCCACTGTACCTCGGTCCACACTTGGACACCACTTATACCCCGTCATGACCCTACCTCGGGGTAGCCCCCCGACATTAGTCCCCGAAGCTGTAACGTTTTCTTCAACTCTTAAGTACACTATCTCAAGTTATTTCCGACGATCTTTCATATATCGAAGTTTCCGACATAGAAAGATTCCCTCAGATCTTTCAAGATCTTATCCTGATTTCCTCCGAGATTTCGCCACCACGCGTGGCAGCATAACTCTGCGCATCTCTTGGGAAGTCGTGCGAGGACAGACAGGCCATGCCTGCATGCCAGCCACGTCATCCGAGATCTCTGTGTAGTCACCATCACACAGATCACTTGAGTGCATTTTGACCGCGCCAGCGCACATCAGCGCACGTCACACGGAGCGGTTTCCTTGATTCCCGCGCACCATCACTGTGGCAGTAACTGCGCAGGCGCAGTTACCGCGATCGTGGCCCATGATGCGACCGTTGCCACCGCACCATGCGGTAATTACGCGCCGTAAGAACCGCGCGGTCGCTCCGAAAACCGTGCCATTAACTCTGCCCATAAATAGGGGAGCGGGGCCCCTTCTTCTCTTTTTACCCTTCCCAGCTCTTCTTCCTCCTCCCGCGCGCACTGCTCCCCGCACCATTGTTGCAGCAGCACAGAGCTCACCGCGCACGGAGAAACTCGCCGCCGCACCGGGGCATCTTCCTCCGCTACATCGCCGCCGCCGCACGTCGGCTCTTCCTCAACGCAACCTTTTCCGGTAAGAATCAATACTCCGCCATTGTTGTTCATGAGCGTGTTCATCCTCTGCGATGAACACGTTCATCTCCCCCGATGAACACGCTTGTCTCTCTGATTAATCTTCTCACCGCCACTGCGGCTACCGTGGCCTCCTTTTGCGCTAGATCTAGTTTAGATTTATATCCTCGTGCCCTAGACAGCACTGCATTAGTTTACCACCAAACCCTAGAAAGTTTGCTTCGCATAGATCTTCCATTTATCCTCTGTTTCTTGGTGGCCCGTAAATCTTCACATAGAACACTTAGATGCAGATTCGTGTTTCCTGCCCAAAACTGGAACTTACCTCGGTTACTCCGAGATACCTAATTCGGATAAATCTCTGCCTCTTTTCAGACTTTAAGCCGAGATGTCTTCCAGCCATAACTCGGATCCTGCCGGCACTGGCGCTGAAGATGCAGAGCGCGGAGGCTGGGAAGGCTCCGACGTAACACAAGCCGAGATAGACTGGCTGGTCAAAACTCGGCGCATCCCAGAAGGGGTGATATGCCGGGTTCCGGGCAAAGAAGCGGAGCCGGTTTTACAAGCTGGCGAGCGGGTGGTCTTCATCGCGCACTTCGAGCGCGGCTTCGGGCTCCCGGCGAGCCCCTTCTTCTGAGCCTTCTTGAACAAGTTCCACCTCCAACCTCATCATCTCCCTGCCAACGCCTTCACCACCCTATCTGCATTTGTTTCTTTCTCCGAGGGATATCTCGGTCTCTGGCCGACAGTGGAGATGTGGGCCAAGTACTTCCAACTCCGGCAGCAAAGTGTCCCGGACACGGACCCGACGCACAAGCACCTCCCCAAGAGGATGACCGCGTGTGGAGGAGCCACCATCGTGCCACGGAGAAGCTCTATTTTCCCCCGGATCAACGGGCTGGAGTCATGCCGGAAATGGCAGAGGACATTCTTCTACGTGAAGAACCCGGACAACAGAGAACTGCTCAATCTGCCGACATTTACTCTCGCTGCCCCCGCGGAGCAGCACAACTGGGACTTCAACCCGGCGGATGGCAACCCCGAGATCAACTCAATTCATGAGTATGTGATCTCGTTCCAAGGCGAAGGCCTTGTAGCAGATGACCTCCTGCGGACTTTCATCATCCGCCGAGTTTCCCCTGTCCAAGACCGAGCTCACAAGATATGCCACATGAGTGGCCCCTATGACCCAACTCGGCACAGCACGCATGAACTGAGCAAGGCCTCGGTTAAGAAACGAGTCAAGGCCATTGCCAAGATGATGATGCCCGAGAAATGGGCATGGGGAAAAGAACCCCACGACAGAGCTCGCCTCCCAGCCCGAGTAAGTAATCCGCAACCTTAACCGACATAACTATTATGTCAGTAACATACTAACTCGGTTCAACTGCAACCTCTGTGCAGCTTTTTGCTCGCCAAGAGAAAGAGGATGGAGCTGATCCCTCAGCCAAATGGGGCCAAGACTTGCCCGCGCCTGCCGCCACCGAGGTAGAAGACCCGGATGACGAGGATCACATGCCGATCCCGGCTGCCACTGCCCCTGCCTCGGGTAATGACGATGACGACACTGATTGTGAAATTCTTGAGATAGTTGAAGCTCGCCCTCTAAAATATGCTTACCCAGAAACCTCGGCAACAATTAACCCGGCAGGCCAAGCTCCGAGCTCACGTCCTGCCCCTACTGTCAACCCAGGTGCGTCCCGCAAACGCGCCGACACTGGTACCTCGGGTACGTCGGATGCCGAGGCTTCCGCTCCCCCGGCTCCTGCCGCGAAGAGGTAGAAGATGAAGAAGAAGTCGGGTGACAAGCCCCGGACGAAGAAAGGGCCACCAGTCTCAAAGGGGTAAGTCCATTTCAACCGACATAAGCTTATTTTCTGTTCCTCCTATAACCGAGATAACACTTTTTCTTGCCTCAACGCAGTGCCCCCCTCAAGGTGAACCAGAGCGCAACCAACATGCGCTCACCTCTTCCTGAGCAGACCAAGACCGGCGCTGCCAGCCCAGCACCGACACAAGAAGCTCCTCCCGCCGTCAATCTGCCGGAGTCTGGGGCTACCTCTGGAGGAGACCAAGCTGCGCCCGATACCTCGGCAGCGCAGAAAGCTCCCTCCGAGACTGCTCGGGCCGAGACTCCCCCAGCACCAACTCAACAGACACCACATCCGCCACAGCAGCAACCACCGCAGCAACAACCTCAGCCGCAACAACAGCAGCAGCAACCACAACAGCAACAGCGGAAGATCTCCTTCCACCAGCCGCAACAGCCACAACCAGAACAGCCGAAGCAGCCCAAACTTAAACAGACCACCGCCAGGCCCTCCACGAAGTCCTCCGAGTTGTTAACTCGGAAGTCCACCTCTCCGACCAAGGCAGCCAAGGGTGACGTGGCCACCGGGAAAACACCTGTTACCCCGGAACAACAAGTGGCGGTGACCCCCACAACTACAAAGGCCCACCAAGCCCTTACTGCCTATGCCTCCCGAGCTTTTACTGGCAGCTGGGACTTTCCCCAGCTCCGCACACAAAGCGGGCACAGCCTGGGCTCCGTCGAGCACTACAACATGGACTGGAACGCCGCGGACATTTCCGAGGTCTCCTCTGCCAACCCGACGTCCCGACATCCAGCTGGCCCAAGCCAGCTAGCACAGACCATGCACACGTTGCAAGTGGCTGTGCTCAATGCCAGTTCTGCTGCCGAGGTAAGCTTTCCTCGGCTGAACTCTTTTCTTCTTTACAACTAACTCTAGATATATAACATCCCCAGTCCCCGAGATTCGGGTTGAGTAATTGACGCGAAACCGAGCAGAGAATTACTCAGCGTGAATCTTCACCAAAAAACCGACATTCAGTCCCCGAGACTCAGGTCGAGTTCCCTCGGCTTGCATCTTACTAACACTTCATCTTTTTTCAGAAATGCACAAATACCCGGACCCAGGTGTTCCGAGGTTTGCTCCTGGAGCACAAGAAGCTGAGGAGCTCGCACAAGCAGCTCCAGGATGAGATGCTGCGCAAAGATAATGCGCATAATGACGCTCTCGAGAAGGAGAAAACCGAGGTGTCTCGCCTCCAACAAGAGCTTGAGCGGGTCCAGCAGGAGAAATCCCGGATGGAGCAGACTTTGAAGCAGCGGGATGAGCAAGCTCAGAAGCAGAAGGAGCTCCTGGACCAGACCGAGGCTCGCGCTAGCTCGGCACAGCAAACACTCACTGCCCTCCAGGCAAAGTGCGATAGGTGGCTGGTCACGCTTACCAGAATCAACAACGACATGGATAGTGAGTTTTCCTTAGCCATTCCATTCATCTGCTTTGCTTTTACCGACATAAGAAGTATACCGACATACCATTTAACTCGGTAACAGCTTTCCTGTCCGCAGACCACTTCTCCCACTCCAAGGCAGCTGTTGTAGCGCCCCGACCCGACTACTATACAGTGATACTGCGTCTCCGGTTATCCGTCACCACCAGGCACACTATCAAAGCATAATAGAGAGATCAAGACTTGTGGAACAACTGGCACTTCACAGACTCTACGACACAAATCATATAGCAACTCATATATGAGAAAGATACAAATACAAACAGGGGTCACCGACCCAACAATATATCAAGCGGAAGCGAAGGGCGTTGTTCTAAACAACAAGAACCAGAATATGGCCTAAGAGGCCTGCAAATAAACATCACAAGCGCCAGCTGCTCCGGGATGTCCCAAGCTGCCACCTGGGAACCCCAGACTACTCGTCGACGTCCACAACGAACCCACCTTCGAAGGCGGTGAAGTTCTCCTCTGAAAACAAAGCAAAGACGTTGAGTTCGACGAACTCGCAAGATTAAGAGCTAATATATGCTCGATGATTAGCTTTCAAGGTTTTATGGCTATTTTGCATAAAGCTGATTTTATTTAAATAAACAATAACTCATGGCATCGACTAATCAGAATATTTTCAAAGAGAGGTAAGAAGTAACTCTTTTTCTTGAGATCATTTTCTCAACAACACCAACCATCATTCATCACCATTGTCCATGTTCATCAAAGGCACCTCCCCGAATCACCCTCGAGGAAGTCAGCCTTGCAATCGTGGATTGGTACCTCTAGTACCCAGTTTTTAATCATTCCGTTATAGTTATTCTATGATCAGCGTCCATTCCCAAGTCGTCCATAACCGCGGACACGGCTTTTCGAAAAGATTTTACCCTGCAGGGGTGTACAAAGTTGAAGTCCCCGGAGTCCCGAAGGGCCCCAGCTCCTTCGCCACGCGTACCGTCCGGCCCATTACCTGCGCATTAGCTCTCTTCCGGGGAAAGCCGGCTGGGTGGGAGCGGTGTCGACTTCTCCCTCGTTAAGGACTTTCCAGGATCATCAGTGGCGGCAAGACTGCCAGGTTGGTACCTCATCCAATACCCCGCCCCACGGCCACTTATTTTCCTAACACCACCGTCCTCATCTCAGTTCACCATCATCACGCACGCGCAAATGGAAAATCAAACTAGAGGACCCTGGCTAGCCCCGCTCGAGTTATTTAGTCTATGAGGGTTCCTGCACTGCGAATACATAGGCCTCACGCATGGTTGCACGCTCAGTCTTGGTTCAGGATATCCAGAACTCGCACCTAGGCGGTGGGAACGAGACAAAACACCATATCCACCATGGCCTCATCATCCCCACCTGTTTAGCATTTTATTATCCATCTCCACAATTTTCCACCATCAACATTGCTGTCACAAGTCAACACCTGTTTCCAGCATGTACCATCCCTAGTCCAACTAGGCATTTCACTAAGCAGGGCTAAGCATTTGCATAGCATAGTAATAATTCAAGGCCAACAACACAACCTATGGTAAGTAGGAGGGGAAACAGGTAGATGGCATAAGGAATCTTAATGCATTCTATAGGATACTCTAATCCAAACAAAAGACATTTGGAACCGCATGCAATATTATAGTGGAGAAAATATTTGCGAAAAATAGGATAAGATATGCTCAGAGGGGGGATTACGCTTGCCTTGTTGATACGGCTGGTAATACGGCTCGGCGGGGTATTGCGGTGTCACCCCGGCTGCTTGATCTAACGAATCACAAACATGCAAGCAACAATCAATCACCACACAAGGGTACAATGCAATGCACAATCACATGATGACATGACAAGTTTATTCAAAGATATCATCATATCATTTAGTTAACAATTTAAATGGAGTTCCAAATAATTAGTGCAATTATTTGGAAACGACCCCATATTTATCTTAGTGACCACAGTAATTATAAATTATTACATTACTAAGGAGTGGCTCAAATATGCATGAACATGGCATGATGAGATAGGTTTTGTTCTCCCGAACGTTTCGGTACCTCATTTGTAATTTTCCGAGTACCGATGAATAACTGGTGAAATGAATAATTAATTTGATTTAATTCTTTTAATCGATTTCAAGAATAATACCAAAGAAATATTTGTGATCATGAGGTGAGATTGGCATGATTAGTTAGCATTCGAGCTGCTGATCATTTTGATAGGTCAAACACAATTTTCTGAGGTCCCGATAAAAAGTTATCAATTTTATAAATTACTAAATTAAATATGTTCTTTTAATTAATTTTAATTCCCTCTTTTAATCATGTCCTGGGTATAAGTTATTTAAGAACAACAATAGAATTATTTGCCCGAATTTGAAAAAGAGAGGTGAACATGAAGATTATTACGTACTAGACGAATTCGGAATATCCGGATGGTTCTAAACCGGAATATCCGATTGTCACATTCGTTTAAAATTTCCTCTTTTGATTTAACTCCATTTTCCAATTTATGTTAAGCAACAAATAAAACTAAACATATGGGATTGGAAAGAGGTGAGAAATATTCAGTATTAGGTACTGTACTTACTCGGAATATCCGAGTCTAGGTGTACTCGAAATATCCGGTCGATCGAGCGGGGTCAAAATTTGCTAAGGACCTAACGCGTAGCTGTACTGGTGTCGTTCGGATATTCCGATCGTGCGCATCTCGGATTATCCGAGCTAGCGGAAGGACACGGCCGCGCGCTCGGCGACCAGCGGCGACGGCTACGGCGGCACAGCGAGCGAGGGGAGGAACGGAGGGAACGGGGGTGGAGCAGCAGCTCACCCTGTGCGCGTTGGAGAAGACGGCGTCGATGGGGACGCAGTGACGGCGACGCATTCGTCCAGAGGAGCGGCGGAAGGCAGCGGTGAGGTAGAGGATGAAGACGAGGACGGAGGCGTCGATCCCAAGCTTCCCGCGTCGATTCCGTGCACCAGGAAGAAGAGGGAGACGAGGCGAAGCTCCGGGCGTCGTCGGCTTGCTCCGGGGTGGCTTCTAGCGGCGGCGATCGACCGCGGCGGAGCTTCGGCCGGCGGCGGAAGATGAAGATGGGAGCTCGATTTACAGCGCTCCTGATCGATTCCTTCGGCGGAGAAGACGGAGACGGCGCGACGGAGATAGTGGTGGCCGCGGCTTGCCTCGGGGAGGTCCACAGCGGCGGCGATGCTTCGGCGGAACTCGGCAGCCATGGCGGCTCGGTGCGGCGCACAGAGAGAGAGAGGAGAGAACAAAATATCGGGGATGGGGTGAGGGAGAGGGCAGGGCTCGGCGTGCTCGTGCTCCTCGCAGGAGTAGGCGGGGGAGAGGGGGCCCTGGCGCGTGCGACGCGCAGGAGCGCAGCACGGCGTCATGGCGACAGTGGGGAGGAGAGAGAGACGACCATTTTGCACTTAGCCCCCTGGCAGTTTTAAGTTCATCACGGACAGGTCCTTGTCTAATTTGATTTTAAAACCAACAGTACTTCCTCGATTTAAAACAGGCACCAAAACATTTTAGGAAAATATGAAATAATTGGTGTAGCCTTTTTATATCATGTGGGAGCTCCACAAAAATTGGCGCCTCCAAATAAAATTGTTTGGACCACTTTTGTTTAGAGAGGTTGGATAAGGCATTTTGCTAAATTCAAAAGTGTTGCTCCTTTAACAATTTGGAGCAAGTGCAAAATATTATATTGGGGCTCCTGGAATTTCCTTGACAATTATAAGAGATGCCAAAGTAATTTTTATTTGCAAGATTGAGTGCCTTCGTTGTTTTGAGATTTGTTAGCAAGTTTGGCATGTTGTTTTTAAAATGGTGCCAAATCCATTTGTTTTATTTGATTAGCAATTTGGTATGAATGGCATGATGCAATTAACACAAAAGTGAAAAATTAGCACCCATTTTTAGGTTTACTAATTTTGGGCTGTTACAACTCTACCCTCCTTACAGGAATCTCGTCCCGAGATTCTAAGAGTAGGAAAGAGGGAAACAGGTTACAACGGTACTACACGATCTTGTCACATCAGGAGGCTTCTTTCTTGAAAAGGTTGATCAAAGGCAACAAGAAGATCTTCATCGGCTTCACGTCGAGGTCATCGCTCAACTACACCAAGGAAAAGAAGGAAACCTCACCGGAAGGATGGGTCTTGGTGGAAATACAACGATCGAGTACCTCCTAGTAGAACTTAGGATGATAATTCAAGCATCCCTTGAATCGACAGTTAGGAGACACATGCGGGTGAAGAGAGATTGACACAAAGTTTCTACAATTGGCAAACAACTGATTTCTCAACAAGATTGAGAATATGAACTTTGCACAAGGCTTTGAATTTCTGAAGACGAATTTTACACAAGAGTCCAACAGAGGAAGGGGTAACTTGAACTAGACGGCTTGAGTAGAACTTTCCTCACGGAGAAGCATTTCAAACCACAAGAGAGGGATCATGAAGAGAAACCGAGAGAACTCTAGAAACTCCGGAAACGTTAGTATCGGGAGAAACTCCTTGATGTTCTAGACTTCGATGACAAGCTTCTTGAGGATCACCAACCGTCGTTTCTGATTGCGATTCGGATCTGGTTAGGTGTAGAGATACTTCCGACTCAACACGAGTAGGAATAGGAAGCTTTTACAAAGGATACCAACGGATTACATTTGTTGGAACCCAAGAGTTGGACTACGAGGTCCCACTCCAAAGGATGAACGGGATTGCAGAAACCGCGGATTAGCAACTCGTCAGGAGACAGCTGCCCTACTTGAATATCTTGCAACGAGACATGATTGAGTCCTTGTTGGGAAACACCAAAGAGGACACAGAAGTTCTCAGACTTCTTTTCTTTCTGGAACGATTCAAACAGTGACTTGGATGCATAGATGAAAGTCTCAAGGAATGGAGGTAACAACATGCCATTCCATGAATCTTCTGCACATGCAGGATTGACTTGGGATGATTCCAAGGGAACCAGACGATTTACTCAGATCCACGGTGACAACTTTCAGCAATTGCACGTGAACCAGAGAAACTCACTTCTAACTTCCAGAACACATACCTTGTGATGACACAAAGTTAGTTCCAACAAGTCTCCAATGCTAACGCCCACTATTCAATATAAATCTCCTCAAACATGGAGAAAATAAGAATGTAGTTGATGGGCTCAACCACGAACTTATCCAGATACTCCACGACGGTAGACTCATATGTCACAAGAACGGGGCATAAGTATTGGTCTGACTAGCATAATCCGTAGGTTAGCCTGAGTTTGATTTGACGATAGCCCAATCCAAATCAAAGATTTGTAGGATAGCATAACCACAAAGGAAACACCACCTTGCTTCGACACGAACAGACTAGACATCCCATTGAGAAATGAACTATATCGGATAGAGCTTTTGTCTTTTAACTCTCCAAGTTGTTTAAGCTCAACCGAATAATTCAGGACATCCAGCACGATTTTCTTGGAGAAAGGAGTTGTTCGGAGAACCAGCTTACTCATAAGCTCAATTTCTTTCTTAGAGAAAGTAGTTGTCCGTGATGTTGAGCTTGGACAGGCGACAACCTGGCGATACTTCTGGAAAGACCTACAGAATATCACGATCCACCTACAGGATATCACGATCCGCCGGTATGTCGTGAGTTCGAGAGAGTATCATGCCATACAAGGCACAACGAGGTGGTCTAGGGAGCTTCGGCGTGAACCTAGTTCTTTGACCGAGGGAGTGCATCAAAGACAACGGACTTGGTAGCACTGTCAAACCCAGCTTATTGATCGGATAAGCAATCATGCTAAGGAGGACAAGGAATGTCTTTGGATTTCAGCGCAGTAAGAACTGCTGAGAATATCCGACAGCCACATCATTGCTCACGTCTTATCATTCTGGAGTAACAAGTCACTCGGAGAACGAAGAGTAACAAGTGTGAGAGCATCACTTCATCAAGAGGATCATGATACTTACACGATACTTTGATATAAAAGAGTGTGACACTCCAAGGTGGAGCAAAACAAGAACAAGAGACTGCCCGTATTCTACGGTTTACCAAAACTTTGATCTAGTCCTGGGAATGGACAAGAAACTGGAGTTTGTTTCTCCTAACATCCCAACAAGAATGACTTGACGGACCACGAGAGCAACTTGCATCGGAACAGCCAATGCATGATACAACATGACGTCAAATGAAAGACACGGGTCGGAAGGAAAAGCAAAAGTAACAATCCTGCTCAGGAAAACCTCAGATATTGAAGATGCACCGGTTATTACTCAATTGTGATAACCATGCCCAAAAGGATAGATGCAGCGGACTCACGAACATAGTTGGGAGACTTGCCAGGGAATCCTTATCGTAACCCCGATGGTTCCAAGACAGAACCTAAAACAAGGCTAAGGAAGAGATGAAGTTACATAGCTAGAGGAGGTATGGTAAATTGAAGGTCCGACCATTTACCACACAGACCACGGAAAAGACTTGGGTTGAAGATCAGCATCATGCGCTGGGAATCCTAAATGGCATAAGGATCACGTGGGTAACAACCCACACAATTCATCATACCGGACTCACAGCACAATCCGGGACCTTCTGTTCAAGCCCACGGTTAAACTCAAAGAAGGATAGGTGATTAGACTTGGTAGGAAATACCAGGGTTCGTAAACAACTGAGATGATATCTGATTGTATCGCAGCGGGATCAACTGGGCGCATAACACTCCAGTAACAGGTGAGAAGTCCAACCCCGAGATTCCTAATCACTTTAAGCAACAGACGAGAAGTGGAAAAACTTTAACTCAAATCGAGTTAAGATTGCTCCGAGATTAGAGGGTAACCAGATAAGGAGTAAAAAGAATCCTAAGATGGTTTTCACAACTAATTTTTAGGTTAAAATAATTTTCATAAACACTAGACTCAACGTCGACCAGTAGAAAGGGTTTCCTACAGGCAGTCCTGCTCTGATACCAACTTGTAGCGCCCCGACCCGACTACTATACAGTGATACTGCGTCTCCGGTTATCCGTCACCACCAGACACACTATCAAAGCATAATAGAGAGATCAAGACTTGTGGAACAACTGGCACTTCACAGACTCTACGACACAAATCATATAGCAAATCATATATGAGAAAGATACAAATACAAACAGGGTCACCGACCCAACAATATATCAAGCGGAAGCGAAGGGCGTTGTTCTAAACAACAAGAACCAGAATATGGCCTAAGAGGCCTGCAAATAAACATCACAAGCGCCAGCTGCTCCGGGATGTCCCAAGCTGCCACCTGGGAACCCCAGACTACTCGTCGACGTCCACAACGAACCCACCTTCGAAGGCGGTGAAGTTCTCCTCTGAAAACAAAGCAAAGACGTTGAGTTCGACGAACTCGCAAGATTAAGAGCTAATATATGCTCGATGATTAGCTTTCAAGGTTTTATGGCTATTTTGCATAAAGCTGATTTTATTTAAATAAACAATAACTCATGGCATCGACTAATCAGAATATTTTCAAATAGAGGTAAGAAGTAACTCTTTTTCTTGAGATCATTTTCTCAACAACACCAACCATCATTCATCACCATTGTCCATGTTCATCAAAGGCACCTCCCCGAATCACCCTCGAGGAAGTCAGCCTTGCAATCGTGGATTGGTACCTCTAGTACCCAGTTTTTAATCATTCCGTTATAGTTATTCTATGATCAGCGTCCATTCCCAAGTCGTCCATAACCGCGGACACGGCTTTTTGAAAAGATTTTACCCTGCAGGGGTGTACAAAGTTGAAGTCCCCGGAGTCCCGAAGGGCCCCAGCTCCTTCGCCACGCGTACCGTCCGGCCCATTACCTGCGCATTAGCTCTCTTCCGGGGAAAGCCGGCTGGGTGGGAGCGGTGTCGACTTCTCCCTCGTTAAGGACTTTCCAGGATCATCAGTGGCGGCAAGACTGCCAGGTTGGTACCTCATCCAATACCCCGCCCCATGGCCACTTATTTTCCTAACACCACCGTCCTCATCTCAGTTCACCACCATCACGCACGCGCAAATGGAAAATCGAACTAGAGGACCCTGGCTAGCCCCGCTCGAGTTATTTAGTCTATGAGGGTTCCTGCACTGCGAATACATAGGCCTCACGCATGGTTGCACGCTCAGTCTTGGTTCAGGATATCCAGAACTCGCACCTAGGCGGTGGGAACGAGACAAAACACCATATCCACCATGGCCTCATCATCCCCACCTGTTTAGCATTTTATTATCCATCTCCACAATTTTCCACCATCAACATTGCTGTCACAAGTCAACACCTGTTTCCAGCATGTACCATCCCTAGTCCAACTAGGCATTTCACTAAGCAGGGCTAAGCATTTGCATAGCATAGTAATAATTCAAGGCCAACAACACAACCTATGGTAAGTAGGAGGGGAAACAGGTAGATGGCATAAGGAATCTTAATGCATTCTATAGGATACTCTAATCCAAACAAAAGACATTTGGAACCGCATGCAATATTATAGTGGAGAAAATATTTGCGAAAAATAGGATAAGATATGCTCAGAGGGGGGATTACGCTTGCCTTGTTGATACGGCTGGTAATACGGCTCGGCGGGGTATTGCGGTGTCACCCCGGCTGCTTGATCTAACGAATCACAAACATGCAAGCAACAATCAATCACCACACAAGGGTACAATGCAATGCACAATCACATGATGACATGACAAGTTTATTCAAAGATATCATCATATCATTTAGTTAACAATTTAAATGGAGTTCCAAATAATTAGTGCAATTATTTGGAAACGACCCCATATTTATCTTAGTGACCACAGTAATTATAAATTATTACATTACTAAGGAGTGGCTCAAATATGCATGAACATGGCATGATGAGATAGGTTTTGTTCTCCCGAACGTTTCGGTACCTCATTTGTAATTTTCCGAGTACCGATGAATAACTGGTGAAATGAATAATTAATTTGATTTAATTATTTTAATCGATTTAAAGAATAATACCAAAGAAATATTTGTGATCATGAGGTGAGATTGGCATGATTAGTTAGCATTCGAGCTGCTGATCATTTTGATAGGTCAAACACAATTTTCTGAGGTCCCGATAAAAAGTTATCAATTTTATAAATTACTAAATTAAATATGTTCTTTTAATTAATTTTAATTCCCTCTTTTAATCATGTCCTGGGTATAAGTTATTTAAGAACAACAATAGAATTATTTGCCCGAATTTGAAAAAGAGAGGTGAACATGAAGATTATTACGTACTAGACGAATTCGGAATATCCGGATGGTTCTAAACCGGAATATCCGATTGTCACATTCGTTTAAAATTTCCTCTTTTGATTTAACTCCATTTTCCAATTTATGTTAAGCAACAAATAAAACTAAACATATGGGATTGGAAAGAGGTGAGAAATATTCAGTATTAGGTACTGTACTTACTCGGAATATCCGAGTCTAGGTGTACTCGAAATATCCGGTCGATCGAGCGGGGTCAAAATTTGCTAAGGACCTAACGCGTAGCTGTACTGGTGTCGTTCGGATATTCCGATCGTGCGCATCTCGGATTATCCGAGCTAGCGGAAGGACACGGCCGCGCGCTCGGCGACCAGCGGCGACGGCTACGGCGGCACAGCGAGCGAGGGGAGGAACGGAGGGAACGGGGGTGGAGCAGCAGCTCACCCTGTGCGCGTTGGAGAAGACGGCATCGACGGGGACGCAGTGACGGCGACGCATTCGTCCAGAGGAGCGGCGGAAGGCAGCGGCGAGGTAGAGGATGAAGACGAGGACGGAGGCGTCGATCCCAAGCTTCCCGCGTCGATTCCGTGCACCAGGAAGAAGAGGGAGACGAGGCGAAGCTCCGGGCGTCGTCGGCTTGCTCCGGGGTGGCTTCTAGCGGCGGCGATCGACCGCGGCGGAGCTTCGGCCGGCGGCGGAAGATGAAGATGGGAGCTCGATTTACATCGCTCCTGATCGATTCCTTCGGCGGAGAAGACGGAGACGGCGCGACGGAGATAGTGGTGGCCGCGGCTTGCCTCGGGGAGGTCCACAGCGGCGGCGATGCTTCGGCGGAACTCGGCAGCCATGGCGGCTCGGTGCGGCGCACAGAGAGAGAGAGGAGAGAACAAAATATCGGGGATGGGGTGAGGGAGAGGGCAGGGCTCGGCGTGCTCGTGCTCCTCGCAGGAGTAGGCGGGGGAGAGGGGGCCCTGGCGCGTGCGACGCGCAGGAGCGCAGCACGGCGTCATGGCGACAGTGGGGAGGAGAGAGAGACGACCATTTTGCACTTAGCCCCCTGGCAGTTTTAAGTTCATCACGGACAGGTCCTTGTCTAATTTGATTTTAAAACCAGCAGTACTTCCTCGATTTAAAACAGGCACCAAAACATTTTAGGAAAATATGAAATAATTGGTGTAGCCTTTTTATATCATGTGGGAGCTCCACAAAAATTGGCGCATCCAAATAAAATTGTTTGGACCACTTTTGTTTAGAGAGGTTGGATAAGGCATTTTGCTAAATTCAAAAGTGTTGCTCCTTTAACAATTTGGAGCAAGTGCAAAATATTATTTTGGGGCTCCTGGAATTTCCTTGACAATTATAAGAGATGCCAAAGTAATTTTTATTTGCAAGATTGAGTTCCTTCGTTGTTTTGAGATTTGTTAGCAAGTTTGGCATGTTGTTTTTAAAATGGTGCCAAATCCATTTGTTTTATTTGTTTAGCAATTTGGTATGAATGCCATGATGCAATTAACACAAAAGTGAAAAATTAGCACCCATTTTTAGGTTTACTAATTTTGGGCTGTTACAGCTGCAGCGAACTCTGTTCGCAGAGCCCGAGAGAGGAGAGCCGAGGCAGGTCCCCTTCCAGCTGAGTGGGACATTGAAGATCATCTGACAGCTCTGGATGCTCGCATCAACCCACTGAAGAGCATAGGCACCGAGCTCCTCAGCGCTGGAATCCGGGTTCACAACGTCCTGTGGCCAGATTCAGAAGCCCCCAAAGCTGTCTCCGAGCTGTCAAAGCGCCTGATGACTGCCGAGGATAGACTCCGAGAGTGGAGATCCTCCTCAGCCCGTGCCGGAGCGGATGAAGCTCTGACCTTTGTGCTCTCTTGGTACGAGGAGCTTGACCTCGATACGCTGAAATCTCTGCGCGCCAACTCCAAGTGGATAGAGGATCCAGCGCTGATCCAGCGCCGCAAAGAGGCTGCTGACCTCATGGCTGGCTACGCCAAGACTCGGCAACTTATCCCCGGGAGAGCGTACTCGGATGACGAAGACTACGAAAGCGAAGACGATGATGAAGCCACGGAATCTGATGAAGAAACCGAGGCCGAGGCTCGTCCCACAGCAAATGTGGAGGCTGCTTCCGACACTCCGGATACCTCGGCTGGCCATCCCACAGCCAAGACTGCTCCGCTCGATCCGAGGTCCTCCGGCGCTGCTGCCTGAACTTATTAATTTGAAAACTTTAAATCCCCGGAATGCCGGGTGCAGATGTAATATATACTTTAAGTAATTTGCCGTGCTACACATGCTTTTGCTACTTTGGTATGAAAACGGCTTAATGCCGGATCACCTTTTATCAAACCCTCGAGTTTACATTCTCGTTTACTATACCTCGAATCTTTGCTCTTGTCTACCTTTTTCGGTGTTCGACAGTCGAGTCACAAGATCAAATTTATATCATACAGTACTTTGCAAACTTTGAGTTGTAGATATAAAGTCATCCGACATACAAAAAAGCCGGGTTAGTGAACATCATATGTCGAGTCATTTTTGAACCGAGTCCCCGAGTTCGTTTTCATGTTTACTATACTCCACAACCTCTGCTCTTGACTACCATTTAGGCGTTCGTCAGTCGAGTCACAAGATCACAACAAAATGGCATACACTACTTGAGCTTTGAAACGAGGTCGAAAATCATCCGGCATATTAACCATGCGAATACAACAGAAACAACAACGCATGCATAGGTACAAGGCAGTCCCCGAGATACACCTCGGAGTGCCGACATTTTATTCAAAGGAAACCGAGATACATACATTGCGCCCTTTATGAGTAAAAGGGTCGTAGTAGAGCTACATTCCAGGGACGTTTGCTTTCCTCTCCTGACTTGTCCCTCCTGTGCTTCATGGGTTTCTGCGCATCTATAAGATAATAAGAATCGTTGTGTAGAGCCTTGCTCACAATGAACAGTCCCTCCCATGGAGGTGACAATTTATGTCGGCCTGCAGTGCGCTGTACCAGCCTGAGCACCATGTCCCCTTCTTGGAACACTCTTGGGCTGATTTTCCTGCTATGATAGCGCCGGAGATTTTGCTGATATACAGCTGACCGAGCTAAGGTCAGCTCTTTTGCTTCCTCAAGTAAATCAACACCGTTCTCCCGAGCCTCTTTTGCCTCGGTTTCGGTGTACAACGCAACCCTTGGCGCGTCATACTCTATGTCGGTCGGCAGAACAGCCTCTGCTCCATAGACCAGAAAGAATGGCGTATAGCCAGTGGATCGGTTCGGTGTGGTCCTTAGACCCCACAGAACAGCTGGTATCTCCTCTATCCAGCATCCCGGAGTTCTCAGCAGTGGTTCAATTAACCGAGCTTTTATGCCGGCCAGCACCAAGGCATTTGCTCTTTCTACTTGCCCATTTGCCTCGGGGTGTGCCACCGAGGCTATGTCCAACCGGATTCCTTTGTCGGCACAAAACCGAGCAAACTCTCCCACAGCGAAATTTGTGCCGTTATCCGAGATAATGCTATGGGGATACCCATATCTCAGAATAATGTCCTTCAAAAAGGTCACAGCGGTGTGGCCATCACATTTCCGGATTGGCTTTACCTCGATCCACTTGGTGAACTTGTCCACCATCACCAGCATATGAGTCATGTTACCTCGGGCTGGCTTGAATTGTCCTACCATATCAAGGCACCATACAGCAAAGGGCCAAGTTATCGGGATTGTTTTGAGTGCCGAGGCTGGCAGATGAATTTTCTTGGCGAATCTCTGACATCCCTCACATTTTCTGACGATATCCTCTGCCTGATTCAGAGCATTGGGCCAATAGAACCCGTGCCGGAATACTTTAGCCACCAAGGCTCTTGATGAAGCGTGATGCCCACACTCTCCTTGATGAATTTCCAGTAGCATTTCTTGCCCTTCCTGTAACTCAACACAGCGTTGCAACACCCCGGTCACACTTCTTTTGTATAACTCATGGTTGATGATGGTATAGGCTTTAGATCTCCTTTGTATCTGCCTGGCCTCAACCTCATTGCTCGGCAAACTCCCATCCGTCATATAGGTCATTATAGGCTGCGCCCACTCCGGCACAGGATGCACAGGAAATAATGGGTCATCCACATCCATGAAGTAAACCGACATTGCCTCCTCCGACATTCTGCAACCAGTCCCCGAGATCTGCCCATCAGTCCCCGAGATCTGCCAACCAGTCCCCGAGTCTTCCCAGACGCACCCGACATCAATGTCCATGGGCACAGCGCCAGACTCCGGATTGGCCGGGATAAAGATTGACTCGGACTCTGGCGAGGGTTTGATTGAAGGATCCCGGGTGGAATTGGATCCCGAGATGAACCTAACTTGGACAGTATATCAGCAGCTTCATTTTCTGTCCGAGGCACATGCTTGAATTCACATCCCTCAAAGAAGCCCGAGATCTTCTGCACATGAAACCGATATAACGCCATATTGGCGTCCAAGGCATCCCAATTTCCCGAGCCTTGCTGTACCACCAGATCCGAGTCTCCGAAACATTCAATCCGACGAATACCAATCTCCTTGGCCACATTTAGCCCATGCACAAGTGCTTCATACTCGGCCACATTGTTAGATGCCGCAAAATGAATCTGCAACACATATCTCAGCTGGTCCCGCTTTGGCGAGGTAAGGACTACTCCGGCACCCAAGCCAATCTTGGTTTTGGAGCCATCAAAGTGCATTCTCCAGTAATTGGAGTCAGGCAGTGGTGGTTCATACTGCATCTCGGCCCAATCTACCAAGAAATCCGGCAGTGCCTGAGATTTAATGGCATCTCTTCTCTCATAATGTGGTGTGTAAGGAGACACCTCTATAGCCCACTTGGCTACTCGGCCACTTGCATCTTTGCAGTTGATGATCTCCGAGATAGGAGCTTCACATACCACTGTGATTGAATGCTCTTGGAAGTAATGTTTCAACTTCTTGGCCGCCATATAGACACCATAGGTCATCTTCTGGTAATGAGGATAGTTCTGTTTGGACAACGAGATCACCTCGCTCAGATAGTATACCGGCCTCTGCATGGATTTACCATCTTCAACTCTCTCCACCACTACTACAGCACTAACAACTCGGTTTGTAGCTGCAATGTAGAGCAACATCGGCTCTTTGGGCAATGGTGATGCCAATACTGGTGCAGTTGCCAACATCTTTTTTAACTCGGTGAACGCCGCGTCTGCTTGCGGGGTCCAGGTGAAACTATCTGTTTTCTTCATTAACTGGTACAAAGGCAATGCCTTTTCTCCCAGCCTGCTGACAAACCGACTTAAGGAAGCCAAGCAACCTGTGAATTTCTGCACATCTTTGAGACACCTCGGTAACCTCATGCTTTCAATAGCACGGATCTTACTCGGATTTACCTCGATACCTCGGCTTGACACAAGGAAACCGAGTAACTTGCCAGCTGGTACACCAAAGGTGCACTTATCCGGGTTAAGCTTTAACCGGAATTTTCTCAAGTTTGCGAATGTCTCGGTAAGGTCATCAATTAGTGTGGCTTTTTCTTTAGTTTTGATAACTATATCATCGACATACACTTGTGCATTTTTGCCTATCTGATCATGCAAGCACTTTTGCATACAACGCTGATAAGTAGCGCCAGCATTTCTCAAACCAAAAGTCATAACACGAAAGCAATAAGCCCCGTACGGGGTAATAAAAGCAGTCTTTATTTGATCAACCGGGTTAAGCGGCATCTGATGAAAACCGGAATAAGCATCCACAAAGGATAACAACTCACACCCGGCTGTGGAATCGATCACCTGATCAATCCGAGGCAGCGGGAATGGATCCTTTGGGCATGCTTTGTTCAAGTTTGTGAAATCAATACACATACGCCAAATCTTGATCACTAAAAGCTCATCTTTCTTCTTTTCTACCAGGACCGGGTTAGCCGGCCAGTCCGGGTGCAGTACCTCTAAGATAAACCCAGCTGCAAGCAACTTGGCAAGTTCCTCGCCTATCACCTTTCTTCTTTCATCCGCCCAACGGCGCATTGGCTGCTTAACCGGTTTCATATCCGGTCTAACAAACAGAGAGTGCTCAGCCAACTCCCTCGGAACACCTGGCAGATCATGATTTGACCATGCAAAGATATCCCGATTCTCACGGAGGAAGTGGCAGAGCTCGCCTTCCTATTTCTCGGTTAACCCGGTCCCAATGATAGCAGTGTGCTCTGGGAACGCCGGGTCAACACTGATCTTCTTTGTTTCTTTGGGCACCTGGAATGCCGCATTCTGCTCCGGGTTAACCGCACCCGGCATACCGAGTTGTGCGGACTGGGCCAGAGCAACAACCTCATAGATTCTCTTCTTCTCCGCAGCAATGATCAATGACTCGGCCAGAGAAGAGCTAGCCGAGGCGCATTCCATGGAACGCTTGTAATTCCCCGAGATAGTGATGATGCCGTTGGGACCAGGCAACTTCATTTTGAGATAACCGACATGGGTGGATATCATGAACTTGGCCAATGCAGGCCTACCGAGCAAAGCATGGTATGGACTTTCGAGGTCCACTACCTCGAATTCAAGGCTCTCTGTTCTGCAGTTGTCCCTCGTGCCGAACAACACATCAATCCAGATCTTGCCCATAGGTGCACATGATACACCTGGCACTATGCCATGAAAGGTAGTATGACTCGGCTGCAGCATGTTTGCCGAGATACCCATCTTCACCATGGTGTCTCGGTACATTATGTTGATACTGCTCCCATTGTCAATGAGAACTCGGGAGAACTTGACATTGAGGGCTGGCCCGATGAATGTCGGATCCACAACCAGAGCATAACATCCAGGGCTCGGCATAATCCGAGGGTGATCATCTATACTCCAGCTGATCTTCTGGTCAGCCCAGTTCATATACTTGGTCACAGCTGGCATAACAGCATTCACTTCCATCGCACGTCGATGTAAGCTCTGCTTATCAGTTGGTTCGGTAACAAAGATCATGTAGGTCTGATGAGCCTCTCTGTAATCATTCTGGCGATATTCTGCCTGTCGGTTAGCACCAACATTGCCACTGTTGCCTCGGACATCTACCTGGTTAACAGGCATTGAAGCTGCTGGCCTCGGACGAGGCGCATTCACCGGGATAACATTTGCTCCGGAAAGTGGTGCAGACCTCGGTGCAGGAGGTCTCTGCGATGTCCTCATCTGACTACCTCCATTTTCCTGCCGCATACGCTGATACCAGCTGCACTGCCGAGTTGAGTGATTTGCCGGCCTACGGGGATCATGCGTGTGATAGCTGCATGGCCCATCCAACATTGCCTCAAAAGTTGGTCCGGTCCAGCTGCATCGCCAGGTTGTGTGATTCGCTGGCCTGCGTGGGTCAGGCGTGTGATAACTGCAAGGCCCATCCATCATGTCCTCATAGGTTAACCTTCGGCTTTGCCGAGTTCTGGCCCCAAGCAGGACCACTGTTTTTCTGACGCTGGCTAAAACCGACATCTGGCTGCTCTTGATTTGAGCCATATCGGTAATCCGACCTGTCCTCTCTTCTCTTGACCCCATAGTCTTGGTTGTCACCTCGCCTGGACGGTCCAGGACCATTGTTGCCGGAGTTTCTTCTACTCGGTTCAACCGAGTTCAGCATGGGCTGCATCGGATCTCCCAGTGCATAACTGTCCGCAATCCGGATTGTTTCAGCCAAAGTGTCCGGCATTTCTCTCTGCAGCCTCTGCCACAGCATGGAGCCGTGTCGGCACGCCTGAGCAAACCAAGAGATGGCTTGCGCTTCAACAACTCCCTCACAGGAATTGCGAGTAGTACTCCACCGAGTTAAGTAATCTCGGTCAGTTTCATCATTTCTTTGCCTGCACATGGCAAGCTGCTGAGGACGGTTTGGCCTCTTGTAAGTGCTGGAGAAGTTGCTAACAAAGGCTTCTTCAAAGTCAAGCCAACACTCCACACTGTTCTCCCGCAAGTTGTTCAGCCAGATCCGAGCTGGCCCTTCCAACATCTGCGGGATGTACCTCACCGCCCAATGTCGGTTTCCCCCAGCAATATGCACAGCCGACAGATAATCTGTCAGCCAGTCCTCCGGCTTGGTGCTACCGTCATATTTCCTCGCGCCCCAGTTCAACTGAAAGTTAGGCACCGGTGGCTCCTTCATGATCCGAGGTCCAAAGCACGCTGGACCAGGTGGACCTTGCTCCTCCAGCATCTCGGACATATAAATTCTGTCCAGCTTGTACCGCGCATCACTGGGTGTCAACTGGCGAGGACCCAATCGAGATCCCAGTGCACCTTCATACTTCGGATACCCAGCTCTCTCCATAGCTGAATAGCCATCATCATAACGATTGGCTGCATAACCAACCCCTTGCTGCTGCTGCAGATGCTCAACACTCTGCTCCTGCCGAGGCTGATTCTGCATCGGATACTGAGGTGGATTACCTCGGCCAGCCGAGTTACCTCTCCCGGCATCTGGATTGCCCGCACCGGGATAACTCTTACCCCGGCCTTTACTGCCCTGCCCTGCTAGCTGTTTTCCGGCCAGCGCCGGATCATATGTCTGCATCTGCTTGTTCTGACCAGAGTTCACACTCCGGTCACGACTGCCACCGACATGCGGGGATGATGCTTGTCCCTTGGACGCACCTCTAGCCGAGTGAACTGCCCCGGACGCACCAGCAGCTGGGTTGCCTCTCAGATAGGTTTCATTCTGCTGCACTGCTACACTTAGCAGCTCATTTACTCGTTCCTGCTGCCTACGGAGAGCTTCTCCGGTTAGGCTAGGTAGCTCGGCTCTTGTTGCCTCGGCAGCTCTAAGAGTTTTGGCAGGGGAGCTATACATCGGCTTTTCAACCGACACATGGCTAATAGTTTTGCCCGAGCTCGCCCTACCATCTCTATCAATCTCAGCATTGAGGCCCTTGCCTCTCTGTCGTACTTCCTCTAAGCGGCTATGTCGGGCAGCTATAGGAGTAAAACCATGAGCCTTGTTGTACTCTCGGAGTGTCATCTGGAACTCTCTCCTAATCACATCCATCCCAAGTGCCTCTTGGTGTAACCTCTGACGCTGCGCCTCTAACTCGGCAGCCGTCTGAACAGCATCTACCCCGGCAGCTACCGGCACAGCCAACTGCTCTATGATATCCTCTAACGGAGCAGGCCTAAACGACATATGGGACGTACCTGCCTGATCTCGGAGGCTTTCACCTCCTTCCAGCGGAGGCTTGGCAGGTCGCGTGGACCTTGCCGCAGGATCGCTGACATGACCTCTGCCAGCACCGCTCCCTGGCCCGGTCATCATTACCTCGGCACAACTCGCGGGTTTAGAGAAACCTCGGCTGCGAGCCGTGCAGACAGCAGGAGGATCATCTGCCACAAGCACCGCTGCGGGGTACTTGCAGACAACCTCGGTGGCGACGTAGACCTCGAACGCGCCGAAGTTGACAATGCAGCCGTTCCTCGGCAGCGGCCTGCTGCCGAAGCAACCAGTGTTGTCGCTGATGAAGCTCAGCGAACCGAGCTTGCAGACAAGCCCGGAGATGACGCGCTCGCCGGAGTCGATGATGGAGCCCGTCCGGATGAACATACCAGCCAGCGCCTCTGTCTGCCCCACGGTGGGCGCCAACTGTCGTGGTGGTGTCACGGCAGATGCCATAGGATGGCTTAAGTGTGGGGCCGATGGACGCTGGTGATACCGGGGAGGGCTAGCGCGCTAAGAAGCACACACGAAGAACACAGAACACACCAAGGTTTTACCCAGGTTCAGGGCTCTCGTGAGGAGATAAAACCCCTACGTCCTGCACTGCTCTGTATATATCAAGGGTCTCACAAATACAAGGTTGCTCTCTCAGCTTATCTCTTGAAGAAGAAGCTAGGGGGGAAATGTCTCTCTCTCTCGGTGTCGTCCAGGATCGATCTCTGGATCCCTCACGCAGGAGGGTGGTGCAGCCACATATATAGGCTGTACCGAGTTACCATGATGCCCTCAACCGAGTTACCGGAATACCCCTAGACCGACCTACTGTACACAGCTAGAGTACAAACTCTACTGTCCGAAACCGACACTGTAGCCGACACACAGTGCTGCCAGGGGCGCTGTGTCAGTCTTCGTGGTCATCATTGCGCCTCTGCACCGACAAGACCGGACACGCCCTGTCTCGCGTCCCACGCTGCCTCGAGCCCCGGGGGTGCCTCTCTGTCTGTGCCCCTTATCTCTTCGTCAGAGATAAGCACACGTACATTGCACGTCTGCACCGTCCATCTGACACGCTCCCGTGCCAGACGGGAAGTGACAGCCTCGTTGACTTGCGTACCGAGTTATAGTGACTCCTCACCATAGCTCGGTAAGGATATGTCGGACCTTCCTTCAGGAGAAGCTTTGTCCTGCACAAGAGAGAAGACAGGGAAATACCGACATACATATGTCGGTATGGTTATCTCGGTATAGTTATCTCGGCATGGTATGTCGGACGCCATAAGCCTGTTACCATATGTCGGCCTCTTCCTGGCCTGGCCTTATCTCGGTTTGCTCCCACACCATACCTCGGTGTGGTAACACGCTGAGCTTTGCTCTGCTCAATGAGGTAAGTGACATGGTTAAGACCATACCTCGGTCTCTACAGTCTCGGTTCCACTGTACCTCGGTCCACACTTGGACACCACTTATACCCCGTCATGACCCTACCTCGGGGTAGCCCCCCAACAATCGTTCTTGCGCGCTCTTGTCCGTAGCTCCAGGCTTTATCGTGTAGTCCGTTCTCTCTCTAGTTTTCTCTTTTGTATGATGTGTTGATCCTAGTTTGTTTGTCTATTTGTTTTGCTTGGTTGCTACGAATAGAAGCGTGTTTGCTTAGCGTTGAAGACCAAGAGCTGAGGACCGATAAGTGAGCAGAAGCAGTTGAAGACCAGAAGATAGAAGACAAACTTCTGAGCAGCTAGACTTTGGATTAAAGGCAAGTGCAGGAACCTTTGATCATTTTGCTCCTATGACATTTAATACTCATTTTACTTTCATGCATGTGTCCTAAATCACTCAAACATAGGAAAGGACTAGCCACACATCCAGATATACCTATGGGAGGTTGAGGGTAGTTGTTAGGTTTTGCTTAGTTGCTTAGCCACGCTCACCTCACCTAATCTATCTACTCTTATCTACATGGAAGTAAAGTGAAATCTTGCTGGAGATGCTTGCGGTATGGCTGTGTGTGGTAATGGAGGATGCGGATGCATTGTGGGGTCTTGGGTTGGGAAAGGGGGCACGGATTGCTAGTTGTTGCCTGGTTGCCAGGAGCATCCGTGTCTGCCCTCCATAGGAAACCGGTTCGTGGATGGTCAACAGGGACAACAGTATAAATCCAAGCCTAATGGGCTCTGGCTTGACTAAGTAACAGGTCACTCGATGTAGGGGGAAACTTTGCACTGGGATGCCGTTGGGGTTTCATGGGTTTGTAGTGTGGCAATTTCTGGTAGATCCGTTGTACTCGGGGACGGTTGCCATGCGCCCACGTTAAGTCTGGCGAGTGAACCTCTACCTTTGAAACTTGTGAAAATGGTCATGCAATGATCCTGGGCCCACTCTCCTTGGAAGAGTTATGGGGATGGCCGCCCCGGGCAGCATGGGAATCATTTCTTGGAGTGAAAGTGTACACCTCTGCGCAGAGTTATAAACTAGTATACTAGCCGTGCTCACGGTTATGAGTGGCCCTGCACCCTCACATGATTAGAAACTGTTCTCTTTTGAAAATGATGGTGATGTTGGACAAGGTTGGAACCTTGTGTTTTAACAGGATGGATCTTCCTGTGTTTTATCTTGGGATGGACCTTCTCAAGTATTTAATGATGATAACAACTATTTTTATCAAAACATCTTAAATACTACTTGAACTTATATCTAAGGGATGGGTTTTTATCAACCAATGTTTAGTAATAGGTTGTTATGTAAAATACCCAAGAGGCTAAAATGCTACCGCAGTTAAACAGTGTCAGCCTTACCTTTTGTTTAAGCCTTGCATATCATTATACTTTTCGTCTGTACTTGCTGAGTTCGACATGGACTCACCCTTGCTATTGCCCCACACACAAGTGTGTGCGTAGTAAGGTGCTGCTCAGAAGAAGGATGAACTTGCAATGGAGTTTCTTTGAGGATTGTCATAAGTGCTTGGCGTACGGAGCCCCCAGTCAACAGTCCCTGCTGAAATGGAGCCTAAAGTGCAGTCTTAGCTACCGTTCCGCGTTACTCTGATATTAGTAAGTGTTCATAAGTATGTTTTCCGCTTTATAACATTGTTTATCTGATGTTTATACATTCTGTGTGGTATTTGTGGACTTCTTGGGCACACATATGATGGCACTTGGTTTTCTTTGGAAACCAGGGTGTGACATCTCTCAACTGGATGCCATAGGCCGCGTAATGGCCTTCAAGTCCTAGTATAGCCTGAGTCGAGACGCATTCGACACGATGCTGACAATTTTTGGTAGCTGTTGGTATTTTTAATGACATTACTATGAGTGGGGTCTCGCTCATCGCAATGGCATCATGAGATAAATCAGATGTTGCTCGAATATCACTATCATGGGTGGAGTTAATCTCACCCTGATATGCTCAAAGGTCAATCCACTCATTTCTGAGCATCACGTCGACTAGGTTGTCATCCCTGACAGTAATGCCAGAAAGGGCATGGATGGTATTTGTAAATATGCCACTTGTATCTATAAAATAATATATAAAGATGATATCCGCAAGCGCACAGATAGGGAATACCATTGTAGCACTTTAACTAGGAGTAAACCAAGTATCGTATTTATATTTTACCACTGGGAAGGGGTGCTTATAGGTGTAATGATATCTATCTCCTTTGCGGTGTTGGTAATGTAGAGTAAACCATGATGAATCAAATTACTCAACACAGGGATAAGTCATATGATAAAGATAATAATGATATGATAACTAACAAGTCAAAGATCATAGTAATGCCACTAGATTCTATCCAAAAGCAGTGAACATGGTATAAACAAGGTATAGAACAGATGTATCCCTAAGTTACTCATAATCATATGTCAATGCATACTAAGACTAGTGCAGTACACTTAGTAGTCATAACAAGAAAGCATTATATCTACACATGGTGAACATTACTAAGGAAGATCAGGAACAGAGCAAGTCTACCAGAGTAATATAGCTCAACTAGCCCTATAGACGGGGGGGTGGACTACAAAGGATTCAATGAGAGTATCACTTCCATGATGTACCACTTGACCCGGAATATAGGGTGCAAACGCAGGAAAACAGGGTATAGGCACCATGCCTACACTCGGTTTACCACTCACCCAATATATCATAAGATGAGCGCTATACGAATCCATGCTTGAATATAATGAAAAACTAGCTATACTAAGCATATAATCATAATAAACATTAAACCATATGACTAGGAATATAATCATTGAATAGATCAAAGTCATAGCAAATGAAACTAGCAAATACTTACAGAAAGTTACAAGAGAGAAGCAACGGAGCTTCTAGACGATCAGGGACCAAGATGAACTCGCCTCCCTCTAGATCTAGTCTATGTAGCAAATGCTCTAATTGAGGTGGAATTCTAGGGCTAGATGATCTTGACGACTTGATGACTTGCTTGATGATTGGAACTATTGATGAGAACTTATGAATTAGGGTTTCGCCTGGGGTCTGGTTATATAGTCCTGAGCGATGAACGTGAGCCGTCGGATTAAACCGTCTTAATGGATGGTGGAGATGCAATCCAGAGATGCAACGGATTAGAACTCTCTTGTGAGCCATCAGATCAAACCGACCTACAAACCGACCTTCAAACACGGTTTAGATTGATCCTCGAAGTTGGTTGAGATGCCACGTCAAAGCTCGTGGGCCCACGTGACAGCACGGGCACGGGCATGCCCTAGGGTGGGCACGGCCGTGCCCACCTTGTGGCCCCCACATGTCAGCTTCGACGTGTGATCTTCTGGTGTCTTCTAGAGTCTTCTTTTCGGTGTTTCGTGTTGGAATTCGTTTGGGACACGTCTGGTACTCGTATGTCTTGATAACTCTCGCTGATTTCCTGTTTAGTCCCTGAAAATATATGAAATCACCAAAACTCGTGGAAATTGTTAGTTTAAGCCCTATATCTATCTTTAAAACATATATTACTCCATTTCTCATGATAGATGACTATATATTTCATATGATAACATGTGTCAACAAGCTCCCCCAAGCTGAACCTTTGCTAGTCCCTAGCAAAGTCAAACTTAGAGTTGGATCAGGAGTTGCTACTACACTTTCACGCCTCAAAGGTACACATGCTTTCAACCAAAAACTATCCTCCGGATTAAAATAGATTATTCCAACTTTCAAATTACTCATATTTCCTTTTCTTATGGGGTTTATAGCTCTTTTTCTTGAATCTTTGGCAATTGAAAGATAGAACAATCAATCCAAGCACTGTGTCACAAGTCTTTGATCAACAGTCATTCCGGAGTTTTGCAAGATTTTCAAAATAAAACTCAGAGATTCCTTTTGTATGACCCTCTCAAGTCTCTCATATGTGGTATTTGTGGATCCTTACCAAGGCAGTAAAAGGTGTTACGCCTTCACTCTCATCACCTCTGCTTATAACTAAGGCTGATATGTGGTGCTCATAGGTGGGAAAACAACTCATACATACTTACTAGGCATATATTGTAAAGTCAAACAGTGGATCCAAAAAAGCAGGTCACACAATCAAATCAAGATAAGCATGTGCATAGGTATATATGGTGGTGGATATGAGGGATAATAGAGTGTATGAGGGTGAAAGAATAATTCTGCTTTTCCTCCTTAGTGGATCTCTCTTTTGAAATTTGGAAATACTGAGAGAACTTGGGCTGTATTTATTTTTTTCAGAGAGTTTCGGATACTTGTCCCTTTTTATTTCTCTCTTTTCTTTTATTTTTCTTGGAGAGGTGGGTCCTACTCACCCGTAGGACACTTGTCCATTTTTCTCTCTCTTTTTTTCAGGGAGGTAGGCTCTACTCGCCCGTAGGACACTTGTCCGTTTTTCATCTCCCTCTTCTCTTTTTTTTTCAGCCCCAAGCCTCTTTCTATAAAAACTGTTTTTGAGAGATAATAACAAGTGTGGAGCTTTTAGCAGAACTATGCTTGGCTTGGTAGATAAGTAAGGGGAATTTTTTTTTTTGGTGTTTACTCCCAGGGTAGGAATAAAACATTTTTTGAGTGGATATAGAGAATAGAATGAGGATTGCGTACTCCCAGGGTAGAAGCAGCATATATGTGTGTTGGCTAGCATGAAAATGGAGTGAAGTATGCTCAATCTTGATTCAAAAGCAATGACGAGTTTCTAAGGGTTAACAGAGCTTGACAGCACTCAATGCAAAGTAAGCAGCAATAAACTATTTTAATGGGTTTCTATTCTAAGTATCATGTATGCATGGCTGTGGTAGGAATTTAACTCTCTGTCATACAGGAACTCATCATATTATGCTGTGGAGGTGGGTAGCGCATTTGCTTCAGTAAATCAGAGGGTAAGAACAGCAATGCCTTTAATCCTGTGGAGGTGGGTAGCGCATTTGCGGGGGTATGTTTTGTTGCGGGTGCGGCTGCTGGATCTGTGGTTGTGGCTGAGGCTGTTCGTGTGCTTGCGGTTGTGGCGGTGGTTGCTGTTCTTGCTGCTGAACTTCTCTTGTTGCGGCAGCGAGATTCTCTTCGAGCACGTGGAGCTGTTCTCTGGCCTCCGCTGCCCTGGCCCTCAAGGTTCTGCGTCTCTGCTCACGCTGTATGGCCTCTAGTTGCTTTGCCTTTCTTGCAATTTCCTCTTGGATGTTGTTCAGCGCCTCCATTCCTTGGATTTCTTCGTCGTCATCGTCGGTCAGACCTTCGGTTGTAGCTCTGGAGGTATGCAGGTGTGGCGCTGGGCGGTGTTGGTGGATGGGGGCTTGCACAGTGGACCCATGGGCTTCAGTGCCCGCCGGCGTAGTTTGGTGGTTGTTGGTACCTTCGGCCGCCTGCTCGGTGTGCGGGGTGGCCTATGCACCTGCGCCCGGCGGAGGGCGCTCTCCTGCCGGGGCTCCTGTGGCTGGCCGAGGTTGTGTAGCTACCGGTGCTCCAGCACCTGGCGGAGGTTGTGTAGCTGCCGGTGCTCCAGCACCTGGCGGAGGTTGTGTAGCTGCCGGTGCTCCACCAGTGGGATTGGCTTGCGGAGGTGTTGTCCCACGTGACCATCGTGTTTGCATGGCTATCGAAGGTAATGAACGAAATCCCCACGGACGACGCCAACTGTTGAAGCTGGGTCCAGTCTCCCCCACCTCGAGGGTTGAACGAGTGGGGAGACGTGGTGGGTTCAAACAGGTTCGAATAGTGAATGAGAGTATATATCGGACGTGCTAGTGAAGGCGAGGTGTCGGAAGACGTAGCGAGGGTATGGAAAGAGCAACAAATGACACGTAGGCAAAATGGAATTATTGGCATAAAATCTGGGTCCTCTCTTCTCTGCGCACGGTCCGCACATAGTATTTATAGTTGATACCAAGGGTCGCGGCCAATTACATTAGGGTTTATGCGTTACATCACCATGACAGGTGGGCCCGGGAGGGGCAAAATAGTACAAACACGTGGGTGCCTACCAACTACTCCTGGGGACCTTTAGGGTTTCCCTGCCACCGCTGTTCTTTCCGAGTGTATTACGGAGGTGGAGTACAGAGGTCCCGTCTGCGGAGGTAGCGTCTGGCCGGCACCCTCGCTGTCGGTACAAACCTGCTAAGATAACACAGATAAGGTAAACGGGGTTAAGTGTCAAGACCTCCGCACTTATGTCTCGCGGGCGTCCTCTCGGAGCGGTAGGGCTTGCACGGCGCGGAGGGTGAAAGATGGGCGAGGGTCAGAGCCTGGCCTGACCCTAGCGATTCTCTCTGTCGAGGGTACCTCCGGATTTTCTTACCTTTCCCGGGGGTCAGTCTGAATGTTGTGTTGCTGTATTTGTCCATGAAGAGGTCGAGCGGCACTGAGAGAGGTTGGAGGGAGGTCGTGCGAGACGGAACGAGGTCGAGCGACACTGAACGAGGTCGGAGAGAGGTCGTGTAGGGCGGAAAGAGGTTGAGCGACACTGAAAGAGGTCGTTCGTCATGGAAAGAGGTCGGAGACGGGGTCAGAGCTGGTCGGGGGTCGTGCGAGGGTCTCTCCCCCCAACACGTTGCAATAGTAATACGATATTGCATCCATTTAGGATTCTAGTTGCAATAAGTACCTAACAATCGCAACGCCACAAAAGATTATTACAACCCTAAAAAACTGTTGCAATAGGGAAATGCTATTGCATCCATTAACAATTTTTGTTGCCATAACCACCTAGCAATTGCAACACCACTAAAGATTATTGCAACCTAGAACAACCATAGCAATAGTTACGAGTAAAAGCAACCAAATCCGATATAGTTGCAATAATAACAAGTAATTGGAACGAAAATCAATACTAATGCAACTCCAAAGAGCCATTGCAATAACGGCAACTAATTGCAACACAATTTTATAATGGTTGTAGTAGCACATGTCTGTCGCAATGACAAACCACACATATTGCAACGCATTTAGTTCGTTGCATTATAGGCAAATATTGCAACCATTTTAATGAAATGTTGCAATACGACCCCCCTATGGCAACCAATTTAGTGGTGTTGCAATCATGTGGTGTGGTATTAGAGGTGAATCCTTGTAGTGCAAGATCTATGCTTAGTGAGTACAATGGTAATCATTCCTTTTAGGCCGAAGCTATCAACATGGCTTGCTATTGTAGCAACCATCTCTATTGCCATGGTATGCTAGAGAAGACACCATATGAGCTATTGAATGGAAGAAAGCCCAATATTTCATACTTTAGAGTGTTTGGTTGCAAATGCTACATTCTCAAGAAAGGCACAAGATTGAGCAAGTTTGAGAAGAAATGTGATGAGGGATTTCTACTTGGCTATTCTACTACAAGCAAACCTTAGAGTATGGAACTTGGCTAGTGGTTGTCCTGAAGAAGTGCATGATGTTGAATTTGATGAAACTCAAGGCTCTCAAGATGAACTTTAAAATCATGATGATGTGAGAAGGACTCAATTGGCAATTGCAATGAGGAACATGGATATTTGTGATACTAAACCAAGACAAGTTGATGATGATGAAGACATTCATTTGGTCAATCAAAGTGTGCAAATTGATGCAAGTTAGGCTAGAACAAGTGGTTCTCATGATGACACTCAAGTGCAAGATCAACAAGCTAGTTTGTCTCATCCAAGCAATCAAGTGCAAATACTTCAACCGACCAACATTGAAAGAGATCATCCTCTAGATCATATCATTGGTGACATTCAAAGACATATGCAAACAAGATCAATATTGGCTTCATTTTGTGAACACTATTCATTTGTATCATCTATTGAGCCAACCAAGATTGAGTAAACTTTGAATGATGTTGATTGGGTAAATGTTATGCATGAAGAGTTGAACAACTTCACTAGAAATCAAGTATGGCAACTTGTTGAGAGGCCAAAGAATCATAATGTGATTGGAACCAAATGGGTATTTAGAAATAAGCAAGATCAAGATGGGATAGTTGTAAGGAATAAAGCAAGATTAGTAGCACAAGGATACACTCAAATTGAAGGTCTTGACTTCAGAGAAACATATGCCCCGGTTGCTAGATTGGAAGCAATTAGAACCTTGCTAGCCTAAGCTTGTGCTCATAATATCAAGTTATATCAAATGGGTGTGAAGAGTGTATTTCTCAATGGTTATATCAATGAGCTAGTATATGTTGAGCAGCCTACTGGTTTTGAAGGTGACAAGAAGCCCAACCATGCGTACAAGTTGAAGAAGGCATTATATGGCTTAAAGCAAGCACCTAGAGCATGGTATGAGAAATTGAGAGACTTTCTCCTCTCTAAAGGGTTCAAGATGGGCAAGGTTAACAATACTCTCTTCACCAAGAATATTGGCAAGGACTTGTTTGTGTTGCAAATCTATGTTGATGATGTCATATTTAGCTCAACCAATCAAGATTTTTGTGAAGGGTTTGTCAAGATGATGGCTAATGAGTTTGAGACGTCAATGATTGGAGAACTTATCTACTTTCTCGGATTTCAAATCAAGCAAATAAAGAATGACATATTTGTTAGTCAAGGCAAGTACATCAATGATATGATAAAGAAGTTTGGCTTGCAAGATGCAAAGGCAATGACCACACCAATGGGCACAAATAGTCACTTGTATCTTGATGCTAGTGGCAACATGGTGGATCAAAATCTCTATCGGTCTATGATTGGAAGCCTACTCTATGTCACTGCTTCTAGGCCGGATGTCATGTTTAGTGTGTGTATGTGTGCAAGATTCCAAGCCTCAACAAGAGAAAGTCACTTAAGGCTACAAAAAGAATGTTGAGGTACTTGAAGAACACACAAAATGTGGGATTGTGGTATCCAAAATGTTGAGGCTACAAAAAGAATGCAAGCAAGTGCCATTGCTATGTGACAATGAAAGTGCCATGAGGCTCACCAACAATCCGGTTCAACATTCTAGAACCAAGCATATATTGACATAAGGCATCACTTTATAAGAGACCAACAACAAAAGGGTGACATTTGCATTGAGAGTGTGGGCACCGAAGATCAACTAGTCAACATATTCACCAAGCCACTTAATGAGAAGAAATTTTGTAGGCTTAGAAATGAATTGAACATTCTTGACTTCTCCGACATGAGTTGATGCACCCCACATATGTATGACATGCCTCTCCTTCGACAAAAGCATGGTAAAGTTGATTGACATGGCATTCATACTTTGATAAGGACTTGTTTAGTGCATCTAGTCATAATTCACATCTTATAGGATCATTCATGAAAATAAAATGTTTTTGATGTATATATGGTACCACTATTGTTTTCTATGCTTATATGATCTTGTGGTAGCGTATAACATGTTTGTGGGCTTGCAATCCTAAGTGTTGAAACTAGAACATGAGCTCTAAGTGTTTAACTCAACATAGGCAAGATAACCCTTTCATGAGGTGTGAAGAAGCTTGTCTTTGGCTCAAATCGAGTTAAATGTCTTTTGTAAGTGAGCTAGTTTGAACCAAAGTAATTACCCCATTGATTGACTTAATCTCACTATAATTGGACACCTTTTGGTCTTAATTGATAACAAAGGTGGAGAGATAAGTCACAAAGATAGAAAGCTTTGACATAGGGGGAGAGATATGACAAAGGAAGGGGTTCAATTAAAATTGAAGCACACAAGTAGGGGAAGCAAGCTGGTAAACCTATTGTTGCATTTGTATGTGCATTAACATGATGAATTGTTGCATTGCAAGACTTAAATTCAAAATACATGCTCATGTGGTGTACTAGAAATAAAAATTGAATGATGATTGAAATACTAGCATGCATAGGATGGTAACTAGACTTCTTGTTTTCACAAGTGAATCAAGAGCCTTGCATATAATGTTGATCTCACGAATTTCTTGAGTTTTTGATGAATGTCTAGTTACTCATGGTGCTAAGGATGGTATATTGGTGCACCTTAGCATCATTTGGTAGTTATTACTCTCCCACAACTCATACTTATGCATATGTGAATGACTTGAACCAAACACAATGGAGTCACATATGTACGGGGAGCTAATACTACCAAACCGAACTTGTGGTGATTGTCCAACTCTATTCCATGAACAAAATGCTTGGACAAGCAACATAAGTTCATAATTGAATTTATTTCATATCTTTGTAAAGGTTATCATCAATTACCAAAAAGGGACAGATTGAAAGCCTTTGGTTTTTATAATTGATGAAACCTAGTTTGCTAACCTTTGCTCTAAGTGAATCATGAGATAGGTTTGCAAACATCCAAGGTGGAGCAAGATGGCAAGCCATGGTGGATGGTGATGGCCACAAGATAATGGATCAAGTGCTCTAGCTTGGAAAAGAAGAAAGAGAAAAATAAAAAGCTCAAGGCAAAGGTATAATTTATATTTGTGAGACATAATGTACCCACTTTGTGCTATTTGTGTCACGTGTCTTATCTTTTCTGGATTATTAACATATTATTATGTGAAAAATAATATTGAGAAACATATGAAATATACAGGTATATTTTCATTCATATTACAGAGGTTATATTGTTCAAAGTCAAAAAAAATTCAATTCCACACATTGTACATCCAAACAGGATTTGGTATTCCATTGAAACCTTAATTCTACAAGTGAATACCACGCGCATCCAAACACCCAAAATGGTATTCCATTGAATTGGTTAATTTGGTATTCCATTGCCAATTCAATACGGAAGCCAATTCCTTGCAAGCAAACAGGCCATTAGGGTTAATCCCTTAAAATTCTCTCTCTCTCTCTCTCGGCTCTTGCCACCGCCCCTCAGGCCGCCACCGCCCGCGCGGCCGCTGCCGCCGCTGGCCGGCAGTCAGCTGCGGGATCGACGCCATCATTTCCGCTCGCCTCGTCTCGCCGATCGTGCTCAGCGACCCCGAACCCTAGTGGAGTCTTGGGCGCCTCACATAAGGTGTGGGAACACACTGCACACGAATAATTATACTTAAGTTCTACCATCATGTAGTTGGGTGTCTATTTTTTTTGTCAATACATTAATCCTTAATTCCTTCTCTCTTCTTATAATATATGTATCAATATGTCGATGTCATAAAGATTTAAATTATTGTTAATTTTTTTCATAGAAAACAAGGTTTCCGATCCTGACATACTTTTGCATGTGACTGACGGGTTTTACCTTTATTTAATTCACAAATGTGGACATTTGTTTTTGTCTCTAATGAATGTTGCTGTGCTCTTATCGTTTCAGACTTCTGAAGAGCCTGTGGTGCGATACACCATGCATGATTTAGTACATGACTTGGCGAGATTCACTGTGGCTGACGAGTTAATAGTTTTTGATGTTGCACCACAGAGAAATACACATGACCACAAATATTGTCATTATTCATTGCTAAGAAAATATGACCGGACAATGACGTTGGAAAATATGCCTTCAAAGCTGAGGGCACTTCATTTGTCAGATACTGATGTACTGGATATCCCAACGGATGCATTTTCGTTTGCAATGTGCTTGCCCACTTTGGATTTCAGTGCATGCTCTGGTGTATTATTGCCGGCTTCAATTGGTAGACTGAAGCAGCTGAGGTGTCTTATTGCTCCAAGACTAAAAAATGAGAGTCTGCCAAAGTGTATCACTAAGCTATCTAAACTGCAGTACCTAAATATTAATGGATCTTTAAAAATAACAATACTGCCAGACTCTCTTGGTAATCTCACACGTTTGCAGCATCTTGAGTTATCTGGATGTTCCAGTCTAGAAGCACTACCTGAATCATTGTGTGGCCTCACACAACTCCAATATTTGAACTTATCATCATGTTACCATATCAGAGAACTGCCAGAGTATAGGTACACTTGGGCTGAAGTCTATATTGTTGGAAGGGTGCTCGGATGCACTGCTGGATCAGGCCAGTTCAGTGGTAAATTATTTACAAACATTACCAGTCTTCACGGTTCGTACTGATAAGATCAATGGTTGCAGCAATCTACATCTTCTCGAGGGCGTCAATGTTAGTGAGTTAATTATTCGTTCTCTTGAAAATGTAAGGTCACCAGAAGAGGCAACTAGAGTTAAGTTGTTGGTCAAACATAATCTCTCGGAGTTAAGATTGGCCTGGTCGACTGAGCGTGCGGACCAATTTGTGGATGACCAAGATTTGTTGGGAGAACTAGTGCCACCAAGTGGTTTGAAAAGCATGCGCCTGGAAGGTTACAGCTGTACAAGCTTTCCAGGCTGGCTCATGTGCATTTATAGTCACCTGACAAATCTTGTTTCTATTCAACTATGTGATATGCCCACATGTAGAAACCTGCCACCACTTGGACAGTTACCGCACCTAGAAAAGCTGTCGCTCAGGAATTTGGCTGCCATTAGAAGAATCGACAAAGAATTCTGTGGTGGCAAAGGAGCATTCCGTCGTTTGTCATCCTTCTCCATCACATGGATGGAAGGCTTGGAAGAGTGGAACACAATATACTCTATTGAGGATGGTGTGAAGGAGTTCATGTTCCCTGTCCTCGACGATCTGGAGATACATTCCTGTCCAAGGTTGAGGTTGAAGCCATGCCCACCAACATTTCGTGAGTGCACTATATATGGGTGCGACCAAGTTATATCTTCGTTGGAGGAGGACGTAGACAAAATGAGTCAAATATCTCTGCCTCCTAGTCGTGCAATCAACTTGGATTTATCTATGGAGCGAGACTCCCGCCAGAGCATAAGGATATTTCACCACTTCCCTGCCCTCCAAAAGTTGAGTATCCATCATTATGAGCTGAAGAGCTTGCCGGAAAGCATGCAGCACCTAACTTCCCTTGAGTCGCTGACGTTGGTAGAGTGCAATGGTATATCATCGCTGCCTGAGTGGCTGGGTGACCTCTCCTCTCTAAAAAGCCTTGTCTTCTCGGTATGTTTTGCGACCAGGTCATGTCTATGTATACATGAGCGCGTCCCCGGATATTACTGCCACCGGAAAGACGAAATCAAGAAGTGGTGTGAATCAGAAGAGAACAAGACGAAGCTGGCTCACATAAACATTCGAGTAAGTTCATTGCCTAGCTGCACTATATCTAATTTCAGCCTTCAAGTTTTCCGTTATACGACTATGCTCGTTGTTTATTCTCTTCGGCCATCCAGTACATTAGTTTCCTTGCCGCATACAACATGGATTAGTTGTAGTTCCCTTCAACAGATCTCTCTCATGGATTAAATATAGTTAGCAAAGCCTAATTAATTAAGGGGCTGTTTGGTTTTTTTAGTCCTAGGACTTTTTTTAGTCCTAGGACTATAGAAAAAAAGACCCTCTCAAGGTGGTATTTCTAGGCACTTTTAGCTAATAGTCCCAAAAAAGTCCCACCCTGTTTGATTTTATAGGGACTAAGAGAGACTTTTTTTAGTACCAAGGACTAAAACGTCCCTAAACCAAACAGGGCCTAAACCATTTCCATACCAATCTATTCCGTTCGTTGAAGACAGAATATCCATGTCAAAAAAGACATTATTTATGTTTGTGAAAAGAGAAGAGAATATCCATGATGATATATATGCATGTCAACGATGATACATGCCAGACAATACATAATAAGTGTATAAAATATGGGACGTTTATTTGGTTTCATATATATAAGTTATGTCGATTTTTTTTTTGTGTCCAGTACAGCTCATAGCTAATGGGTACACACTATATTTGGACTGTGCAGTTTTTTGATGCGGAATATTCCGAAGAAATCCATTGGTAGCACAACAAGTCAGAAGGCATCAGTATTCAGTTGTGGCCACCGTCGGCTGCCTTGAGGTCCAGGAAACCATTGTTGATGGGATATCCACTGCCTGCTAAGGTCATGATCACAGGATCGATGCAGTGATCCTCCGCTCCTATTTGTATAGAATCTAATAAGTGTACCTTTGTTTGACACTAATATTGTTTTGAGATATGCACTTTTCTTAGTAGTATTATTAATTAAGAATATTACTACAACATATTAAGGAGTTTAGGTTTCGCAAAAAAAATATTAAGGAGTTTAGTTCCGTTGTAGGCCAACAAATTAAATTTCAGGACGTAGCTGCGCTGTCCGGGAATCTAAAGAGAAGGCAGCTGGCCAGCGTGCCGTGGTTTTCCCACCATATATATTCACTACGCACACTAGCTTGCATCATCTTTTCATGCTTTTGGTTTCTTTCGTTGAAAACTTAATTTTCCATGCATATACGAAGAACAAACAATTTGAATGTTACTACTCCATGTACACACACAGGCCACCAAAAAGCTAGCAAGATGAAGATCACGACAGAAAATGAATGAGCTTTTTTTTTTTGAGTGGAGAAAATGAATGAGCTAGACGGGCCATGGAGTCGGACAGGCCGGCTTAGCAAGACCCCCGTTCCGTTCATATCCGTTCGTTGGCTGGCTGGGCCGCGTGGGCTTGGAAAGGTCAACAACGTCATCATCAAAAGGGTACCACGCAATACCTTGGGACCTTTTTCATTTTTATATTTATTTTTTTTCGAAATTTCAGAAATATACTTCGGAATGGATAATTTTCAGGTCTGGCGGCCTGTCGCCCTGGCTCGGGCGACAGGGGGGGGGGGGGGGGGGGGGCGACAGGGGCCGGTCGCCCAGCCCTTGGGCGACAGGACACCTACCAGGGGCAGGGCCACCCGGCAGTGTCATAGAGCGGGGGGCATTACGGTAATTGGACCTCTGTCGCCCAGGGGAGGGGCGACAGGGGGGTCTGGTCGCCCACCCCTGGGGCGACAGGCCCCCTGCCCCCTATATAAGCCATTCTCAGTCTTGGCCCACAGAATATGGCCCAATTGTAATATTTGCATATGGGCTTTCCTTATAACTTGCGAAGATTTTAGAAAGGAAAAAATCTACTTTTCCTCCTCCATCTTTTGCGAAAGTCTGTTTTCCCTCCCTGAACCGTAAAACCAAGTAAATCACCTCCCTCAACTTTTCAAACGGTGCGTTATACCTCCCTCGAGCGGTTTTGAAGGTGGTTTTGTCTTTTTATTTATTATTTATTTTAGCTAAATCTTTAAAAAATTATAATAAATCATAGAAAAGTCATAAAATAGAAAATCTAATTTTTTTTTACTCCACATAAGTAGGTCTACGCATTAGATAAATAATATGGTATGCTTTAATAGAAAGTTTTTGTTGTAGATTTTAAATCTATTCTTTTCTATAATTAATTAGAATAATTCATAACTACAGTTTCTATGTCTAATTGTGGTGAAATTTTTATGGTGGTCTAATTAATGTATGCATGAACTGCAGTAAAAATTACATGAGTAACTACAGTTTCTATGTCTAATTGTGGTGAAATTTTTATGGTGGTCTAATTAATGTATGCATGAACCATAAAAATTTCACCACAATTAGACATAGAAACTGTAGTTATGAATTATTCTAACTAGGAAATATGCCCGTGCGTTGCAACGGGTAACAAAAAAAACTTATTTGTACAATGTTTACTTATAACGGTATAAAGCTAGGTAATTATCTGTTTATGTGTTTATTTTCCTCTTGAATCTTTTTCACATCCAAGAATGCATGATTATAGAATTGTAAATATAATCATCTAAAATCTAGAAGCGACAAAAAAAACATTGGACCAGTGAGGCAGGAATTAGTTGGATCCATTCAAGCTTCATGCTACAAGGCTAAAGCAGAGGCAACAATTTCATCATGGAATATTACAGATTGGGTGTTCTTCAGATCTCATGCCTTTCATTACCTGTAACTGAGAGAAAAGGTCTCATATAAAAGCAACTGTGACCTTAAAGAGAAGCAATATGAGTTATGAAATTAATTTTTGGGTAGCAGAGTGTATTGGCCCTGCATACCCAGAGTTGAAAGACTGTTCAACCAGTACATATCTGTAACCATGTCCAACACAAATTAAAATATTGATGCCAATTCATAAAAAGTGTGGGTAGCAGAGTGTATTGGCCCTGCATACCCAGAGTTGAAAGACTGTTCAAGCAGTACATATCTGTAACCATGTCCAACACAAATTAAAATATTGATGCCGATTCATAGAAAGTTTAGTGCAAACCCACCATGCAGGTGGGCCTGTTTGGAATAGCAAACAACAAATGCAATGGAAAGTTCAGTGCAAACCAACGGTAGAAGTTTCTGAACATGTAGCAGTTCTTTGAACAACAAATGCAACAAAAAATTTACCCGAGGGCTCAGTGTGGCTTATATAGGGGCAGGGGGCCTGTCGCCCCAGGGGTGGGCGACCAGACCCCCCTGTCGCCCCTCCCCTGGGCGACAGGGGTCCAATTACCGTAATGCCCCCCGCTCTATGACACTGCCGGGTGGCCCTGCCCCTGGTCGGTGTCCTGTCGCCCAAGGGCTGGGCGACCGGCCCCTGTCGCCCGAGCCGGGGGCGACAGGCCCCCCGTCGCCCGAGCCAGGGGCGACAGGCCCCCAGACCTGAAAATTATCCATTCCGAAGTATATTTCTGAAATTTCGAAAAAAAATAAATATAAAAATGAAAAAAAACCCGGTCAACAACGTCATCCTCTGAAGGGTCCACGCACTAGCCTTCTCTGCTGGACGGGAAGTAGGCCGCCGAGACACTTGGGCCCCGAATTGAATCTGGATCTCTTTGGCCCACTGCAGGCCAATTTGAAGAAAGAAAACAGCAACAGCCAACAACCTCCGCACGTACGTGGGCTCATCCGTTGGTGCGTGCGAATACCACCACAACGTTCTTCACGCCTAGAAGGAGGATTCTAGGTTGTGTGACCTTCTAGGTTGTTGCTGTCACGACGACAGAGAATATAATGTCCTTGAGGCCACTTGCCCACACAATGCCAAAAGTGCTCTCGACAGCCGAGTAAACTAAGACGACAATCACATTGTCTAGTCTAGTACGTCTAACAAAATTTTCTTCACGCACCTCCTTGTCTTTGTTACCTGCTTTGGAGCTTCTCCAAAAAGTCGTCGTGAGATGAGTCACCTGACATTAACGGGATACCTGCTATCTTATTGTTCTAGTGCAATTTGCTTGGTAAACTAAAATAGATGGCTCAAGTGGAGAATTTAAAAAATGAGATACAGAGGTAAGGGATGATACACTCGATCTGGTGCAAAACCACCCCAAGATGATCTGGTATATAGACTTCATCGGAGTACATGCCCTGATAAAGTGATAATATTCAGCACACACACACACGAAATTGTTCGGCAACGACACAGTGCATGTGTGCAGTGTGCTCACCCATCAGCTGGTTGTCAAAAAGCTTGACCTCTGTTTCGATCAAGTTTGCGGCCAATGTTGCTGTGGTGGTTGATGCATGAAGGCAAGGGAAGCCTGTGAATAAGCTTGACACCTCTGTTTCGAACAGCAGGCACCGTTGTCTATTTACGTGTTTAATGTGTACATGTATCATGATTAAATATGATTTGGATTCAGATATATCATTTTATTGTGCCTTTGACACAATCATTGATACAGTTAATTGCAATATTTCTTTGATTAAAATCATCAATACAATATAGAGAATGCATGTATGTCGTCATCACAAATCGAATTCATTTGTCTCATTTCTGCACCCCTTCACATGTTAATTCTCAAATGCACCGCAGTCTTGTTTTTTAAAAAAAAAGAATCCCATCACCTTCAGCAAGGACGGGGCACAGTCGCAGGAAATTTCTTCATCGGCAGCGCAAAGGCACGGTAGCTTCACTTGCGTCTGCACGGAAGCTTTCTTGAGTGAGGGATACAGAAATTATTCTGTCACCATTCATCTTTCTTGCGCTTGCATTCGATCCTACACCGACGATGCTCTCTCGTTCAACGGTTCTGGTGAGATGAAGGCAAGAGTTTTCTCTCCTCGTTTAGCAAGGTATATAGCTGCGGTTAGGTTAACCCAAATAGACGGCAAATCTATTGCAAGCATGCATGGCCTGATGCCTAAACAAACCAGCACACAGCAAAGATTAGCTTGCATTACATATATGCTTGCGTGTCCTAATATATGTTAGTACTCAGCAAAAGAGCTGTTTTGCCCAGTGTCTTATTTTGCCGAGTGTTATGTAGGACGCACTCAGCAAAAATGATGTTTGCCGAGTGCCCGATAGAATACACTCGGCAAACAGCTCGTTTCCAGTAGTGCAACATGACCCGGAGTGTAGCATGCCATCCGCCCTGGCGCTAGCTTGCTTCGCAGCCCAAATTAAACCTGCGGCAACGGAAGCACATCAGAGCAAACGTGAGTACTCGTCACAAGAAACGAATATGTTAGTTTCCTTCTCGCAAAGAAAGAATGACTTACTTTTTTTTTACGCAAAGAATGACTTACTTTTGATGTGATTCCTCAAAAAAGACTTGCTTTTGATGACCACCATGCCTTGGTAATGCCTTAACCTCGTCAGAAGCCTCCCGGTTCCAATCCCACTACGTCTTCCTTTTTCATCATATATATGTGCCACCACTTGGCTCTGCATGCTTGACTCGCATTCATCCCAAACATTTCAAGCTCCCATCTGTATATATATAATCGCCTTTCTTTCATATGCAGTGCAGTATCAAGCCGCAGCCAGCCAGCTAAACGATGTAAGTTGCTTTATTTACATATGTGGCTACTAGTTCTCACAAATGTCCGCACCACATGAGTGCATTTTATTAAATTGATAATCACACGATCTCGAAGAGAAGGCAATAATATTCATGGTATCTCCGCACATTCTATCTAGAACATGTACCACTTGTAGATTATAATTGTTGGTTTTTGCCATCAATGTTTTTTCGCTTAATTAATCATCACATATTGTCTTAATCCTTTTTTATGCTCCCCTGATATTTTACCGTTGTTTCCATTAACCACATTTTAGTTGTAATAAAAGCCTAAGGCTCAAATAAAGTGGCAGTCTTCTTCCTTCATTATTTAGCCACTCCGTTATTAAGTTATTTTGTAAATGAATGAACTAGTTAATCTTCCACTTTTATTTGTTAAAATTGTCATATTCGATCCATGAATCAATTTCATCTGCAGCGAGAGCCAGCAACGCCAAGTCACACGTACAGTGCTCTCAATGGCAGGAGCGCAGGCCCTGACGCATGCGTGGAAAGCATGGGGTATCCAGGCGCTGGTGCTGCTCAGCTTCACGCTCCAAGTCACCCTCATCATCTTATCGGAGTTTCGCCGGTGCATCGACTCCGGCACGCTACGGTTCTTCGTGTGGTCGGCGTACATGGCGGCCGACGCGACGGCGATCTATGTGCTGGGCCACATGTCTGTGACCAGCAGGTCGCCGGAGCACGAGCTGGTGGCCTTCTGGGCGCCGTTCCTGCTGATGCACCTCGGCGGGCAGGACAGCATCACCGCCTACGCCATCGAGGACAACCAGCTGTGGCTGCGTCACCTGCAGACGCTCGCCGTGCAGGCGGCTGCAGCTGGCTACGTCCTTTACGAGGCCTTGGTCGTCGCCGGCAGCCCGTCGCTGCTTCGATGGGCCACCGTGGTTATGTTCGTGGTCGGTGTTGTCAAGTACGGGGAGAGAGTTTGGGCTCTCAAGTGCGCCGGTAGCAGCCCAGCAGGGAAGAACTACAGGATGTTCCATACACGGACCCATATGTTCAAAACTGACCGTTATCTGCAGAAGGTAGTCTCTGGAGGTGGAGGCCCCATGGACACAGAAGCTTGCCTACTGATGGCTCAGGAAATTCTGCATGTTCCTATGGACTTGCTCAAGGGGCCGCAAACTAGAGAGCTTGGAGATTCTAATCAATACAAGCTCCACACAGATCTGCGTGCGGAGGGGCAACTGTACAAGGTGGTTGAGCTGCAACTATCCCTCATGTATGACGTCTTCTACACCAAGGCGGAGGTGCTGCACAGCAATCCATACGGTCTCTACACCCGCATGCTATCGACGATGGCTACCATTGCTGCATTCTTGTTGTTTCACCTGCTTATAGTTGTAGTATTGGGTGATCGTCGTCCTCGTCGCTACAACAAAGCGGATGTGGCTATCACTTATGTTTTGTTAGCCGGCGCAGTCGTCTTAGAGACGGCGTCACTGTTGAGGGCCATGTTCTCGAGCTGGACAAGCGCTCTCTTGATAAGGTGGAGGAAGAGGGAACTTGAAGGCAGCTACTACGGAATGGTGGGGAAGAAGCACAGGCTAAACCATTTCTTTGTGCGCAATCTCACGCGTCTCCGCAGGTTTGTCCACGCGGCAGATTGGAGGAGGAGTTGCAGCTGGTCGCGCGCCATGGGGCAACACAGCTTGCTTCAGGTGTGTACGCGCAGCGTTGCCAGCCGAAGAAGCAAGATAGCGAGGTGGATGGAAGCTGAGGAGTGGTGGAACTCGCTGGCCTACTCGTGGTCCATCCCGCTCTCGGCGCTCATCGAGAAGCTGTTAATGGACAAAGTGCTGTCGTCGTCGTCATCATCATGTGAAGACGACGGTGGCCGACAACTATTTGATTCGAGGGGTCAAGATGAGCTCAAGCGACGGGGACTGTACGAGCAGGAGGGCCTAGAATGGAGCCTTGAGAATAGGATCGTTGTCTGGCACATCGCCACTAGCATCTATCTCAACTGGTGGGACAAGAGGCAGGCGGAGGCCAAGACGACGGCGGCGGCAGCGGCGACACCACCCGCCATGGCCATGGCTGAGGCTGTCGAGGCGCTCTCCAACTACATGATGTTCCTGCTCGCCTCACGGCCCCACATGCTGCCTCCCACTGCCAGCCGCGACGCGTACGTGGAGATCTGCTATGTTCTCACCACCATTCGCGGGGGGCGCGGCCACACCTCAGCCGAGGGTCTGGTCGGTGAGCTACGAAAAATTGGCGATGCACTGGAGACCATGCCTTCCATAAGAGGTCAACTCGAATCGCGCCTACGGGCGTCGTGTGCGCTTGGGGCGAAGCTTGTCAGGGAAGCGGAGGAGGAGGAGGGGTCACAAGGCGAAGAGAACAAGACGCTGGACCTGCTCGCCCAGGTATGGGTGGAAGCTATCTGCTACGCGGCCCAGCGATGCAGCGCCTACTCTCATGCCAAGCAGCTCAGTAACGGTGGCGAGCTCATCACCGTCGCTGCCCTCCTACTGGAACACATCAAAAAGTTTACCGTCATCGACAAGACCCTCGACACAGAGCTCTTCAACCACGAGAACTACGGTACTCGACTTCCTTGATGCCGTGTAATAGTCGTGCGTTCGCGTTCAAATGATTCGATTAATTTCTAGGCGTGCCTCTCAATTATTTCTTGTATACAGCTTGAAAGCATTTTTTCTCTCTTTCTCAGGATGTCTCTTGCGTGTATTGTTGTAATTTGTAAAGCATATGGACTCTTACAAAAGAGAAAACGATGTTGAGTAATCTTATTCCTGCTTGCAAACGGAGCTTGGCTCTGATGGTTGGGTTCCCTGTGGTGGAACCAGCCCACCCAGGTTCAAATCCTAGACTTGGCATGGGCGTTTGCATTTACCTGGATTTATTCCAGAATTATCCGGCGCTATTCTTTCAGTGGTACGTGACGTGCCCGTCAACAGCGAGGCGCCTGTGGTGACTTCGTCAACCTCAAGATCTGCCGGCTCAGTCCTTCAGAGGTGCTCATAGGGGTAGGGTGTGCGTGCGTGCGTTCATAGGGGTGAGTGTATGTGCGTATTTGTGAGCGTCTGTGTTGTACTGTGTTCTCAAAAAAAAAAAAAAAAATCTTATTCCTGCTTTGTTTCCTACATGGGCTCTTACCGAACTGTTAGATCTTATTATTTGAATTTTTCAATTGTCTAATCTCACTGCAATAAAAAGACTCTCTGGTAACCCATGGACCGGAAGTGTCTCTACATATACATAAAGACGCTTCGTAAAATAATTGAGGATATCGCAACATGACATGTAAATTTATGATCCAAACTCTGAATCTCTGATTAATATGAGTAGTCAAATAGGAAGCATTCGCCGAGCTTTACACATTAGTTTTCGTCCATCCAAGCAACAGATCAAAAGGGCAATTTTTTGCCCCTCTTTAAAGCACACTCAATTTTCACTAAAACAAAATGTAATCCTTATTATTAAAGAATAGGGCCAATTTTTTTTTTGAGGGAAACTACGGCAACCAGTGAAGGTTGCCTGAACTTTATTTCAATGAAGAACACAGATTTACAGAATATTTACAGGCCAGGACGGCCGAGAGGGTGAAAGGTGAAGATAAAAGGAAAAGCACAACTTTTGGACTAAACCAAACTAATCTATTAAAAGAAACGGCTCGACCACTGAAGGATTCTATGCCTATCTTCTACTCTACTTTGCATTCCTGCCATTGTTTTTACTTGTAACTGCACGTTTGCTCTCATTTTTTTTTTTGGTTTTGTATGTTTGCCTCCACTTTTTGTATTTGACTGTTTGTGTTACCCCCATTCTGTTAAGGTAGAGTAACGCTGTGTGTTCAAAGGCTTCAAAAACATGAATACCCTTGTCATGACTGAAAATATTGTAACATTCTGGATGTTACGAAATTAACCAAAACCCTAATTAAGTTAGCCATCATGCATAATCATTGAACATCATGGCATAATGTATTTTATATTTCAATTATAGCATTCATATGTTGCATATGTGATGATTGTGTTGGAATTCAAGATTAAATTCAGTTCTTGCCTGATTTAATAAATGATTTTTCATAAATAAAGTTTGTCAAACTCTAGTTCCATTTTAAACTTTGGCATGTGAATTATGAAATGATGTAATTGGTTGAGTTGTTTGAATAATACTTGTTTACTAATTAATTAATTATTAACTCTAAATTCAAAATAAAAATTTGAAAACCTAATTTCAAAACTATTTAGAATTTGAAGCTGGTCCAAAAAGCAATGATGGATTGCAGCTAAAGATGGACTTCTATTTTTAGAGATTTTGAAGTTTATATGAAAACTAGTATCGTGCCCGCACGTTGCTACGGGATAACATAACATTTGTAATAAAAACACATGAATCGCACAATAAGATAACAATATTGTGTGAAATTAAATAATGACATTTAATCATAAAACACAAAGTTTGTGAAATTAAGATGGTCACGGTAATTATTGTTTCCTTTTTTAGATTAGAATAAATAGATTGACACCATTGCCATTTTGGTGTAGATCCGTTCCTTCGCTGGCTGGGCCATGTGGGCCGGGGAAACCTCAACCATGTCATCATCAAAGGGAATTGGAAAAAGTCTACTTTTGGTTCCTCAATTTTCGTGAAAGTCTGTTTTTCGTCCCTCAACTTAAAAAATCAGACAAAACGAGTCCCTCAACTTTTGAAACCGTGCAGATTTCATCCTCGGCTGGACCACGTATTTGCTACAGTAACCATGGTTTTGTTTCCTCTTTTCTATTTTTTTGTTGAATCTTCGTAAAATCATAACTCTTCGATATGACATCGGATGAAGATGATTTTTATATGAAAATTATAGCCCTCGACGAGATCTACAACTTTATAGTTTTCAGTTTTTTTATTTGGCGATGTTAAGATGATCAAAAATATACAAAAATATAGCACCATAATAATCGCGTACTTCTTCTTTTTGATTAGAAGATTAATATTTTTTTGTTTGTTGTCAAATTGAAAATCATAAAATAGAAAATCCAATTTTGTTTTGTTGAACTCCACATGAGTGAATCTACAGTAGAAAATAACATAGAGTATCAACAATTTAATATGTTCTTGAGGCTTAATACTATTTTATCAACATCTTAACATTTTAAAATGTAAAACTCAAAACTATAAAAACTTGATCTTTTAGAGTGCTAAAATTTTAGCATACAAAGTGTCTTTATTTGACAATAGACAAAAGGTATATTATTTTTCCAATGCGATAAGCAGAAGTACGCGATTATTATGGTGCTATACTTTTGTATATTTTTTGAGCATCTTAATGTCGTCAAATGAAAAAACTCAAAATTACAAAGTGGTAGATCCCGTCAAGGGCTACAATTTTCATATAAAAATCATCTTCATCCGATGTCATATCGAAGGGTTATGATTTTTTAAATATTCAGCAAAAAAGTAGAAAAGGGAAAAAACAAAACCATGGTTACTATAGCAAATCCGTGGTTACTGTAGCTAAACCACCAGAAAAAACAGCCGAGGGATGAAATCTGCACGGTTTCAAAAGTTGAGGGACTCGTTTTGTTTGGTTTTGGAGTTGAGGGACGAAAAGTGAACTTTCACGAAAATTGAGGGACTAAATGTATACTTTTTCCAAGGGAATTAACTAGTCTACGGCAACATTTGGGCCCCCGAATCGAACCCCCTGTTGCACCAGTGCAGAACAATGGAAACTTCATGGAGGCCCAGGCACGTTGGCCAACTATACACCCGCCGTCTCACCGGCCCTCTGGGACTCCGATTCGTGCATGTATCCAATAATATGATGTATCCTAGATTGCTAGCCCTGTTTTAAATAGTGGGCTATCGAAAATAGCGGCACCTTTTTTTTCACCAGCTATTCAGCTATAGCGGCGCTATAACCAAAAAAAAAAACACCAGTAATTTGATTCTAAAAATATTGCAAATATGAAATTTGATGAACATAAATATGATCCTAGTACTTAATTAGTAGCAAATGATAATTGATAAGTAGGAAATACTAAGTAAATTGTCACTATTGAGTTCTCATAGTCGGACTGAGAAAATTAGCGGCGCCATAGTGGTGAATAGTGGTGATTAGCAGTGATAGCCGTGAAGAGCGATGAAAATTCACATAGCGGAAAAAAGACAAATAACTTAGTGCGGAGGCTCTTCGGTAGCCATAGCACCCGCTATTTAAACACAGGGATTGCTATTGCAAATACTACTAGTTTATTTTCTTCATTGCGAACAGACTAGTATAAGACAGCTATTTTAAAGAAGATATATGTGTTCGTCGAAAGAAAATAGAGAATATCGTCAAGTATGATATATGTCGAAGTAACGAAAATCAGACGACACATAGCTACCTTGGAGTATATATATACCACCTCCGGCAGGCTGTCATCGTCCACCCCTACACCGCCGTCAACGTGAAGACTCACATTCGGCTGACCCTGGAGATGAAGAATCCCAATTTCACCAAGTGGGCTTCCTTCTTCAAGGCCTTGTGTGGGAAATTCAGTCTTCGCCCCCACATTGACGGCGCTGCTCCTCCTCCCGCTAATGATCCATCGTGGGATATTGCTGAGTGCACTGTCCGCGGTTGGATCTTGAACACCGTCGACAACTTGGTTCTTGATCTTGCCATCACCGATGAGAACTAGTCCGCCCGCGATCTGTGGGTGGCGATTGAAGGCCTCTTCCGCTCTGACCGCGCCCCCCAGGCTGTCTTTCTGCTTGAGGAGTTTCTCACTCCTTGGAGCAGGGGGACTCGACGATCGACGAGTACTGCCAGCGGCTCAAGGTCAAAGCCGCTGCTTTTCGGGACGTTGGTCACACCGTCGAGGACTCCTAGCTCGTCCTCAGCCTCCTCCGTGGCCTTAACCCATGCTACACCGCCACCGCCGATGAAATCACCAACTCTGCCAAGCTGCCATCCTTCTCCAGGGCGCGAGAGATGCCCTCCCTTAAAGAGATGCATCTGGCCAACGACGAGAAGACCACAAGTGCCTTTGACATGATGGCCGCCTCTGGTTCCACCAACAACTCTCAAGGGTGCCGCTCCTCCTCCTCTGGTGTCACCACTGGCGCTTCTCCCAAGGGCCCCGGGGGCGGCAAGAAAGGTGAAGGCAGCAAGAAACAGGGCGACTGGCGTGGCCAGGGCAACGGCGGCAGCTGGCAGCAGGGCGGCTGCAGCAGTCAGCAGGGCGGTGGCAGCTGGCAGCAAGGGGGCAACCGCCCCATTGGGCCATGGATCTGCTACAATCCATGGGCTATAACACCCCAAGTTTTCCATCTTGGGTTGTTATTAGAAGACACTAAATAAAATGGAGGATTTCAAGATTTTGAATAAAATTTGTCAACATAGTTTAAAAACCTTCATTATACAAAAGTACGTTTTTCAAAATTTGTTTTCCAAATTAAGTTGATGGGCTTCTTATAATGTAAAGTTTGCTTGTTGCCTGTGTTTGGTGCTTTTGAGTGTGCCAAGTTTTCTAAGCGCGGTTAGTGCAACGATCGTCTCTCTCTCTCCAACATGTCTTCGTCTTTTTTCCTCCACCAAATTCCTCGTTTTCCAGTTTCATCTTTTGATAGAAGTCAGTCAAAACCATTTATCTCCTGTTCTAAAATCACTTCTTTATGATAGAGTCTGAGCAATTCATATTTCAAAACTTTCCGGGAATTTTTCCTATGTTTTCGGAACTTTTTTCTAGCTCTTCTGCGGGCTTTTCTATTTTTATAAATCATCTCAAATATCTTTTCATGAGCTCCAAATACTTTATTTGGATTCGGTATGATCCAAAGTGTCTCTGATAATTTTCCCTGAATTTTTGGAGCATTCGGAGTATTTTTCGTGGCCTAAATATCAATTCTGGATTTTCTGGAATTGTTTAATTCTCAAAATTAATTAAACCCCGAAATAATAAAATATGTCGTTTTTCCAAATGTTCCGAACTCTAACGCTATATATATGCTGGCGAAGCCCTCGACGCGCTGGTTCCAGAAGTACGACCCGTTTCCGCAGCCGCCACTCCTATCTCCGTAGATCGGACGCCAAAGTTCGGAAAAGCTAGGTTTCCGGCGAACTTCCGGCGAGCTTTTCCGACCAAACCATGGCGTTCCAGCGAATTCCGCCACAACCAGAAGGTAGATCTCGTCGTCCTCTTCTCCGTGGTCTACTCTTTTACCCTGATCCATGTCCGTTTGACCCCTTAACCATTCGTTCTTTGTTTCCGTTCATGTTTCCCGGTGAGATAATCCATGGACGGCTTGCTGTTCTTCGTCCTCGACCACCGGCGTCGCTCCGTCCGTCTCCCGCTTCGACCTTGAGCCACCGCGGTCCAACGCCGCCGCCGCTGTGCGCCCATCTCGTGCCCCCCTGTGCGCTGTCCCTCGCACGCAGCGTGCGCGAGCGGCTGCTCCACAGCAAGCCGCCGCCGCCTCTGGGCAGGCCGAGCCGGCCCTTGCCTGGTCCTTCCACGCGCGTGGGCCCGCGCCTGCGCCGCCAGCCAGCCCCGGCCGAGACCCTCTCTCCCTCTGCGCGTGGACAGCAGCAGCATCGCTGCAGCCATGGCTGTGCACGTAGGCCGGGTTGAAAACGGACGGAATTTTTCCCGTTCCGACCCGTTCTGTTTTCTATTTTTGTCCGTCCATTTCCGTATTTGTGGGATCCCGTTTTCGTATTTACGGAAGTAGAAATAGGGTTCTTCCGTTTCCGAGGAATCCGGTTTTCAATGGAAATTGACCCGTATTTATTCCGTTTTTCATCCCGTTTTTAATCTCCATAAGATATGTCTAAAAATTGATATGTCCATAAACATATAAATCACTAATTATGCATGTTAACACATGGCATACTAGTAAATACTGGACTAATAACTTCGTACGTGTATATTATTTTGTGACTTTGTTCCTGTATACTCAAAAATATTTGATCACGGTATTTTTCCGGCTCAACGTCCGTATTGGTTCGTTTCCGTAATTCCGCATATTCCGTTTCCGTACCCACATTTTCCGAACGCGATGCCGTTTCCGCCAAAAAATATAGAAACGGAAATAGAAATGAGGTTTTTCCGTCCGTTTTCATCGCTATGTGCACGTTCGAGCCAGCCCAAGGTACAAGATGTGATATTAACAAGTTTGCCATTGCGCGCAGTATTTACGAAACTGCCATGCAGTTTATAATCTCCGCCGTTTCTTCGTTTTAGATCCAAATTGATCCGTTCCAGTTGCGTTAGTTTCGTATCGTCACGCTCTATGAAGTAGTGCTAATGGTTTTCATGTATCTAAATTGTGAATTTATTCAAGTAAATGCAATTTGTTTAATAATTATTTAATCTCTTTTTAATTAAAAGCTATTTAGTGTTTGAATCCAATTTTCGTTATGCCGCGACCGTGCAGACCGTAAGTCACATGTTAGCAACGATCCTTTTGTCAAGTCATATGTTTATGAACTGAACATAATAATTTGATTAATGCTTGTTCAATGTCTCTTTTATAGTTAAATAAAAGCAACTTAGTTTTATATCAGTCCTTGGTGAATAATGTTAGTATGTTTGATATCGACTTTAATGAATGTTATTAATGGCATGCTTAGTTTATCTTTCAATGATAAATGCTTTCATTTAGCTTTTGTCACATGATCTTTATCTTATAAAATATAAATATGTATAATGGCTTGATCTGATGATATACGAGTATATATAATAGCAACAATGCCTTTATCTTTATGACTTGTTTAGATCAGCCGTAGTATCTATAATGATTCGATTGTTTAGTTCAACTTTAAGAATGTTTATCTAGAATGTCTAACACCTTGCTTTAATAAATGAAATGAACCAAGTTTATAGTTTGTCTTCTCCTGTCATGTTGCAAACGTCTTGCTATGCCGTGTTCATCCAACAGTAGTTCTGTTCTTCGACGTTCTTGCGCTCTCGTGTCCATAGCACCAAGTCGCGTCGTTTAGTGCGTTCCCTTTTCAACCTTCTATTTTGATTGATGCTTGTTCTTAGTCTTGTTCATATGTTTGTCTGTTTGTGTTGCTTGAATGATGTGATTAGACGAAGAGCGTTTGGTTAGCGCTGAAGATCAAGAGCTGACGAACGACAAGAGTAGCTGGAAACTAGAAGATAGAAGACCAAGACTTCTGAGTAGCTAGACTTTGGGAAAAGGCAAGTGTAGACACCATTTGATCATATTGTACCTACTCATTTATAATTCACAGTTTCTTTTTCATGCATGTGTCTAAATGTGTTGCAGCGTAGATGCTTAGCTTGCTCCACTTATCTACTCATCTATTAAGGAAAGTAAAACTTGTTCTAATAATATAATGATATTATGATGATGATGGAAGCTGTTGCTACTGTTGAGAAGGAGTAAGAATGCTGGATTTCGTTGTTGGTTAAAGTGGATGAAAGGTGCTACCTTGACGGAATATCAGGACCTCTACTAGTAGGTTGCAATTGTTTCGGTGTAGGCGCAAGAGGGGCTCGGATTGGTTTGATTGCCTGCCTGCCAAGAGGGTGCATTTGGTTTATTTTGGATTTGGTTCTTTCTTGTTAGTCACTCTCTTGGAGGAGCGATCTTACTGGTTGCGAGGAAACCTTAGCGGATTGCTACCTATTAGCTAGAACCTAGATACCTCTGCGCAGAGTTGGATCAAACAGTCCTTTTTGAAAAATGTTGGTGAAGTTTATTAGGATGGATCTTCCTGAGCTACTTGGGGTGGATCTCCTCAAGTGTATTGATTTAAGTTTATCAGGATGGATCTTCCTGAGCTAACTGGGGTGGATCTCCTCAAGTGTGAATGATATTAATTAAGATATACTTATAATGTTTTTAAAATAACTTAATATTACTTGAACATTTAAATAAGGGTGGGACCTTGCCAATGATTAGTAAATAGGTTGTTTATTAAAACACCCCAGATATTAAAAGAGCTATCGCGGTATAACCGAGTCAGCTTTACCTTGTTATAAGGCTTGCATATCATTTTATTCCGTTTGTACTTGCTGAGTTCGACATGGGCTCACCCTTGCTATCCTCCCCACACCCCAGTGTGAGTGTAGTAAGGTGCTGCTCAGAAGAAGGATAAAGATGCAATGGAGTTTTTCCTAGAAGTTGGTCTAAAGTGCTTGATGTACGGAGCCCCCAGTCAACAGTCCCTACTGAGATGGAGCCTGAAGTGAAGTCTTAGTGACGTTTTGCGTTACTCTGATAGTTGTAAGTGTTGTTATATATATGTTTCCGCTTTATAACATTGTTATTCTGATATTTTTGCATTCTGTTTTATATGTGTGGACTTCTTGGGCACACATATGATGACACTTGGTCTCCTTTGGAAACCAGGGTGTGAGAGAGTGGTATCGGAGCCAGGTTGACTGTAGGACGTATGCCAACATAGTACTGGTCAATTCTAAAGCCTATTTTGTTATAAAACTATTTTACTGTCCCTTGGCTCCTTGAGTTTGACTTTCCCCTTCCTTGACAAGTTGTTTCCCTTCCTTGATAGCTTCCTTTGAGCTATGAACTTCTTAACTCCTTGAGTTTTTATTTTTATTGATTTATTAAAAAGGTTTCTTGTTCCTGTCTTGTTCAAAACTACGATGATTTTTTAGTAACTCCAATCTGCCCCCTTAGGGTGACCACCATTGATGAAGAAGCACATGTAGTAACGATGGTGTGTTTTGTGCTTATTTGCTTGTTTTGATGTTTGTGTGTGGTCCCTGTTCTTGGGATCGTAGGAGGCCCTGATGGTAGCGTCTTGGAGATTAGCGTTATCCTTGTTAAGTGGGTAGAGATCTCTCCTCTCTTTATCCATCCCTCATCAATCTTAGTCTTCGCAATCTTGTCTATCACACCTTATCAGGCCTTACGTTCATATACTTTGCTCATCCTGCCTTTGCCAAGTCTTAGATGAAGTTAGCTATGTCTTTCACTTTTTATTGTTTTTCCTTTCATAATAGTTGTCTCTCTCTTTGTGAGGTGAGTAGTCTAGTTCATCAGGCCTTACTACTCTTGAGTTATGATTTGCTTATCAAGTTGGTCTACCTATTACAAAGATGGAATCACCTCAACCATCCTCTCCAAAAAAATTTGCTTATAAAGAAAACCTCTTGGAAGCAATTCTGACAAGATGATGCTCTCATTCATGATTCAAAATATTAACAAATTCTTTGTTAAAGTGGGGTAGCATCCGCTACTATCACTGATATCGAGTATCTTAGTTGTAAAACATCCGGAATGGAAGACCTTTCTTGATCTTTCCCGACATTGTTTAACTATCCTTGATTCTTTCTTTACACCTGATACATTTCAAAGATCTCAAGCCTTTATACACAAAGATTCAGCGATCTAACTTCATCTAGTTATTGTCTTTTGCTAATAGCTATTATCTTGTTGTTCCACCCAAAAATGCAAAGATCTACCAATTCCATGTTAGCTTTCTTGTTTGCTAGTCCTTTGTGAATCTTAAGTATCGATCTTATGTCCCAAGGGATATTGAGAAAGTCTTGAACCTTAGTATTCGTCGACCTTGTTAATCTTTGATAGCTCTAGTCCTTTCATCATATATACCATTAGTATGGAATCAAGGAGTCATGACCACCATGAGATTCAACTCTAACCTTTATGTCATCCTTAGCCACTTTTTCTTTCCTTGTTTACACATCTCATAATATGTAAACCAACCGATCAATAAGCGGACGACTAGTCTTTATCTTCCTTTTTCTACCAAAGCTGACATGTCCTTCTTACCATAATCCTGAGAGGTCAATCTCTATCTTTCTTTAGCTTATTCTAACCTGATACTCTTTCATTGTAACTTTTAAAGTTCAAACAAATACTGGAATACCAATCCTTGACTTCTTGTCAGCTATTGATAATCCTTAAATCCTGATTCATATCTAGTTAGGGGTTTTCAGAACAACCTTGTACTTTATCTTTCTCCAAAGTTTCTTCTAAATCCTGATTCTACCAGCGTGCTCCTAAGCTCTCTGGACTTTCTTCTTATTACAGGTCTTGCCATGCCGGTGCCCGGACTACTGCCATAGCGCCCCCAGCGGTCGCTCCGTCGCTAGCCGACATTGGGCAGCCGTGACCATGTACTCACTTGGAGGAGCTCACTAAGGACCCCCACCATACAGATTGAACCGGTCCTTGCTGCTGCCCCGACTGGTCTTTCTCTGATCGTCCGTCTTCTCCATCGGCTGTGGAGGTTTTCCCGTAGGCGCCCGCTATCCCAGTATAGCCGGCTCCTGCTTCAGTTGTGGCGGCCTCTCCGCCACCTCCGCTGCCTCCTGCCTTGAGCCGGCCTATGGGACGCACCTCCAGACAGGCTCGCTGAAGCCTATTGATCATTACGGCTTCCCACCGTCTGCTCACATCGCCGCGTCCTCTACTGCCTCGCCACTTTCTCATGACTATAGAGGGGCCTCGCTGACCCCAAGTGGTGTGCAGCTATGGCTGAGGAGTACAAGGCTCTCGTTGATGACAACACGTGGTAGCTCGTTCCCTGGCCTTCCGGCGCCAATGTGGTCACATGCAAGTGGATCTACATGCACATGTTCCACTCCAATGGCACACTAGCTTGTCACATGGCTCGCTGGGTCATCGGTGGCTTCACCCAGCGCCACGGCGTCGACTATGACGAGACGTTCAGCCCTGTCATCAAGCCTGCCACCATTCGGGTCATCCTTAGCATCGCTGCCTCTCATCAGTGGCCTATTCACCAACTGGACGTGAACAATGACTTTCTTCACGGCCATCTGCATGAGACGGTCTACTATAAGAATCCCCCGGGCTTCATCGACATGGCGCGCCCCAACGACGTCTATCTCCCTCAACGCTCTCTCTACGGCCTCAAGCAGGCCCCTCAGGCGTGGCACCAACGGTTTACCATGTACTTTCGACAGCTTGGCTTCATCGCCTCTGTCACCGACACCTCTCTCTTCGTCTTCACTGAAGGTCGTGCCAGTGCCCACTTGCTACTGTACGTTGACGACATCATCCTCACGGCTTCCTCCGATGCCCTACTCCGCCGGATCGTCGACCGTCTTCACTCTGAGTTCACCATGATGGACCTTGTGGAGCTACATCACTTCCTGGGGATCTCCGTCACTCGCTCCTCCGACAGGCTCTTCCTCAGCCAGTGGTACAGCCAGTGGTGGAGCTTCTCAAGAAGGTAGGCATGGCTAGTGTCACTCGACATCGACACCTGTTGACTCTCGTGCCAAGCTCTCTGCCTCGAAGGGCGCTCCCATCGCCGACCCCGCCGCATACCATAGTCTCACCGGCTCTCTCCAGTACTTGATGCTCACTCGGCCCAACCTGGCGTACATTGTGCAGCAGGTGTGCGTCTTCATGCATGACCCGCGCGAAGCACACCTCGCGCTGATCAAGCGCATCCTTCGGTACGTGAAGGGCACGCTATCGACTGGCCTTCTCTCCGCGCTGGGCCGGCTCCCATGCTGGGCCTCGACTGCCACTGCGGGCCTCGGCCTGCTGCCCTGTGCTGGTGCTGCCTGCCGCATTGGCCCAGGCGCCGCTGGCGCAAGCCGCTGGCCCATCTGGCCGCCGCAAGCTGCTGCTTGCTTGCAAGTCAAGAAAGCTAGCAACAGGTTCTGTATTGTTTCGTTCTCTGCCCGGCTACCAGGCAGAAAAGCGTGCGAGGCGCACAGAAGGCCACCGTCGCCGCCCGGGTTGCTGCTGCCCGACCGTTGGAAGGGAAGGGAAGGGAGCCGTTGGAGCTCTGCCTACTGGAGTATAAAGCCTTGCTCCTCTCCTCCTTTCTCTCTCTCTTGGGCATTTCGAAAATCAACAGTGAGCTCTCTTGTTCATCCTCTAGCAAACCCTAGCTCTCTCTCTCTAATCCCTCCACTCTAGTGATTTGAGCTTGAATGAAGTGAGGGATTGTGTGCTAGTGATTGATTTGAGAGCACCAAGAGGATCTCCTCCCTCTCCTCTCCATTTCCATGGTGGATTTTCGTTCTTGAGAGGAGATTGGGGGAAAATTGGGAAACCTAGTGCATATTGCATTTGTGATTCAATTTGTGGCACTAGGTGGTGATTGCAATTGATATATTCTTGTTACTCTTGGAGAGTACCGACTCTTAGCCGGCTTGGTGATTTGTGGTGAGGTTGGGAAGACAAGGAGTTTGTGCTTGCCTTCCTCAAAAGCTTGTGAGAGGTTGCACCCACCTTGCGGGGATCGCAAAGGGTACCCTAATACAATGCGCGTGTCATTGAGCTACCGCTATTGTGATTGGTTCTAGTGGCCTTGTTGAAGGCACGGCGGGGGATCACCACCTAGAGCCATCGAGGAGTTGGTCGACACAACTGGGGACATAGCCATCGGTGCATGTGTGAACCCCGGGTGAACAAATCATTATATCTCTCTTGGTGATTGGATTCCTCTCAATATTGCAATTGATATATATATTGTTGAGATCATTTATTTGGTGATTGGCATCATCCTCCACTCTTCACCGTTGGTATAAATATCACATTCCCTTCTCTTTTATACTTGCAATATATATATAGTTGTTGTGTAGCAAGTAGAATTGCTTAGAGTAATTTATTTAGCTTGCTAGCTCTCTAACTAGTTAAATAGTGATATAGCTTTTGTGTGACATAGAGATTATAGAATATTTCTAGAATTGTCACTAGAAGGCTTGCAAGACTTTAGAGCTAGCGCAAACCGCATTTACGCCATTTGTTTTACTAACATATTTGCTCTAGTGATTTTGTAGAAATTTTTATAGGCTATTCACCCCCCTCTAGCCATCTAGGACCTTTCAAGTGGTATCGGAGCCATGGTCACCGTTTTTGCAAGGCTTAACATCCTTCGGTGCAAAGTATGGCTCATGTTGTGTTCAACCATGTTGGGGGAGAGCCTCCGTTCTTTGATGGGGTCAAAAAATTTGATTATTGGAAGAGAACCATGAGAATGTACTTGGGCTCCATCAATGAGCAAGTATGGGAGGTCACCGAAAAAGATTTTGTCATCCTTGATCCCACCAATCTCACTCCCATTGACAAGGCCAACAAGAAATGCAATACCATGGCATTGAACACTCTCTACAATGGCATGGATCCCAAAGTATTTGAAGGCATCAAAGATCTAGAGAGAGCAAGTGAAGTGTGGGAGAAGTTGGGTGAAACATATGAGGGCACAAAAGTTGTGAAGAGTGCCAAGATGTACATGCTCAAGAGTGAATTTGAAAATTTCAAGATGAAGAAAGATGAGAGCATTCCGGAGATGTTTCACCGATTGCAAGTGATTGTGAATGACCTCAAGGCATTGGGTGTGAAGACCTTGGATAGAGATTTTGGGCATAAATTTTTGATGCGCTTGCCCAAAATTTTTAGTGTGTTGAGAAAGATCTTATTTAGAGGAGCATTGGACACCATGACACCTAGTGAAGTACTTGGTGAAGTGTTGACCGATGAGCAATGTGAAGCAAGTGAAGATGAGAAGGAAGATGAAAAGAAGAAGGTTGTGGCATTCAAAGCCGCCACCTCATCCAAGAGCAAGGGCAAGGCCAAGGCACAAGAAGAAGATCAAGAAAATGATGATGATGATGTCTTGGATGAACTTGATCAAGAACTTGCACTGTTTGTGAGGAAGTTTAGCAAGGTCTTAAAGAGCAAGAGAGGAGGTTATGGCATGAGAGGCAAGAGGGATACACACAAGAGCAAAGAAGATGCAAGATTATGCTTTGAGTGTGATAGTCCTCATCATGTGATTGCCGATTGTCCCATCAAGAAAGAGAAGGACAAAAAGAAGGCCTACAAGAATGACAAGAAAAACAAGAAGACCAAGAGTATGACTTTCAAGAAGACCAAGGAAGGTGCATTTGTTTGCTCATGGGATAGTGATGGTGAATCCGATGAAGATGATGAGCAAGAGAAGAGGAAGGCCATGATTTCCATGGGCATTCACAAGATGTCTTCACTCTTCGGCTCCACTCCATCATGCTTCATGGCTAAGGGCACTAAGGTATATCATAGTGATAGTGATAATGATTCACCATGTGCTAAACAAGTAAAATATGATAGTGATAGTGAACATGATGATGATGAACCTACTAAAGATGATCTTTTTAACATGCTTGAGCAAGCACATGTCATGCTTAAGGCTAAGGGCAAGGAATGCTATACTTTGAACAAGAAGGTAACAATTCTTGAACAAAGTATTTGTGAGCTAAAGAACACCCATGAGAGTATAAAGGAAGACCATGGGGAGCTTGAGCTAGCTCATACAAGGCTTCAAAAAGCCTATGCCTTGCTTTTAGAAAAGAATGACAAGGCTAGCTCAAACATAGGGAAGGAAGTTGGCATTACATGTGACATTATTAATGAAAGTTTTTATCATCCTATTATTGTGCCACCTTCCATTCCCTCATCATCCACATCAACCCACTCTACCTCTACTAGTAGTGATGGTTTCACTTGTGATGCATCACTAATGGTTGAGAATGAGACTCTCAAGGGAGAGGTGGATGAGCTCACCCACGCCTTGGGTAAGGCATATGGTGGGGATGCCAAATTGCTAAAGTGCTTGGGTAGCCAACGGTTTTCCCTTAACAAGGAAGGCTTAGGCTATATCCCCAAGAAAGGCAAGAAGGCCTTTGCTACTCCAAAGCCTAGCTTTGTGAAGAGCAATGGTTCCTATTGCTATAGATGCAAGCAATCCGGGCATCAAGAGCACCAATGCACTAAAATGAACAATAACAAGAAAGTTAATCATGCTTATTCCATATGCTTTGTTCTTGTTATTTGCTTACCAAGGGTGAGAAGGGTGTGAAGGCTAAATTCATTGGTACACCCATTGTTGGCCCAAAGAAGAAGGCAATTTGGGTACCAAAGAGTTTGGTCACTAACCTCCAAGGACCCAAGAAGGCATGGGTACCTAAGTTGTATTGATTTATTTTGTAGGTCAATTATAAAAATAGTGGGAGGCAATGGATACTTGATAGTGGGTGTACTTAACACATGACCGGTGATGCAAGAAAATTCAAATCTATTGATTCTGATGAAGAAGATGGCAACAAGATTACATTTGGTGATAATAGCAAAGGCACCGTGAGCGGTCTTGGCAAGATTGCAATTACAAATGATTTGAGCATATCAAATGTGGCACTAGTTGATACTTTGAATTACAATTTGCTATCGGTGGCACAAATATATGATTTTGGATATGAATGCACATTTGGAGTAAATGATGTGAGAGTGGTGAATGTCAAAGATTCAAGTTTAGTCTTCAAAGGCTTTAGATATGAGTAAATGATGTGAGAGTGGTGAATGTCAAAGATTCAAGTTTAGTCTTCAAAGGCTTTAGATATGAGAATCTCTATCTTGTTGACTTTGACACTAGTGAAGCTAAAATTAGTACTTGTTTGATCTCAAAATCAAGTATGGGTTGGCTATGGCATAGAAGGCTTGGTCATGTTGGAATGAAGCAATTAAACAAGTTAGTGAAGCATGATCTTGTTAGGGGCTTGAGGGATGTTGAGTTTGAAAAAGATAGGCTATGTAGTGCATGTCAAGCCGGCAAGCAAGTGGAAACACTCATCCAAAGAAAAGCATCATGAGCACTTGCAAGCCATTTGAGTTGCTTCATATGGATTTATTTGGTCCAACTACATACACTAGCATTGGAGGCAACAAGTATGGATTTGTGATTCTGTATGATTTCACTAGATACACTTGGGTGTTCTTTCTCAATGACAAGAGTGACACATATTCTATCTTCAAGTCATTTCTCAAAAGGGTGCATAATGAGTTTGATATTATTGTCAAAAAAGTGAGAAGTGATAATGGAAGTGAGTTCAAGAACACAAGAGTTGATGAGCTATGTGATGATTATGGTATCATGCATCAATTCTCGGGCAAGTACACACCACAATCAAATGGCCTAGTTGAAAGGAAAAATAGGACTCTCATTGAAATGGCAAGGTCTATGCTTAGTGAATATGATGTGAGTCAATCTTTTTGGGCCGAAGCAATCAACACCGCATGCCACTACATCAATAGGTTGTATTGCCATCCATTGTTGGAGAAGACCCCATATGAGCTATGAATGGAAGAAAACCCAATATTGCATATTTTAGAGTATTTGGTTGTAAATGCTATATCTTGAAGAAGGGTACAAGACTTGGGAAATTTGACAAGAAATGTGATGAGGGGTTCCTAGTTGGTTACTCCACTACTAGCAAGGCATATAGAGTATGGAATAACTCAAGTGGTTAACTAGAAGAAGTTCATGATGTTGAATTTGATGAAACCAATGGTTCCCAAGATGAAGAAGAAAATATTGATGATGTGAGGGGATCTAAATTGGTGGATGCTATGAAGAACATGGACATTGGTGATATTAGGCCAACACAAGTGATTGATGTTCAAGATGACAAAGATCAAGTGCTTCTATCTCCACAAGTGCAAGCTAGTGATACTCAATTACAATCTCAACCGGCTAGAACACCATCTCTACATGATCAACCAAGTTCAAGCAATCAAGGTCAAATACTCCAACCAACTCATATTGCAAGAGACCATCCTATTGATCAAATTGTTGGTGATATCAATAGTGGAGTGCAAACAAGATCAAAGTTACAATCATTTTGTGCTCAATACTCTTTTGTGTCAACCGAAGAACCAAAGAACATAGTTGAAGCTTTCAAAGATGATGATTGGGTAAATGCAATGCATGAAGAGCTAAACAAATTTGAAAGAAATCAAAGTTTGGGAGTTAGTAGAAAGACCTAGCAACTACAATGTGATTGGCACCAAGTGGGTGTTTAGAAACAAGCAAGATCAAGATGGCATTGTAGTGAGAAACAAAGCAAGACTTGTTGCACAAGGTTATACTCAAGTAGAGCGTCTTGACTTTGGTGAAACATATGCTCCTGTGGCAAGATTAGAGGCAATTAGAATCTTATTGGCCTATGCTTGTGCACATGATATCAAGCTCTATCAAATGGATGTGAAAAGTGCAATTCTCAATGGATACATCAATGAGCTAGTCTATGTTGAACAACCTCCCAGTTTTGAAGATGAGAAGAAGCCCAACCATGTCTACAAACTCAAGAAGGCACTCTATGGGTTGAAGCAAGCACCTAGAGCATGGTATGAGAGATTGAGAGATTTCTTACTCTCTAAAGGGTTCAAAATGGGAAAGGTTGATACTACTCTCTTCACCAAAAAGATTGGCAATGATTTATTTGTCTTGCAAATATATGTGGATGATATCATCTTTGGATCAACAAATCAAGAATTTTGTGAAGAGTTTGGGCAAATGATGGCAAAAGAATTTGAAATGTCCATGATTGGTGAACTTAGTTATTTCCTTGGTCTCCAAATCAAGCAATTGAACAATGGTACCTTTGTGAGTCAAGGCAAATACATTAGGGACATGATCAAGAAATTTGGAATGCAAGATGCAAAGACCATCTCTACTCCAATGGGCACAAGTGGAAGTTTAGATAGTGATGAAAGTGGCAATATGGTGGATCAAAAGCAATATCGGTCAATGATTGGAAGCCTACTGTATGTGACCGCATCAAGGCCCGATGTCATGTTTAGTGTGTGCATGTGTGCAAGATATCAAGCATCACCTAGAGAGAGTCATCTCATAGCATGCAAGAGAATATTGAGGTACTTGAAGGGCACAAAAGATGTTGGGTTGTGGTACCCCAAGGGATCAAAATTTGAGCTTATTGGATATTCAGATTCCGATTATGGGGGATGCAAAAAGAATAGAAGAAGCACTAGTGGCACTTGTCAACTACTTGGAAGATCTCTTGTGTCATGGTCATCAAAGAAGCAAAATAGTGCGACACTCTCTACCGCCGAAGCCGAATACATTAGTGCGGGGAGTTGTTGTGCACAACTACTTTGGATGAGATCAACTTTGAAGGATTTTGGCTTCAACTTCAACAATGTGCCATTGCTATGTGACAATGAAAGTGCAATTAAGATGACACAAAACCCGGTTCAACATTTAAGAACAAAGCACATTGACATAAGGCATCATTTCATTAGAGATCATCAACAAAAGGGAGATATCTCAATTCAAAGTGTGGGCATCAATGATCAACTTGCCGATATCCTCACCAAGCCACTTGATGAGAAGAGCTTTTGCAAGCTTATGAATGAATTGAACATCATTGATTTATCAAACTTGAGTTGAATGCACCCCACTATCATATATGACTTGCCTCTACTCCAAGATAGCAAGGTACAAGTTGTTTGACATATGCATTCATCCTATGCTTAGGACATGTTTAGAACATATAGACATATTAATTGGTGTTCTAGGTTCATTCATTAAAAATAAATGAATTTGAATGTATGTATGCCATCACTATTGCTTCTATGTTTGATTTTATCTAGTGATGACATATGACATGCTTATGGGCTTGCAAACCTAGTGTTGAATCTAGAAAATGTGCTATAAATGGTCAATTCAACATAGGCAAGATAACCCTTGTCATGAGGTGTGAAGAAGCTTGTCTTTGGTTCAAACCGAATTGAGTATTTTTGGCAAGCTATCTAGATTGAACCTGAAAGGACACGGATGTCGCCTAGAGGGGGGGGGGGGGGTGAATAGGCGGTTAAAAACTTTTCCAAATTCTTACAAGATTGGGCTTAACAAAGGCGGAATTAAAACTAGCGTTTTACTTTGTCAAGCACAAATCATATATATGAAAACTAAGGTTCACCTATGTGCACCAACAACTTATGCTAAGCAAGGCAAGCAACTATGTAATATCAAGATATATGATTTCAAGCACGATGGCTATCACAAAGTAAGGTGCATAAGTAAATAGCTCGGATATAGAAATACCCGAGGCACGCGGAGACGATGATTTGTTTCCCGAAGTTCACACTCAAAAGAGTGCTAATCTCCGTTGGAGAGGTGTCGATGATGGAGTGTTTCCCGATCGCCCCAACAGGCTCACTTTGAGGTGTGGTGGCACAATGCCCTCCAACGCCCCAACAGGCTCACCTCAAAATGCGGTACTAAACCACACACCGAACGTCACAGCAGGCTGACCTTATTCTCCGGTGACCCTTCGCCACCACTGGCTAGGTCACGGTCCACTATAGGGAATCCCTTGAGGCGGGAAACAGGCCTATACAATGTTCTTGGGGCACAACTCCACAACTTAATTGGAGGCTCCCAAGCAAATTCCACCAATGGATACAACGCCCCAAAAGGCTACTAGGCCATAAAAGGCTACAACAAGAGTAACAAATTAATCACTTACTTTCACTTCCACGAATCTTCGTGGAAAGCTCAAACCGATGCACCAAATGCAATGGCAAGTCCTTCACTCTCAAATTCCACCAAAGCTACAAAAGCTATTGGGGGAATAAGTGAGGAAGAACAAAGAAGGAGATTCACCAAGAACTCCAAGATCTAGATCTAATAGGTTCCCCTCACTTAGAGTGGGATTTGATTGGTGAAAATGTAGATCTAGATCTCCTCTCTCTTTTCCCTCAAAGAGATGCAAGAATCATGGGAGGGAGAGGGAGAAATCAAGCTCAAGATAAGGTCAACAATGGAGGAGAGAGAGAGAGCTTCAACGGGCAGCAATCCAATGGGGAAGAAAGCCCCTATTTATAGGTGGGGAGGAAAAATGGACCGTTAGAAACGAATCTGAGTTTTTTCCGTCAGCCGGACAGTCCGTCCTGGCCGGACCAGTCTAGCTCAGCCAGACCAGTCCAGCCTATTTTCGCGAAACTCCATTTGTATACAGAAGCGCTGGAAGATAACCCGGACTGGCCGCCGGACTAGTCCGGCCTGGCAGTCCGGCTGGGCCGGACCAGTCCAGCCTGGCCACACCAGTCCGGCTTATATTTCAATAAACCACGAAAGTATGCAGAAGGCCTGGAACTTAACTCGGACTAGCCGTCGGACTAGTCCGGCCTGCCAGTCCGGCTGGGCCGGACAGTCCGGCCAGTAGAAAAACACTCCACATGCTTGTTTTAGAAATGCAATAACTTTTTCATCCGGACTCCGAATTCGATGTTCTTTGGCTTGTTGGAATCACAGCGACGAGCTCTACAACTTTATGCATCGAAACATCATAGTCCACCCATGGAGAATAAGACAAAATGCGAGATAGGTAGAACCTATCTATGAGAGGCAAATCGGTAAATACTCCAATATCGAAAACGCAATAAGTGTTTCATGTGAAGTCCGTTTTCGATGAACTAGAGCTTGTCATGGGAATAACACAAGCTCTAAGACACCATATGGATAAGATCCAAATAACAACCAAGAAAGATGATGATGCAAGGTATGCGATGGTTTGAGCTCTCTCCGAAAGATACGATCAAGCTACTCACTCGAGAGCCCTCTTGATAGAACGGCTACCTATCCTAAGACGAAAACCTTATCGAGAGCAAACCTAACCTTGCGCGTTCCACTTGAGCTAGATGATGATGATCTTGACCGCACCAAGATGGAACGCCTTTCTTGATTGTGCATATCTTCATATATCCATGATCACCATATGGATAGCAAGCTTCAAGCCCATGATCTCTCTGAGATGGTTCATCTTGAACTTGCACTTCATTTTCTTCTTTCTTCATTATCTTGATGTCTTGAAGGTACACATAACGTATCGCCCCCATCTTCTTCTTCTTCAAGACATACTCGCTTGTGACCAATGTTGTGATTATTCCTTGAACAACATATTGGTCAACATTTGATCTTCTTCTTTTTCTTCTCATTTCAACCTTGACACCAACATATGGCTCAAGCATTGACTATGGACAAATCCTACAAATAAATCTTAATGCAACCATTAGTCCATGGGGATTGTCATCAATAACCAAAACCACACATGGGAGTGCTATGCAATTTCAATCTCCCCCATTTTGGTAATTGATGACAACCACTTCTAGAGGGTTTATATATGGAATAAACAAACAAGTTGAATAGCTAGAGCAAACTCCCCCATAATATATGCATGTGTGAATGAGCTTGAATCTCATTGCATATATCGGCAATCAAAGCCTAGTGGAGTTTCCTCTAACTATTCAACCATGCAATGCAACAAGATGCGAAGCATGATAGGCAAATGCTTGAGCACAAAGCAAGAAGCATAAACCCAAAACCCTCTAGATTTCTCCCCCATTGGCATTGATTGCCGAAATGGGAGAAAAAGCTAGACGGCCAATATAGTGAGAGTCAAAAGATTGCAAAAAAAAGACTTCTCCCCCATTGAATCAAAAGATTGGAGGAACGCTCACTATATTGAGGATCAAAAGATTGCAAAAAGATAATATGGTTAAGAAAACTTCAACTAATGAAGCAAGCAATCAAGGGATCCAAGTCACCATTGGCAAGAATAAGATATCAAATAAAAATAATTCCACCAATGGGATAGAGGAGGAATCAACCAATTGAAATAAAAATATATCAATTGAGAGATAAATCAATCAATGGGACATAAGAAGATACCAATTGAAAGAATATGAATGAACCCATTGATCGATCAAGGATAGCAACCAAAATATAGATACCAAATTGAAATTATTCCAAATGAAGAGGTACCAATTGACAACAAATATCAATTGAATAAATACCAATTGAAAATCAAATGTTGATCTAAATGAAATGAGGAGGCTCTCCAAGGTTTGTGCATAAATTAGAATTAATTGCATTTGAATACAATATGCACAAACATGGCATCCTTACTCCCTCAATAACAAATAGAACACATAATACCAAGTGAAATAAATTATTATGATTACCACAAAGTAATGCTTTAAATAAGATGAGGAAGCTCCCCAAGGTACACGCACAAATTAAAATTTTCATCTGAATACAATGTGCACAACATGGAATCATCACTCCCTCAAAATCATTTAAAACACAACCAATTGCAAGAAATCATAAATAGGAAGTTGAGCTTAATATGTGAGAGGCATGACAAAGCATATTATAAGACTAATATAAAGTTGAGCATTGAGCAACAACATCGTCTTTAATGGGTGATATTGATTATCATAACCATACCACATAGCAAATAAAGAAGGTATCATGTGAATATATATCGTCTCTCATGTATATAAGTTCCTCTAAGTAGACAACATCACAAAGATATTTATCTACCAAGAAACATGCACACACAAGATAGATACTAGGAAAAATGAAATACTATGATACGCAAATAGTTGAGCACATGTAATGGAAATTTCTAAGAATAGGCTCAACCAAACCATGTGTGAGAGACATAGCTAAGCATATTATAAGACTAGTACTAAGATGAGCATTAAGCATCAACGTAGTCTTTAATTGAGGATAGTGCTTAGCATGACCTCCCAACACACAAGATAAAATAGGATATCAAATAGTTAAGCATCATCTCTCGTGTGTATAAGTCTCTAGATGGACAACATCACAAAGATATTTAGCCATAAAGAAACATGTACACACAAAATAGGTACCAAAAACAATTGAACAAGATATCCAAAATGAAGTCATGCAATGTAACAATAAGATCCTGGCTTGATAGCATGGACAAAAGGCTTAATTTAAATTTTATCTCATTGTACATTGAATGAACTTCAATCACAAACACAACAAATACATCACAACTATCAATAAGGGAAAAGGAGATAGTTGAAATGCATTGAAGAAAGCAACAAGTATCGCAAATAAAGGAGTTTAATTAAAATATTTGCCAAAAGGCAAAACAATTTTACAAATAAAGATTTTCATGCCATGATGCAACCTACAAAGGTTGATGATATAAAGGTATGCATGAGAAGATACTTGTTACTGAGAAAGCATTGGTGCGGATGTAGTGGATGATACCAATTGAAAATTTGTTGATCATCCTAGCTTGCCTCCAATTCTCATTTAGACATCACATCTTTCTTATGTATGAGACAAGCATCCAATGTATCTCCATGTACCTAAAACACAATTAAGTACAAAATGGTTTCCAAACTAATTGGGTCCCAAGTAGTTAGATATACTACAACATATATGATGAACTCCACGTAAATATGTGCATATAGATGTGAAATTGAATTTCATGCACATCTTAGCCGATTTAGGATTTATTAGAGTCTACCCTATATATTAGATCAAAGAGAGTACAAACATGTCATAGGAGATACATATAGTAAATACGCATGCATGACACTTTCAAGAGCCAAAGAAGATACAATTTGGACAAAACACCGAGTAAACCAAGAAAGCACACAAGAGTGTGACACAATAAAAGTTGTCCAAATTATATCTAAGAATCAAATTAACACAAAGTTGATTTCAAAGTTCAACAAATGAACAAAATAAAGTCAAAGAGCATAAAGAATAGATACCAATTTGAAGGAATCTAACTAAAACACACATGCTCAAAGACATATCTCATTTTAAAGATTTTAAAACAAATAGTAAGATATGAGATTTTTAACTCCCAAGGAGAGCAAGGTTCCAACAAATAAACCACGCCCTCTACACCTTTTATGATGACACAAAGTACCAATAAAAAGGTTTGTCTTCCAAAATAAATACTTGATATGGATCAAGATAAGGTTTTTAAGAGATTTAATACCAATTGAAAATTTAGGGTAAATAAATATACCAATTGAAAAACCATTAGGAGATAGTATTCAAATAGATGCGAGAGAGCTCCCCCAAGATTGGTGCATTCTTTAGGATACCAATTGAACGCATTTTGCATTTGAATATACAATGCACAAAAGTGGGATCATCACTCCACCCGTATCTAATAAACCACTAAACATGATCAAGTAAATAAATGGATCCATAAGAAGCTAGGAAGACACATGGGAGTCAAAACACTTTTTGTTGGCAGGAATAAGGCAATTAAAATCAAATGCCAATGTAAAGATGATCAATAAATATCTACCTCATTATATATTACCAATTGTCCAAGGACAAGAGGTATTGAGAAATATTTCCCGGTGGTAGTTGCAATCCTATCCAAGATCATCTTCACAATGAAAAGGCACGTGGTAAGATATAGCAATTAATGACCACGCAAATAAAGATATTCTTGATAGACTCAAATAGTTAAACAATCACGCACGGCAATGATTAGGATAACATGAAGCAAATGGTTTTCCAACTTTAGATGTAGAATTCTACATTTTAGGAAAACCCTATCAAGAAAGTATCTCATAGACAAGAACCACAAAGATATTGGCAATGAAGCCATTTTTAGCAAATTGGAACTTGTTTGAGTAAACATGTCACATATGAGCAAGATAATCTATAATATCAATTCTATGTGACACAACCTCAAATATTCATATTTTCTAGGCTTGTAAAATGCACAAAGCATAGTACTCTCCCATAATGTGATAAAGCAATTTTATTTTTAAACAAGAGGCAAATAAGATCCAAATAGAGATGATTAATGGACATTATAGAATTTGAATTTCTCATGAGCATGACATACCACATAGAGACTAGATAATCTTGCAATATCAATTCTAAGTGGTATTCCTCATGTACACACATTTTTAGGATAGTGAAATGCACGAAGCATATCACTCCCCCAAAATGGGATAGTCCATTAATCTCTCACAAGAGCCAATTAAGATATCAACAAGATGCAATAGGCTCAAATACCAATATAAATATATGGTGTGCAACCCAACATACCTAGTCTTGATTTCTCAAGAGAAGTGAGTGGGAAACACAACATATACAAACACATGGTACAAAACCAACACATGCAAAGGGATGGGTAACTTTCAATGTAAATAAGTTGAGTATATGTTACCGCAAGGAGGTACATTGGGTACATGATATAAAATTCATAATCCTAATGACTTTGCTTGATATCAATTATGATGATGAAACTTGGCTTGATACAATTATAATGATGAAGATCCCTTAATTCTTCATGATGTAGCCAAGTCTCCAATGCCCTCCATCAACACCTATTGATCAAGTTTTAGCTTGTTGGTCCCCAACTAAGTTGGGTCCTAAGAGGTTAGTCACAATAGGTTTGGCAACCCAAATGGTGCTTTTCTTGACACCACATTGAGCACCAATATATTTGGCAAACACATTGCCAATTTTATCCTTCCTAAGAGAATAAGCGTTATTTATGATGGAAGGTTGGGAGGAGGTACCCATGTAGCAAGAAGAAGAGATATGGCCATATTTACGGCAAATGTAGCAAAGTCTTCTCTTCTCCTTCTTCTCACAAGATGAGGTACCCATAGTGCATGAGGAAGAAAAGTGGCCCTTCTTGCGGCATATATTGCAAGTCATTGTCTTTCCTTTCTTCCCACTAGATTTCTCCACAGCGGGAGACTTAGCTTGATTCTTCTTGGGAATTGGCCTTTCTTCAACTTGAGCTTGAGCTTGAGGCCGCTTCCCTTGTTGCTTCTTTTTTAATGGGCAATCCCTCACATGGCGCCCTTCATTGTTGCACTTGAAGCAAGTGATCATGGCCGGGTCTTTAACTTGTTCTGGGCCCTTATTCTTCTTGTTGATCATGGACTTTTCTTGTTGTTGGAGTTGAATCCAAGTCCATGCTTGTCATTGGGGGATTGTTGCAAACTCAACATCTTGTCAAGTTTGCTCTTCCCTTCATGACCCTTAACCAAGTATTTCTTCAAAGAAGCGACTTGGGCCTTGAGCTCTTTGATTTCCTCTACATGGTTAGTAGCAACACTAGTACTAGAGGAAGTAGCATTGTTAGAGCAACAAGGCAAAGAAGCTAATTCATCACAAGATTTAGCAATTTTATGAGAGGATGAATTAATAGGACTAGCACATGGCAATATGGTATTTTGAGTAAAAATAGTGCTAGTATCCACATGAGGCTCACTAGATGTTACCTTTATTGTGAAAGCCTCATGAGCTAATTTTAGCCGATCATGGGAGACTAGAAGATCATCATGGGTGCTAGAAAGCATTTCATGACTTTCTTCCAATTTCCGATAATTGCTAATTAGCAAGTAAAGTTGAGCCCTAAGCTCAACGTTCTCTTTCAAGATGGATGCTTCACAAGTAGTAGAGTTAGTAGCACAAGCATCATCATTAATAGCAATAGGAGAAGATAATGTAGCAACATCATTTTTAGTTAACCTAGTTTGAAGTTGCTCATTTGACTTGATGAGGAGAGAGTTTTCACTCTCCAAGGATTTGTAGTCCTTGTCTAGATTTTCTAGATCCTTAGGAAGCTTATCATGAGCCACTACAAACTTGGTATTTTCCTTTTTAAGCATTTTTAGTTTGGCCTTAGCATAGTCTCTTTCCTTAGTGAGATTAGCAATTAATTCATCATGAGAGACTATGGTTGCAAGCTCTTTTGTATAAGAAGCTTGAAGGAGCTCATGCGACTCGGTGAATTTGTTGAGCTCACTCTCAATGGCCCTAGAGCCATTTTTAAGAAGCTCAACCTCCTCAAGGAGTTTAGCATTAGAACCTACAAGCTCATCATTTTTAAGTTCTAGCTCATGTGCCACCGCAAGATCTCTCTCATAGTCTTCCCTTAGACTAGACAATTCTAGAGTACGGGTTTCCTCAAGATCTCCATTGGTGGCTTGTTCTTCTTCAAGCTCTTCTTGTAGAGCTGTAATTTTATCGGCGGCATTGCGCTCATTAGCTCCTAATTTATCAATGAGGTTGTCTTGCTCCTCAACTTGAGCTTCCAACTCATCAATAATTTTCTTACTCTCAAGTGTAATAGCCATGATTTCAAGAAAGGCAGAGTTAGTTCATTCCAAGTTTTGGGATGTTACAAACCTTCCCCCCTTAAACAGAATCTCGTCCCGAGATTCAAAAATAGGTGCTAAAGAGATTGGGGAAACTAGGTCTTGAGTTAGAAAAGCTTTTTGAAAAGACTTTCTAGCTTGGGTGGTTGAACCTAGAGATTGGGTTTATCCTATCATGCTTCAAACGGTAATAGTTAACAGGAAACATACTCGGAATAGCGGCTGGGGCTTCACGTGCTTCTGTTGCTCTCATGCTGTTGAAACGACCGTTGCGGTTGGGCGGTTTTCCTGAAGCAAGGTTTCTCCCATAGTTGATACGTCGTTGCTGTTGGGCTGGTTCATTGGGCTTGGGGGCTGCATTCAGCTTCTTAGGACACTCATTTCAGTAATGACCAGTGACTCCACATTCATAACAGGTGACCGTTGACTTGTCTCTTGGGGCAATAGGTATAGCGTTGCTTCCAGTCCTTGGGGCAGTATTGTTGTTCCCGTTGTTGCTGTTGCTGTTGTTGTTGTTGTTGTTGTGGTTGTTGTTGTTGTTGTTGTTGATTCCCTGGGGTCTTGGTGGTGCACGGTTGAAATTGTTGTTGTGGTTGTTTCCTCCTGACATTGGGGGTCTTGGTGCATATCCTGCAGGTGAGTTGGTACGATACTTCTGCTGATTATTGGGTCCATTCTGGGGCATCATTCTACGCTTGCGGTTCTCATTGGCTTGGTTGATCTTTCCTTCCATCTGGATAGCAGAGTCAACTAGGGCTTCTAGGTCAGCAAAAGGAATATTGACTAACACTGTCTGCATCTCATCGTGCAGTCCATTCAGGAATCTTTCCTGCTTCTTGGCCTCGGTGTCAGTCTCATCAGGGGCATACCTAGACAGAGTAAGGAACCTGTCATGGTATTCCACCACATTCAGCCTTCCTTGCTTCAATTCTCTAAATTCATCTCTCATCCTCTTGATCAAACCAGGGGACACATGAGCTCTGCTGAACTTGATCTTGAATTCCTCCCAGGTCATCATCTGTCCTCCATGCATGGCACGGGCACTGTTCCACCAAGCTCTTGCAGGTCCTGACAAGTAATGGGTGGCAAACAACACTTTTTCAGCAGCTTCTACTCCTGCAACTTCCAAGTTGTTCTCCATTGATTGCAGCCAGTCATCAGCATCTAAGGGCTCTTCAGTCTTGCTGAACATTGGGGGATTAGTATTCTGAAAGTTCTTTAGCTTAGATCCATGGTTGTCCTGCATTCCAGGGCCTTGGTTGTTGTTTGCCATCTGGGCTATCTGCTGAAGGGTGGCAATGTTTGCTTGACGATCGGCTCTGTCGGCTTGTCTGTCTGCCACTAACATTTGCAGAATCTGGAACATTGGATCCTGGGATGAGCTGCTCCCATCGGGGTTGTTGCGGGTTGGACGAGACATCTGAACATTGGGGTGGATCATAAGATGAGAGGGAAATTTCTATGGCTTTGGTTTGGTTTTAAAAGTTTAAAACTTTGATAAAACAGTTTGGCTTAAAACTTCAGTAATACTTAGGTCAAAAGATTAACATAGATTTTTCATTCATCACTCCAAACACATTACAAACTACTCAAGCAGATGGTTTTAAGAACCATTCTCTCATTCTACGATACATCAGGGTTGGATACAAACTCTCACGTTACAAACTACTTTCGTAGGTGTGAGTTTACGGAAGTGATCTAGTGATACTACTCCTTGTCTTCACGGATGGTGCTGGCAGTCTTAGATGCACTTGGCGTTGAGGCAGGCACGGGCATTGTCCAATTCTTTGAGGGTCTCACGCAGCATGAAGTCGAGTTGCTCCACGTGGTAATTCAACTCCCGGTATTGTGGCATGTCCATCTGTCTTCCCATGGAGTCATGTCTTGCATAGTGGATGAAGCGAAGGTTCTTGATCTGTTCCACGTTCTGACCACACAGACGAGCAAGTGCTTCCTGCATGGCTCTGGCTAGTCCATCCATCCAGTTGCTTTCCCTCACTAAAAATTGTATATTCTCCGTGGTAGGTGGCTCTCTCTTTCCTCTAAGATCTACAAAGATTAGCCAATGAAGTTCTTCTCCAGGTTGATCATTGAGGTGTACTCCAAAGAATGCTGGGCTTGGGCGATCAAGAGCATTGGCTAACTCCTCTAAATCCTTCTCAAAGATCAGTTGTCCTCCGTTGCCAAGCTGATAGAACTTAGTGAAGTTGTGCTCCATCTACAAAGAGTTTGGGGATGAGTAAGTTAGTGAAGTGACTTAAGTGTGCAGAATTTTATGTGGAGTTGCAAAGAGATTATAGAACATGTACTCTTTTTGGAAAGAATTTCAAGGATAAGAGTGAGAATAAGTTTTCATAGATATTCACTTCATTTGATTTGAAACTAAGTTTTTCAGACGTCCATTCTAACTAGGGTCTCCTAAGGTCAGGATGGCTCTGATACCAACTTGTGAACACCTGACTTTTTAAGCCTAGATGCCTGTTATGCCATACATCGCAATCCCAGGAATACCATTTTTGCGAGACATAACAGAATTGATAGCACAATACATCATCCATTACAAACCATAATCATCTTACAAATAGTTGATCTCATGATCAAGTCTTACAACAATTCAAACAGCGGAAAGTACGTTGTAGAAATCCCATCTTCAATGCCACATGCAATGCTGACGTTGGGAGATGATCCTAGTTGTCGTATACGTCTTGCTCTCCATCTTCAGGGTACTCCTCTTCATAGTCTGGCCATTGGAATAGCCAGGGACAAAGCCATGAGTACTTTATAAAGTACTCGCAAACTATCTCTAAACAGGTACTAGCAGTTCTAGAAGGTGTCACTAAGCTCTAATTTATTTGCACAAAGCCAGTTTTATTTCAAGGCACTTAGTAGTAAAAGAACTATTTAGTTGTCTACGTTACTCAAGTGGGAACCTAAGTGTCAAGTTCACCGCTCATGCTGTGGTCACGTCAAAGTCACAGTTCAAGTCACCTTTCATTTTGAAAACATCTGACGACGGAACAGTATGGCCATCCAACTGTCCATGACCGCGGACGCGGCTATTCGAATAGTTTTACACTCTGCAGAGGTGGTACACTTTCACCACAACATTTGATACATCCGTCAGGGATAATCCCCTGATTCATCATACATGGTATGCGGATAATCAACCATAACCTTTCAATTACACACCCTAGTATAGGCACCTCCCCTATGAGTTTGGCCTCCCAGCCATGACAACCGTCATCCTGGGAACTGCATAGGTTTTCGAGTCATTCATTCTTTTTCATGAGGAAGCCTCAGCTTAACCCCTTTATAGGTGAGGGAACCCATACTAAGACACATAAACTTCCAGTTAAGCCCTACCCAGATTCCGGTATTGTGGTTGTACGGTAAAAGTTGGAATGGTATCGCATCCGAACCCAACCATCAGTTTTTATTCAAAGTCACTTCACATTCGAAGGTCATAATCACCTTCAAAGTCATTTCAAAACATTTCAATAGAATGACTCATCATTCCAAGGTTTTCATAATCATTTGAGTTCAAGTGTTCCCATCTAGAGTGATCAAGATTAAATTAGCACTAGCAACTATAAAGGGGTGGGGTATCTACTAGTGAGGAGGTGCTAAACAGGTGTAACTAACTAGGCTTAGCTTTATGCCCTTAATGGCACTCTACCTCAATTTAACTAACACCAAAGTTAACTATAAGAAAAGCTTTGATAAAAACAAAGTAAAACTTGGGATGGGTAGGATCCCTAAATAACTTGCAAGCATAACAATAGCTTGCAATGCAAAATAGCTTGCCTTGGTTGGGGTACTGGTCAAAGTCTTCTTCTTCTTCTTCGTAAATGTCTTCCTCCTCATAGCCCTCGTTGGTACTAGCGTCTATAAAGAAATACGAGGTACACAATCACCAAACAATAATTAGGCACATCTACTTATCACACCCAAGATGATCTAGCATCATCACAATCACCACATGAAATCATAACTTAGGGTTTGTGATTCCATGTTGAAAAGTAATTTCTACACATTGAAAACACTAAGATTTAATATTCTCCAATTATAAAATATGGGATCATGTTGACACATGTCATCACCACATATTAAATACTTGGGAAAGTGATTTAAATGAGATGACACATCTCAAATGATTTAATAATACTATTCTAATAATTTAAATGGGCTAGAAATGGCCACATAGCCATTCTTTTTATCCTAGCCCATGGCTTCTGTATAAACCATATGATATTTTTACATATTCAGATAGGCCATCTGAAATGTGATTTTTCAAAGTTGGATTCAACTCAAAAGGAGTTATGGTATATTTTATAAAAATGTTTGAATTTTGAAAAGCTACTGCTTTGTTATTTTTACTGCAGATGATTTATACTTTTAAATAGGTTCAAACCAGTGGGAGTGTTTAGATATTTTGCTGGGCTTTCCCACAAAATTTGAATCAACCAAAATGGCTTAGTAGATCTTTTTGAATTGATTTTCAAAGTTGAGTGCAGAGCTAGGGTTTCAAATAAAAGGAAAAGATTTATTTGAATTACTGGGCAGCGCGGGAACAAGAAATGGGCCGGCCCAGTTGCTCAGCCCGCGCGCACAGTGCACCTGACGAGCAGGCCCCACACGTCAGTGAGATTTAAAACCCGAAAGGGTATCTAGCGATCTGAGCCGTGCGATTAGAACGGGATCCAACGACACTGGGTCGTCGTCTCCATCGCACAGGAACGCGGGGGAGGGAACCCTAGAACGGAGAGGGGGGTGTGACTGGGTGCTCACCGGGCTCCGGCGAGGCTCGTGGAGGCGGGCAAATGGACGCGGTGGCTCGACGAGGTAGTCTGGTACAAACGGAGGCTCCTGAGGTGGCCGAAATCGATGGCGCCCTTCTTCTCGGCTGCGGCAGTACTCCGGTGCAATTGGGGGGCTGCAGGGGAAAGATTGCTCTGGCGAGGGTCTGGGAAGGTTACTGGGAGAGAGGGGAGTGGAGCGGTGGTGGTTTTAGAGCAAGGGGATGTCTCCTTTTATAGGGGTGCTCAGGGCGCACAAGGGCGTGGTTCGGGCTCACAGAGGGGCACGTCTACGGCGAGCTACTGGCATGGGCGAGAGCATAGGCCGGTGGGAGGTCTCCTGGCGATCCTCTAAGACGTGATGGCGTAGCAAGACGAGGTCGAGAACTGTCGGAAACTTCAAGGCCGTGCTCGTGGCCGGCGGAGCGGAATCGTGTCGCGCGGTCACTGGAGGTCGTGCGAGCTATAATGGGGATGTCTGGCGGCCTCTTTGTCATGTGGGGGTGCTTCTGGCGTGCGGCGGAGGGTCTGGAGGGGTCTTGTCGCTCGGGAACGTGCTGCGCACTCGCCGTGAACGCTGGTCATGGCAGACAGAGAATGGGCTTGGCTAGTCTGGCTCCTCCACTGCTTTTCCTTGGGCTGGGCGTGCACAGGCAGGGGCGGTGAGGTCGTGGGTGTCTCCCAGACATGTTTGGCGAGGCTGTAGCGTCGTGTACTGAGTGGTCGACGATGGGGGTGACAGGGAGGTGCTCGGCATGGCATGGCATGTGCAAGTGGGCTGGTCTCCTGCTCTCACAGGCCAGGGCCAAGAGTGAGAGGTTGCTGGGGATGCTGGGGAGCAAGGATAGGAACCAGAGTTTGGCGCTAGTCCACTGTTTCAAATAGGGTTGTGTGTTTGTTTGTCTGGTGCTCACCAGGTGCTCGATCAAATGGCCGCAAGAACCCAAAGTTTGAATTTTTGAAATCTGTAAAGTGGAGTGTGGTGGTGTTGCTCTACGGTCTCTCTGGTACAATGGCTGGCAAAGGTGAAAAGGTTTGCTAGGGTTTCAAAAGGGTAGAAACTAGTATCTGCAGATAGATTCAAAGTTTGAATCGTTGTCCAAATTATTTGAAAAGGTTTCTGCAGGATTTGAAAGTGGGCCTGGCTTCTTTGTCACTTGGTCTAGGAAGAGGGGAAAAGAGATAAGGAGGTTTACTTTGGAAAACAATTAGGGCAAAGGCTCCAAGTGGGCATGTGGTTAAAATTGTCACAAGTGACCATTACCTCCTGTGTTCATATTTTTGTTTCCTTTTTCTTTTGTTTTGCTTTTCTTTGATCCTGAGTTATTGTTTTGGGTTTAGTGATGTTTCTAAACACTCAAGCACACAAGGCAAGCAAGGCAACCCTAAAAACACAAAAGAAACAAACACACAGTCACACACATAAACATTTTTGGAAAGTTTTTGTATAACCCAATTTTTGGAAACATTGGAAATGATATAGTTCATTCCAAGTTTTGGGATGTTATAGGCTGAACCCGACGATGAAGAGGAGAGTGAAGTCGAAGAAGTGATGATGGCAGAAACCACATGGATGCAGCCTTATCTGGCGTTCATGATCAACAAGGAGCTTCCTGAAGATACAGTTGAAGCAAGGCGCATAACTCGAAGATCCAAGGCATTCAAAGTGCTGAATGGTGAACTCTACAAGAAAAGCATCTCGGGCGTGCTCCAGCGCTGCGTCACACCCGAAGAAGGCAAGGTCATCCTAAAGGATATACATGAAGGAATATGTGGCCACCACGCTAGCAGCAGGGCGATAGCAGCAAAGGCTTTCAGGGCAGGATTTTATTGGCTTACCGCGGTGCAGGATGCCAAGGAAATTGTGCGCACATGTGAGGCATGCCAGATGTTCGCCAATAAACCTCACGCACCAGCAGCAGAACTCGCACCTATACCATTGGCATGGCCTTTCGCGCAATGGGGGCTCGACATGGTAGGCAAACTACACAAGTCATGGCCTGGTGGACACGTCTATCTGTTGGTGGCAGTCGACAAGTTCACCAAGTGGATAGAAGCAATGCCTGTAACCTGACAAGATTCAGCGTCGGCCGTGCAGTTCATCCAGTCATTGGTTTTCTGGTTCAGGGTACCTCATAGTATCATCACCGATAATGGGACCAACTTCTCCTCAGTGGAATTCAAGAAATTTTGCGCATATTTGGGCATCCAGCTCAACTTTGCGTCAGTAGCACATCCACAAACCAATGGCTAGGTGGAAAAAGCGAATGGCCTAATTTGTAGCGGCATCAAGAAAAGGCTCCTATCGCCACTTCGACAAGCCAAGAGCGCCTGGGTTGATGAACTCCCCTCCGTCCTGTGGAGCTTGCGAACAACGCCCAATGCAGCCACGCAGGAAACACCTTTCTTCCTGGTTCACGGTGCCGAGGCCGTCCTACCAGTGGAGGTGACACACGACGCTCCGCGCGTCGTCGAGCATAATGAAGAAGCATCCCAAGCGGCACTCGAAGATGGCGTCGATGCACTTGATGAAGCAAGGGACGTCGCCCTTTCCAGGGTGACCCAGTACCAGCAGAATCTCCACAACTACCACCATCGTCGGCTTCGGCCCAAATCTTTTGAGGTCGGGGATTTAGTCCTTCGGCTTCGGCAGGACAGCCACAAAAAGCTTGACTCACCATGGGAAGGCCCTTACATCGTTACGGAAGTGATTCCGGGCGGCGCGTATTGCCTAAAGGACAAGAAGACAGGAGCAATCCAAGGCAACCCGTGGAACGTCGCACAGCTGCGCCGCTTCTACGCATAAACTTAATTACTCAATATTTATTTTATAATACGCTCTTCGAGCTCAATCTCTTTACTTGCGTACTCATTATAAATAAGGCCAGTGGCCAGACCCATCAGAGCCGCAATCTGTACCACCGCATTCGACATAAATGGAGCTAAGTTCTTCCAACCCTGTGTTCGTTTTTCAAGTTTGCAGTGTTTATTCATCATTATTTGCAATGCCCGGGGGCTTCGACTCCCAGGATAGCAACACATCGCATAAATTCATCGAGTTATTCATCTTATGGTGCAAAACCAAAACAAAATACCCGACGCTCGGGGGCTGCAGTAAATGCACAGCAACACAAGCTGGTTGACATACCCCATAAAAACGCTTTGACCTGAATAGCTGGTTCGATCCGCAAAGGGCGCCAGGCTAACGAAAGGATCTCGCGTAGGGTATCGAAACCACAGATGTTAAAAGCACCCCCCAAATGATCGGCATACTCATAACAATGCATCAGACAGAATGTGCGCCGTAAGATATAATTTACAAGTTCAACTATTTTTTGTAGGGGTATATCCCTAAAAGACGAAATCTCCAGTCATGAAGAAATCACGATCCTGTTGCAAGAACAGAGCCACTATTTCTTCTACAGGACGCAGCGCGGCGTCAAAATGTGGTGTCAGGATCATCGGCTCACCGTTCGGCATGATTGGTGCACCCCTCACAAGCCGACGGAAATCAATCGTCGGGTAGTAAGCTCGAGCTAATCCTAATGCAACCTGAGCTCCCGCAAGGAGCTGGTGCCTGATGAAGACAGCAGTCTCGTGGCCATCCCGAAACCTTTGCAGTAAAGTTGCAAGCCCTTCTGGCATTGGATTCCGAGGAAATAATGCGCTGTGCACTCGCGTCAGAGCAGAGCTGCAGCGCACAACAAAGTCTTCGGCTTCTGAAGCGCGTTCTTGCAAGAGGCCTAGGGCATAAGCACATGGGCGGTTGGCCCAAAAATTGGCGGCAATACCTTCAGAATCGCGCAGCTTATTGGTTAGGCGCGTCCTTACTCTGTCAGCTTCATTCACCGGCGCAAGACGAAAACCTGCTCACACAAAACGCCAGTCAAGATAAAATCAACGATCAAGTGCTCGGGGGCTTTACGACAGTTTACTCACATAGCAGGCTGTCGTTCGCTTTCGCCACTTCTTCCAGCAGAAATTTTTCGCGTTCAGCTGTTGAATAAGTTTCAGTTTCGTCAGTTAAGTGTCTAGGTGTCGATAGGTTCAGTTTCGTCAGAGTTTTATTTCGTTTGAATTGGCCTGGACGGCGACGCGTTCTGTGCGCTCACGTCCTAGTCTTTAGGAGAGCCGTGCGCTCGATCCAAGTTGTGGGATGGCACGGCTTAGTCGGGATCATGGCGATCGCCACGGCAAGCTTTGTATTCCTGCAGAATAAAAGGAAGAGATAGACCAGAAAAGCAGCAAGTTGTGCGCTGCGCAAAAACCACCGTGTGTTCATCTTCTTCCTCCTCTCGATTTTGTTTTCACCTCAATTGCTCGATCGCGTGTGTGTAGTGGTATAGCTGACAAGTGGTATCAGAGCACTGTCGGCTCATGCCTAAAGGAGGGATGCCGAGGGGCGGCGGAGACGGCGCGTCAAGGAAGGCCGCAGACGGTGCGGACGACGCGGGCAAATCCACCCTCGCTCTCCCGCGCTCCGGGCGCGATCTCGGCGGCGGCTCGGGCACGGCGTGGCCCACGCTGACGAGGACAAACTACAACTCATGGTCGCTGCTGATGAAGGTGATCCTCCAGGTGCGTCACCTGTGGGACATCATCGAAACGGGAGAAGGCGAGTACGACGACGATCGCATGGCGCTGGAGGCGATCCTCCGGGCCGTGCCGCCGGAGATGATTCCGATGCTCGCCGTGAAGGATACGGCGAAGGTGGCGTGGGACGCGATCAAGACGATCCGCGTCGGGGCAGATCGAGTCCGCGACTCGAAGGCCCAAAATTTCCGCAAGCAGTACGAGGATCTGAGGTTCAAACCTGGTGAGTCTGTCGATGATTTTGGGTTGCGGCTGCAGGAGCTGGTCCATCAGCTGGACGTCCACGGCGACCCCGTCGACGACAAGAAGGTGATCCTCAAGTACCTGCGGATCGTGCCGAAGAAGTACAAGCAGATGGCGCGGTCGATCGAGAGCCTCCTCGATCTAAAGACCATGTCCATCGAAGAACTCACCGGGCGCCTCAAGGTCTGCGAGGAGGACGACGAGGACGAGCCCGTGGGCGCCACCAACGGCGGCCAACTGCTGCTCACGGAGGAGCAGTGGCGCGCGCGAATGAAGGGCGAGGGCGACGGCTCTTCGGGGAGTGGTGGCGGTGGCGGAAACCGCCGCGACAAAGGACGCGGCCACGACGGCGCGCGCGACAAGCCGCGGGGCGGCAACAGCGGCGCTACCCGCGACGACAAGTGCCATTACTGCGGAAAGCACGGGCACTGGGCCCGAGATTGTCGTAAGAAAAAGCGCGATGAGGCTCACCTTGTCAAGGAGGGGGACGATGACGAGCCTGCCGCGCTGCTCGCGGCACAGCTGTGCCTCACCGGTGATGCACCGGAGCAGGACGACGGCCTCGTGTTCCTCAACGAGGAGCGGGCAAAGGTGCGGATCGGCGACGAGAGGGAGCCGATCGACGTGCCTTGGTACCTCGACAGCGGCGCGTCAAATCACATGACGGGCAGCCGCGATGCCTTCGCCGACCTGGACACCAAGATCGTCGGCTCCGTGCGATTCGGCGACAACTCCATCGTCGACATCTGCGGACGCGGCACGGTGGTGATCGCGGTGCGTGGCGACGAGCACCGCGCTCTGACTGATGTGTATTTTATCCCCAGGCTCAAGACAAGCATCGTCAGTTTGGGGCAGCTCGATGAGAATGGCTGCCCCTCCTCGATCCGCGGCGGCTTCATGTCGGTGTGGGATCGGAGCAATCGCCTGCTCGCGAAGGTGCCACGATCGCCGAACCGCCTCTACAAGATCAAGCTGCAGATCGTGCAGCCGGTGTGCCTGTCCGCGCGCCGTGGCGACACGGACTGGACCTGGCACGAGCGCCTCGGCCACCAGAACTTCGGCGCCCTCCGCACCATGTCTCGCAGCGGCATGGTTCGAGGTCTGCCGGAAATTGGGCACGTCGACCAGCTGTGCGACGCGTGCTTGGCAGGGAAGCAGAAGCGCGCGCCTTTTCCCCAAGTATCCAAGTTCTGAGCGACGGCGCGCCTCGAGCTCATCCATGCCGATCTCTGTGGGCCTATCTCGCCGGCGACTCCGGGCGGGAAGCGCTATTTCCTCCTCATGGTGGACGACTACAGCCGCTACATGTGGCTGGTGCTGCTCTCCACCAAGGACGAAGCAGAGGCGGCGATCAGGCGCGTCAAGGCTGCAGCGGAGGTGCAGAGCGGGTGCGTGCTGCGCACGCTGCGCACCGATCGGGGAGGGGAATTCACCTCCCGCTCCTTTGACGAGTTCTGCGCCGACAACGGCGTCTAGCGCCACCTCACCGCTCCGTACACACCGCAGCACAACGGCGTGGTCGAGCGGCGAAATCAGACGGTGGTGGCCACCGCAAGAAGCATTCTCAAGGGGAGAGGTGTTCCCAGCACGTTTTGGGGGGAGACAGTGACGACGGCGGTCTATCTGCTGAACCGCTCCTTCACGCGCGCGGTGGATGGCAAAACTCCGTACGAGCTGTGGCACGGGACGCCGCCAAGCCTGCACCACCTACGCGTCTTCGGATGCGTCGTCCACGTCAAAACGGCGCGTCCACACCTCAAGAAGCTGGAGGACAGGAGCACGAAGATGGTCCTGCTTGGCTACGAGCCAGGCACCAAGGCGTGGAAGGTGTTCGACCCGCTGTCGCAGCGGGTTCATGTGACCAGAGACGCCGTCTTCGATGAGGCAGCGTCGTGGAGCTGGGAGCATGCAGGCGTGGAGTCGCTGAATGGCGATTTCGACATCGCGTACACACCGGCGTCCACGGATCTGCGAGGCTCTGCGAGTGCGTCAGAGCGCGCACCGGCCGCGCACGGCGAGGCTTCTCCTGCGACAGAGCACGCCCCGGACGCGCACGGCGAGGCTTCACCTGCCACACGGCCACCGATGGGGTCTCCTACAGCGCCTGCGTCCATTTCTTCCTCTGCACCACAACGTGCAGGGGTGGAGTTCGTCACGCCCACGACTACTAACACTCCGACCGCGGATGATCGCGACACACCTGTGCGCAGGTACAGAACCTTGGCGAACATCGACGAGGAGCTCGAGCAGGACCTGCTCCTTGCAGAAGGGGAGGAGCCTGCAACGCTCGCATAGGCTCAGTCAGAGGCAGGATGGCGAGCGGCCATGGCTGAGGAGATGGCCTCGATCAAGGAGAATCACACGTGGGAGCTCTGCGACCTTCCCGCCGGCCACCGTCCCATTGGCCTCAAGTGGGTCTACAAACTGAAGAAAAATCCCGCAGGAGAGGTGGTGCGGCACAAGGCGAGGCTCGTGGCAAAGGGCTACGCGCAGCGCGCCGGCATTGATTTCGACGAGGTCTTTGCGCCGGTGGCGCGATTGGACTCCGTGCGTGTCCTTCTCGCCGTCGCTGCGCACCACAGTTGGGAGGTGCACCACCTCGACGTGAAGAGCGCGTTTCTGAACGGCGATCTGACGGAGGAGGTGTATGTGTCCCAGCCACCTGGCTTCGTCATCGACGGCATGGAGGGCAAGGTGTTGCGCCTGAATAAGGCGCTCTATGGGCTCCGCCAAGCACCGCGGGCGTGGAACGCCAAGCTCGACAGCACGCTCCGGTCGCTGGGGTTCACACGGAGTCCCTCGGAACACGCCGTGTACGCTCGCGGCGAAGCCAGCTCGCGCCTGCTGCTGGGTGTGTACGTCGACGACTTGATCGTCACCGGCGGCAGCACACTGGAGATCGCCAAGTTCAAGCGGGAGATGACGGACAGGTTCAAGATGAGTGACCTGGGCCTTCTCGCCTACTACCTCGGCATCGAGGTGTCTCAGCGGAGCGGCAAGATCACTCTCTGCCAATCTGCATACGCCGCCAAGCTCCTGGAGAAGGCCGGCATGACGGACTGCACCACGTCGCAGGTGCCCATGGAGCCGCGTCTGAAGCTCAGCAAGGCGAGCTCGAACCCGCCGGTGGACGTGACGCTCTACCGCTCCATCGTCGGGAGTCTCCGCTATCTGGTTCACAGCAGGCCGGACATCGCCTTCGCTGTGGGCTATGTTAGCCGCTTCATGGAGAGGCCAACGACGGAGCATCTGAGCGCCGTCAAGTTTCTCCTCCGCTACATCGCCGGCACCAAGAACTTCGGCTGCGTCCTTCGTAGCAGCAGCGAGCAGCTCGAGCTCGTGGGCTACAGCGACTCCGACCATGCCGGTGACCTAGATGATCGCAAGAGCACGACGGGCAGCCTCTTCCTCATCAATGGCTGTCCGGTGACATGGCAATCTGTCAAGCAGCAAGCAGTTGCCTTGTCATCATGCGAAGCTGAGTACATGGCCGCCACTGCCACGGCGTGTCAAGCTGCTTGGCTTCGGCGTCTCCTCGGCGAGCTGCTGAACAAGGAGGAGGAGACAGTGAAGCTCTACATCGACAACCAGAGCGCCATTCAGCTGATCAAGAACCCGGTGTACCATGAACGCAGCAAGCACATCGACACGCGTTTTCACTACATCCGGGAGTGCGTCGAGGACGGCAAGGTCGCTGTCGAGCACATCGGCACCACCAACCAGCTTGCCGATATTCTCACCAAGTCCCTCGGGAGAATTCAGTTTCAGGACCTGCGTGCGAGGATCGGCATCATCGACATCACCAAGGACTAAAACTTAGGGGGAGATTTGTTGAATAAGTTTCAGTTTCGTCAGTTAAGTGTCTAGGTGTCGATAGGTTCAGTTTCGTCAGAGTTTTATTTCGTTTGAATTTGTCTGGACGGCGACGCGTTCTGTGCGCTCACGTCCTAGTCTTTAGGAGAGCCGTGCGCTCGATCCAAGTCGTGGGATGGCACGGCTTAGTCGGGATCGTGGCGATCGCCACGGCAAGCTTTGTATTCCTGCAGAATAAAAGGAAGAGATAGACCAGAAAAGCAGCAAGTTGTGCGCTGCGCAAAAACCACCGTGTGTTCATCTTCTTCCTCCTCTCGATTTTGTTTTCACCTCAATTGCTCGATCGCGTGTGTGTAGTGGTATAGCTGACATCAGCGGCAAGGGCGGCTTTGGACTTATGCACGGCAATGGTGCCCTTGACAGATTTATGTTCTCGTTCTAATGAGGCTATGCGTTGTGCTTGCGTCGAGATCAGAGAAGACCCTGTCCCTTGGTCCCTGGTGGCAGGAGCACCAGAAAGATCTTTATCAGCGATACTCGAAGATCGCGGCAAAGACCCAGTCGCAGTCGAAGAAGTTTCTTTTTCTTCGGATGCCTTCTGGATAAGCGTGAGAAGACAATAAGTACAGATTCAGGAGAGGGAAAGGAAAATCATGGACGAAGCTATCTCAGAAGCAAACAAGTGCATGTAAAAGGGAACAACAGACATGATAGTACTACAGACATGACACAAGTGGTGAGGCCACACATTTGGCGAGTTCATTACAAATACTTCGACTAATAATTAAAAGTGATCACTTAGACGGTGCAACACTAGCAGAGGAAGTGGATCGCGCCTTTTTCTTTGTGGCAGCGGCAGTGACAAGGGACAGTGCATGCTGGATTATTTGTTCAGTGTACTTCTTAGCTTTCTTCAGATGTGGCTTCAAATCTATGGCACCAGCTTCAGTTGTCGGGGGTTGAGAGCTAGCCTTCTCCTAGTCGACGTCAGCTCCGTGCGCCATCACCATGCCGACGGAAAGGTCAGCCCCGACCCTCTGATGGCTGTGCCCGTATGCCACGAGTGGATTCTCCTTGTCATTGAAAGCATCGATGAGAGCAGGCAGACCAGAGGGCGTCCCCATTGTGTGGGGGAACAGCTCCGGGAAAAGACGCCCAAGAACCCTACGAACGCGGGAGAACAGGTCGCAGGTACGCGCACTGTTGGCCTCCAGCTTGGTAATGGCGTCTGAGAGAGGGTCGACAATCTCCTCAGGCGCTAATGTCACGTCGGCCTCTGTAAATTCTGGAGAAATGACAAGGTTAGACAAAAAACTACCAATCTATGAGCAGTACCGATGAAAATGGATAGGGAATTTACTTGCGACATATTGATCAAGTGTCTTTACACGGGCGGCCAGTTCTTCATCATGCTCCCGGAGGCGCCGTTCCTCGGACTTGGCCTTTTTCTTTGCCTCTTCGAGTGCGGTCTCCGCGGCCTTGGCTGTCTTCAGAGCGTCATCGCAAGCTTTGATGGAAGTTCGAAGATTTTCTTCGAGTTCCTTCACTTTGTCCTCAGCGACTTTAGCTCGTTCAAGAGCTTCGTCTTTCTCTTTGACAGCGATTCTCCTGGCAGCTGCGCACATTTGGAATTATTTGAGTTAGCTAAGGAAACAGTTAGTTATGGCCAGCGAAGAAATATAAAAAGCGAAAGTTTACTTACCTTCAGCAGCGGAGTATTGGTCGCGATATTTGACAGACCTCCAACCCATGTCGACAAACTCTCGCATGAGAGGCTGCAAGAATGCGAGTTACAGAAGGAAAAAAGGAGGCTCAGGGGCTCGTTAGTAAAAATGAAAGGGGAACTTACATCATCCATAGGTGGTTCAGGCCGAGCTTCAGAAAAAGCTATCGCCTTCTCAGCTTGCTTCTCGCCAGCACCCATTTTACTTTTCTTTGTGGCCGGGGGCTCGCCAGGGTTGGCAACTGGTTTTGAAGCAAGAGGTTCAAAGGGGTCGTTGGTTTTTGTTGGCGACTTTGGAGTGTCGTCAGATATAACTTCAGGTTTCTCTACGGCAGAAGGAGAGGGCTTCGGAGATTCTCCCGTCTCCTCACTGTCCCTGCAATTCAACGATAGCAGTGTTTAGTGGCAGAATTTTCGAGTCGTAACAGAAGAAAAAGAGCAATTTGTAGTGAAGGAAAGCTTACGAGCTGAGGTCAAGAACGAACCGAGACGCCCTCAGTTTACCAGTTTCATCTTCTGGGAGAGTGCTGGCGAGCGGAGTAACAAGCTTTGCTTGTGGGGGATCCGCCGAATTTACCTCTCCCCTCATTTCTTCGGCGTTCCTCTTACGTCTGGGAGGAGTGAGATCGGTGTTTGCGTACCGATCATCTGATGACACCGCAGGAAGGGATTTAGTCTCCGACGAAGAGACCTCCTCCGTCTCCTTGTCTTCGTCATTGGCATCATTGATGAAATCTCTGGACGCGGGCTCGCATTCGGAGGTAGCGCCACCCTCAGGCACCGGAGGGTAGCAGTGAAGGAAGGCATGATTCTGTATAAAATTGGCAAATTTGTCGGCAACAGAATAAATTATCGAGTACAAAGCATGAAGGACAGACACGAAAATTATCGGCAATTGAACAAATTTACCTTAGGCAACGGATTTGCGGCACAGTATGGAGGGAATCGACAATCTGTGGGCACTGAATCATTTTTGGTGAGCTTGGTAAAGGAACGGACAATCTTTGCAAGAGCTTCTTCGTCCAGTTCCTCGGAAGAAATTCGGCTCACATCATCCGTCCCGGTGTACTGCCACATGGCAGTTTGACGGTGTTGACAAGGCTGGATGCGAAGTCGAAGAAAATGGGCGATAATCTGGAGGCCCGACAAATCTTTGCCGGATTTAGCTTTGAGCTCCTTGATGCGCTTCATCATCGGCTCAGTTTCTTGGATCTCCTCTTCAGTTATCTCGTGGTCCCAGGCACGGGTCCTCACGATGGTTTTATCGGCATCAAAAGGAGCAAGGCCGTACAGTTGGGATCCAACTTTCTGGTCCTTGATATAGAACCACTTCTTTCGCCATCCTTGGGCGGATTCAGTGATGGGGAAGCTGAAATAGTTGACATCGGGGTTCACCGAGATGATGACATCACCGACTTCATATATGGTGTTCTTGGAAAGATTTGGGCGGATGCGATAAAGGCGTTTCCACAGCGCCCAATGGGGATGGATGCCGAGAAAACACTCGCAGAGGGTTATGAAGCAGGCGACATGGAGGATGGAATTGGGAGTCAACTGCCAAAGTTGAATCCCGTACACAAAGAGAAGACCATGGAGAAACTCGTGGAGAGGAAGAGAGATGCCGCGTACCATGAAAGCGAAGAACATCACTCGCCATCCATCTTCCGGCGCCGGCATGGATTCGTTGCCGGGGCGCTTGACCTTGGCGTTGCCGAAGACGTCGAGGTTCCTCAGCTTGCGCATGTCCAGCGTCGTAATGGTGGATTGCTCCCAGCGAACAGTGGTCCATCCCTCATCGGCGGCGTCGACGGTGGCCTTGGAGGAAACAATGCCTTTCGAAGGAGCGGCGGCAAAGGTCTTTGACTTCCCCATCACGGACGGCACGATGGAGCTCGAGTAGCACGAGCGCGGCGCGGCAATGGTGGTCAGAGATGGAAGTGTGCAGAGGAAGGAGATGAGCGAGCGGCGGCGCAAGTGAGAATGGGGAAAGAGGAGAATTTACCCCACGCTCGCGGTTATAAAGAGCACAGTGAGGATGATCGAACGGCAGAAAGATGTCGTCGATTCGGTGTGAGCTCCCAGATGATGACAGCTGGCAATGGGCCGCGGTGAAAAATAAAATAGAAAATGGGCATTGATTACCCACGTCCCGTCAGTTTTCCTTAATTTTCGCGCCACGAAGGGGTCGTGGGCGGTCAAATCGCCAATCGGCGCACACGTCTCGCACGCGTCAGCGGCGTGCGATGATGTGTCCCATCGTGTCAGAGGCTAATCCACTGAGTGCGTGTCTTCGTCAGCAATGACGTCACAAGCACAGTGAGGAGCAAGGAAAAATAGCGAGTTGTGATCAAGAAAATGGTGAGAAAATAAAGGATAAGACCTGAGTCGATGAAATCCTCAGTTGCAAGTTGAGCCTATGCTCGTTTCCACAGAAACGACCATAGCCTCGGGGCTACTCCCATCGGGAGCGCTGCTCGCGCACCCGATAAAAATATGTTGAAGCCGACGAAATTTTGTAACCCAAGTGGAGTAAATCCTTGGATGTGAAGAACTTGAGCCTATGCTCGTTTCTACAGAACCGACCATAGCCTCGGGAGCTACTCCCATCGGGAGCGCTGTTCGCGCACCCGATAGAAATCAAGCGAAGTCGATAAAGTTCTAAAGGCCAAGTAGAGTAAATCCTTGGATGCAAAAGACATGAGCCTATGCTCGTTTCCGCGGAAATGACCATAGCCTCGGGGGCTACTCCCATCGGTAGCGCTGTTCGCGCACATGATAGAAAAGGCTTGTTATAAATACTATAAAGTTGTCCAACATTAAGAAATTTAACTTAAAACAAACTTAATATGCTCAGTAAGAAGAACCGAAAGAACCATCTATCTACTTTTAAATTGTCTCATTTTATATACTATTAAAGTTAACACATATTAATTGTCACATGTTCAACGAACCGTCAAGATTCTCTCTTGTTATCTCGACCTCTGCTGGTCTCGATATAGCGCTACCTCCATCCTAAATCCTACAACTAATGTGTCAGCATCTCCAAATTGCTGCCCAAATTAGGCCATTTGGTGACAAAATCTTGCTCCAACAGTCGTCTTATCTGCAATTTCTTTACTTGTTTTTAGGCCAGCTGCAAAATACAAGACCAAGTGTTGGAGATTAGACGTGTGACGTGAACGCCCAACCGTCAAGTGAAACTTCCGTATCCTATACCTCGCCATCGCTTTCTCCTCGATCTGCTGCATGCCTCAAGCCCGAATCTACCCACTCTACTCAAGGCGCCACAGATCCAATCGGTTCGGCCTTAAATCCAGCCGGCCATCTCTCCGGGGGCGCTTGTTTACGAGTGGCCATCGACCATGTCTCGATGTCCGATGTTGCGAGCTGCGCGCAGGTAGGTGAGCGGTGGCGTTCGGTGGTGAGAAGACAACAATGTGTCAGTTGGCTTCCTATGGGCGAGGGTGGCGGACACGTGCGACTGCGTCATCCAGTGGCGAAGGTGCAGAAAAAATTCATTGGGTTCACCCTGCTGTATGCATAGTTTTTTTTGTAGTATTAAACACTAATCTAACACTGAATTTTACCAGATTTTATTTGGTTCATGTGAGCCTAACGGTTGTGTGCCAGGTCCATCACTGGCACCATAACATGTGGGGAAGGAAGGAGGAGAGAAGAGGAGAGGAGGGCTTGGGTAGGAGTGGCGCCCTCGTCGGCGGCCATGGAATGGCTCTTGTGGCTGAAGGCAGTGCCGACCATGGAGAAGGCGTGGGACACGGAGAAGGAAGTGTCCATTTCTTCAAAGTATTTAGTGTTTGCAGGTAGCTAGCTTCTTCACTTTCCTTCATGCATGTTGGTATCCTGCTTTAGGATAGCTGCTGGAGATACTCACTTTTTTCGTGCAAAAGGAACAAAAAATTAGTCAAAATGGAACAAACTTTTACCACATGAGGTACAATTGCCGACTACTAGTTGAACAAATTATGGGAGTAAGTAGAACAAAATTTGAGACTCGTGAAACAAATCACAACGGTAGGCCTAACAAAATATTAGAGTCATTTGAACAAAAAATTGGATTTATGTTCTAAAACATTGAATCAAATAATAATTTATAAGAAACATAGATCAAAAGAATAAATCATGAAAAAAGTAAATCAGAATTAAAAGTAATATGTAAGAAAAAAATTAAGAGCGGAATAGAAAAGAAAAAAAGGGAAAAGAAAAGAATGGAAGAAAGTAACAAAAAGATAACTAAAAAGGAAAAATGTAAGAAAAAAAGAAACGTAAAAACAAACAGGGAGGGGAATTTTAGTATTTATAAGAAGCATATCTTGAAAGAAAACTCTCCTGAGGCTATCAGACGTGAAAAATTGGAATGGTGAAAAATTGGGTATGCGCCTGTTGCTCGTCGTCAATTGCTTGTCCTTCGTTGATCCTGGGACCAAACCCGACAAAAATCAACTTCGTCAACGTGAGGACGGCGATTTCCATTGCTGTACCGCGCCACGCGAGTAGATGCATGGGAGTCCAGAATTCGATGGCTGCACATGACGCGCAAAACCAAGATACGTCGACTTCACCGAAAACCAGAAGTTGTCCAACAGACATCGGATCAAACAGACATCAAGATACGTGTGGGATTAACCAGCAAAATCAAAGGACTTCGTAGCCGACGAGTTAGATTTTTTCGTCGAGAACGGAAGCGGGCTGCAGCTCATCACCGCATCACACGTGGAGTTAGCGGCCCACGTGGTGTTCCTCACCGCGCGTGGTTGTGTTTGTGTCGAGTACGGCAGCAGAAGCCATCAATTCATGGTTGAATCGGATCATGCCTCGGCCCGGCGGAGAAGTTTTAATGGATACGTTGGAGTATCGATCCCGAGGAAAGTTCAAAAAGATTCATCGAGTTCGCTGGAAGGTGATCTGCTAAAACCATGTCGCATACACCAAGTACCAAGGCAGGAGGTGGGTCCAGATCAGCGTCAACACGTGGGCACACATACAGGCCGGCTCGAAAAAGCGGCATGAGAACTACAAGATCGGATGCAATCCGTTTTGTATGACAACACGAGTCGACGGAAAAATCTCGATTAGTTGTATCACACGCGAAGAAGAGAGAAAAAAAAAGGGTGCGAGAAGTGCTCGGTTCAGCGGTCCCAGAGCATTGAACGAGGAAATCGAGTCTAAAGAATCCGACATTGGCACGTGACCCGGTGCCGAGCGGAGAGGCTTTAATCTGTTTTTCTACTCAATCTCAATTTTCTCTTACGTAACAATTGCTCTGCAAATTTATTAGTAATATTTAGGCTTAACCTCGCATGGATACATGCTATTTTTACGCGTCGTTTGAGAATTAATCCATGAGTGCAGGATTGGATAGACTTGGTTGTTAATCCAGGAGCAAATTAAAGAGAAAAGAAGAGTCCGAGCACTAATAGGAAGTGCACCGGTCAAGCTCAAGGATCAGAGAAAAGAAGACTAAAATAAGAAAGCATGCACGGATCTTGCGGCAAAGTGCATCAACGTGCATGGTTTTTCGGCCAGGCTCACGATCCCATCGAGTTGGAGTTTTTCGTCGAGATCAGAGGCAGGCTGCAGACAACATCAAAGTTGCAACTCGACAACCGTATTCAAGGCTGTTTCTGCGAGATCGGAAAGTGGAAGACGCGTCGTAGTCTGTTCGAGCCACAAATCGAGCTGATTTTTGGATGCTCAGTAGGAGACGTGCAGCAACATGAATCTTCGACACTGGCCAGGGAAACGGCAGGCGCAAGAACGTGTCCAATGTAAACAGCTGCGGCTACCGAGGCATCGGCGAGGATTACGCAGGCAGAAAAGGAAAAAGTCGAGCAGGGGCAGCACAAGTACCAAGAGGCGCTGGAGAGCTCGCACAGCTACGTTCGACTGAACCTAACCGTGCCCGCATGACTGCGAGGGCCGTCAATCCGCTCGGGTACCCAATGCGACACAGGAACCTGTAAGTTGCAATCGGCGACTTGGGGCACGATCGATTCCATGGTTGTCGAGCCTGGAGAAAAGCGGCAAGTTGCGGCAGCAATAAGTCACCGAGGCGGCCTTGCTCATTGAGGATACAACGAAAAAGCAAACGGCATGGGGCGGTGCATCAAGACCCGAGGATTTATGAATCAGAAGCAGGCGTGCAACGATGCAGTGCAAACTTTTAATCCGACTAGCAAGCAGTAACCTCTCTCCATTATTTTTTCTTATTATCATATTCTGCTAACTGTTTTATCTTCTCAACTTGTTTATGTATGCACCGTAAAAACCCCTACCCGAGTTGGCGGAACCAGTGGAGTTATCATCTACTTCGACTGAGCAAGGAAAAATGAAGATCGAAACTCGCAACTGCACACTGCGCGACGCAGTTTGGTCGACTCCGACAAAATCTATAAGACGTACGCCTGAGAAGGAAAAGATGCAGGTCATCTGGCGGCTCCAACTACGAAAATCTTCAACTCGCCGATTTCCCGGCACGGACCTGCTTCAAGCATTCAACGACATCATTAACGACGTAAAGATCAGTTCCTGTCAGATCATCTGCTTCGGCGCTTTCACGGCATCAATACAAGTCCGGCGATTTTCGTGGCGGCATCGCCTAGGCAACACGGTCACGGCATGATTGAGCGCATAAAATGTGCCCAAGAATTGGGGGTTAGCTAGACATAGGCGTGGAATCGCGAGATCCGTCGAGTTTGCCAAAAGCTACAAGCTGATCAATCAGGACCGAGTCACAACAAATGCCAAGGAGGAGACTGGACCGATCTGCAAGCGCCAGAACGAGTCACGCGCATGCATCACCTTGAAAAAGCTCCGGCTCGCAAGGCTGGTGACTTGCCTTGCAAAGGCTGGAATCGTCACACACGAGTGTGTCCCCGTGACTAACACGGCGTGCAGATAGGAGAAGCTGCACAGCCAAACGGACGTACAGGCGCACTACTGGCAGCTGGGCATGTAAATGTACGAAGAAATCAAGTTATAATCTGCAATTGGCGCAACGGAAATCATCAGCACCCGGATCAGCGAAACAACAATTGTCGACATCTACAAGCAGAAGACCTGAGTAGAGAAAATCCTCAGACGCAACCCGAGCTTGTGACCGGTTACAAGTACCTATTCACTGGCTTGGGGGCTACTCCCATCGGAAGCGCTGTTCGCGCACATGATAGAAAAGGCGAAGTCGAAGAAGTAAAGCAATAAATGTCGAGTTAGCCTATCGGGTCGAGATACTCCCATCGGGAGCGTCAATTGCTTATACTCAAGAAACATCAAAGACCTCGACAGTTTTAGCCTATGCAGCCAAACAAGGCATTCGATAAAAATTCCCGGACCGCATCTGCCGCGAAAACATGTCTGGATGCTGTGCCTTAAGGTACAAAGATAAGACCCCGGGATCCGTCCTTGTGTGGCCTGGTAACCGTACCCGAATACGACCTGCCAGAATTTATCCTTACCAACAGGTGTGATGAAATATCCCAGCGGACGCGTTGGGTACCCGAATAAAAATGCTGGAATTCAGAACTCGCTAAGACCCAAAGCGGCACGAGCTGGATTACGCCAGGTACCAAATTCATGTCTGGGGACGTGAGTTTGAGAAGGTTCACGATGTTTTTGCACAAAGTGCAATTAACTGATTCCCGGTTTATCGGATGCATCAGGCACGTTCTACTGAAATCCCCAGGAAAATTTCAGAAATAAAGAGTGTTGGGGGTGTGACCGTAGCCAGTGGCCGTAGGTTCTGACCCGGCAAAAGTGGCTGAAGAGTTGGAGAAGACTCGGCAAGACATTCTGCATGAAGCAGAAGAACTATCCAAGCTCCGTCAAGAGGTAGACATGACCTATCGTGAGTTTAACCGAGCCAAAGGTATGACCCCTGCTTATACCAAGGCTCGGGAAAGAGAAGTGCCTAAGGGTCGGAATCTGAACCAAGCGTTTGCTGGTTCGAAAGGTGCTGTCTCTGCCGAGTCTGTCTCGGCGGAAAGACCGATCTATGATACTCCAGCTATGAACATGAGGGCTGCTGAAGCGGTCGTGGCCGAACTACCGAACCTTTCGGGAGATGCTTTGAGAAGAACTGTGAAAAGGGTCAATGACTTGTTGTACGTTGCAAACCGGCAAAATGAAGTGCTGGCAAAAGATTACTCTGGTCCCAGGGCATCTCGGCTCATTCACTCAGCTGATGCCGCCAAGCCTCGGTCAAATGGCCAGGCCTCGTCTCCAGGAGGTCAAGGTCGGGATAAGGAAGTAAGCTCGGGAAAAGGAAAGCAGGCGCTGGATAAGGCCGGAAAGCAGATGACAACTTATGACCCGGCTTTTGCGCAGAGACAAAATGCGGGTAATGGCAATGCCGCGCAAGGCAATCAAAACCACGCCCAGGTTCAGAACTATCAAACTCTAGGTGGATGCCCACCAAGAAATCCGAACTACCAATATGCAGTGGATCGGTACGATGATGGTGACTCAGCAAGGAAAAGAGCTGGGTTCCCGAGGCGTGTGAGGGGAGCACTCGGAGAAAGGCTCGGATATAGAGACATGCCAAATGGCGATATGAGGCACAGACTTGACCAAGTTTACATGTCGGCAATCATTGAAGAAGAAGGTCCCCCTGGTCCGAAGTGCTTTACGCACCGGATTACGGATGAAGAGCCTGTTCCTGGTTTCCAGTTGGCTCGGGGAGTGAAAAAGTTTGACGGGAAATCTAACCCACAGGATTGGCTCGATGATTATGTTGGGGAGGTGTATCTGGCTGGAGAAAACCGTCGCTGGGCACTGAGGTACATACCTCGGATGCTCGAAGGTCTAGCTCGGACTTGGCTAAATAATCTGCCTGCGGGAAGTATCAATACATATCTCGACTTTGAGAATGTTTTTGTTAGTAGCTTTGACCACATGTACCCAAAACCGAATCGAGCTCAGGAACTGTCCAGGCTGGTGCAAGGTCCGAATGAGACAGATCAGGAGTGGCTCGCAAGAAGGAATTTGAAGCGCATGAACTGTAAAGGGGTAAAAGAAGACCAGGCAATAGTATGGTTTTGCGGGGGATGTAGGCATGGAACTATGCTCTGGCAAAAGTTGCAGAGGAAAATTCCGACCTCACTCTCTGCTTCAATGAGAACTGCTGGGGAATATGCCCTCGGAGATCCGACCCAACCTCAGCATAGCTCGGCTCAGCAACATCGTTCTGCACCTCAAAACAACCAAGTCTCATTTGACCGAGGCAACCGTCAAGAATACCGACCTAAGAGGCGTGATGAAAGGTCAGACTATCAGTATGGCCAACAGCAGGTGAATACCGTAGACCCGGACTATCAAGGTGCTGGCAGCAGCCAAAGGCACAAACCGAATGTTTGGCAACGTGATAACGGCCAAAATAAGCAATGGGAAAAGAAGCCATGGGATGGCTAGAAAAGGCAGTGGGTTGGTCAAAAGCCGAGGTACACATATGATGTGATGCTTGACCAACCATGCAAGTTCCACACACTAAGTCCGGATAGGCCGGCAAATCACAAGACTCGGGACTGTGCCTGGTATCAATGCATAAAAGCTGAGGAGAAAAGAGAACATGAGCAAATGCCTCCACCACCTCCCCCACCGTTAACTGGAGCTAACGCTGTGGCCATAGTCGCACAGCCGAGGCAGAATGACAATAGAGGTCAGCAGGGTGGTAACCAAATGCCGAACCAAAACCCGGGCCATCTGGTGCAAATCAGTACAGAGCCCCACATGCAAGCTAAGTGGTCTTTACCTCGGAGCCAACGGACAAGAAGAGCCGAACCAGGAGGGAAATGGAAGTGAATGCTGCGGAGCCAGCTGTCCCAAAATTCATGAACTGGTGTGACCAAGTGGTGACTTGGAGTAGGGCAGATCATCCGAGGGTAATGCCGAACTTTGGAGGCTATGCTCTAGTACTGGATCCGACCTTCTTCGGACCAAGTGTTGATGTCAGGTTCAGTAGAACGCTGATTGATGATGGAAGCAGCTTAAATATCATGTACAGAGACACTATGGACAAACTCAAAATCACAAAAAACATGCTTCAGCCGAGTCAGACCACGTTTCATGGGATTGTGCCTGGGGTCTCATGTTCGCCGATGGGCAAAATCCGAATCGATGTGTGCTTCGGTACTAAGGAGAATTGCAGGGTCGAAAACCTAGAGTTTGAGGTGGTGGACCTAGAGAGCCCTTACCATGCTCTGCTCGGAAGGCCGGCCTTGGCAAAATTCATGGCTAGTACTCACATTGGGTACCTCAAGATGAAGATGCCGGGCCCGATGGGTGTCATCACAATTGTGGGGAACTACAGGCGCTCCATGGAGTGTGCCTCGGCAAGTTCAGTGCTAGCCGAGTCACTGGTGATTGCTCAGGAAAAGAAACTGATAAGCCGAGCTGTGGAAATGGCGCAAGCAGCCCATCTCAGAATTCCGAACCTGGTGAACCCTATGGGCACTACTGCTTTTCAAGCAGGAAAGGAAACCAAGAAGATTGGGCTTGACTCGGATTACCCAGAGCGCACCGCCACCATTGGTGCCGACCTTACTCGAGCATAGGAAAGCGCGCTCACCAGCTTCCTCTGTGAGAATCGGGATGTCTTCGCATGGTCAGCCTCTGACCTGCCAGGCGTTCCGAAGGAGCTGGCTGAGCACCATCTGTATGTTAACCCGGCAGTGAAGCCGGTGAAGCAACCACTACGTCGTTATGCTGAAGAGAAAAGGAAGGTCATCGGTGATGAAATTGCCAAGTTACTTGCTGCAAGGTTCATTTATGAAGTCCTACACTCGGACTGGATCTCCAACCCAGTGATAGTACCCAAGAAGAATGAAGACCCGGACGTGCTAGAGAAAGCGTGGAGAATGTGCATCGATTACACGAACCTGAACAAGACGTGTCCTAAAGACCCTTTCCTGCTGCCTCAGATAGATCAGGTTATCGACTCTACGACTGGTTGTAAACTCTTGTCTTTCCTAGATGCTTATTCTGCTTTCCACCAGATAACTCTGAACCCGAGTGATCAAATAAAGACAACGTTTATTACCCCGTATGGGGCTTATTGCTATCGTACCATGCCCTTTGGCTTACGAAATGCCGGAGCTACTTATCAGCGTTGTATGCAAAAATGTCTTCATGATCAAATCGGTAAAAATGTGCAAGTGTATGTTGATGATGTGGTGGTAAAAACTAAGGAAACTGAAACTCTGATTTCCGACCTTAAAGAAACGTTCGATAACTTAAGAAAATTCTGAATGAAGCTAAACCCGGCAGTGCACCTTCGGCGTGCCAGCAGGAAAGTTACTCGGCTTTTTAGTCTCAGACCGAGGCATTGAAGCAAGTTATCATGTACCATCTCTTATCTTAACTCTTTTTTTTTCCATCACGTGCAAGTTGCTGACTCTGATCTTTTGCTACGCAGGGAGGTTATCAACTTACTCGCTGATTCAGGCTTGGTCTGTTGGACCATTGATGACTATCATGTCAAGTGTGTGTCTAACGGTTGATCAACACAGTAATCTTTGGAAATATTCTAGCCAATGTGAGATTTAGTTTGGTAATGGTTACTAAACAGTGTTCAACTGTTCATGGCACACGATGTAAGTATGCATTAGTGCAAATGGTCAATGGTTGACTTGGTCTTTGGTTCGTACAATTGGGTAGCTGATACCAATACCACCCATTTTACACTAAAAAGCTACAGTTGGGTGGATCTGCTTATTGCTGCATAGTTAGGTTACTGTCTGCTGGGATATACAATGCTATCTTTTCATGTTTGCTTCTGCTTACCTTCATGTGTACATATATGCTTACTTTATGTTGCAATACTTTTTAGTTTGTCTGTGGGTCAATTTTTGTGCTTACGGGATCTTAGCCTTCTGTTTTACTCTGATGCTTTCCCTGGCATGGATCATGTATGTATGCTCTTGTTTTGATCGGTAGTTGTTCTGCCTGTTGTGATTGCAGTTGAACTTGCTTCTCAAATGTTCTGTTTCTGTATTGTCCAATTCATCGCCCAACTGAAAATAATAATCAATAGGGACGAAATTTGGGGGTTTGGATTTGTCAGGTCAACCACTTCTATTGGTTTTACTGATTTGGATCATGGGTGCAATGCATTGTCTTCTAGTTTAGCTTATCTTCTTTTAGCTGGTCTTCTCAAAAGAAGTCTTGTCTGCTTTGAGCAATAATTTTGTAAGTGAGCTTCTTCAGTATGCTTACCTAAGGTGAATTTCTCAAATGCTCTCTACTGATCATAAAGGTACACGTGCTATCCAAAAGCTAGTGTCTTGACCATTCTCAATCCTCTCATATAACAAACACTAGTTTGTTAATACATGGATTAGTGTTGCAACCCTCTCCATGTTATCCTAGAACCCTGTGTATTATATTTGTTCAGAAGATCACATATACTAGTCTTTGATAAATTATATATAGATCATGTGTAGAAACAAGTCAATTGCCTGGATCAGGTACGCTGTACTGTAGGACTAGCAACTGCTGGGCATGCTTATCTGCATACTTTTTATTGACAGATAAAGACAATACTAGTCTATTTTAATTCATGCTATGAACATATACTCCCTCGGTCCCAAAACAAGTGACTCCGTTTTGTCTAAATAAGATGTACCTAGACATAGTTTAGTCTATAGATACATCCATATTTTAACAAAATCAAGTCACTTATTTCGGGACGGAGGGAGTATAAGTTCTTCTTAATTGCCATCATTAACAATGCGAGTCCTTAGAATGTCCAGATACCTTAGGTAATCTGGGATTGTCAAACCACTCCAGGAAAACGGACTGATCCACCATAAATAAAGAGTTGTACATTTGATCCTTCACCGATTAATTCATCATGAGACATCGACGAGGGAGTTAGGCGAACGAAAACTAATCGCTTGGCATGAAGCTATTAGCCTAACAATTTTAGCGATATAGCAAAACATGTGGTATTACTCCGTATCAAACATCGCATTCTTTCACTCGTGTCAAACGTTTGCTGGTGGCCTGTCATCACTGAACCATCGTTAGTTACTGTCATGCATTTAGTTGGTGCGGCTGTGAACACCGAGTACACATCTACACTTTGCATGATGTGATGATTCTGCAAATTATTCCTTATAAGATTGTTACGAGAAAGAGATGGCTAGATTCTCGCTCGTGCCAATACAATGATCCGGGTGTCCTCAGTGTGATACCAGGTATATTTTTCCTGCCAGTCTTGAGAATATCTGCGTTTCTACTCATCACAAATCATTTCATTTGTTGCTTTTCTGTGCCATTGCAATTTCCAGATTGCTGCCTGAGCCTTGCATTAGCCCATGTTAGGTCTGACTCTGCTTCAACACGTATCGAATCCTACTCAGTTGTCGTTTATTGGAAAGAAGCTCTCGTTTTCTTTATATAAGCAGTCAGGTTAGGTCAGACTCTACACGCTTGGATCAGGATTGGCCTTGTATCTTAGGTTTTGGGTCATCCAAAAGGCCACTAAGCAAGGGTAGTTTTGGTGATATTGTTTCCCTGGAGACATGTCAAAGTGTTCAATACCTGTTACGCCTTTCTGCCCGATTCGTTTCTTGATGCCAATCCCTTGGTCACAGGCGTATAAGCCGCAGTATTCCGTCAGATGGCTACTTCAGAGTCCCGTCCAAACGATTTTGGTAGAGCACCAAAGCAAGCACCGAAAGGTGTCAATTCTGGGCGCCACTATTCCTGAAATTCTACCACTGTACCAGTATCAGGCTTTAGGAGCACGCAGTAACCAGTTTCCCACAACCACAAGCCAACGCGACTGTACTCTACTTTAAGCTTTCCGAGCAAAATCTCTCTTTGGCAGCACAGGCTGCTTTCAGTTTATGAAACTAAACAACAAGTTTCTTGTCAACCAAATCTTAAACAACTTCCAGAGCCTTGAAAAAGATGAACACCTTGCACGGGAAGCCGAGAACATCAGCACTTGCCACACTCCCAGCCTCGCCTTTCCTGCGGAGCATGCCGCTTCATTCCTGGAGCTAGCACCTGGCAAACAGACAACTTGGGCAAAGACGGGGTCCAGGATCGAATCGTGCTAGGCACTGGGGAGTGGGGACACAGGGCAGCTCGACCCGTCCCGAACTGCCATGCCACGGCATTGCACTTCACCGCCTGTCGTTGACACGAATGCACCACCAAAGTAATCAGAGCCAACTGCCCACGCTCCACATAAACAACTGTAACCCAGCCGGACCGGCCAAGTACTACGTTCTTGGTAAGGTAGGGTAGGGCAGGTAGGTCGGTCATTGTGCCGGACAAAGATCTCAGTTCGCTTGCTATGTTAATACGTTTCGTGTGCACGCAAGTAGGAGTGTGTATGTTCTTTTGTGTTCATGTCACGCTCCATGGGATGAGACCATGAGAGTCGGTGTCAGTGTGTCACACTGTCACTCGCTCGCGTTTCATAGATAACCTTGTAATTTACAATCTAGCAAACCAAAATGATACTGTATTTACATGTGGGGCCCGGGGCGTGGAGCAGGCGGCAAAATTTTCATGAACCATCACGGTCATCTGATGTACTACTCCTAGACGCTAATCGAGTGCTCGAGTCCGATGAGGTTGAACAGGGGGACGGCGTGCAGAATTCCTCATCGTCGTCGTCGTCGAGGTCGTCAAAGTCCCACGACTCCTCCCCATCATCTTCGCCAGCCTCCGCCTCGGGCATCGCCCACCGGTCTTGCGGGATCTCGACGCCTTCCAACAGCTCCAGCACCTGTGAACGCACACCGTACCACTGTCAGTGTGTTCATCACATTACCAGCGTCGTTACACGCAAATTAAGCAGGAACAGAGCACGCGGTAGTTTGTTTACTACATCGAGACATGTGCTATGTACTGTAATAGCACCTGCCAAGCTATGACCATTTTCCTAGATACGCTAACCATTATGATTTGTGAAGAAAGAAAGTCGTAAGCAGACACTTGTACGGTGTGCCATCGCTCCAAGTCAGCAAACTTGGGATTTGGGAAACGGACAGGCGTCGTCGCCTTCCAAGGAACATGATGCATGCGACCTGCAGCACCTAGCGTTACCTCGGTCATGGACGGCCTCCACGTGGCCGATGCCCTTATGCAGAGCGACGCCACGAACGCGAGCCTCTTGGCCTGCTCGGCGTCGTATCCGCCACCGCCGGCGGCGATCCTCGGGTCCACCAGCGCCTCTGTCTTGCCTTCGTTCAGCAGGGGCCTCGCCTGCATCGCATTGCGAGTGTCAATCAAAGCGTGCTATGGATATGGATGGCTTGTGAATGAGAGCCGTGCGCGTACCCAGCTGAGGAGGCTCCTGTGCGTGCCGTCGACGGGCTTCCTCCCGGCCATGACCTCCAAAAGGAAGACCCCGAATGCGAAGACGTCGGTCTTCTCGTCGACGATGCCGTGCGTGTAGTACTCCGGCGCCAGGCAGCCGAAGGTGCCCTCGATGGGCGCGATCGCCCGGTGCGTCCAATCCGTCGGCAGCCACTTGGCCAGCCCGAAGTCCGATATCTGTAAATGTGATAGAACGAACACCAGCTGGTTTCAGGTTTCTGCTGGTGTCTCTGTCCTGGAAACAGAGGATGGTGATGGAGACGTGGCGCCTGACTGACTAACCTGGGGCTGGAGGTCGTCGGTGAGCAGCACGTTGGAGGCCTTGATGGCCGATCCATCGATTCGTTGCCTCCCGGCTCCCACGAATGAGTTGCTCCCCAGTCCCCAATATTCTATTATGTTCCTTTATTCTTCCACCTCATGCAAGATGCTTCTCTCTTTTTCTCTCGTGCGATAGTGGTCCCATTGTTTTTTCTTTCCGCCGCTATTTTTCTTAGTTTTTTATCGCTGGAGTTGAAAAAATGTGTACAATAAAATTTGAACCGAAAAGCTAAAAGTCATGTTCAAGTTCTCTATTCCCTTTTTTATGGAAACTTGTATTTCTTATAAAAATCAATTTTCTTAGGTCATTTATTTGAAATTCATTTTTTTGGCCCGGTGGTTTTTCAGGGGAAACAAGAATGGGCGGGGATAGAAAAAACAATTTCTACTAGTATAAAAAAAGGAACAAAATATAACTAGCACTTTACACTTGTATGGATATGTGAACTTGTAATTGAATGGTAATTTGTATCTGTGTGGCGGTTCGCTCGGACGCTTGTACTATTCCCTTTTCTTTTTTGACTCTCTGAAGAACCACTGCACCATGCACATTGCCAACTCTAACGCCCGCCGCCGCCACTCACCAGAGAGCTCGCCGTCGTTGTCCGGCCGTTCTTCTCCTATCCCTTGCCTTGCACGTGCCAGCATGTCACCGACAGCACCCAGCAGCCCCCAAGACCGGAACGTCGCCATCGTTGTCCCCGTGTCCAGGCGCTCCTTGTGATAATTTGTTTGCTATAAGATTGGTAATATTTGACTAGTTTATTTCTTATCGATAACTTGTATGCTAGTGTATTGGTAATAATGTTTTTACTATCCCCATCAGATAATTTGTTTGGTATGTGATTGGTAATATTTGATTTGTTTATTCTCCTCGATAATTTGTATGATAGTGTGTCGGTAATAATGTTTATAGTATCACATCGTGATAATTTGTTTGCTATATGATTGGTAACATTTGACTAGTTCATTTCTTATCGATAATTTGTATGATAGTGTATTGGTAATAATGTTTTTAGTATCCCCACCTGATAATTTGTTTGGTATGTGATTGGTAATATTTGACTGATTTTTTCTCCTTGATAATTTGTATGATAGTGTGTTGGTAATAATGTTTATAGTATCACCCTTGTGATAATTTGTTTGTTATAAGATTGGTAACATTGACTAGTTCATTCCTTATCGATAACTTGTATGCTAGTGTATTGATAATAATGTTTTTGTATTCCCACCTGATAATTCGTTTGGTATGTGATTGGTAATATTTGACTGTGTTTTTTTTTTCTCGATAATTTGTATGATATTGTGTTGGTAATAATGTTTATATTATTTCCCTCGTGATAATTTATTTGCTATAAGATTGGTAATATTTGACTAGTTTATTTCTTATCGATAACTAGTATGCTAGTGTATTGGTAATAATGTTTTTAGTATCCCCACCTGATAATTTGTTTGGTATATGATTGGTATGACTGGTTTTTTCTCCTCGATAATTTGTACGATAGCGTGTTGGTAATAATGTTTATAGTATGCCCCTCGTGATAATTTGTTTGATATATGAGGCATCCCAGTGTGGAGGCAGCTGATGCAGAGGCTGCGGAAGGGGAGATGCAACAGCTCTTGCCATGCCTCGACACGCTGGGTCAGCAGGTGATACTGCTGGACGACGAGGAGGTGGCACACGAAGACGGCCTTGATAACTTGAGGGGGGAGTTTCAACCCGTTACGGATGCCATTGACGTCGACGCAGAGGCTGCTACGCTTGGAAACCTCCTCGTCGCTGATGTTAATGACGACGATGACAGTGATGATGCTGCTGACGCTGGAGGCTCTGTCATCAGGCACTGCGATACGCTGTGTCGCGGATCTGTTCAGCTTGCCGGCTGTGCCGTTGCTTCCCACGCCTCTTCCGTCAGTGCCACGTGCTCTTGTGGCCCTGCCCGTCCCCAAACGTCGCAGTAGCAGGCTCGTGGCGTAGCCACAACTCCCAGCGGTCGACAAAGCGCAGCGTGTCCTCTTCAAAAAAAATGGGGCTCGACGTTGAAAATATGCTGCTGATAAAGGCTAGGAAAGAATTCGCAAACACTTGCAAGTCCCCCTACTCTCGTTTGGCAATCGAAGAGTTGAGGACACTCTTCAGGCCGAACTTGCCGTCCATGATGGCAGCCGATGAAGCTTTGATTGGCCTTGCTGGCCCAGGGGGAAGCGACTTCCCACCAGACGTCTCCGCCTGATCTGCTTCCTAGTCCCAGACCGCGCCACATAGTCGCATTTCGAAGAAATGACGATTTATCTTTCCGTGAGACTGGACGGAGTAGAATGCACTAGATTCTCGCGGGATACTTTTCTCTTGTTTAGTAGTATTAAGGCCCTGACATGTGTGTTTTGTTCTTTTGGCTTCGGTAGTATCATGTTTATTTCTCCTATATTTATACTTTTACTATTAAAAGAGCAAACATGTTGGGATACCTTAAATCTATTCCGTTCAATAGCGAATCAACGCTCTACATCGCTCCAATATTTGACAACTCAACGCACCTTTTCGGTTTCGTGAAATTACATGGATTGCCACTGCTTACATGGATTGCCACCGCTTAAAAATACTCGGGTTTATGTCCATGATCATGTCCGTCGCCGTCGCCCGCTGTCGCCCAGGCAAGCTCACCGTCCACGACGCGTGGGGTCGCCGTCTCCTCTGCTCCTCCTCAACGATGGTCGACGAGGCAAGCTCGGCCGCCTTTCCAGATGTACACCCTCTACATGTATTCCTCCCTGCCCTTCTTGGACTGCCTCGAGGAGGACCTCCTGGGCATCGACAGCGGATATGGATCCATCTTCTCGGCCGAGACGCCGACTAGGGCCTGTTCCCGGTAAACGACTCAACGACGACGCAGGAAAGCTCCTCCACCTCACTCCACGTATCCTCCCTCGAGTCGGTCTCCTTCGCGTGTGCGCCTCGCTGAGCACAGCAGCAGCAGCTGTTCACCACCGCACCATCCACCCAACAGCCCATCTAACACATCCACTCCCCTTCCAATCACGTGCCGCGATGTTGCCTTTTTCTTGTTTCCTGTACCGAACCTGATGGAATTGAGCATTGTGGCTGCCTGCTTAGGGCATCTCCAGCCGTTCGGCCCCCCCGGCCGAAATATGGCGCCTTTTTGGACGGCCTGGGGGGACGCCGGCGCTATTTAACGCCCTGGGTTCGGCGTTTTCCCAGCCGTCCCAAACCCAGACTTGGGCCGAAAAAATGCGAAAAAAAAACAATTGGGCAAAATTCATCGAACATAAGCGAAATTCGTTAAACTTAGGCGAAATTCATACTGTATAGGCGAATTTCGCATTGTTCATTACATAACATAAACTTTAAACTTAAACTAAAACACGGTGATCTACATGCCCAGCCGGCTGTAGAACGCCATGTAGTCGCCGCCGTCGTCGTCGTCGCTCTGTGGCGCGCCGCCGCCGAAGTGGCTCGGACCGGCCTCGTAGTTGTTGGCGCCGCCGCTGAACCACCCTGGCGCGCCGTCGTCGTCGCTGTCGTCGAGGACGATCACCTCGCCGCTCGCCTGACGAGGTGGAGTAGGAGGCCGGCGTGCGGCGGCGCGACGGCGGTTGGCCGCTGCCTCGTCGAGAAGGCGCTGCTGGAGCGCAATCTCCTCCTGGGCATGCTGGTTGCGCGACCAGGCGAAGATAAACTCGTCCGAGGGCTCCTCGGCGGCGACCATGGGCGGCGCGGCGTCCTGCATGGAGGCGGTGACGGCGTTCTGCTCGCCGGGGAATTCCTCCTCGTCGTCCGGCGCCTCCGCCTTGATTGCCGCCCGGACGTACTCCGGCGGCGGCGTCCACTCCACCGGCGCCATCTTCTTCTTGGAGGTGGCGCCGCCGGTGCCAGGTTCCTTCTTGGGCCTGACGAGGCGAAGGTGGCCTCGGGGCGGCGAGGGTGCGCGGCGCGGCTCGTTGATGCGAATGCCGCCGCTTGGCCTTCTTGGCGGCGACCGGACGCGGCGCCCGGAGTTGAGGACGACGCCGCGCGGCGTGTCCTCCGGCTCGGGCTTGACCCGAGCGAGCGTCGGCGTGCGCGGGGACCCGCTGGAGAGCGGGCCAGAGGAAGACGATGAAGACGCTGTCCCCATCCTCCTGGGCAGCCATGAGGTGAAGCGGCGTCGAGGCGTCGGCGCCTGGCGTGGCGGCATGGTGAGTCGGGGCTGGTTCCCGGCGTGGATGTGCTCGAGGACGTATGCGAGGGTACGCCCTCGAGCGCTCCACCATTGCTTCCGCCCGCCGGCGTTCTTCCGGCCGGCGACGGGGCCGTTGTCGTTGGTGTCCTCCAGCTCGCGGCGGTGGCGCTCGACGAAGTACGCTGTCCAGAAGGGGCGTTCGCCGGATCCCAGCGCGGTTCCGCCGCCTGCTCTTCGGAGAGCCCGGCGAGGACCTCCTGGATCGCGTAGACGCGATCCGCTCCTTCTGGCGGCGGCGGAACGGGGACGCCGCCGGCGCTCAGGCGCCATTCACCGGGGACCCGCATGTCCGGCGGCGTAGGGTACCCGGCCTCGTACAACATGCGGGCCTCCTCCGGGTGCAGGAAACGCCGACCGAAGCCGTTCGCCGCAGCTTCATCTCCGGGGTATCGCTCGGCCATTGATGTTGCTCGAGGAGGGAGAGAGATGCAGAGATGGGGGAATGGTGTGCCTTGCCACGGCGAGATGGGGGGGGGGGGGATAAATAGGCGCAGGGGAGGCGAGACGGTGGCGCGTCATTACTCCGGCGTGTGGCAGCCGATTGGACGCGTCGGCCGCTGCTGAACGGCGCGGCAGTCCACGGCCATTACTCCGGCAGGCTTTTTGACCAGCCCGGGAGCCGAGGAGATGACGACGAAGCATTTTCCCACCCATGATTCCGCGCCATTTCGCCTATCTCGCTGACAGCGCTGGCCCACATTCTGTTTCGCGCCATTTCGGCCCCCCAGGCCGACCCCGGTGGGCTGGGTTTGGCCTGGGAGCGCCAGCGCTATTTTCCGCCGATCCGGCGCTATTTGGGCTCCTGGGGGGCCGACTGGGTGAAAAACGGCGCTCCCAGGCCAAAACGGCGCTAAAATCGGCCCTGGGGGGGGGGGGGGGGGGGCGCTGGGGGGGCCGGCTGGAGATGCCCTTAGCTCAATCGATGTTCAATGTGTGTATACTTGATGGATGCACGAGTTGGAACCTCGGCCACTTGGGATGTTTGCTTGTGTGCCGACTGCCGGAGTTCGTTGCCGGCGGCCACTGGGTTTCGATCTGGATCGGCGCCGTTGCGTTTGAGGTAGACCGGTGCCTCCAATTGATCTTTTCTTGCAGCTCTTTTTTGTTTGTCTGCCGTGGAACGGGTGGTCTAGAACGAAATTGTCCTGCTTGATTTAGAGCCATTTGTCTTCAGATCTTCCAAGCTATTGACACAGACCATTCGTTTTTGGTCTTTTCTTGAGCTTTTGCGATGCTCTGGTACAGCTGTGTAGCAAGAACATGGCCTAACGGAATTTGTTTACTACGAATTGGAGATGGCAGTAGGAATTCTGTGCAAGAGACAAAGAAAGAATGGATCATGTGCAAACAACACGATAACAGAGATCTTTTTTGCTCATGTGCCACGGTGGGAGCAAATGCTGGAGTGTGTTTACGTCCTAGCCCTCAAATCTGAACAGACGGCTCGGATCGTCACTAAACGAGCACAATCAAAAGATGTTCCAGTATAAAACGGGGATGATCGTTATCATCTAACTCAAGTGTAACACGTCCAACGAAAACTTATAACCTTGATAGGTTTCGTATTTTATCGGTCTCAAGATGGCATGTGGGGGATTGATAGTCGTACTATATGAAGGAGGAACTCGAGTGAGTAGTTTGATCGTAGAGAGCTCAAAACTTTACATTCTTGACATCATTTTTCTTGGTTCTTAATTTTAATTTTCAAATATTATGATGAATCATTCTCATTTATCATGTTCTTATTGACGTTATTTGATATACACATCACGGAAAATTGGCACCGAGAAGAAGAAATATTTTCCTTGTAGAACCTATGGCTTGGAACACATGTTTTGTTAGACTCTACTCATATTTGCAATGCATGGCCTAAGTCAGTTTATGTCGAGAGCTTCCCGATGATCTGTTTTCTCAGTTAATTGAAGGACAAGACAATATGGTCGCGCTGAATGACAGCGCTACTCATGCGGCAGGCTCATTTGTGAGCCACACAAAGAGTGATGATTGATGTTATAGTATAGTATTCAAAATTTGAATTGTACCTTAATGTTGTTGAAGTATATTAAGAATTTTAATTTCTTGTAAAAAATACACATGAATGTTATGAACACAAAAGTTATGTTTCATATCAAAAAAATATACAAGAGTTATGTTTATTTTGTCAATAATGCTCAAAACAGGAGTAGAAAACGTTGATAATCAACCCTTCTAGATGAAAACATCGCGCAAATCATTTCTTTTTCGTTTAAAAATTATTTGTGTACATTAATATTTATTTAAACCAGACTAATTTTTGTGTATGAGTTAGTCGACACGTGCATTGCACGTGCAATAATTTCTACTTTCAAATCACCCCCAGAGTTGGTACGTACGTTTTATTTTTGTACGTAACTGGCAGATTTTTTGTTTTGTTTTTTTTGTTTTGAGAATAACTGGCAGAATTTCTGCCATCCTTCGTCCGCCATCGCTACCATGGGCTGGCCCAACAAACCGCGTCCACGTTCATTTCGCTTCGTCATTCGTCGCGCCCCCACACGAGCACCCAGCCGCCCTCCTTCCTCTCTCTCTCTCTCTGTATTCCTCCTACGCGGCTACGCCCTTCTCCCAATCATCTGTTCAAAAAATAATCTGGCGCCTCTCGCACCTCCTCCTCCAGCGCTTCTGACCCCGGCCGCCGGATCTGGCCGTCATCGCCTCCACCTCGCCGATTCGTCCGTCACTGCCTCCATCTCGATTGTCCCAGTTCTTGGGGGCATGGAGCCCGACGCCCTTCCCAGACAGAGAGCAAGAGAAGCGGAGGCGCGGCTCGAGATCTTGGCATGGAGGCCTGGATCCTACCTACCCACTTAATCTTCCTTTTTCGAGATTTTTTTTTTTCTGGGTCAAGTTTTGGTTGAATCTAAGGTGAACCAATGGATTCTTCTTTTTTTTTTGAAATTCACCACCACTTTATTAAGTCAGCAAGCCGCCTCATTAAAAACCTTCCAGTCCCCTTAGGTACCCTGGAAGGAAAAGAGTGCGTCTGGTACTTGCTGCTCCAGACAAACAAAGATACATCGTTTATTACATCTTGCCTGATAAAACTAGGTGGATCAGAATCCCAAAAAATATCAGAATTTGTATCGAACACATGCCTAGCTAGATTGTGCGCCACCATGTTAGCTTCACGTCTGCAATGCTGCACTGAAACCGAACCAATGTTGTGAGCTTTAGTGAAGCAGTCAACGAGGATTGCAGTGTACGGGCTCCATACTTCCACCTCCCCATTATACGCTTGGACCAACTCCAGCGAGTCAGTTTCGACGACAGCAGGGGAGCAGCCAATCTGCTCAATGAAGGCAAGGCCCCTTTGTAGACCAATTTCTTCCGCTGTGGTGGCATCCAGCATATGAGAAATGGGCCATCCAGCACCCGCAACCGCAGCACCTCTGTGATCACGAAGAACAGCTGCTACCGCCCCATATCCATTGGGGAAGAAGGTGGCATCAATATTAAGCTTATAGGAATTAAACCTTGGTTTTGTCCATGATATTTCATGTGGGACTCCCCTAGTAGCCGCACCATGGTAGTTTTTAGCAAGCCCCAAGATTGCAAAAGCTGTGCGCTCCGGGTTGTCAACAGATACACCCTTAACTGCCTCTCTCCTTTGCCACCAAATATACCAAGATCCTACCGCAATTGCTTCCTTATATCCCAAGTCCCCCAGGATAGGAACACTTGGATTATGGTGCCGTAATATCTCCTCTAACACCACCGAACCTGATCTATCCATCCAGACCACCGAATCAATTGTATCTAGCAAACCCAAGGAATGCCAAACCTGTCTCGCCCGGGGGCACGTAAACATCAAATGTTTTATATCTTCCGGTCCACTTTGACAGATCGGACACTGGGCAGTAGTTTTAATATGCATATTCGCCAAAATAGCTAAGCCAGGAATAGTGCCATGAAGTGCCTTCCAAACGAATATTTTAATCTTTGCTGGCACCCTTAACTTCCACAAAATTTCCCACACTGGGTTGCATCCAGCAGAACCTTGACTAGAGATAGAACTGTGACCAAAAGTATGTTCCCATTGGGCAAAATAAGCTGACCGAACCGAAAAGGAATAGGATTTTGTTAAGTGCCATGCAATAAAATCCTCTGTCATGTTTCCATTAAGAGGAATTCGGCTGATTCTGTCAACATCTACCGGATTAAAATGCGCCTGAAGTTTCTGAATATCCCAAGTATGGGTGTCCATAAGAATAAGCTCATCAACTGATCTCAATATACTGTTACCTCGAGGCGTAATAACTTTCCTGGACGGACTCCCTGGAATCCACGGATCAGCCCATATATCAATATTATTACCCGAGCCCACTCTCCAAATGTATCCTCGTTTGAATGTGGCCAGACCTGCTACGATGCTCTGCCAGGTGAATGATGAGCCCGCCTTTGGCCCCGCCTTCAGAATATCACAATTGGGGTAGTATTTTGCCTTCAACACTTGAGCACATAGCGAGTCAGGTTTTGAAATCAGCCTCCATACTTGCTTTGCCAACATGGCCAGATTGAAGGTATGAAGATCACGGAACCCCATACCTCCCTCTTTTTTCGGTACACACATTTTCCACCAAGCCATCCAGTGCATCCTTTTCTTTTCCTCTGTGTCACCCCACCAAAAACTAGACATAGCATCAATCATCTCCTTGCACAGTTTCTTTGGGATTTGGAAAACTGACATCGCAAAGACAGGGATGGATTGGATTACAGCTTTCACTAAGATCTCCTTCCCCCCCAACGAAAGCAGCTTCTCATTCCAACTTTCTAATCTTTTTATGATCCGTTCCAGCAGATAAATAAACCTATCACTTCTGTCTAAGCCCACCATAGCCAGTAGACCTAGGTACTTGTCGGAAAGAGCCTCAGACATGATGTTCAACTCAGTACAGACATCAGCTTTTGTTTCCACATTGACATTTGGGCTGAACAAAATACTACATTTAGCCGCACTTACCAATTGCCCCGAGCTTGCACAGTATTGATCAAGAACCTGTCTCAATGAGGTTGCATTAGTCAAATTTGCCTTCAAAGGATCAGGGGATCATCAGCGAAAAGTAAATGGGAAACTGATGGTGCATTTCTGCAAACCCTAATTCCTTCAATGCCTCAAACCTCCTCCATATGAGCCAGAAGACTTGAAAGTCCCTCTGCACAAATCAGAAACAAATAGGGAGACAAGGGGTCTCCCTGGCGTAATCCACGACTAGGAATAAAATCATCTGTCTCTTGGTTATTATACCTGACTTTATACTTGACAGATCTCACACACGCCATCAGAAGATCAACAAAATTTGGATCAAAGCCCAGATGGATCATCATGCTCTCCAGAAAATTCCATTCTACACGATCATATGCTTTGTGCATATCAAGTTTAACAGCACAATAACCCCACTTCCCCTTCTTCTCATTTTTAATAGTATGTATACTTTCATAAGCCAGAAGAATATTATCGTGATCAGCCTGCCAGGGACAAATGCACTCTGTACCGGGGAAATTATATCATCCAGGACTTGTTTCAACCTAAAAGCAATCATCTCGGAAATAACTTTGTAAAGGACATTACACAGACTTATCGGCCTATATTGGGTAATTAATTCTGGATCAGTAACTTTCGGTATCAAGACTATTACCGTATCATTCCAGCCGGCCGGAATTGCTCTATGATTATAGCTGCAAGCACCTCGGATGTGAGTTCATTACCAATAAGATTCCAGCATTTTTTGAAGAAAATAGCATGCAAACCATCTGTACCAGGTGCCTTCATATCGCCTATGGCAAAGAGAGCTTTCTTTACCTCTTCCGCTGTATAGGGTTTGAGTAAACCCTCGTTCATCACGTCGGTCACCTTAGGATTTACCTTCTCCAAAATTTCTGGGTCAGGCTCCTCCACTTCGGTCGAAAACAAACCAGCAAAGTACTGTGAAACCAGCGGGTTCAGTTCATTACATCCTTCCTTCCACGCACCAGAATCATCTTTTAACTTATGTATCATGTTTTTCTTTCGCCTGGCGCTTGCAAAGTTATGAAAGTAACTAGTGTTTTTATCACCATGTTGTAACCAATTGAGCCGGCTTCTTTGAGCCCAGCTAATTTCTTCTTGCTCAAGGAGAAATTCAATCTCCGCTGCCAACTCCTTCTTGCACGCAATGCTTTCATCTGATATCGGTCCAGAGACCACTGATTCAAACTTTCTGTGTGCTGATTTTAATTTTTTGCTAGTACTTTGAAGAGTAGTTCGATTCCACTTATGCAACAATTCATGGACAACAGCCAGCTTTCCCGCCAAGTCTCCATTCGAAATTCTCTCATCAGAACGGGCCCACGCTTCCTCAACCACCTGCTGGAAATTGGGCTCCTTGAGCCACTTTGCTTCAAAGCGAAGGACGGAAGGCCCATTTAGCTCAGGCTGGGCTTCCACATCGATGCACATCAGAATCGGCCTATGATCAGACCGGCCATATTCAAGGTTTTGAAGAACAGCATCGTTAAATATATTTTTCCAAGAATCATTAGCAAGAGCTCTATCCAGACGCTCTCGGATCCCTCCCCTCTGCCAGGTAAACCTCTCTCCGATATAGCCACAATCAGAGAGACCACAGTCAATTAAAGCATTCTTAAAATTTTCCATGAACTGAACTGGTCTAGGGTTTCCCCCCTCTTTCTCAAAAGGGTGGAGAATTTCGTTCAAGTCCCCCATCACAAGCCATGGGAGATCCACCGCAGCGTGCAGATCTCTAAGACGATCCCATGTTTTATGTTTATCCTGCCACTTGGGTTCACCATACATGCCAGTGAAACGCCAAACATTGCTCTGACTACTTCCCACAAACACATCAATATAATTGCTCATCTTATAACGCAGAGAGACCACCACTTCCTTTTACCAGAGTAGTAGCAAGCCACCACTCTTCCCATCACTGCCAACCACTTCTTTAAAATCCATACCTATTTTCCGACGCAAACATTCTGCCGGCCACTCCTCCAGGTGAGTTTCCGACAGAAAAATCATATCCGGGTCACTCCGCTTAACCAATTTCAGCAGAGCCCGGATAGCCGTGGGTTTTTGGAACCCACGGCCATTGTATCCTAATATTTTCATTGCGTCCGGTCAACTCCCATCCCGGGAGTTGCCGATATCATTGTTGGTTGACCAGCCGCATTCTTCTTTGCCTTCTTCTGAATTTGCACCTTCTCCGGTGTAGACATCACTTTTGAGCCATCACCAATACCCGTTTCCTCCTCTACCGTTCCTTCATTTATAAGCTCATTGGTCTTATCAAGTTCCTGCCCCTCAGCTACCATTCCATCCGTAGAGGATTGCACCAGGGCCATGGTCAGATTAACCTGTCCTTGCGAATTGAGATCATCCTCAAAGTTCAGTCTCTTCCTTCTGCCATTTTCCTTATCCAGCAAAAGATCATGGGTATCAGAACGATCCAGATCTGCAGGATCAGAGAGAGTATTGGTGTTGCCATCATGATCCATACCCAGGTTAGAATCAAACCCCGGGTTATTGTATTCGTGAGTCCACTGGCTTCTACCAGCGAATCCTCTACCTCTCATCTGATTTCGGCCCCTACCACGGCCAAATGCACTATTTCCTCCTGTACTGTCATCGGCACCACGGCCAGTACCAGTGTATCTGCCATTCCCTCTCCCTCTTCTAGGAGCTAAGATGAATGAACCTCACTCAAACTTCGATTCATCATGTTCTCCGGTGCCACATTCTTTGTTGTCTGTCCCAATCTGATAACGTGGTGGATGAGATTTACCAATTATCTTACAGTTCATATCTGATTCCAACTGATGAATTTCGTCTGGTGTAGTCAGCTTGTGCTTTATGTATTTCTTTGTAAATTTTCCATTGCACCATGTTTCTTCAAATTAATTTGTAACTAATTTGTGCTTATGGTTTCGTATTGCAGTATAGGCCACACACACATATGGTCAGCAATGACAGCATATATGAAGATTGACCTGAGTTACAAAAATTATGAAGAAATATTTCGTAACTCTCACATTCAAATTTATGAGGCTGGGATTGACAACTGCTTTGAAAGGAAGGAAGTGCTCACTGAGAATTCCGATGAGGTTTGTACTTTGTTCTCCATAGCCGTTACGTATTTAAAAATGATCTTTTGTATATGATCACATTCATGTGCCAGTGGTCCCATAACTGGAGTTCTCTCATTGCTTGAACAATCATATTTCTCTGGTACCAATTTTGTATTCCTCCCTAGCAGCAGTACTTAAGTAAATAAAATTATCGGTTTCAAAAACAAAAAAAGTAAATAAAATCTCATGCTCGCTTGTCAAAATTCGGTTTAAGCCTTTTATATAAAACTTCAAGTCTTCCTTCCCGCATACTTAGCTCAAACTTTAGTTCGAATTACCGACCATGCTCGAATTCATTGGCAAGCTTCATGTCCATTTCTTGTGGTAAGAATCAAATTCCTGTACGGCCAATCTGCTGTGAACCACATCAAGGAAATATGTGGTACTTTATTAAATTTTAGTATTTCTTTGTTCAACTAGCATCACTTCGTGTCTCTCGTTGTCAACATTTCTTGAAAAAAAAATAGTGAAGTACTAGCTTTTCAGAGTTTGTTGTAAGAAACGATTGCACTTAGCGTTTTATCGCAGCAATGGGCTAATCCTGTAAACAAAACAAATGAGGAAATGTCTTAGTTAGTCTGCAGTTCTTCAAAGTACAGTTCGGTCTATGCTTGGAGAACTATTTCCTGATTTAGGTCTTTTCTTTGTTTATTTCAGGTTGAAAGCCTTAGCTGTACTATCTTAATTTGGAGGCGTTTCATTTTAGGTGTAAAGTGGGGTGTAGCTAGCTTGGTTCGGAGTTGCATTTCATTGACTTCTTATTTGGTGAAGAATACATCAAAGATCCTTTCTCTCAAATCGAATGCCCCTTGGCAAGCCACTAGAGGTAAGCGACAATCAAGTTCTTCCTTTTGTGCTCTTCTTCTCAAACTCTGAGTGAGGAAATGAGATTTGTTTACTGAGTATTATTCATGCTAAAAGAAAGTTTCATCATTCCAGTGTAGCTTGATTCTTAGATTGGATCCTTGTGACTTTTTTCTTTCTAAAATACGTTTTCAGATAGCAAAAATTGTATATTTCTAGCCCACTACTTCGTATCTCTTTTAGTGCGGCCCTGAAAATTGAGGCGCACATGATATCAGAAACAGGTCCAAATGCACAAGTTTAGGAATTTTCTTGGCTAATATCTTGATATCGGTTTGTCCTTAGTACCGGTAGGCACACCAAGGTATCAGTGCTTTACTTGGGTTTTCCTTATTCTGATCGGATGATTCTTCTACGATGTTTGTTCTGATTTCTAAATTGCGATTTGTAGGTTGGAGACAGAGACATTGAACTGTCAAGAGTGCATCAAATTTAAGTCTGTCCCGAATTTAGCATCTAACAAAGGGACAACTAGAAGGCAATTCTACGACATTTACTTGGCAAGTAGTGATACCTCATTCCTTTTTGTTAGCAGAGCAAACAGTAAAGACAATGATGTATGAAATTACATTGTTGAGCTTTATGTGTTTAAAATGTATACTTATTAGTGGTGTCTACGCATAGAAAAGGTCAACATATGTGGTCGAATTTGGGCATGATTAAATTGATGTCTACGCATAGGAAAATTGCTTATTATTTAAATTCAATATTATTTTGTGACAAAGCTCGATGCTCCGTATTCCTTCGATACGAGAACTATATCTGTGACTACTATATATGTGTCTATTTTTTAGAACAAAGGCCGAAAGGCCAGCGATAAATTAATAGCGCCAAACGGCGAGAGATACACAGTGCTGAACCCAGCATACAACACAACCCCACGCACACACAAAAATCAGAACTACCAGGCGAATACAGGTAAAACACCGAAGACCACCGCCACCGTCCACACAGGTAGACAGGCTCAACAAACCCCTCAACGGGACGCCGAGGAGACTAGGGCGAAACATCACCACTGACCACAAAGCTGCAGCCAGGCTCAACAAGGGGACCACAGAGAGACGCCAGTGAGATAAGGTGAGCGCCGACGAGCACCGCCACTGACCACAGAAGCTGCAGACAGGCACCAGGTACCTCCACACAAGAAACGCCGATGTGCAAAGGGAGTTGTAGACCTTGCCGGAGAGAGCTCGGCGAGAGGTTGCCACGGCAGCCAACACCTCCCAACCCCCGGAAAGCAACCAACCGTGAGCTCCAAAGCGGTGTCTTCAAGAAGAGCACGACACCGTAGTGCCGCCACCGCCCGATCCGAGGATCTTGGACTTTTATCCGGAGTGTAGAACGCCGAGAGAGACCACAGCGACGCCTTCAAGAAGGTGGCGGCGTCCATGGACATCGCCGCCACGGCCCGAGAAAAGTCCCGGGCAAGGGTTTCCCCTCGGCCAAACCTCTCCGCCTTCTACCCAGGGCACCGAGCGTCGCATGACCCTCGAGCCACCGTCACGGAACGCTGCTCGCCAGCCCCACGCCGCCCACACGGACGGGGACACCGGCCAGCACCCGAGCTGCTGGCACGCCCGCCAACCAGGCAAGCTCCCACCTTCCAGGGCCGCCGCCCCGGCGTCCAAGCTCAACGCACCACCAAACTGAAGCGAGACACAGAGAGATGGTTCCTTCACCAACTCCGGCGACCAGCAGCCCCCATGGCAGCCGGCAGCACCAGATCTGGAGCGACGACCGGCGGGCTCGCAGCGGGCACGGGCCCCTGCCCCGTCCCAAGCTCGAGGCGGCCAGAGAGACCGCATCACCCAGCCGTCGCCGCCCGGAACCTTCCACGCGAAGCCTGCAGACCGCAGTGCCGCCGGCGACCATGCCCGCCATGGCCGCGGCGAACAGCCTGTCTTCCTTCGCTCCCGTCCACCCAGGCCAGAGGAGAGCAGAGCTTCGTCACCTGCCACCACCGCCGCAGGTACACAAGCCCATGGAGCCGCCACACCGCCGCCGAGCAGCCGCGCCGCCGCGCCCTCCGAACAGCGCCGCGCTCCCCCCGGTTGCAGCGCCCCGCGCCGCCGCCACCGAGCAAGAGGGAGAGAGATCCCCGCCGCCGCCAGCGCCGCCCACCGGCGACGCCCTCCGGTGGCGGCGAGGAGGAGGGGAAGGGGAGGGGCGGACTGGGCTGTGGCAGCTAGGGTTTCGCCCTGCCGCTCGCGGGAACGGACAGGACGACGACGTTTTTCGCTCACTATATATGTGTCTCTTGTTGAAGTAATGAGACATGTTGCTTGATTTTTACCACATCGATCAAATGTACATCTCATATATGTATATAGAATTGGATCATTGGTCACTTAGATGGTGAGCAGTATTTTTTTATTACAAGGTGCATGTTCTGACATTGGTCACTTAGAATTCACAATCCTTTAGGATGACCATGAAATGGTTACTTAAACTCGAAATTCTTCAGGAGTACCCAGCTTAATGTTCTGGTTGCTTGTGCATAATGTAAAATTATATAAAAATTAGGATCTCCGTAGCAACGCACGGGCACTCAGCTAGTAAAGGATCGATAGAGCCACAGTTCACACGATATGGACGAGGTAACAAGGAAGCGTGACCGAGACAACGAAGACAAGGTGGAGAGAAATTCGGAGGTAAAAGTAGGCCATTGACATGAGTCATGACGAACCCTCAAATTAGCGAGCCGTCGATCTGAGTGTTGATCATGTGACTGAACCGTCTAGTCACACCACCAGCGTGCATGCCGATGGATGCCTCGATTGATCCAGCATATATCTCCAACAAAGTCATTAGGAAGCCCGTTTCAGATCCTTCCCGAACAACGACAATAGCATTCCATACAATATAATTGAGGTCATATCCCTGATACAGTTCCATGTTTCGCACACACAATTACAAATTATTTATGATTCCTTGACCAGTTCATGCACTCAAAAGCAACAATCAAAAGTCCCGAATGAGCTCTGGGATATCGCCCCAATCGAAAGTCGCGACTTTTAGCCCAATATGGAGGACCTTAAGACCTTTGAGCACACCGTTCATGATCTCGCCTCCACTACTATCGTCTCTACTACTTGGTGTTCTTATTTTTGAAGATCGCCATCACATGCTGCATTATTGGCGCGCTGGCCTGCCAGTCACGACGACCGGTGAGTAGGTTGCTGATTCGGACGATGCACGGCACATGCAGGCACACATGCTGGCCGTCGTAGGAGGTCCGGTAGGACAAGGCCTGCGACTTGTCGTCGCAGATGCCGCACATAACAGACGCGTCCTTGACGAGCTGGAACGCGTGGCCATCCTGGATGACAAACTTCGGGAGGACGGCACAGCACGGGTGGAGGTAGAGGTTGTGCTCCTGGTTAAAGTACCTGAAGCCGACAGTATCTTCCCCGCACGCCTGGCAGGTCATGAAGCCGTTCTGGGTCGTCTGGTTTTCTATCAAGACGAACATGCGGCCGGCGAACAGAGGGTGGTCGAGGACGGCCGGAGCGGTGGCGCAGTGTGTGTGGACGGTGAAGTTGCATGGCTCGCACCCGTATAAGTGCTCTGTCGACGGTTTTTCGAACTTGTTGCATGCGTCGCAACTGAACCCTCCCGTGAACCACCGTGTGCTCGTCACCAGGCTGAGCTGGTGATTCTGGTGGATGGTGTGGCAGATTGTCGCCGGAAGCGCCATCGGACTTATGTATGCCCCCTTGCCTAATTAATCTCTTTGCCTCTCTACTTGTCAAAGCTAGATGTACGTCCTGCAGGCTACAGAAACAGCTTTTAGAACAATCCTTGTATATAGAGAAAAAACATCCAACAAGAACGGAAAAAACAACCCAACGGACAAAGCAGGAACCCTTATTTCTAAAACAAAACAACCGGATATGGATTCTCACATCCTTTTAGTGGTCGTTTTGTAGCCATCATTTCGAGTCGGAATCATGAAATTCATTTGTAATTCCATGCCCAGTCTGTTTGTCTCGCATGAAATTGGACATGCTATTTCATTTGGAATTCCAGCAATGCCTATTGTATGTTATACCAATTCCTATGTGTGACGCTGTGATTTCACTTTTCAAATGAAATGAAATGATGACATCATTGCATTTCTGTCAAATAAAATCAAATGAGGGGTGCCAAACAAGCTCTTATATCTATAAAGTGTCAGCAAGAGTTACTTGTTGAGATCCTGTGATTTTGTTGCTGGGGCTCTGAATAGAGTTTATAGCCAGGGCTGACAACATTAGTTGCTGCAGGCTACCAAAGACATCCAAATACTAGAAAGGCATACGAACAGGATGATTACTCCATGGCAAGTAAAATAATGATCGAGGAATCGTCATCACACATGCATAAACACTACTACGGAGATGAGTAAAAAATAATTATTCACCCTTGTTGGCGGGGATTCCTCCTACCCCAATGATTGTCGGAAGATGTATATATATGTGTTGTGTTTATGAGAGAGAGAGAGCAAACTAATGATTAAGGAGAGTAGGAGACACTGAGCGAAACTGGTCTCTTATAGTTGTGGCACACTCCTCCTTCCACCTTCGTGCTGACTGACCAAGTCCGCAATCATTCAGTAAGCATGGCTTACTCTGTGAACCGGTGCAGGGCCGTACCTAAGAAAAGAGATGCCGGGTGCGAAACCAAAAATCAGGCCCTCTTAATCATTGGCAACTATGAAAATACAGTTTTATTGTAACCAAAAATAGACCTTGTATACATTAATGTAGACCTTGTTTTCGTTGTAACCAAAAAACAGATGCCGGGTAGCACATTTCTAGTTTTCATGATCGAACCAAAACTAGACCTTGTATTCATTGTAACAACTCACCTATTCCGCAGAAATCGGGACGGAATAACCTAAGATGCGATTGGAAGAATTGCGCTTGACCGGCCGCTCGCGCTCGATAAGAAATATTCTCTCCGTTCACAAAAGGACGTCTCAACGTATCCCAATTGCATGTATATACACACTAAATCATGTCAAGATACATGCAAATTTGGCCTAGTTTGAGACATCATTTTGTGAACGGAGTGAGTAGAAAGATAAAAAAGAGGGGGAGGCGTACGTGAGTTAGGGGCTTGGGGCCATGCCGAGCAGAACAGATTGCAAAGCAGTTAAAATTCTTTAATGGGTTGAATATCCACGGCTAGATTAGCCAAATAAATTGGCACTACTCTCTTTGTTTCTTAATATAAGATGTTTTATGTGTTTCACATATTGTTTATATGCATATTATAATGAGTGAACGTATAAAACTAAAATGTGTCTAGAACTATAGAAATATTTATATACATGTACATGTGGATTACTAAAACATCTTATATTTAAAAACTAAAAAGTATTAGTTTAACTAAACAATTGGGGCCCTCCTGATTTGGGCCCCTCTTCGGTCGAACCTTCTGCACTTGCGTCCTGTGCGGCCTAACCGGCGACAAGTCAGCCCTGACTAGTTTCCGAGTTTTCAACGGAATGTTTTTGAATTCGCTACGAGCCTGCAGGTACCGTGTTGAACAGACATGCCAAGCCTGAATGTTCCCTCTCACATCACGGATGTCGTTCATAAACTAATTTCATGGAGGAAAAAGGGAAGCACAGTCCAAACATATGCCGTTACTGACAAGTCTGGGTCGATGTCGACATTACATTTTACTTCCAATCTTCCATGCGTTGTGTACAATCAAGCAAGCTTGGTCAAGTAAGCTAAGATTCCAGTCTATATTGTAGCCAATACTGTCCACTTCATGATAATAATGGCCATGCAAAACTAATTCCAGTCTATATTCTTGTACCTTGAGATTAGAAGGCAAAATATTCGTGGCTGACGTGGCATGCTGACATAGGCAATATGTATCCATAGAGGTCAGTTCGTGCGTACGTGCCTTCCACTAGGCCTCATCGGTTACCCACAAATATCTTTAAGCGCAAGTCTTGACACTGCCGTTGTCAATGATGGTGTTCTCAGTAGGCTTTGTACAAGGAGTGCGGTGATTTGGAGGATGGGCACCACCAATTATTTTTTTGAGAAAGTTAAAAAAAGGACATTTCTATTATGGAAAAAATCCTATATGTAGAAAATGATTATTCTACTAGCGTGCAAAATATCAATGTGGAAAATTCTGTATTTTGCACTGTGTTAAAATTTACAAATTTCTTGACCTGAGATGTAAACATTTATTTTTGATTTTTTTAGATTTTCATGATTTTTCATTTTTCAGTGGGCTGGAATACAAGCTATTTCGGCTTGAAAATTTGTAGGACAGTAGAATACGTTATTGTCAAAATATCGGGTTTTATGGAACTTTATTAAACTTTAAAATGTCGATTTGTAAGGTGGAACCAGTGTTGATGGTCATACGTCACACACCGTACACAAGTGTGGTGGAATATTGACTGATCGAAGGTAGACGACATGGGGCATAGAAAGAAAATACTGTATGCGATGAAAGACACTGAGTTGTCTACGTCGTGGAGTTTAATACTCGACATGTAGTTTGTCGAGTATTGTTAATAATTGATATTTTCGAGTTTCTTGTAGTGACTAGCTAGTACCAAAATGGAGGGCACTTTTGGAGCACGGGCTTGATAAATCCCCTTTTTCCGACATTAATAAGAATTTATAGCGCCCGTGCTAGGAGCCTAGTTTTCCAAAGCACATTACATTGGCGGGTATTTAAAAAGAGGTCATTTCCTCATATATGATATTGTGCCACAAAACCTAATTTTAAAAAGAGGTAATTTCCCGAAGTTTAAGGCTGACATGTTCTCTCTATCATTACGGATGTCGTCCATCGGATGGGGGCATGTGGCACATGCTTTGAATTTTATTCCAAGACTTACATTAACGAGCCCCTACACTAGAATAGCGGTGTATACCTATAATAATTACATAAACGACAATTTCCTGGAGTTCCAAACATGTCGTCGCAGAACAAGTCTGTGTCGATGGCGACATTACGTTGATTTTACGTGCTATGTACAATGAAGCAAGCTTGGTCAAGTCAACTCAGATTGTAGCCAATGCTGTCCACTTCGTGATTCTCCAGCTTCATTTAATCATGCTGCACTAGTCATGCCTCACTTGCACTAGTGGAAAACGGGACAGCAGTCCCGGTTCCAGACGGCCTCTAGTCCCGGTTAGCCAACCGAGACTAGTAAAGCGGGACTAGAGCCCCCTGCTCTTTAGTCTCGGTTGGTTCCGAACCGTGACTAGATGCCCACCCACGTGGGCTCAGCGCAGGCGCCTGGGACTGGAACCTTTAGTCCCGGTTCGTAACACGAACGGGGACTAGTGTGTTTACTTTTTTTTCCTATTTCGATTAATTTTCTTTATTTAGGGTTTTAGGAGGGGGTATCGGATGGTTTCCATCGTACAGGGATCACGTCGATGCGCCAAAAACACGAAGATGAAGTCATATATATTTAACACGTACAAATTACATGAAGATCACGTTGATGACACAAACAAATTAATTACATGAAGATCAAGTTTTCCCGGTTCCAGGTACTTAATTACATGCGGATCAGTATTACATGGAGGCATACTAATTATGTATTATAGTGGTACTCTCCTGTATCAGGTATGACCTCCGCAAGGTAAAATCCCGCCAACTCCTCCGCAATGGCTTTGAATCGGGTCTCCAATGGTAGGTTGCAGCGCTTTTTTGCCAAATTTAAAAGAATAAGATCAAAATAAATACATGAGTTGTCTGTGTATGCATATATATATGAAATGAATGAAACTCAGCACAACTGATGGTAAAACTAACGCTGTGAATAATGTTTACGTACTTCTTTACTTCTTTTGCCCTCGAATTTCTCGCAGGTCAGAACTTGTATGTACTCGCAGACGAAGTATCCACAGTAATTAGTTCCCTGTGGCTGTTCCGCGCAAGACTATACAAGAATAGAATTCAATCAAATAATAATCAAGTATAACAATGGTGCGTGGACCTAGCTAGTACTACTTACAGTGTTCAGACGCCATGTCAGCTTCGGTGTCCATTTACCGGGTTCTTCCTTGATGAACTCTTTCCAAACGCTGCCCGACAAATAAAATTAACAAAAGAGTTATTAATGACTTGATATCAGGAAATGAACGAAAGAGGCGATAAGAAATGAAATTATTTTGTGAGCATATCAATACATGTCTTGTAATCTACAGGATTTTTCCTTAATGAGTCAAGGACATGAATTTCTCCATTGTGAATTTTAATGACGAGAAGAATAAAGTGGAACCTGCACGTGTTTATATACACAGTCATGCATAACTCGTCAGTTAAACTTAACATCGGGTGAGCAAAATAGAATGTGTAGAAGAGACAGTAACACTCACTTGAAGTTGTAAGGCCATAATATAGTCTTTTTGTCACGGTGTTGCTTGAAATACCTTAGCAAATCCCCCGGTGTGTCCTTGTTATACATGGGATCTTCTATGGTGACTTCATGATATTTATCGGGGTCAATCCACCCAAAGTTCTTGTTTTTTTTCCTTTTCAAGTCGAGCATCTTCATTCTGCAAAATATAGCGCACAAAAGATTATAGTGAGGATAATTACAGACAATGAACGAGCCGAGGTAAAGACTTAAATTACAGAAATAAATCACTTACAGACAAAAGAAACTGAGGATAGATTTGTCGAGGGCCCGGATATTGTATAACTGAAAAAGTTCGGTAAATTCAACGGACACAGCGTATTGTAGTTGGCAGTAGTGCTCTTCATTAACTCCTACCAGCAGACTGACATTCCCCTCATTTACGGCTTTCTTGTACCAGGCATGCAACTCACGCATTTTTGTTGATAACTTGCCGTCGACCAAATTTTCCCCGGGAACATATTGTCTTGCTAGATCAGCGCTGGGGTAATCGGTTGACGAACCTATTTGTTGTGGAGTACATTGCGCTTCCGTGGCAATACGATGTATTTCTTTTTCGTCAAACACCTTGAGCGGGGGGACCGATTGTACTTCTTGTTCTCCGAGCTGGGGAACTTGTTTACCTTTTTTCGGCGGCGGGACCTCCATCAGATCGTCATATGACTTGGTAATATAACGCTCATATTCTGATGGCGGCGCTGGTGGAGGGTTATATAGGTTATCGATGGTTCGATGACACGCCTCCGGAGCGCAGCCGGCGGTAAATTTTGGCTCGGGCACTTTCGGTGCAAAGAATGCTGCATTATATGCCTTCACGGCGACGGCGTTTTCCTCGACAGTTTTATCACATGGTAACTTCTCAGGAGGCGGCGGTGTTTTCTGCTTTCTAGGTCTCCTCCTAATCGGCGAACCGACCTTGTGTTTCCTCGGGAGAAACTTAACAGGCTGTTCCTCACGCGGCGGAGATCGAGATGGACTCGCGCTCATGACGTCCCTGTCTAGGAGTTCTGGGCTTTGCTGATGAGGTGGACTGCTACAAGGAGGAGTCGATGGCCTTGGCAAGACGATGTATTTCTTCTTCCACAGGGCAAAACCACTCTTGACTTCTCCCAATGTCGTCTCACCGTCACCTCCAGGAATCTCAAGAGACAATGTGTGCATACTCGGCATAATTTCATCCACCCTGACACGAGCATAGCCAGCTGGAATGTCACCAGTATGGTAGCTTGCTTCGGGTCCATTTGGTAAAACATAGCCGACTGCCACCTTCATGGATATGTTCCTAAATGGCATATGTAGCTCACAATCTGTCCTCTCCGTGACATCATCCACGGCGTAGTGAGCATCGAGTTCTACTTGCGTGGAACCAACGCTGCTTTTAAGCTGAGATCGGTCGGCATTGGCTTGAGGATCTTCTAGTTGTTGTTGAGACGGCCTTGGCTGATTAAGTGACTCCATGAGCTGCTGCACCTTTAGTTCCAATTCCGATAGCCGTTCTTCACCCTTCTTCTTCTTTCTTGCATGGTTTCTATAACTATCAGCGCACTCCGGAAACCCAGTCTTCACGGTGACACCGCCGGGTTGGCCTCGTAATCGTCCAACGTGTTCAGGATTACCCAGGGCCCGTGTCAGCTCGTCGTCCTCTCTATCGGGTTTGTACACACCCCGGCGAGCTTCATCTATTGCAACTACAAGCTTCGGGAGGATTGTTTCTACTTTTTCCTTCCATCTTCCGTGTGCAAAAATCAGCCCTGTTTGCTCGTCCAAAAATGCACCATGCGCGAACATCCAGAATTTGGACCTCTCGGGCCAGTCCAGTGTCTGTGGAGTGATCCCTTTAGCAAGCAGTCTGTATTCAGCGGCTAACCACTTAGGAATGGCGGACCTGTAGCCACCTGTCCCCAACCTATGGTGGTATTTCTTCTTCGCAGCATTTGCCTTATTTTTGTCCGATCGGGCCATAGCCGTAGCCGATTTCTTATACGCCTTAAACGCGGCCCAGTCATCTTGTATCTTCACTAGTGTTCGGCCAGTTCCGGAACTTCCACTGAAATCTGGATCTTCATTTTCATATTTTTTCCATATTATTTTCTTCCAGTTCCGGAATTATTCGGCCATCTTCGAGAGAGTCCACTGCTTGAGTTTCTCCTTCTTGATTTCAGAGACATCTTTCGGGAAGTTAAAATGTGACAAGAGTGTGTCATATATCAAATCTTTTGTAATCTGGTGGACATAGCAGGGGTCATCGTCGTTTGCGGCCGCCGGCTTATGCCATTCTGGTATGGTGATCGGGAGCATGTCCCTAACAATAGCTCCAGCTTGATTTATGAATTTACGGCGGTTCTCTTTGGGTTCCAACGGGTCGCCGTTATCAGCAATTACATAGATCGGTAACTTTGGCTGATCGCTCGACATCCTTTTCGTGCCGCCTCGAGGTTTAAACTTATTAGCAGATTTGCTCGATCCGGAGGGCTAAAAGAAAAATAATGTGTTAATAAGTGCAATACAAATCAATTAATGAATGTAGTGATCAACAAAATAGCCTTAATATATATACCTCGTCGGCTCTTCTTTCTTCGGACTCAATTCCCTCACCAGAGTCCATCAGAAATTGTGAGGTGAAATCCTCATCATCTTCTCCACCGGCATCGGTTCCACCGCCGACATCTTCTCCACCGGCATCTTCTCCACCGACATCTTCTCGATCGGGATCATATGGATTGGCATCCTCATATATCTGTTGCATAATTACGTCCTCATTCTCCTCGTCTCGCACATAGTTAGGATCCATAGCTCAATGTCCCTGCAATCAATAAAATTTGCATCTATAAAATTGCTACACAAAAATCTATAAAATTTGCATTATAACATTGGTACACAAAAATTTGCTAAATTTTCTAACTTTGCTAACTTGTCAAATTTGTAATCTATAAATTTGCATCTATAACATTGCTACACAAAAATTTGCTAACTTATCAAATTTGCAATCTATAAAATTTGCATCTATAACATTGCTACACAAAAATTTGCTGAATTTTCTAACTTTGCTAACTTATCAAATTTGCTACTAACAATTTTTCTACTAACAATTTTTTCTACTAACTATTTTTCTACTAACAATTTTTCTACTAACTATTTTCTACTAACAATTTTTTGTACTAACTATTTTGTACTAACAATTTTTATACTAATAATTTTTCTACTAACAATATTTTCTACTAACTATTTTCTACTAACAATTTTTTCTACTAACAATTTTCTACTAACAATTGTTTGCATCTATACTGTTTTTGGACTCTTAATTAATGGACTTGTGATGTTCTTAAATTTTTATCCTTGTCATGGTATTGGATTATTGTGTTTATACTTCACAGGAAAGCCAAGATATTTCATTTTGGGATTGTTTGAAATCATGTTTTCATGCTCTCAACTTGCTATGAAATATCCAGACAGAAAAACAGTTAAAAGATACCTTTTCTCTCTATTTAATTTTCCTATCTAGATTCCTTTTCTGGATGCATTTCTTGCTTGTCATCCATATTTGTGGTGAGTACTGATTTATAAAAATCATATCACTCAAATTGGAATTTCCTAAGCTCTTGTTTGCATCTGTTGAACATAGCTACTTGTTAACAGAAAACAGGACTTACAATTTCACAAAGTCCTAAAACAGTTAAAAGATACCTTTTCTCTCTATTTAATTTTCCTATCTATATTCCTTTTATGGATGCATTTCTTGCTTTTCATCCATATTTGTGGTGAGTACTGATTTATAAAAATCATCTCACTCAAATTGGAATTTCCTAAGCTCTTGTTTGCATCTGTTGAACATAGCTACTTGTTAACAGAAAACAGGACTTACAATTTTCACTAAGTCCTAAAACTGTATTTTCTAAAATCTGTCAGATTTGCCGAATTTGATTTGGTTCAAATTGGTGGTTCAAACATCTCTCACACTCACACCCACGGCCAGCACGACCACGGCCAGCACGGCCACTGGCCACGCCAGCACGGCCACGGCCACGGCCAGCACGGCCACGGCCACGCCAGCACGGCGAGGCAGGGAAGGGGCATGGGAGGGGCGAGGCAGGGGAGGGGCGCGAGTCAGGGGAGGCACCTACCTCTGGCGGCGGCGGCAAGGCAGCCCGAGGCAGGGGAGGGGCACGGTGACGGAGCGGTAGATCGACGGCACGGCAGAGCAGGGCTTCGCCGTCAGGGGCGTCGGCGGCGTCGAGGCGGAGAGCGAGCTTCGATTTGGGGAAGAATGCGAAAAAATTCGGCCACGGCCACCCAAATTACCGCGAAACTGACCTTTAGTCGCGGTTCCAGCCACGAACCGCGACTAAAGGGTCGCGGTTCGTGGCTGGAACCGCGACTAAAGGTCAAATTTGGACCGCCCAAATTAGCGCGCCAAGCCCACGGGCCTTTAGTCGCGGTTCGTGGATAGAACCGCGACTAAAGGTCTTTTTCCTGTTTTTTTTGTTTCCTTTTCCTTTTGTTTCCTATTTAGAGATAATATAACTGAACTCTCTCCAAATATAATTGTTTTATTACTTATGTTTTCTCTAGTTTCTTTTTCTTTTATATCTATTTAATTTAATAGCCACCGTGTCTATTATTTTTCTTTTCGATTTTCTGTTTTATTACTTATGTTTTCTCTAGTTTCTTTTTCTTTTATATCTATTTAATTTAATAGCCACCGTGTCTATTCTTTTTCTTTTTGATTTTCTGTTTTTTTTAATAATATTATTTTTAATGGCAATTTCGCCTAATAGCACGCGAGGTGCGGAAATTTGAAAAATAGGGCGGCGCCGGAGCAGTTTTCGCCTAATTTTTTCCCGCCACCGTCTTATGCCAAATTTCTTCCCGCCACCTTTTCCCGCACAATTTTTTCGCGCCACCGTTTCCCGCCCAATTATTTCCTGCCGGTTGTTCTATAAAATCCAGTCAAAGGTAGGCATGATACTCACTTGAGCGCAAGCATGGTGTGTATTGGTCCTTGCGAGAAGTGTGTGTCCGGGTTTCACATTTCCGCATCCGAGCATCTCGCAAGGCTTTCGAGCAATTTGAAGGTAGATGGTAGGGTAGTTCCAATTGAAGAAATTTTGCACACTGAGAGTCATCTCGCTTTGCTTGGGGCGAAGCTATGCCGCGATGGGTTTCCGTATAGGGCCCCGCTCCAAATTCGTGCAGAAATGATCAGGCTTGCAGATAAGTTCGACAGGAAAGTTACGAATAGTCCGTTCTACCGAACTGAAGCTGACCGTGATTCGTACGGTCGTTCATGTCTCTGGGTAGTTGACAGCGATGATGACGACAATTTCATGCCGTCGTCAAAGGAAAGGAGGGTTGAAGCACTGAGCAAGGGCAAGGAGAAGAAGGCTGAAGCATCGAGCAAGGGTAATGGCAAGAAGGCTGAAGCTTCGTCCAAGGGCAAAGGCAAGAAGGTAGAATCTTCGTCAAAGGGCAAGGGTGGCAACACGGCGGATGGTGCAGGCTGCATCGATGGGAGATAGGTAGAGTCTTTGTTTTACTTGTGTTGTATCGTAATTTGCAGTTGTACCTTAATTTGTTCTATCCAGTATTTAGAACTAGTGAAGTTGTAACGTAGATCTCTAGTTGTATGTTAAATTAATTTATCGATTCACCAACCGGGACTAAAGAAGCACACGGATCGTGTGTTTCGTTCAAACGCTTATGAGCCATTGGATCAGGGGTGTGTTTCATTTGAGGGCCTGTGAGCCGTTGGATTTTTAGAACTAGTCCCGGTTGGTAACAACAACCGGGACTAAAGAATCACACGGATCGTGTGTTTCTTTCAAACGCTTCTGAGCCGTTGGATCAGGGGTGGACACGTGTGACTGACACGAGTCGTGACCGCGAAGCCCGCCTTTAGTCCCGGTTGGTGTTACCAGCCGGGACTAAAAAAGCACACGGATCGTGTGTTTCTTTCAAGCGCTTGTGAGCCGTTGGATCAGGGGTGTGTTTCTTTTGAGGGCTTGTGAGCTGTTGGATCAGCACTCCCACCACCACCACCACTCCCACCTCATCCACAGGTACACTTTCTAATCGCCTATAAATAGCGGCGTCCCTGCAGCGAACGGCACAGAACGAGCGTCTACCTTCGTCACCGAATCCAATGGCTGGATTTAGCCTACCTGCTGGCATGTTCCCTGGCATTATTGTGTTCGTCCTTGTTCACCGGCCAGCCATTGGAGCCACCTCCTGTAGGACGGTGAACAATGACAACACAACGACGCTGTTGAAAACACAAGCCCTCAGGTAGGTTGAATCCAGCCACTGGATTAGGGTGACGCAATGATGAATTGCCGAGGAGGTGGGAGTGGTGGTGGTGGTGGAAGTGGTAGCCATGCCCCTCGGTCCGATCCAAGCAGCGGCAAGGCGCTCTGATGATCTGCGACATTCCCAACACTTTTTGGGACGGTCGTAGATCATCAGAGACGTCTTGCCGCTGTGGATCGAAGGTCGATTTGCTGCTCACGACGACGTGAGACGGATGCGCAAGCTTCCGGTTTCGCCGGAGCCGGGCTCCAGTGCTTCGGAATCCCACCAAAACCGTGTGTTGGGCCGGCTTAGGAACCGGCAAAAGTTAGTGATATTATTCGTGATGTATACATTATTACACAGTTTCATAAAAGTTGAATACATTATTACACATCACCAACAACATCCCTATCTAGTGTTCACTTGTTCTTCGTGTGTGTCCCTTTCTTCTGATTGCGCCGTAACCAAGGACAATCTTCTTCATTTAACTTGATGCTTGGGTCAATTTTCACTTTGAAGGGCGGAATTTCATGAAACTTATCGTAATCTTCTGACATGTCTGTCTTGTCCTCCACTCCCACGATGTTTCTTTTCCCTGAAAGAACTATGTGGCGCTTTGGCTCATCGTATGATGTATTCGCTTGCTTATCTTTTCTTGTTTTTGGTAGCGTAGACATATCCTTCACATAGAAAACCTGAGCCACTTCACTGGCTAGGACGAATGGTTCGTTCTCGTACTCAAGATTCTTGAGATCCACTGTAGTCATTCCGTACCGTGGGTCTAGCTCTACTCCGCCTTGTAGGTTGAACCATTTGCACTTGAACAAAGGGAAATTAAAAGAAGGGCCATAGTCAAGTTCTCATATCTGCTCCATGTAACCATAATATGTTTCCTTTTGCCCATTGCAGTTTGTTGCATCAAAGCGGACACCACTGTTTTGGTTGGTGCTCTTTTTATCTTGGTCGACCGTGTAAAATGTATTTCCATTTATCTCGTACCCTTCAAAAGTCAATATAGTCGAAGATGGTTGCTTGGCCAACAAGTATAGCTGTTCTCCAACATTGGTGTCATTAATGAGACGTCTTTGTAACCAACTGCCGAAAGTCTTCATGTGTTCTCCATCAATAGAATCTTCAGGTTGCTCTGGGTATTTGGAGCGTAAAATATTCCTGTGTTCCACGATATACGGAGCCACCAAGCTGGAATTATGTAGAACTGTGTAGTGTGCTCGAGTGAAAGAAATCCCATCTTGACATAGTGTTGCTTTTTTCCCTAGCGTGCCTTTTCCACGCAGTCTCGCCTCATGCCGCGATTGAGGAACACCAATCGGCTTTAGATCAGGAATAAAGTCAACACAAAACTCAATGACCTCCTCCGTTCCATAGCCCTTGGAGATGCTTTCTTCTGGCCTAGCACGGTTATGAACGTATTTCTTTAAGACTCCCATGAACCTCTCAAAGGGGAACATGTTGTGTAGAAATACAGGACCGAGAACAAAAATCTCTTCGACTAGGTGAACTATGAGGTGCGTCATAATATTGAAGAAGGTTGGTGGGAACACCAACTCGAAGCTGACAAGACATTGGACCACATCCTTCTGTAAATTTGGTAGAGAAAGTGGATTGATCACCTTCTGACAAATTGCATTGAGGAATGCACATAGCTTCACAATGGGTACTCGAACATTTTCTAGTAGAAGCCCCCTCAATGCCACCGGAAGTAATTGTGTCATAATCACGTGGCAGTCATGAGACTTTAGGTTTTGAAATTTTAGCTCTGCCATGTTAATTATTTCCTTTATATTCAACGAGAAGCCAGATGGAACCTTCATACTGCTAAGACATTCAAAAAATATTTTCTTCTCTTCTTTCGTAAGAGCGTAGCTCGCAGGAGCTTGATGATTCTCTGAATGAGCGCCGTCTCGTTCCATCATACGTTGATGGGCCTGCCTTGCTTTGGTGTATCTTTTGACTTCCCATACACGCCCAAGAAGTTTAGCAGGTTCAAGCAAAGATTTTTTGTCACATGCATCACGTCGATTGCAGAGTGAACCTCTAGCATTATCCAATAGGGCAGCTCCCAAAATATAGATTTCTTCTTCCACATGGGTACGTGGTTGAGAGCGTCATTCGGAACAGATAGACCGCCAGGACCCTTCCCAAAGATTACTTTTAAATACTTGACCATATCATGAATAATAGAACCAGAAGGGCGGGTAGGCTTCGGCCGACGATCTGCCTCACCTTTGAAATGTTTGTCTTTCTTTCTCAAGGGATGGTTGTTTACAAGAAATCGACGATGGCCCAGGTACACATTCTTGTTACCTAAATGTATACTTTCAGTCTCACCTAAATTGTGCGTGCATGCATTGTATCCCTTGTTTGACTGTCCTGAAATGTTACTAAGAGCAGGCCAATCATTGATGGTTACAAACAACAGCGCTCGTAGGTCAAATTCCTCTTGTTTGTGCTCATCCCACACACGCACACCTTCTTCACGCCACAACTGTAAAAGTTCTTCAACCAATGGCCTCAGGTACACATCGATGTCATTGCCAGGTTGCCTCGGGCTTGGATGAGCACTGGCATCATAATGAACTTCCGCTTCATGCACAACCAAGGAGGAATGTTATAGATACATAGAGTCACAGGCCAAGTGCTATGACTGGAGCTCTGCTCTCCAAAAGGATTAAATCCATCTGTACTTAGACCAAATCTTAAGTTCCTTGCGTCATCTGAAAATGTCGGGAACTCTCTGTCGATTTTTCTCCACTGCGACCCATCAGCGGGGTGTCTCACCATCAGGTCTTTCTTACGGTCTTCTTTGTGCCATCGCAACAACTTGGCATGCTCTTTGTTTTGAAACAAACGTTTCAACCGTGGTATTATAGGAACATACCACATCACCTTGGCAGGAACCCTCTTCCTTGGACAACCGTGCTCGCCCTCAACATCACCAGGGTCATCTCGCCCAATCTTATACCGCAATGCACCGCATACAGGACAAGCATTCAAATTTGCGTACTCACCGCGGTAGAGGATGCAGTCATTAATGCATGCATGTATCTTCTGCACCTCTAATCCTAGAGGGCAGACCACCTTCTTTGCTTCGTACGTACTAGAGGGTAATTCGTTATCCTTTGGAAGCATCTTCTTAAATATTTTCAGCAAATTTTCAAATCCCTTGTCAGAAGTACCATTCTCTGCCTTCCATTGTAGCAATTCCAGTGTGCTACCCAACTTTTTCTGGCCTTTTCGCAATTTGGATACAGCAATTTGGTGTGATCAGCTAACATGCGTTCCAACTTCAACCTCTCGTTTTCACTTCCACAGTCCATTTGTGCATCACGAATGGCCCGACGAAGATCATCGTCGGGCTCATCAACAATGGGATCTTCTTCAACAATGGGATCTTCTTCAACTATGGGATCTTCTTCAACTTCGAACATAGGATAGTTGTCATTATCCTCTTCTTCTTCATTGTCTTCCATTATAACCCCTCTTTCTCCGTGCTTGGTCCAACAATAATAACCAAGCATGAAACCATTCCGCAACAGGTGGCCGTGAATAACTGATGAGCAAGAGTGATCCTTAATATTCTTACAAAACTGCATGGACAACATATAAAACCATTTGTCCGCTTGTTTGTCTCAGCCACACGGAGAAAATCATGCATGCCATTAATGAACTCGGGACATCGTCGGTCACCGTACATCCATTGCCGTCTCATCTGCATTATATAAGTATATCAAAAACCATTATATATATATACTAAATCGATCATGAATAGATAAGTGACCAAATTAATTAATACAAGTTCATCAAGCAAAGTAGAGTAGTGACCAAATCTAATACATAGTTCTCATAAACATACATCAATTGAAACTAACATACAATTATCTAAAGAATTTAAATCCAACAACAAATGCGATCAGAATCGCAACTAAGTTAATTATTGAACCAACAGCATAATGATACCAAGCCTCCTGACTAATGGCATATTTTCTAATCTTTTTAAGCTTTACGCGCATTGCATCCATCTTCCTCTCGTTAGCAGCGACGACGTCGACAAGCTTGACCCCGTGAGCATCAACGATGTCGGCAATCTTAAATTCCAATACCATCTTCTCTTCTAGGCATTGAAGACGAATATCTTCACTTATCTTCAATTTTGCTTTTAAATCGTTGTTTTCTTTTTCCAAAAACTCGACAATAGGGTCGGCTGGAATTTCCGCTTCAACTACCTCCTAAATAGAAATATATATATGTCAAGTTGGTCGTCATGATTGTGATAAACACGAAACGAAACAAATAGTTATAAAAATATACCACATCCGAATCATAGACCGGACGAGGGCCGACGGGGACGGATATCAAAACCATGACACTATACATATAAAAAAAACATAAGAAAATTATACAGGAAATAACTATGCATTTAAATCATACAAGTAATTTTTTTTAAATAAAAGATAAAAAAGTGGCTCACCGAGATGACAAGACGGCGCGGGCTATCGACGGCGGTGAGGACGGGAACGGGACGACACTAAAACCTACAAATCATAATTTAGTTTAATTGAGCTCAAATTGCATATAAAACAAAACAAATCCCTAACTTAGACATTTCATCAAACACCTAGCTAGCACAAGAAATGTGAAATGAGCTAAATGAGCTAAACAAGCAACAAAACGAGCGCCGGAAGAATGGATGAAGCTGTGCTAACCTCGGGGTCAAATCTTGACAAATGATGAACAAAATGGGGATTAACTTGACCTAGGGAAGGGAAATGGAGAGAAAATGGATATGAAACCCGAGCTGGAAAAATGAAGCTCTGGCTCGGGGAGGAAGATGATATAGGAAAGACCTTTAGTCCCGGTTCTAGCAAAGAACCGAGACTAAAGGTCTACCTTTGGTCCCGGTTCCAGGCTAGAACCAGGACTAAAGGTTCTCGCGCGGGCCCGGCCTCTGCGGCAGCGTGTGGTGAACCTTTAGTCCCGGTTCGTGTATGGAACCGGGACTAAAGGTCCGAAACGGCCGTTTTAGCCGTTGGAAAAGGGTAAATCGAACCCACTAGTACCGGTTCCTAAGGGAACCGGTACTAATGGTCGAAACGTATTGCCCCTTTTCTACTAGTGTTGTAATTAAGCTTGAACTATTTTTTGTGAGAAACACACACCATTCCATGCATACATGTCATTATTTTTTGAAGGAGTTTTTGCAGGTGCGTAACATTCTACATAATCCACACCAATAATTAAATTCACTTGCAAGTTTTAGATACTTATAAAAACAAGCCGTATCATTTTCACGCTACAGTTAGTAATTACTTGCGTACAAACTGTTTTTATTATTTAAATTGTACTGTGTTTTCTCTATTCTTTTAGATAGAACGGTGCTAGCACACCCTTATAAATTCTAAAATAACTTGGTAATTCCAAAAGTTCAAAACTTTCCGAATCTTTTTCTGGAATTACACATGAATTCAAAGTATTGTGCTCGGAAAAAAGATTGTCCGGGAAATGACTAGGTCAAAGATTTTTCAAAAAAAGGCTATATAGAAATACTATTGACATTGTCGTCATAATTGTTTCCTTAAGTAATTGGGTAAGTGGGTAGCAACCTCGCCATGGCTAAGATTTTTCAGGCCACGGAGAAGCCTCCGGAGGCCTACGTTGGTGGCGCTGCCGTGCTGCCGAGCAACGTGGCCGCCCGCCACGATGGCGCGGTCAGCACGACGTTCTGCACGTGGCTCCATGGGGCCGCGTCCATGCCATGGAGATGCTATCTCTGATGACCCTCATGGAGCCTGTTGAGCAGGACGTGGCCGTTCTGATCTACCGAGGGCAGTACATTACCCAAATTAACCATTAAGCTGAGTTATACTACACGAAACTTGTTGTAGATCTACAAATTAAAATAAACGGCCCATATATTTTTCAGATGTGAAAAAACCCTTTCGGTCTCGTTCCTCCCGTCGCTCCCATGAGCGGCGGCGGGAACCCTACCAGCACCGCTCCCAGCCCCCACCTCTCGCCGCCTCCCCTCCTCACCACCGCCGGACCTCGTCGCCAGCAGAAGGCCTCGCGCTGGCGACCGGGGGGGGGGGGGGGGGGGGGGGGGGCTTCTCCCTCTCCCTTGTCGAGGTGCTGACAATAGTACAAACTTGATTAAGTTAGACGTTAACCAGAGCCGGTCAGATAGAAAATAAAAAACCGCCGTCTGGGAAGAGCCACCTCAAACTGTAGTAATTTTGTGTCCGTCTCTAATTTAAGTTGTGACAGTTCTTATTTACGCCTGTCTCAAATCTCATACATATCGGAGACGGCCAGGAAAATTACCCGACGCAGAAGTATTGTAGACGGCCAAGAAAACTACACGTTTCCAATTATGTAATTTTTTAGACGGCCAATAAAATTAACCGGCACTAAATTAAATATGCAACCGTACAGATATAACAGAAATCACAGGCACACAGATATATAAGATAAATTCACACGCGTACATATAGAGTAGCAATTAAACCTAGCTAGCACAAATTCACAGGCACACACATAGCATATTGTTCGAAAGCAAATCAACAGCTCTAGCTAATTAATCATTCTAAAATACGGTAAACCAGCCTGGGATCATGATATATATAGGTGGCTGTCCAGTCGAGAGGCGCGGCGCACTGAAGATCACCAACTCTTGTCATCATCCTTGGGCACATTCCAGGGGAAGACAGTCCAGCTCGAGCCACCTGCAGCACTGTCGTCCTGCTTCTTCTTCCAGCCAGCATCAGCCGAGCCATCAGTGTCGTCGTCCTGCTTCTTTTTCCAGCCAGCATCAGCCGAGCCACCAGCTAGCGCGCTTGGCGCCCCATCGTCGTCGCTCCCGGGCGGAGACATGCACCGCCTAGCGCGCTTGGCGCCTGTCGTGGGTTTGTCACGTCAGGTGTCATGGATGAATTCGTAGGTGTGGAATTACGCGAGTCAATCGTCTCCGAGCTTGAGATCGCAGGGCACGAGGAAGACAATGTTTTTTACCCAGGTTCGGCCACTCAATGTGAGGTAAAGACCTGCGTCCTGCCTATCCTAGATTGGTATTGATATGAATATGGTGTTACAAGGGGTTGGCGATCGATGTGTCGAGTCGCCTATCTCTGGATGTATGGGAGCTTAGGGTTTTAGATCCCGGGAGTCCACCTTATAAAGACGATGCCTCGCCGGGTTACAAGGAAACTTGTGCGTTAAGGAAAGATAAGCCGGAGTCCTACTTGGCGACTAAGTAATGTAATTTCGTGTCTTCCAAGTTATGTATTCTCCCGCCTTCTAGATCCTTCCTCATAATCTTGAGTCAGCCCACTTTCATGTAAACCCAGTAGTGGTGCGATTGTGAATAAGTCGCGCTTTGCTTGAATAAGTTGCGCGGGATAATTATTCCCCCGACAGCGCCCCTCGATCTTTCTTCTTCTTCCTTCTCTAAGCAACTGGTACAATACGTTGCTATAGGCTATGGTGCTGGCCGTGGCGGTGGTGCACTTGGGAGGAGGTGCGCTCGGCCCCTTTCGACGATCTTGAGCTGGTTGTACAGCTCGAAAGACATAGCAATCCACAACTGCATATTTCAGGTTGATTTCCTCAAGTGGGGAGTCCTCCCAGAAATCATCTCGACCCTTTTGGAAGCCGGCCTTCATGCGCATGTAGAAGTTGGAGATCAATGTGTTTGCCAGGACAGCCATGCCAGTCCTTACTTTTCCGTCCACCCGGAAAAGGTTTTGAATATTGATACGTCTCAAACGTATCTATAATTTTTGATGTTCCATGTTGATATTATATTGCTTGTCGTGCAGTACACGTCCGTTGGGAGACCCCAAGAGGAAGGTATGATGCAGTTCAGCAGCGAGTTTTCCTCAGTATGAAACCAAGGTTATCGAACCAGTAGGAGCAACAATTTTTCTGAAGGTTGTTGGCGGCGCCGTTACTCGATCACCAACGTGGAACCTGCACACAACACAATCACCATACTTTGCCCCAACGTAACAGTGAGGTTGTCAATCTCACCGGCTTGCTGAAAACAAAGGATTAAACGTCTCGTGTGGAAAATGAGTATTAAAATGCAGAGAATGAAAAAGGAACAGTTTGCAGTTTGTGGTGTAATCAGTGTAAAAGAATGGACCGGGGTCCACAGTTCACTAGTGGTGTCTCTCCATAAAAGATAACTAACATGCTGGGTGAACAAATTACAGCTGGGCAATTGACAAATAGTGAGCGCATGACAATGCAAATACATGGCATGATGATTAATATGATATTTAATTGGGCATTACGACAAGATACATAGACGTCGTCCAACTGCATCTATGACTAATAATCCACCGCCGGGTTGTCATCCGAGTCCCCCGTTGGTATTAAGTTGCAAGCAACGGATAATTGCATTAAGTAAAGTGCGTAATGTAAACAAACACATATGCCCGTGGACATAGCATCGTTAGGTTATCCCTAGTGGCAACAGCACATCCACAACCTTAGAACTTTCTGTCACTGTCCCAGATTAAATGGAGGCATGAACCCACTATCTAGCATAAATACTCCCTCTTGGAGTTACAAGCATCTACTTGGCCAAAGCATCTACTAGTAACGGAGAGCATGCAAGATCATAAATAACATAGGGCATAGATTGATAATCAACTTGACATAGTATTCAATATTCATCGGATCCCAGCAAACACAACATGTAGCATTACAATAATATGATCTTGATCATGTAGGGCAGCTCACAAGATCTAAACATGATGGCACAAATAGGAGAGACAACCATCTAGCTACTGCTATGGACCCGTAGTCCAAGGATGAACTACTCACGCATCACTCCGGAGGCAGGCATGGCGATGTAGAAGCCTCCGGTGACGATTCCCCTCTCCGGCAGGGTGCCGGGAAGAGGTTCTGGACCCTCCCGAGCTAGGGTTGACGACGGCGGCGTCTCTGGAACTTTTCGTGGATTTTGGCTCAGGCCTTAGGGTTATTTTCTCGGGGGAATAAGTAGGCGAAAGGGCGGCGGCTGACGAGCCCCAGGGGCCCACACCACCCTAGGGCGCGGCCAAGGGGCCAGGCGCGCCCTAGTGGCGTGTGGGGCCCCTGTGGCTCCTCTCCGTTGCTCTTTGCTCCATCTGGTGTCTTCTGGTAAAATAGGGACCCCCGTGTAGTTTCGTCCAATTCCGAGAATATTTCCAGACTAGCTTTTCTGGAATACAAAAACAGCAGAAAACAGGAACTGGCACTTCGGCATCTTGTTAATAGGTTAGTCCCAAAAAATGTATAAAAGTGACATAAAGTAGATGCAAAACATGTAGCAATTGGTATAAAACAAGCATGGAACATCAAAAATTATAGATACGTTTGAGACGTATCAGCATCCCCAAGCTTAGTTCCTGCTCGTCCTCGAGTAGGTAAACGATAAAAACAAATAATTTTTGAGGTGACATGCTACCATCATAATCTTGATCATATAATATTGCAAGGCACATGTAAATGAATGAAGTGATCCAAGTCAATGGTCTATAATTTGCTATCAAATAGATAATGAGTAAACAATGAATCACACAAGCTAAACGTTTTCATGAATAGTACTTTCAAGACAAGCATCAAACTGTTTTGCATAGGTGTTAACTCATAAAGCAATAGTTTCTAATAAAAGGTATTCAATCAACACAAAGGAAGAATTAAGTTTCAGCATTTGCTTCAACTTTCAACATATTTATCTCATGGATATCGTCAACACAAAGTAGTATAACAAGTCCAATACGTTGCATATAACCCATGTTGTAACAAAGTTGACACTAGTGTTTGCTTGTGGAAGACAGAAAGAATAGGAAAACTGACTCAACATAAAAGTAAAAGAAAGGCCCTTCGCAGAGGGAAGCAGGGATTAAGTCATGTGCTAGAGCTTTTAGGTTTTTGAAAGCATATAGAGATTGCATAAAATATTTGATACTCCTCCCAACCTTGCTAACACAAGCCATGGCTAACCGAATCCTCGGGTGCCTTCCATCAATCACATACCATGGAGGAGTATCTATTTTTGAGAGGTGTTTGTTAATTGTCAACGAATGGTAGCGGGTGATAACAGTATTCTACCTGTCAAACGGACTTTTAAGAGCGGCTCCCATGAAGGACGTTATTTCTACCAGCAAGGCAGATCATCCCTCTTTCTCTTTGTTTACACACATGCAGATATTTCACTGTTTGTCATTGCTTACTGATGAATCAGGGCAAAAGTGTGAAGAGAATTAATTGGTTAAAGTTGTAATTAATTGGGACTGGGCACCCCGTTGCCAGCTCTTTTTGCAAATTATTGGATAAGCGGATGTATATGCCACTAGTCCAGGTGTAAAGTCCATTTGAAACCAGAATAAAGAATAACCACACTAATTCCTCATGAGCTAGTAAACATTGACACAAAAAGGGAATAATAACATTTTGAATAATTTAAAGGTAGCACATGAAAAATTTACTTGGAGTGGCAAGGAAATACCACATATAGGTAGTTATGGTGGACACAAATGGCATGGATTTTGGCTCAAGGATTTGGATGCACGAGAAGCATTCCCTCTCAGTACAGAGTTTAGGCTAGCAAGGTTTATGTAAGCAAACAAGAATATCAACCCGTACACCAAGTTTTATATGACAAACATATTGCAAACGTTATAAGACTTCATACCGTCTTCCTTGTTAACCAAACCCTTTATTAGAAAATATCTAGACCTTAGAGATACCACCGATGCAAACCAAATTTTCAACAAGCTTTACGGTAGTTCTTCACTAATAGGCTTAACTCATGTGATGCACAAATTTAATCATGATCTACTTGTTAACTCAAAACAATTGACAAGCATCAAGTTATCCATATTAGTGATCTACAAGATTAAGCAAGTTTTTCCTTATACCAATTACCACATGCAACATTTTTGAACCAACCAAACACCAATCAATTTATTTCAACCACTCTCCAAATAGATATAAGTGAAGCAAGAGAGTACTTTCTACAAAAGAAAGCTAATAGCTCTGAAAAGAGATACATGAAAACAAGAGCTAAAAGCTGAACAGCGCTAGATATGAATACTCAACAAATATAAGTGAAGAATAGGAGTATTCTCATGAAAAAGCGGAGCGTGTCTCTCTCCCAATCAAGAATGCTAGGGTCCAGTCAAGCTTTATTGAAAATAAAAGACAATACTGAAAATAAAAGCACACAGACGCTCCAAGAAAAGCACATATGATGTGAAAGAATTAAAATATAGTTTCACTAGAGATGACCTGATAATTTGACGATGAAGAAGGGGATGCCTTGGGCATCCCCAAGCTTAGACGCTTGAGTCTTCTTGAAATATGCTGGGGAGATCCATGGGAGCCTCCCCAAGCTTAAGCTCTTCACCTTCTTGATCCTATTATCATCCTTCTCTCTTGACCCTTGAAAACTTCCGTCACACCAAACTCAAAGTAAATCTCATTAGAGGGGTTAGTACTCAAAAATTTTAATCCACTGGTTCTGTTGTGACACATTGCAAGAACTCAATAAAACATTAGCTACAGCCCTCCATTAAGACCTTGCCTAAAGCCCACAAGAGACAATGCAAAAAAACAGAGACAGAATCTGTCAAAACAGAACAGCCAGTAAAGATGAATTTTTTCGAGGCACTTACAGCGCTCAGATAAAAAAACTTTGAACTAATGAAAGATTCAGACATTCATAAAGATCACGCACAAAAAGTTTCAGATTTTTTCGACAATCTGGTGAATTTAGGATTTTGTACAGTGGACAGCAAAAATCTGTTTCTGCGCAGCAATCAAAATTAAGCAAAACCTCAACACTAGAGGCTACTCTTGGCACAACAATGCGAGAAAATAAAGATACAAAGGAGTTGCTACAGAAGTAAACAACACCTTGACTCAATAAAAGAAAAATTGCAGAAAAATAAAATGGGTTGCCTCCCATAAGCGCTTTTTTTAACGCCTTTTAGCTAGGCACAAAGCATGCATCAAGTATTACCAAGTGAAGAAGCATCAACATTGTAATTTGTTCGAACAATAGAATCATAAGGTGGCTTAATCTTCTTCCTAGGAAAGTGTTCCATACCTTTCTTGAGAGGAAATTGATATTTTATATTCCCTTCTTTCATATCAATAATAGCACCTACAGTTCTAAGAAAAGGTCTTCCAAGCACAATAGGGCATGATGGATTGCATTCAATATCCAAGACAATAAAATCAACGGGAACATAATTATTGTTAACCATGATAAGAACATCATCAATTCTTCCCAAAGGTTTCTTAATAGTAGAATCAGCAAGGTGAACATCCAAGTAACAATTTTCCAAAGGTGCTAAATCAAGCATATCATAAAATCTTTTAGGCATAACAGAAATACTAGCACCAAGGTCACACAAAGCATTGCAATCAAAATCATTCAATTTCATTTTAATAATAGGCTCCCAACCATCTTCTAACTTCCTAGGGATAGATAATTCACGTTTCAATTTTTCCTCCCTCACTTGTATGAGAGCATTAGTAATATGTTTAGTGAAAGCCATGTTTATCTCACTTGCCTTAGGAGTTCTAGCAAGCTTTTGCAAAAATGTAATTACTTCAGAAAGGTTACACCCATCAAAATCAAAATCATTATCATCAAAAGTAATGGAGTTATTCTCTTCCTTATTGCTAGAAATTTCAGCATCTTTATCAAGACAGTTTTAGAGTTATCAGACAATTTAGGACATTTTGCAATAGAAGTGGAAACATTACCAACACCAATTATTTTGCCATTAATAATAGGAGGTTTGCTAACAATTGTGTTTGAAGCATTTTCAGAAGTAGTAATAGTATAAACTCTAGCAATATTATTCTTTCTAGCAATTTCATCCTCTCTTTCCCATCTAGCATGCAATTCGGCTAACATCCTCACATTATTATCAATTTTAACTTGTATAGCATTGGCTGTTGCAGAAATATTACCCTCAATTGTTTCGGGCTTAGCTGCCATCTTATTAATTATAGAAGATTGTGTTTCAGACATCGATGAAATACAAGTTTCAGCATGAGAGATTTTAAATTGCAAACCAGAAATTTCCCTATTTAAATTCTCAAGCTGATGGCTTATATTTTTTAGCATAACAGATTGTTCATCCATAGTCCTAGTAAACAGTTGGTTTTGCTCATATTGCTTTTGCATAAAATTCTTAGTGGCTTTTTCAATTTCTAGCATCCTTTCCTCACTAGGCATTCCAGATCTACCATATAAATTACCATAACCATTGCCACTATTAGAAGGATAGGGCCTATAATTGCTATTACCAAAATTATTCCTATAAGCATTGTTGTTGAAGTTATTATTTTTAATGAAGTTCACATCAACATGCTCTTCTTGAGCAACCAAAGAAGCTAAAGGAACATTATTTGGATCAACATGTGTTTGACCATTTGCAAGCATAGACATAATAGCATCAATTTTAGCACTCAAGGATGAGGTTTCTTCAACAGAATTTACCTTCTTACCTGTTGGAGCTCTCTCGATATGCCACTCAGAATAATTAATCATCATATCATCAAGAAGCTTTGTTGCAGCACCCAAAGTGATGGACATAAAGGTACCTCCAGCAGCTGAATCCAATAAATTCCTTGAAGAAAAATTTAATCCTGCATAGAAGGTTTGGATGATCATCCAAGTAGTCAGTCCGTGAGTGGGACAATTTTTAACCAATGATTTCATTCTCTCCCATGCTTGAGCAACATGTTCATTATCAAATTGCTTAAAATTCATTATGCTACTTCTCAAGGAAATAATCTTAGCAGGAATATAATATTTTCCAATAAAAGCATCTTTGCATTTAGTCCATGAATCAATACTATTTCTAGGCAAAGATAGCAACCATTCTTTAGCACGTCCTCTCAAGGAGAAAGGAAAAAGTTTCAGTTTAATAATATCACCATCTACTTCCTTGAGATTTTGCATTTCACAAAGTTCAACAAAGTTATTAAGGTGAACAGCAGCATCATCAGTACTAACAGCAGAAAATTGCTCTTTCATAACAAGATTTAAAAGTGCAGGTTTAATTTCATAAAACTCTGCCGAAGCAGCAGGTGGAGCAATAGGTGTGCATATGAAATCATTGTTGTTTGTGCTAGTGAAATCACACAACTTAGTGTTCTCAGGAGTACTCATTTCAGCGGAATTAAAAACAAGACAGGAAATAACTTGAAAATAAAATAAAAGCAACTAACTATTTTTTTTATGTTTTTGATAATTGAAAGCAAACAAGATAAAATAAAATAAACTAAGCAAGACAAAAACAAAGTAAAGAGATTGGAAGCGTGAAACTCCCCTTGCAGAAGACTGCTGACTCCCCGGCAATGGCGCCAGAAAAAAAGGTGCTTGTCGTGCAGTACACGTCCGTTGGGAGACCCCAAGAGGAAGGTATGGTGCAGTTCAGCAGCAAGCTTCTCTCAGTATGAAACCATGGTTATCGAATCAGTAGGAGCAACAATTCTTCTGAAGGTTGTTGGCGGCGGCGTTACTCGATCACCAACGTGGAACCTTCACACAACACAATCACAATACTTTGCCCCAACGTAATAGTGAGGTTGTCAATCTCACCGGCTTGCTGAAAACAAAGGATTAAACGTGTCGTGTGGAAAATGAGTATTAAAATGCAGAGAATGAAAAAGGAACAATTTGCAGTTTGTGGTTTAATCAGTGTAAAAGAATGGACCGGGGTCCACAGTTCACTAATGGTGTCTCTCCATAGCTGTTCATCCTTTGACTACGGGTCCATAGCAGTAGCTAGATGGTTGTCTCACCACTTTATGCCATCATGTTTAGATCTTGTGAGCTACCTAACATGATCAAGATCATCTTATTGTAATGCTACATGTTGTGTTTGCTGGGATCCGATGAATATTGAATACTATGATCAGGTTGATTATTAATCTATGTTACGTGTTATTTATGATCTTCCATGCTTTCCGTTACTAGTAGATGCTTTAGCCAAGTAGATGTTTGTAACTCCAAGAGGGAGTATTTATGCTAGATAGCGGGTTCAGTCTACAGTAATCTGGGCGAGTGACAACAACGCCTAAGGTTATGGATGTGCTGTTGCCACTAGGGGTAACATAACAATGATATGTCCACGGTCATATGTACTTGTTTACTTTACGCACATTGCTTAATGTGATTATCTGTTGCTTGGAACTTAATACCCACGGGGAATACGGATGTCAACCTGAAGGTGGATTATTAGTCATAGATGCGGTTGGATAACGGTCTATGTATTTTGTCGTAATGCCCAATTAAATATCATGGTAGTCAGCTTGTCATATATATGCATTGTCATGCGCTCACTATTTTATCAATTGCCCAGCTGTAATTTGTTTACCCAACATGTCATTTATCTTTATGGAGAGACACCACTAGTAAACTGTGGACCCCGGTCCATTCTTTTACACTGATAAAACCACCAACTGCAATCATTGTTCTCTTTTACTTTCTGCAATTAAACACTGTTTTCCACACCATACGTTTAACCCTTTGTTTTCAGCAAGCCGGGGAGATTGACAACCTTCCTGTTTCGTTGGGGCAAAATAGTTTGATTGTGTTGTGTGCTGGTTCCACGTCAACTGTCCAGACCGCCACTTCCAGCATACTTTTCTGGCGCCGTTGACAACCTTCTGAAGTGCTACTACTCTCCTGGATTCGTAACCTTGGTTTCATACTGAGGGAAAACTTGCTGCTGCACTGCTTCATACCTTCCTCTTGGGCTCTCCCAACGAACGTGTGTTTCATGTCATCAAGCCATTTTTCTGGCGCCGTTGCCGGGGAGATAGAAGACTTCTGCATGGGGAGTCTCACGCTTCCAATCTCATTACTTTGTTATTGTCTTGCTGAGTTATTATGTCTAGCTCTTCACTTACTATCAATGGTTACTTTCCTTGAAACTAGTCCTATGGCTGAAAACAACATGAGAGAGCTTTATGAAATTTATCTTGAGTTGGGACATGAGGTGTTTGAAGAGAAAATTAAAAAGCCTATGGAAATTTATTTGCATAACAATCATGATAGTAGCAATGTTATTAGCATATATTCTTTGAACACCATTATTGCTAATGACATGGAAAGCTCTAAGCTTGGGGAAGCTGGTTCTGATGAAAATATTATTTTTAGTCCCCTATCTTTGGAGGAGGAAATTTGCTTTGATGCTACTTTGCATCTAATTTATGATGATTATAATGATGGATGTGCTAGTTTTACTCCCACTATTACTAATGAAATTGATTATGCTTATGTGGAGAGTAATGATACTTTTATGCATGTGGATCATAATAAGAATGCTTTATGTGACGGATACATAGTTGAGTCTATTCATGATGCTACTGAAAATTATTTTGAGAGAGGAAAATATGGTTATATAAATCTTCATGTCAGTAAATTTCTTCTCTTTGTGATGAAAGTTTTGAATCTGCACTTGTTTTGGTTTCCTCCGCTTGTCTCTTTGTGCTACATTGATTTATTTTCTTACAAGGCTCCTATGCATAGGAAGAGTGTTAGATTTAAACATGTTTTATATATGCTTCTTGATGCTCTCTTTTATGTTTCAACTCTCATCTTTATGTGAGCATCATAAAAATCACTATGGCTAGCTAAAAGGCGTTAAAGAAAAGCGCTTATGGGAGGCAACCCATTATTTTTATTTCTGCAATTTTTCTTTTATTGAGTCAACGAGGGTGTTTACTTCTGTAGCAACTCCTTTGTATCTTTACTTTTTCGCATTGTTGTGCCAAGAGTAGTCTCTAATGACAAGATGATTCTAAATTTTGATTGCTGCGCATGAACAGATTTCTGCTATTCACATTATTAATTCTATAAAATCACCAGAACATGAATTAAATCTGAACATTTTTGTGCATAATCCTTATATAATTATGCATCTTTTGTTAGTTCAAAGGTTTTTGATCTGAGCAACGAAAGTGTCTCGAAAAAATTCGTCTTTGCGGACTGTTCTGTTTTAGACAGATTATGTATTTTATTTTGCATTCTCTCTTTTACTAGTGTTGAGTGGAATTCTTTTTTGGGTGGAAGAGCTTCACATAACATCATTGTCAGTAGCTAATGTTTAAAGTAACGGTCATATGCGTCCTTACAGAGCATGTGAGCTTTTGATTGTGCAGTAACACTCTAATGAGATTTACTTTGAGTTCGGTGTGACAGAAGTTTTCAAGGGTCAAGAGGGAAGAGTGATATAATAGGATGGAGAAGAGTGATGAGCTCAAGCTTGGGGAGGCTCCCATGGATCTCCCCAGCATATTTCAAGAAAATTCAAGCATCTAAGTTTGTGAATGCCCAAGGCATCCCCTTCTTCATCATCAAAATTATCAGGTCATCTCTAGTGAAACTATATTTTAATTCTTTCACATCATATGTGCTGTTCTTGGAGATTCTGTGTGCTTTTATTTGCAGTATGTTATTTTTTATTTTGTGATCAACTTGATTGGATCCTAGCATTCTTGATTGAGAGAGAGACACGCTCCGCTTTTTTAAGAGAATACTCCTATTCTTCACTTATATTTGATGAGTATTCATATCTAGCGATGTTCAGCTTTTAACTCCTATTTCCATGTATCTCTTGTCAGAGCTATTAGTTCTTTTAAAGAAAGTACTCTCTTACTTCACTTATACTTGTTTGCAGAGTTATTGAAATAAATTGATTGGTGTTTGGTTGGAACAAAAAATGTTGGATGTGGTAAATGGTATAATGGAAAAGACTTGCATACTCTTATAGATCACTAATTTGGATAATTTGGTACTTGTCAATTGTTTTGATTTAACAAGTAGATCGTGATTAAACTTTTGTATCATGTAAGTTAAGCCCATTAGTGAAGAACTACCGTAAAGCTTGTTGAAATTTGGTTTGCATGAGTGGTATCTCTAAGGTCTAGATATTTTCTAATAAAAAGGTTTGGTTAACAAGGAAGACGGTGTGAAATCTTATAATGTTTGCAATATGTTGGTCATATAAAAATTGGTATACCGGTTGCTATTCTTGTTTTTTTATATAACCTTGCTAGCCTAAACTCTGTACTGAGAGGGAATGCTTCTCGTGCATCCAAATCCTTGAGCCAAAATCCATGCCATTTGTGTCCACCATAACTAACTATATGTGGTATTTCCTTGCCACTCCAAGTAAATTTTTCATATGCTACCTTTAAACTTTTCAAAATTGTTACTACTCCTTTTTGTGTCAATGTTTACCAAGCTCATGAGCACAGGGTGGCTGTCTTTATGTCAACTGTCAAACAGACTTTACCACCAGACAGCGGCATATACATCCGCTTATCTATTTATTTTGCAAAAAGAGCTGGCAACGGGGTGTCCAGTCGCAATTAATTACAACTTTAACCGCTTAATTCTCTTCATATTTTTGCCCTGAATTATCAGACAAGCAATGATACCAGTGAAATATCTGCATGTGTAAACAAAAGAGAAAGAGGCATGATCTTCCTTGCTGGTAGAAATAACATCCTTCATGGGAGCCGCTCTTAAAGGTCTGGTTGGCAGGGGTGATACGTCTCAAACGTATCTATAATTTTTGATATTCCATGCATGTTTTATATCAAATGCCACATGTTTTGCATCCTCTTTATGTCACTTTTATACATTTTTTGGGACTAACCTATTAACAAGATGCCGAAGTGCCAGTTCCTGTTTTCTGTTGTTTTTGTATTCCAGAAAAGCTAGTTTGGAAATATTCTCGGAATTGGGCGAAACTTCACGGAGGGCCCTATTTTATCAGAACACACCTGAAGGACCAAAGGAGCAATGAAGAGGAGCCACCAGGGCCCCACATGCCGCTAGGGCGCCCCCTCCTCTGGCGTGCCCTAGGGTGGTGTGGGCCCCACAGGGGTCGTCAGCCGCCGCCCTTTCGCTTACTTATTCCCCCCGATGCGAAAACCCTAGACACCCGAGCCATTATCCACGAAAGTTCCAGAGACGCCGCCGTCGTCAATCCTAGCTCGGGAGGGTCCAGAACCTCTTCCCGGCACCCTGCCGGAGTGGGGAACCGTCACCGGAGGCTTCTACATCAACATGCCTGCCTCCGGAGTGATGCGTGAGTAGTTCATCCTTGGACTACGGGTCCATAGCAGTAGCTAGATGGTTGTCTCTCCACTTTGTGCCATCATGTTTAGATTTTGTGAGCTGCCTATCATGATCAAGATCATCTTATTGTAATGCTACATGTTGTGTTTGCTGGGATCCGATGAATATTGAATACTATGTCAAGTTGATTAGCAATCTATGCCCTATGTTATTTATGATCTTGCATGCTTTCCGTTACTAGTAGATGCTTTGGCCAAGTAGATGCTTGTAACTCCAAGAGGGAGTATTTATCCTAGATAGTGGGTTCATGCCTCCGGTAATCTGGGAGAGTGACAGCAACTTCTAAGATTGCGGATGTGCTGTTGCTACTAGGGGTAACCAAACAATGCTATGTCCACGGTCATATGTATTTGTTTACATTACGCACATTACTTAATGCGATTGTCTGTTGCTTGCAACTTAATACCAACGCGGAACTCGGATGACATCCTGGCGGTGGATTATTAGTCATAGATGTTGTTGGATAACGGTCTATGTATTTTGTCGTAATGCCCAATTAAATATCATAGTAGTCATCATGTCATGTATATGCATTGTCATGCGCTCAATATTTGTCAATTGCCCAGCTGTAATTCGTTCACGCAGCATGTTAGTTATATTTTATGGAGAGACACCACTAGTGAACTGTGGACCCCGGTCCATTCTCTTACACTGATTAAACAACCACAAACTGCAAACATTGTTCCTTTTAATTTTCTACAATTAAACATCATTTTCCACACCATACGTTTAATCCTTTGTTTTCAGCAAGCCGGTGAGATTGACAACCTCATGTTTCGTTGGGGCAAAGTAGTTTGATTGTGTTGTGTGCAGATTCCACGTTGGTGATCGTGTTGCGCCGTGTGAGCTACCAACAACCTTCTGAAGTGCTGCTGCTCCTACTGGTCGATTAAACCTTGGTATCATACTGAGGGAAAACTTGCTGCTGAACTACATCATACCTTCCTCTTGGGGTCTCCCAACGAACGTGTGTTGTACACCGCCAACATCACTGCCTAACATGATCAAGATCATCTTATGGTAATGCTACATGTTGTGTTTGCTGGGATCCGATGAATATTGAATACTATGATCAGGTTGATTATTAATCTATGTTATATGTTATTTATGATCTTGCATGCTTTCCGTTACTAGTAGATTCTTTGGCCAAGTAGATGATTGTAACCTCAAGAGGGAGTATTTATGCTAGATAGGGGGTTCAGTCTCCAGTAATCTGGGCGAGTGACAGCAACGCCTAAGGTTGTGGATGTGCTTTTGCCATTAGGGGTAACATAACAATGTTATGTCCACGGTCATATGTACTTGTTTACTTTACGCACATTGCTTAATGCGATGATCCGTTGCTTGCAACTTAATACCAACGGGGAACACGGATGTCAACCTGAAGGTGGATTATTAGTCATAGATGCGGTTGGATAACGGTCTATGTATTTTGTCGTAATGCCCAATTAAATATCGTGGTAGTCAGCTTATCATATATATGCATTGTCATGTGCACACTATTTTATCAATTACCCAGCTGTAATTTGTTTACCCAACGTGTCATTTATCTTTATGGAGAGACACCACTGGTGAACTGTGGACCCCGGTCCATTCTTTGACACTGATAAAACCACCAACTGCAATCATTGTTCTCTTTTACTTTCTACAATTAAACACTGTTTTCCACACCATACGTTTAACACTTTGTTTTCAGCAAGCCAGGGAGATTGACAACCTTCCTGTTTCGTTGGGGCAAAGTAGTTTGATTGTGTTGTGTTCAGGTTCCACGTCAATAGTCCAGACCGCCCCTTCAAGCATACTTTTCTGGTGCCGTTGACAACCTTCTGAAGTGCTACTACTCCTCCTGGATTTGATAACCTTGGTTTCATACTGAGGAAAAACTTGCTGCTGCACTGCTTCATACCTTCCTCTTGGGGTCTCCCAACGAACGTGTGTTTCACGTCATCAAATATCCACATGAAACTTTGGTGGAATGAGGAAGCCCGACCAGGTAGTGAGGATGACGTCTCTGTCAGACCTTATGTCGACGGAAGCGAATGAAATTCGTTTCGTACGATGGAAATCAACCAACGCCTGAGGGCATTCATGCAGGCCACAGCTGCAGTTTCATATATGTGAAGAAGTTAAATACTAAGTAATTGATGACTCCCAAGTGCAGGAGATCAATTGTAGTACCTTTCATTTAGAAAAGTTTGTCGAACCCACGAGGAGCTGAAGGTATTGGTTAGCAAGATTGATAAATAAAACAATGAAAGATGCAAGTGTTTTTGGTACTTTTTTTTGGATGTATGGATGCAATGCTGAAAATAAATAGTAGCAAGTGACAGCTCTCAAAGTGAGAAAGCCCAATCCTCTATGTGGCAAGAGGACAAGCTCAAGTGATGTGTTACTTATATGTGGAAAACGTTCCCGAGGGCGGCATGGATATTACTAGGCATAGAGATTTATTAAACAAAACGTTGAATATCTTGTCAAGTTTTATTCTTCTTTGGATGGAGCCAACGTTAGGTAAAGCTAAATAAATAAACTAAACCCCTTATGATGGATCATGTGGCCAAGTAAATGACTGCACAAGAATTATTAAGACTAAAAGTCCCACCATAGCATTACACTCTAAGGTCCCCGATACTAATGCTGTCGTGGGGTAGATAACATGGCAGATGCTACTTTGGGGTAGCTTGAGTTTTTGGGCAAGGCGACTCTGGCGTCTGGGAGATTGTTTAGCACTGCAGGGGAAAAAGGTTTACCCAGGTTCGGCCTCTCCATTGGAGATAAAGACCTACTTCCTGCTATCTTATTATTGATCTTGATCTCGATAACCCGGCTACGACAACAGAGCCGGATCTCGATCTTGGTTACAAGGTTGGGTGTTTCTCTATCGGGTTCTCTCGCCTATGCTTGGGTTACGAAAGTCTTGCTAACTATGACTCAGGGGCCGGTTTATATAGATACCGGGTCTCCTGGCCATATACATGATAAGCCGGGTTCTACCCGAACTAGGAGTCCTACTCTAACTCTTCTGATCTTCGTGTACTCCAAGCCTCGAACCGCCTCTGGACCTTCTAGAACACCTCCTTCCTTAGCCGGGTTACCGCCAAGATGCTGGCCCAAGGTCATAACCCGGCCCATGCTGATGGTTAGCTGGCCTGGCCGGGCCTCCTGCCTGGCGGATCACGCTTCCCTCTTCATGGGCCTACCGAGTTATTATCCCTCCATCAGTAGCCGCCAGGTTAACCAGGTAACTAGGTTGCCACGCTTTGCTCCCATCTTTAAATCTTATCTTGATCAATGCTGGTATCCTGGCTTGCCGGGTTAACCGCCTGAAATTCAAAGACAACAAATACATATACTCACATCAGGTTTCACTTCCTTCCGTTTAGCTCGGCCGGCTCTTCTTGGCGGATTATGTCGTAACCCGGCTTTCTCATACTGGATCAAATGTCTCCTAGTTTCACGCCCAACACTTAGTGAAAATCTCAACTCCACTGACTCGCTCTCCAGTCATTAATTGGTCAAGGAATATTCCTTTTGTCCTTTCTGTTTGTCGCTGACTTCCAGGAGAAGATACTTATCTTATCCACTCATTTTTACCACAGTACCCCTAGGGTTTTCACCGTGCCTATAAATAGAGGACCAACACACCCCGCGGTCATTTGCCCCCATTCTCGTTTCACCTTCATCCTCGCGCTCGCACTGTAGCAGCCGCGCCGCCGTCGGAAATCCAATCGTCAATCAAGCCCTCAAATCTCGATCAAACTTCAAGGTAACCTCGATTCTCACTTACATCCGTACTGCACATCCAATTCCAACTTTCGTTTCGTCCAGATTCGTTCCGTACTTCTTTCTCTCCACATCTGCATCTGGAACCCTAGTTCCTTATCGCCATTGTTGTGCTCTGTTCTTCTCGAGAGCTGCAATCCATGACGAAGGAGAAGATAAAGACTGGGGGGCCCCGTGCTGCCAAGAAGACGGCAAGGAAACCCGCCAGCTCGGGGGCTTGTGGATCTGGCGCCGCAGCCGCTGCTGCTCCAGTGAACTGGACAAGGTCCAGTGCCACTAACACGACTCTGCAAACATTTGTGAACCGGGGCGAACTCCCGGCCCAGAACGAGATTCAGTGGCGCTCCCCTGGAGAGGAGACCCAGCCTTCTCCAGAAAAAGGTGAAATAGTTATTTTGCTGGATCATGTTTCCCGGGGTCTCCGCCCCCCCGGGTTCCCTCTTTTTCCGCCAAGTTTTCAAATACTACGGGCTCACTCCCATGGATGTGGCGCCCAACTCTATTCTGAACATTAGCAATTTTGTGGTTTTCTGTGAGGACTATCTCCAGATGCCTCCCTCTATTGACCTTTTTCTCGAAATCTTTTATTGTAACCCGTCTCGCAAAAATCAGCCCCTTGGCCCATATGGGGGTGTTTCTATCCAGCGCCGCAAGGAATGCAATTTCCCGGCTCTTGCTTTGGCCAGCCACCCTAAGGGGTGGCAAAACACTTACTTCTACTGCAAAGACACCTCCCCTGAGGCGGATGAGGCCAAATTCCCGGCCTTCAGAAATTCTCCATTGGTGTAAACTTCGAAGATGAATAGCTATGCCAGCCGAGAGAAGCGAGAAGCCCTCGAAGGGATCCATCGCCGGGCCAGAGCTCTACTGGCCCATGGCCTCCGCGGAACAGATCTGGTGAAATGCTGGGTTGGTTGGTTCATCCAGCCCCTCAGTATCAGAACCCGGCTCTTCTGCGAATACACAGAAGAAACCACTGATAGCATGCGCTATTCAGAAATCACACTTCTAGATGATCAGATCGTGAAGAACGCGTGAAGAACGCCAAGAAGCTTCTTGGCGAAACCAAGGCAGATATCGCGCTGACCGGGCTTGCCCCATTCAGCGCTAAGAACAAACCACCCACGGTAAAAACTCTCTTTTTCTTTCTGCAACCTATAACCCGGCTTTTTATGCATACCATCTCGCTTACTCGCCACTTTCTTTTCTCAGGATTCCAAATGGTGGAGCGTGGATTTTACTCCCACCTCCTCTTCTCATGAGGAGGATACTGAAAGTGAAGATGATGAAGAAACAGGTGAGCTTGACTCCGTAGGCCGGCTCTTCCTCGACTTAATTAACAACGAGGTTCCCAACAAGGACCCCACTACTGATAACCCGGCAATTCTCATTCCAGGCCCTATAGACCCGGCTCCAGACGTACCGCCGGGTCCTCAAACTGCTGCACCCACTCCTCAAAAGAGGACCCGGGCTGCAATTGCAAAGGTGCCATACTCTCGTCTTTCAACTTATATGATGAACTCATCTCAACTCAAAGCATAAACACAGGAAAAGGAAGCTGAGAAGGAGGCCGAGGCCAACAAGAGGCCCCGGACCCGGTCTTCATCAACCCACATTTCCCTGAGCCCAGGTATCACTCAACGCCCTTTGTCAAGCTGGGCCAAATCGATCCAGAAGACGCCCAGCAAAAAGTATCCGTTGGCTGGCAAAATCCGGGTCCCTAAACGTTCTCGTTTATCAGATTCTTCCTCGGACGCTGTTAGCACGCCCGAGGATTTCCATATCAACACCGGGTTAGGATTGCTCCCACACTTTCATACTCAACACTTCACTGCTTTTCTTTTTTGCTAACCATCTGTCTTTGTTTCAGGGCCAAGGCCATCGTGGAAGAAGACCCGGACTCTTCTCCAGCCGCATCTCCTCCACCCACTACCACTGAGCCTTCTCCAATGGAGGTGCACGTCGAGGAGACGAGCCAGAAAGAAGAATCAGCCGCTGAAATTTTGGTTGCATCCCCAAGAAGCCCTCCACGAGCTGCTCCAGAATCAACTCTTAATGCTGACTCACCCGGGTTAGGATCCGGCACCCAAGAGGATGACCCAGAAGTGCAGATCACCGGGTCTAAACAAGGCCCAGTTCCTGACGTTTCTCAAGTGATTGCCAAAGTTAACGCTCCTGAGATCAAGGTGGATCCCTCTACCAAGGGCAAGGACGACCTGGTTCCCTCTTTGGATTTGGCGGCTTTGGACTCCATGTCCACGCCAGCTCTGTGCGAAGAATATTTCTCTCGCATCGCTCACCACAAGAACTTGGAGATTGAACTGGTCTCCTTGATCCAAAAACGATACCAGGTACTCAACTTTCCCTACCTTTTTACTTCTTGCATAACTATGACCTTACTAGCCCCCAAGCTCCAAGATTATCACTTTATTGATGAGCTTGGTGCTTGAAACACAACATAACTTAGGCAAAATTTTCAACCCTGTAGCCCCCAAGGCCCGGGTTGTCTATTTACGACAAGCTGGGACTTAACACACCTTTTGGAACTACTCACTGCATAGAACAACTTTTGAACACTATAGCCCCCAGGTGCCGGGTTAGCTGTCCACAGCTACCTGGGACTTTTGCACTTTCCACTTTGCAAATAAATTAGAAATTCAAACACTGTAGCCCCCAAGTGCCGGGTTAGCTGTCCACAGCAACCTGGGACTAATTCTTAGATAATTTTAAAGTTTTGCATGCGTAGCCCCCAAGTGCCGGGTTGCACGCCTGCGGCGACCTGGGACTTCACCTTCCACTTGTAAACTTAAAACCTTTTAGCCCCCAAGTTCCAGGTTAACTTTACCTCAGTAACCTGGGGCTTAACTGAACATTTCTTTTCCTGTGGCTATCAGGTACATGTGAGCAAGGCCGGTGAAGAAGTTGCCCGGCTCCAAGGACTTGTGAAGGCCGAAACTGAGACCCGGGCTAAAGAGGCAAACCAACTTCAGGCCCTTGAAGAAAAAGTGACTGCCTTGACACAAGAAAATTCTGAGTTGAAGAAGGACATGCAAGAGCATGAGGAGAACTTCCAGGAGCAGCTGACCGACCTCCAAAAGAAGTTGGATTCAGCTACCGACGAGCTGACCCGCCTCAAAAAGATGATTACTGCTATGGTTGCTTCTCTTGTAGGTAAATGAAATATTCTCAAACCCGGTAAATTTCACCTGATGCAAACCCGGAATTTTAATTATCTCTGACTTTTTGTTTCTCTTTTGCAGGCTCGCGTGATGGCAACATCCGCAAAACTGCCACTGAAAAAATCAAGTGCATGTATACACTGGTACGCCAGTTGTATTTTGGAAGCTGTGAAGTGATCAAGGCCGCAAGGAATTGGGAAAACCCGCCCAGCACTTACACTGAAGTGCTGGGTCATCTGTCTACAATGCCCAACTGGATCCAGCTCCTGAAGAAATCCGCATGCAGAGCCGGGGCGATGCGCAGTTTAGCCTTGGCCAAATCCTACTACCCCAACCTGGACCCGGCTCCTCTTGCAGCAGGTTTTCCTGAGTACAATGCGGATGGCAGCGCCTTTGACAGGAAGGCCTACGCCCGGGCTGTGAAGCAGACCCAGTTTGTGGCCACCCAAATTGCCAACAGTCTGAAGCTGAACTCAGTGCAGTATGGCTACAATGAAGCCAACCAGGAGATTGTTGACGATGAACCTCAACGCATCGATCTCCTGCAAAGCTATAAAGAATCCGTTGCTGCCGATAAATCTGCTCCCAGTACCTCTGCAGCTCCAAGCTCATCAACTCCAACTGTGCCACCCCCATCACGAGCTCCAGTAGAAGATGAAGATGAAAGCTACTTCCAATCCCTACAGCTCGTGACCTGGCGCAAGAATGGAGCCCCCAATACCCGGGACGCAGAAGCAGAGGCAGCAAAGGATGACTCGGCAAGCGCCAAGGACGACACTCCAGCCACCACTCCTTCTACTAACCCGCGCCTGAAGCCGGCTCTTACACACTTTATGCAGATGCTGTGTCTCTGCCAAAAAAACTTATCTGATTCGGCCCTTGGGGCACGTTATTGTAATAACTTAACTATTTGGATACTATGCCTGTGATGTATGCCCATGCACTGTTTAAACCTGGAATGAATCATGTGATATCTGGAATGCCCAAATACTTGTCCTTCTGTGGTTTTGATGACCCTCTTGGTTTCTTTAACTGTGAGCCGGCTTTCGCATGGATACCCTGGCGCAGCTCCTCTGAGAAAAACAGGGTCGAACCAAGTCCCAATGGGCCTCATGGTTGATTGAGTTTCCAGGTGTGCAATCAGGCCATATAATCGCGAGTCACATCAGCTCAACAGCAAGATAACCAAGAATACAAGTGGCATGAAAGCCGGGTCTTGGGATTGCAGCTGCAAACTATTGAAGTAAGAGCCCCCAAGACCTGGATCAATGTTTATAAAGTAAAGGGCTTATGCCACATTGCCCCATTGATCCAAAATACTGGTGGGACGCACTCTCTGGGCATCCTCAAGATAAAAAACAACTATAACACTTATTCTTAAAAACTTAAACAACTGCTACAGAGACTAAACTTGCATACTACTGAATTCAAAATAGAACAACTATGAATCGCTCAGCCGGGTTACGATCTTTGAGACCCGGATAATCTTGTGCGCCGGGTCCTGAAGGGAATAACTTAGCTCTTTCACAATAAGCCCCCAGGACCAAGCTGGACAAAGGACTACCACAATGCATATGTAACAAAGAAAAATAACCGGCTTAAAAAACCGAAACGTAAACTGAGACAAGACAAATTTCTGTTCAACCTTCACTTTATTGATAGAAAAGGTTAGGTTAGCAAGCGGCCTCATTAAAAACCTTCCAGTCCCCCTTAGGTACCCTGGTAAGGAAAAGAGCGCGTCTGAAACCTGCTGTCTGTTACATCGTGTATTACATTTGATATCTCTCTCTCATACTAAGTATAATATGGGCGCAGCTGGGCAATATTCCACGGCCGCTCACGCTCTTCCAATGAAAAGGTGGAGTGTGTTGTGTCATTGACAGTCTCTGATTTTTCTCTAGCATCCACCAAATAGTATGAGCCATTGTTCAATTTCTTGCTTATAATGAAGGGCCCCTCCCAAGGAGGAGATAACTTGTGCATCCCTTCCTTGGATTGCGTCCATCGCAGCACTAAGTCACCCTCCTGGAAAGTGCGAGTCTTAACCCGGCGACTATGATACCGCCTCAAATCTTGCTGGTATATTGCTGATCTTTCCAGTGCTTGCTCTCTATTTTCCTCTAGCAGGTCAACAGAATCCTGCCGGGTCTGCTCATTTTCTGTTTCAACGTAAGCCGTCACGCGAGGCGAGTTATGAATAATGTCACTTGGCAAAACTGCCTCTGCCCCGTACACCATAAAGAAAGGGGTCATCTTGGTGGATCTATTTGGTGTTGTATTGATTCCCCAAACTACTGATGGCAACTCCTCCACCCACGTTCCGGCGGCTCTGATGCAAGGGACCCGGAGACGTGGTTTTGAACCTCGAAGCAACTCCTGATTTGCTCGTTCAACTTGTCCATTAGCCTGAGGATGAGCCACAGAAGCAACATCCAAACGTATACCAATGTTTCCACAAAATTTTGCCATCTCTCCAAGTGACATGTTGGTGCCATTGTCTATAATGATGCTATGGGGGTACCCAAACCTGTGTATAATCTGCTACAGGAACTTGACTGCCGTAGCCGCCTCACAATTTGTAACTGGCATCACTTCAACCCACTTGGTAAATTTATCAATGGCAACGAGGAGGTGGGTTTTCTTGCAAGGAGACATGCTAAAAGGACCCACCATATCAAGCCCCCAAACTGCAAAGGGCCAAGTCAAAGGTATTGTTCTAAGTTCCTGAGCCGGCACATGAATCTGTCTTGCATACCTTTGGCATCCATCACATCTATTCACCAGGCGTTCTGCATCTGCCTGGGCTGTAAGCCAAAAGAAACCGTGTCTGAATGCTTTGGCTACAAACGACCGTGTTGAAGCATGATGACCACAATCTCCCTCATGAATCTCTTTCAAAATTTGCCGGCCCTCCTTTCCAGACACACATCTCTGATATACTCCTGAGACGCTTCTCTTGTATAACTCGCCATCAATTACCACGTATGCCTTGCACCGGCGCACAATCTGCCGGGCTATAACTTCCTGCTGAGGCATCTCCCATCTCAAAAGATATGCAAGGTTAGGTTCTGTCCACTCTGGGATTTCCCGGGTTACTGCTACCAACTGCGAATCCGAGTCTTCTTGAGACGCGAGTTCCTCCTCATCCTGAAGCTTGACTGATGGGGTCCATAGCTCGTCTAAGAAAACATTAGGTGGAACCGGCTCTCTGCGTGAGCCGAGTCTTCATAAAGCATCTGCAGCATCATTTTTCCTGCGATCAATGTGATCCACCTGATAGCCTAAGAAGAACCCGGCTACCCTATCCACCTCTCGTCTGTAAGCCGCCATTGTTGCATCTTTTCTGTCCCAAGTTCCTGATACTTGCTGCGCCACAAGGTATTAATCCCCATAACACTTGATACGCTTGATGTTCATCTCTTTTGCCATACGCAAACCATGCAACAAGGCCTCATACTCTGCCACATTATTGGAACAATCAAAATGTATTTGAAGCACGTAACTTAACTTATCACCTTTTGGAGATGTCAACACAACTCCGGCTCCTGATCCTTGCTCCTGCTTAGACCCATCAAAGTGCATAACCCAAGACTTGAGACTCGGGGTGAGAGGTGGTGCGCTCAACTATGTCCAATCATTAAGAAAATCAGCCAACGCCTGAGACTTGATGGCTATGCGAGGCACATAATCAATGTGATAATCCCCCATCTCTATTGCCCACTTGGCAATTCTTCCTGTAGCTTCAGAGTTTCTAATGATATCTGCTAAGGGTATTGAACTGACCACTGTAATTGGATGCTCCTGACAATACGGCTTCAACTTTCTACTAGCCATGAAAACTCCAAACACTAGTTTCTGCAAGTGTGGGTATCGCTGCTTTGCTTCTGATAGAACCTCACTAACATAATAGACCGGCCTTTGTACCGGGTTTTCTTTTCCTTACGCTCGACCACCACCACGGCACTCACAGCTTGAGGCCCGGCAGCGACGTATAAAAGCATGGGCTCCTTAGGACCCGGGGCCGCCAAAACTGGCGCTTCTGATAATTGTTTCTTCAAGGCCTCAAATGCCTCATCTGCCTCTTGATTCCACACAAAGTTGTCTGTTTCCTTCAATAACTTGTACAACGGAATTGCTTTTTCTCCAAGCCGGGAAATAAACCGGCTCAACGCGGCCACACAACCCGTCAGCTTCTGAACATCTGCCAACTCTTCTAGTTTTTTCAAACTCTGGATTGCTCGAATTTTTTCCGGGTTAGCCTCGATTCCACGCTCTGACACAATGAAACCAAGCAACTCCCCCGCTGGAACTCCAAACACACACTTTGTAGGATTGAGATTCATCTTGTACTCCCTCAAATTTTTGAACGTTTCTGCAAGGTCACTGATTAATGACCCGGCTTTCTCTGACTTGCTCACTACATCATCAACATAAGCATGCACATTGCGTCCAATCTAATCATGAAAACAATTCTGGATACACCTCTGATAAGTTGCCCCTGCGTTCTTCAACCCAAAAGTCATGGTCTTGTAACAAAAAGCACCAAAAGGAGTGATAAACGACGTCTTTTCCCAATCTTCCTTGTTAAGTTTAATCTGATGGTAACCCGAATATGCATACAAAAAACACAAGAGCTCACTACCTGCAACTGCGTCAACGATTTGATCGATGCGCGGCAGTGCAAATGGGTCCTTGGGACAATGCTTGTTCAAACTCGTGAAATTAATACACATCCTCCACTCATTATTCTTCTTCAGCACCAAAACCGGGTTAGCTAACCACTCTGGATGAAACACTTCCATGATAAAGCCGGCCTCCAAAAGCCGGGCTATCTCCTCTCCAATAGCTTTCCTTCTCTCTGCATTCATTTTTCTCAGACCCTGTTTTACCGACCTTGCCTTAGGATCAACATGTAAGCGGTGCTCAGCGAGTTCTGTCGGAATGCCTGGCATGTCACTAGGTGTCCATGCAAAAACATCCCGATTCTCACGGATGAACTCGATGAGCGCGCTTTCCTATTTGTCAGTTAAATTTGTCCCTATGGCGAACTGCTTGGAGGAATCCCCAGGCACGAAATCCACCATCTTTGTGTCCTTTGCTGCTTTGAACTTTGCCCTATCATCCTCTGTTGTTGGTTTCTTGAGTGTCGTGTTATCCTGCGGGTCAAGATTTGATCTGTAAGCTTTCAACTCCTCTCTAGCACAAGTTTGCTCTGCCAGGGCTGCATCCCCCTCATCGCACTCTGCTGCTATTAGCCTATTACCATGGACTGTGATGATCCCCTTGGGACCCGGTATTTTCAACTGCAGATACACATAACACGGCCTTGCCATGAACTTGGCAAAAGCCGGCCTTCCCAGCAATGCGTGATAAGGACTTGGGAATTTCACCACCTCAAATGTAAGCCACTCTGATATGAAATTATGGATAGACTCGCCAAAAACAACCTCTAATGAAATTTTTCCCTCTGGTGTGGCTGATTTCCCAGGAACTATACCGTGAAAAATTGTTGACGTTTTCTGCAGCTGTGATTCCTTCAACCCCATGCGTATAAATGTGTCCCAGTATAGGATATTGATACTACTACCGCCATCCATCAGAACTTTCTTCAACTCAAAGTTATGAACTTGAGGAGCCACTACCAGAGCTAGAAGACCCGGATGTTCCACCACCTCTGGGTGATCTGCCCTACTCCATGTGATCGTATATTCTGACCACCTCAGATATCTTGGCACCCCTGTAGCCACTGCATAAACTGCCCTTTTGACTATCTTTCTCTCTCTCTCTTGGTGGTGCCACTGGTGTATATGTGATATTGACCAAGCTGCCTTGGATTCTGAGAAAATCCTCCCTGATTACTCGTATTCTGGTTCTGACCCTGACCCGGGTTACCAGTAGGCACCGCGTTTGCTCCCGTCAGAGGCCTTGCAACCGGGTTAGCATTCGGGCCGGGTCCTCCGCTTCTATTTGCTCCCTGCAACGCTCGCTGTACCTCGTTGTTTTTCCAGCTGTTCAAATCTACACACTGTGCTAATGAATGATTGGCGGGTCTGCCCATCTTGCTATGGCGAGGACATGGCATCCTAAACGCTTCTTCAGTGCTCATTGGGCGTGACCCTTGATAACTGCTTCCACCATTGTAACTCCCATTGTTTCCCTGGTACCCTCTGTTTTCCTGATAACCCCTGTTTTCTTGATACCCTCTGTTTTCCTGATAATTCCCATCCATCCTTTGCCTCTGAAACCCGGCATTGGTGTTTGCCACTAGCTCTGAGTTTCCCTCATTATGACCACGCTTATGCTGATTCTGATTGTTGTTGTTGTTGTTTCCCGAGCCATTGTTATTCCTTCCTCCATTGTTCACAGTTCCTTTCCCTTTTTCTTCCTCACTTTCATCCTGGGTCTTGTCCGTGGCTGCGTGCCTGTTGCAAGCATCCATCAACTCTGCCATGGTGACCGGCTTAACCCGGTGCCCTTCCTTCATGCAACCCAGCTTCTGGACCAGGGGAGCGTACTTACAAGTTTTCTCCATTGACAAAATTGCGTCCTTGGGCTCAATACCAGATGAGGAGTGCAGGATCTCCGTGACCCGGCCCATCCAATGACATGCTGACTCGCCTTTCTTCTGTACACAACGATCAAGATCTTCAATGGAAAATAAACGCTTGGATGTACCCTGAAAATGCTTGATGAATACTGCCTTCAACTCATCCCAGGAATTGATGGATTTCTCTGGCAGATTTTTGAACCACAACTTTGCTGCTCCATCGCTCATCATCAAATACATGTACTTTGCACAAACATTCTCTGTGGCATTGCGTATACACATTGCCATCTCATAACTGCTCAACCAGCTTGCCGGGTCCATGCTTGGCTCATAGTTGGATATCTTGCTTGGCTCCTTGAACTTCTCAGGGAAAGTCTCTGCTCTAATGGTATCTGAAAGACACTTTGGCCCGGCTAAGTTAGAAAAACTTGCTAAAAAATTGTTGTTACCTGGCGAGCTTGCAGATGCTGCTGGTGCGGGACCCGGTCCTCCTTGTGGTACTCCTGCTGCAGGTACTGCCGGGTTTGCATTTGCTGCGCTTCTCCCCGCTCGCGATCTATTGACTATCTGCTGAGCCACCGAAATTGCAGGGGCAGGTTGGTGCTGCTAGTTATTTTGATTCTGATTCTGATTCTGTCGGGGCGGGTTTGGCTGCTGTGCCACGGCAGGCCCGGCCAATGGCTGGTTACCTCCGTTGCGGCTCTTGCTACGATAGGTTGTGGAATGTAATTCACTTTTCTCCCTCGAATACTGAGTTTGCTGAACAACTGCAGTGCGTAACATGTCAATGGCGCGCCGGGCTTCAATCTCTGCTGGTGAATCTCCCAATGGAATACGATCAAGTGCCAAAGTCGCTGCATACACGTTATCCGCCGGATTTGAATAGTGACCGCCGGCGTGTGAAACCTTGGCGCTCTGGGCGGCAAACCCGGATTTCCCCTGGCTCCCCCAGCGGGCAAACCCGGCACTGCTGCTGCTACGACACCGGCTCCTCCAGTTCCTCTATTTGGTTCTGCAGTTGTTCTGGCCACTGGTGTTACTTGCGTTGCCGCAATAGGCTGATCTTCTGGGGTTCTAAACAATGCTGTTATGGGTACTGCATTTGCAATGTTTTCTCCCCGAGCCAGCCGGCTCTGGTGCCTCCTCCGGTGCTTCCGGGTCATCTCATTGAGACGATTTTCCTCTTCTTCAACTTGCTTTTTTCTTGCCTCTATCTCTTGCCTCTCTGCTTCTGCGTTTCTACGCATCTGTTCCAAAGCTCGGCGCGCTGTATCTAACTCAATCGCTCTAACTGTTGCGTTCTCTGGGGTAACCAACCTCGTAAGTGCTGATGGATCTAAAACCAGGCCATTGTTAAACAAGGTCGGGGCAGCTGATGTGTTGTCTCTTTCCTCTCCTTGAGCCCGGTTGTGCAGAAAACCGAAGTTGTTTCTGTACCTCGCCGTGTCTTCACTTTCATCTGACACCGAAGCCGGCTCTCCATCCGCAAGCTCTAATATTGGTGGCAGCTGCTGCTGCTGACCCGGAGTAAAGGCCAGTGGAACAATAGTTGATGGTGAAGCTTGCTGGTTAGTCGAAGGCGCGGTGTACACCGCTACCCTCCGAACCGGGCTTGGGCTAGAGTCTTGCTCCTCATCATCTTCCTCTTCTGCATCATACCCAAACCGGCCTTCAAACAAGGGCAAGATCGATTCTGACTCGGCACGGTCCACCACGTCACCCGGGAGTTGTGTCGGGTCTTCCAACAGCTCCTCAAGCGTGTCCAGGGCCAACTCAACCTCAGCCGTGCCAACCGATTCTTCTCCATCAGATTGAACAATTGTGGCGGCTCCTGACACAGATTCATAGTCTCCATCACTAGCAGATCTAGTTGTAATCATACCAACAAAAACATTGAACTTTCCAATTGGAATAACATCACCTGATTCAAGTAGATCCGATTCCGGCCACCAGCCAGAATCGTCAACGATGGACTCTCCTTGTGCATTGACTGTGATCTGGCCGAAAACGAAGTTCTCGACCCCTTGCCTTGCTTCTCCCATGATGGTGACACCTTTGGACGCGATTCCCACAGACGGCGCCAACTGTCGTGGGGTAGATAACACGGCAGATGCTACTTCGGGGTAGCTTGAGTTTTTGGGCAAGGCGACTCTGGCGTCTGGGAGATTGTTTAGCACTGCAGGGGAAAAAGGTTTACCCAGGTTCGGCCTCTCCATTGGAGATAAAGACCTACTTCCTGCTATCTTATTATTGATCGTGATCTCGATAACCCGGCTACGACAACAGAGCCGGATCTCGATCTTGGTTACAAGGTTGGGTGTTTCTCTCTCGGGTTCTCTCGCCTATGCTTGGGTTACGAAAGTCTTTCTAACTATGACTCAGGGGCCGGTTTATGTAGATACCGGGTCTCCTGGCCATATACATGATAAGCCGGGTTCTACCCGAACTAGGAGACCTACTCTAATGTAGCGCCCCGACCCGACTACTATACAGTGATGCTGTGTGTCATCGGGTTAAGCGATACAAACGGAGGTTACGGGTTTACCAATCCCCGGCCAAAACCTTTGGCAGGCGTTGCTGGGTACACCTCACACCAACAACGCAACACCCCGGATGATGCCTTAACACAGGCACAACTATCATAGCATAATAGCAAGATCAAGACTTGGGGAACAACTGGCACATCACAGACTCTACGACAAAACATCATATAGCAACTCATATATGAGAAAGATGCAAATTACACATCAGAGGTCACAGACCCAACATTACATCATGCGGAAGCGGGCAAATATGTTGTTCTAAACAACAAGAACCAAAATATGGCCTAAGAGGCCTACAATAAACATCACAAGCGCCAGCTGTTCCGGCGGTCCCAAGCTGCCACCTGGGAACCCCAGACTACTCGTCAACGTCCACAAAGAACCCACCTTCGAGGTCGGTGAAGTCCTCTCCTAAAAATAAGCAAACGACGTTGAGTTCGACGAACTCGCAAGATTAAGAGCTAATATATGCTCGATGATTGGCTTTCAAGGTTTTATGGCTGTTTTGCATAAAGCTGATTTTATTTATAAAACATCTCTCCATGGCATCGACTAATCAGAGTGTTTTCAAAGAGGGGTAAGAAGTAACTCTTTTCCTTTGAGATCACTTTCTCAACATCAACCATCATCACCATCATTGTACCTGTTCATCAAAGGCACCTCCCCGAATCACCCTCGAGGAAGTCAACCTTACATTCGTGAAATTGGTACCTCTAGTACCCAAGTTTTAATCATTCCGTTAAAGTTGTTCTATGATCCTACCTTCACTTCCCAAGTCGTCCGTAACCGCGGACACGGCTTTTCGAAAAGATTTACCCTGCAGGGGTGTACAAAGTTGAAGTCCCCGGAGTCCCGAAGGGCCCCAGCTCCTTCGCCACGCGTACCGTCCGGCCCATTACCTGTACAATTAGCTCTCTTCCTTGGAAAGCCGGCTGGGTGGGAGCGGTGTCGACTTCTCCCTCGTTAAGGACTTTCCAGGATCATCAGTGAGGACGGAGCAGCAGCTCCAACTAACTGCCCCGTGGCTACTCATTCTCCTAACTCCACATCCTCATCTCAGTTCACACCACCATCAACGCACGCGCAAATGGAAAATCGAACTAGAGGACCCTGGCCAGCCCCGCTCGAGTTATTTAGTCTATGAGGGTTCCTGCAATTGCATAGGCCTCACGCATGGTTGCACGCTCAGTCTTGGTTCAAGAGGTATAGAACTCGCACCTAGGCGGCGAGAACGAGACAAAGCACCACAACCACAGTGGCCTCTCATCCCCACCTTTAAGCAATTTATTAACCACCACCATCACTTTCCATCACATTCGGTTATTCCATACCTGTTCCAACAATTGAAACATCCACCGGACCTGCAAGCCTTTAAACTAAGCATGGCTAAGCATATACATAGCAAATATACTTATCTTTGGCCAACACTTCAATCCTATGGATATAGGAAGGATACAGGTAAAAGGCAATAGATTTCTAATGCAGCTAGTAGGATACTCTAATCCAAGCAAAGACATTTAGAACCGAATGCAATATTATAGTGGGGAAAATAATTGCGAAATATAGGAGGAGACATGCTCAGAGGGGGGGATTACGCTTGCCTTGATCGACGTGCTGATAACACGGATCGTCACGATACGGTGGTGGCACTTCAGCTCCTTGATCTACCGAAGCACAAACAACACCGGAAAGGAAACAACAATCACCACACATGTTGAACAATTGCAATGCGCAAACAAAAATGATGTCATGTCAAGTTCATGCAAGGATATCATCATATCATTTAGTTAACAAATTAAATGGAGTTCCAAATAATTAGTGCTATTATTCGGAAATGACCCCATATTTATCTTAGTGACCAAATTGTTCATATATTTATCACATTACTAAGAAGTGGCTCAAATATGCATGAACATGACATGAGAGGATAGGTTTTGTTCTCCCGATCGTTTCGGTACCTCATTTGTAAATTTTGGAGTACCGATGAATAAATAGTTAATTAAATAATTAATTGGATTTAATTCTTTTAATCGATTTATGGATAACCTCAAATAATTATTGTGATCATGATGTGAGATTAGCATGATTGGAAAGTACTTGAGCTACTGATCATTGTGATACTTCATTTGTAAATTTTGGATCAATATTTAAAAAGTTATTAATTATTTGAATTTGTTTATTTTCAGAAAAAGGAAAACGACACTGTAGCTGGGCCGGTCCTCAGCCCGGTCTGGGCCGGTTTCCAGGCCGGTGATGGGCCAGAGAGGTCCGGCCTCACGCCCGGTCTGGGCTGGCCACGAGGCCGGCCATGTGACAGAGAGGCCCGGCCGTCAGGCCGGTTTGGGCCGGTCCAGAGGCCGGTTAGGGGCCCGAGAGGAGCGGCCTTCGGCCCGGCCTAGGCCGTCTTCTCGGCCGGTCTCGCGAGGGAGACGAACCACGGCGACGGACGCGACGGCCACGGTGGCCACGGCGACGTGGAAGAAAGGGGGAGGGCACAGAGGGGTGCTTTTGCACGGGATGCTCACCACGGTTGCGTTGGTGCAGACGGCGTGGCGGGGGAGGGCTCAACGGCGACGAACACGGGCGGCGGAGCCGCGGCGGTGACGGAGAGGGAAAAGGACGGCGCGGTCGATTCACGCCTCCTCCGGTCGATTCCTCTGGCAGAGTTGAAGCAGGCGACGCGGCGAAGCCTCCGGTGTCCCTGGCTCGGCTCGGGGACGGCCCAATCGTCGGTGATGCGGCGGCGATGGCGGCTCTCGTGCGGCGGCCGTGGTTGGGGAAGTCGCGGATGAACGCGGCGGTTCCAGGCGGCCACGGTTCGATTCCGCCGGTGAAGAGGAAGAGGAGCTCGAGGCGGAGCTCCCTGTGCTCTCGATTTCGTGCGGGGAGGACCAAGGCGACGAGTGCGAGCTCGACAACCTCGGCAGCAATGCGGGGGCTCGGGAGGACGTAGACGTATCTCGATCCGGAATTTAGGGGAGGAAACGAGAGAGGAGAGGAATGCGGGGCAGGTGAGCGTCGTGGTGCTCCTCTTCGTACAGGGGAGGGAGCAGGGGAGGTGGCACCAGCGCGGTGCGGCGCGAGCGCGGTCGAACTCCAGCGGTTCGGTCGCTACAGAAGAGAAGACGAAGCTTTTGCGATTAGCCCCCTGGAGAAAGTATTGTTCATCACGAACTGGTCCCTGGCTGCATTTTCCAATTTACCGATAAGTCCTTTTCTGCACTGGATTAAAATACCCAGTACGATTTTTGAATTAATTGAGGCACTTAAACATTTTAGAAAAAGATGAAATTATTTGGGTAGCCTCTCCCTATAGAGTAGAAGCTCCACAAAATTCGGCGTTGCCAAATAAAATAGTTTTGAACACTAATTGTTCATAGGGTTCGAAAAAGATTATTTTTAATAATTTCCAAGATATATTTATTTGGTGCACTTAAGCATTTCCGAAAATAGTGAAATTATTCATGGAGGCTCTCACAATCATATTGAAGCTTCCCATAATTTCTCCAGAATATTTGAAAATTGTTTGGGAGAAAAATAAAATAGAAATTGCTCACAGGCAATTTTAGATTTCCTTTTTATTTTACTTTATTTTCCAAATCAAAATAGTTTTGTCCAAATTAGATTTGGAACTTTTGAAACTTCCTTGACAATTATAGATGTCAAGATGTTTTTGTTTTGCAAGCTTGAACACTTTCCTTGTTTTGAATTTGTTAGCAAGTTTGGCATGTTGTTCTTAAAGTGGTGCCAAACCCACTATTTTATTTGTTTTAGCACTTTAACATGGATGCTATGATGCAATGCAACACAAAAAGTGGAAATTTTATTCGGATTTTTAGGTTCTGAACTTTTGGGCTGTTACAACTCTACCCTCCTTACAGGAATCTCGTCCCGAGATTCTTAGAGTAGGAAAAGCGGGAGAAGGGTCACGGGGTACTACACGATCTTCTCGCTCCGGGTGGCTTCTCTCGTGAAGAGGTTGACCGAGGGCATCATGAAGATCTTCATCGCTGCACGTCGAGGTCACCAACAGATTACACCATAGGAGAGAAGGAAACGACTCTGGAAGGAGAATGGTCTTTGTAAAGATACGACGATCGAGTACCTCCTAGTAGAACTTAGGATGAGACTTCGAGCATCCCTTGAATTGAAAGCTAGGAGACACATGCGGGTGACGGGAGATTGACAAAAAGCTTCCAGTTGACAGACAATTGTTTCTCAAAGGCTCAGAATATGAACTTTGCACAAGGCCTTGAAATTCTGAAGACGAATTTTACACAAGAGTCCAACAGAGGAAGGGGTAACTTGAACTAGACGGATTGAGTAGAACTTTCCTCACGGAGAAGCATCTCAAACCACGGGAGAGGGATCATGAAGAGGGACCGAGGAAACTTTAGAAACTCCGGGAACGTTAGTATCGAGAAAAACTTCTTGGTGTTCTAGACATCGATGACAAGCTTCTTGAGGATCACCAACCGTCGTTTCTGATTGCGATCCATATCCGATTATTGTAGAGATACTTCCGACTCAACACAAGAAGGAATAGGATCACTCCAAGGGGGAACGAGATTGCGGAACCCACGGATTAGCAACTTGTCAGGAGACGGCTACACCTACATGAATTACTTGCAAAGGGACACGGTTTAGTTCTTGATAGGAAACACCATTTGGAAACAGAGAAGTTCTCAGACTTCTTCTCTTTCTGGAACAATTCAGATAGTGGCTCGGGTGCATGGATGAAATTCTCAAGGAATGGAGGGAACAACATACCATTCCACGAATCTTCTGCACATGCAGGAGTGACTTGAGATGATTCTGAGGGAACCAGAGAATTTACTCAGATCCACGGCGACATCTTTCAGCAATTGCTCGTGAACCAGAGAAAATCACTTCTAACTTCCAGAACACACTAGACATCCCATTTGGAAGGAACTATATCAGATAGAGCTTTTGTCTTTCAACCCTCCAAGTTGTTTAAGCTCAACCGAATAATTCAGGGCATCCAGCACGATTTTCTTGGAGAAGGGAGTTGTTCAGAGAACCAGCTTACTCATAAGAGTTGTCCGTGATGTTGAGCTTGGACAGGCGGCAACCTGGCGATACTTCTGGAAAGACCTACAGAGTATCACGATCCCCATACAGGATATCACGATCCACCGGAATGTCTTGAGTTCGAAAGGTCATCATGCCTTTCAGGGCACAACGAGGTGGTCTAGGGAGCTTCGGCGTGAACCTAGCTCTTTGACCGAGGGAGTGCATCAAAGCCAACGGACTTGGTAGCACTGTCAAACTCAACTTATTGATCGGCTAACCAATCATGCTAAGGAGGACAAGGAATGTCTTTGGATTGCAGTGCAGTAAGAACTGCTGAGAATATCCGATAGCCACATCATTACTCACGTCGTATCATTCCCGAGTAACAAGTCACTCGTAAAACGGAGAGTAACAAGTGTGAGAGCATCACTTCATCAAGAGGATCATGAGGTTAAGCACGATACTTCGATATAAAAGAGTGTGAAACTCTAGGGTGGAACAGAACAAAAGCAAAACAAGGCCCTCATTCTGAAGATTACAATACTTTAACCTGGTCCGAGGAGTGGACAAGATACTGGAGTTTGTTTCTCCTAACATCCCAACGGGAATGACTTGACGGACCACGAGAGCAACTTGCATCGGAACACCCAATGCAAGATACAACATGACGTCAAACGAAAGACACGGGTCGGAACGAAAGAGCAATGGTAACAATCCTGCTCAGGAGGATCCTAGGATGTTGAAGATGCACCGGTTATTACTCAAGTGTGATAACCATGCCCAAACGGAGAGATGCAGCAGAGTCTCGAACATAGTTGGAGACGTGCTAGAAGAATCCTGGCTGTAACCCCGATGGTTCCAAGACAGAACCTAACACAAGGCTAAGGGAGAAATGAAGTTACATAGCCAGCTGAGGTGTGGTGGATCCATATTCGACCATTTACCACACAGACCACGGAAAAGACTTGGGTTGAAGATCAGCATCATGCGCTACTAGCGAGAGTTAAGAAATCACAACTTAACACACTCTAGTTGGCACAATCCGGGACCTTATGTTCAAGTCCTTGGGTTAGAACCCAAAAGAAAGGATTTAAGAGATTAAACTTGATAGGAATACAAGGGTCCGTATCCAACTGAGTTGATAGGAATTCTCGTCGTACTCCAGATGGTTTCTCGGCACATGAAGCTCGGATTGTAGCGCGGCAGGGGCAACTGGGCACATAACACTAAAGGTAGAACCAACCCCGTTTCTCAATTGTTATTTCAAAAACTTAGGATCCCGGGGCGGGAAACTTTAAAATCAAATCGAGGTAAGATTGCTCCGAGATTAGAGGGTAACCAGATAAGGAGTAAAAAGAATCCTAAGATGGTTTTCGCAACTCATTTTTAGGTTCAAAATATTTTCACAAACACTAGACTCAACATCGACCAGTAGAAAGGGTTTCCTACAGGCAGTACTGCTCTGATACCAACTTGTAGCGCCCCGACCCGACTACTATACAGTGATGCTGTGTGTCACCGGGTTAAGCGATACAAACGGAGGTTACGGGTTTACCAATCCCCGGCCAAAACCTTTGGCAGGCGTTGCTGGGTACACCTCACACCAACAACGCAACACCCCGGATGATGCCTTAACACAGGCACAACTATCATAGCATAATAGCAAGATCAAGACTTGGGGAACAACTGGCACATCACAGACTCTACGACACAAAACATCATATAGCAACTCATATATGAGAAAGATGCAAATTACACATCAGAGGTCACAGACCCAACATTACATCATGCGGAAGCGGGCAAATATGTTGTTCTAAACAACAAGAACCAAAATATGGCCTAAGAGGCCTACAATAAACATCACAAGCGCCAGCTGTTCCGGCGGTCCCAAGCTGCCACCTGGGAACCCCAGACTACTCGTCAACCTCCACAAAGAACCCACCTTCGAGGTCGGTGAAGTCCTCTCCTGAAAATAAGCAAACGACGTTGAGTTCGACGAACTCGCAAGATTAAGAGCTAATATATGCTCGATGATTGGCTTTCAAGGTTTTATGGCTGTTTTGCATAAAGCTGATTTTATTTATAAAACATCCCTCCATGGCATCGACTAATCAGAGTATTTTCAAAGAGGGGTAAGAAGTAACTCTTTTCCTTTGAGATCACTTTCTCAACATCAACCATCATCACCATCATTGTACCTGTTCATCAAAGGCACCTCCCCGAATCACCCTCGAGGAAGTCAACCTTACATTCGTGAAATTGGTACCTCTAGTACCCAAGTTTTAATCATTCCGTTAAAGTTGTTCTATGATCCTACCTTCACTTCCCAAGTCGTCCGTAACCGCGGACACGGCTTTTCGAAAAGATTTACCCTGCAGGGGTGTACAAAGTTGAAGTCCCCGGAGTCCCGAAGGGCCCCAGCTCCTTCGCCACGCGTACCGTCCGGCCCATTACCTGTACAATTAGCTCTCTTCCTTGGAAAGCCGCTGGGTGGGAGCGGTGTCGACTTCTCCCTCGTTAAGGACTTTCCAGGATCATCAGTGAGGACGGAGCAGCAGCTCCAACTAACTGCCCCGTGGCCACTCATTCTCCTAACTCCACATCCTCATCTCAGTTCACACCACCATCAACGCACGCGCAAATGGAAAATCGAACTAGAGGACCCTGGCCAGCCCCGCTCGAGTTATTTAGTCTATGAGGGTTCCTGCAATTGCATAGGCCTCACGCATGGTTGCACGCTCAGTCTTGGTTCAAGAGGTATAGAACTCGCACCTAGGCGGCGAGAACGAGACAAAGCACCACAACCACAGTGGCCTCTCATCCCCACCTTTAAGCAATTTATTAACCACCACCATCACTTTCCATCACATTCGGTTATTCCATACCTGTTCCAACAATTGAAACATCCACCGGACCTGCAAGCCTTTAAACTAAGCATGGCTAAGCATATACATAGCAAATATACTTATCTTTGGCCAACACTTCAATCCTATGGATATAGGAAGGATACAGGTAAAAGGCAATAGATTTCTAATGCAGCTAGTAGGATACTCTAATCCAAGCAAAAGACATTTAGAACCGAATGCAATATTATAGTGGGGAAAATAATTGCGAAATATAGGAGGAGACATGCTCAGAGGGGGGGATTACGCTTGCCTTGATCGACGTGCTGATAACACGGATCGTCACGATACGGTGGTGGCACTTCAGCTCCTTGATCTACCAAAGCACAAACAACACCGGAAAGGAAACAACAATCACCACACATGTTGAACAATTGCAATGCGCAAACAAAAATGATGTCATGTCAAGTTCATGCAAGGATATCATCATATCATTTAGTTAACAAATTAAATGGAGTTCCAAATAATTAGTGCAATTATTCGGAAACGACCCCATATTTATCTTAGTGACCAAATTGTTCATATATTTATCACATTACTAAGAAGTGGCTCAAATATGCATGAACATGACATGAGAGGATAGGTTTTGTTCTCCCGATCGTTTCGGTACCTCATTTGTAAATTTTGGAGTACCGATGAATAAATAGTTAATTAAATAATTAATTGGATTTAATTCTTTTAATCGATTTATGGATAACCTAAAATAATTATTGTGATCATGATGTGAGATTAGCATGATTGGAAAGTACTTGAGCTACTGATCATTGTGATACTTCATTTGTAAATTTTGGATCAATATTTAAAAAGTTATTAATTATTTGAATTTGTTTATTTTCAGAAAAAGGAAAACGACACTGTAGCTGGGCCGGTCCTCAGCCTGGTCTGGGCCGGTTTCCAGGCCGGTGATGGGCCAGAGAGGTCCGGCCTCACGCCCGGTCTGGGCTGGCCACGAGGCCGGCCATGTGACAGAGAGGCCCGGCCGTCAGGCCGGTTTGGGCCGGTCCAGAGGCCGGTTAGGGGCCCGAGAGGAGCGGCCTTCGGCCCGGCCTAGGCCGTCTTCTCGGCCGGTCTCGCGAGGGAGACGAACCACGGCGACGGACGCGACGGCCACGGTGGCCACGGCGACGTGGAAGAAAGGGGGAGGGCACGGAGGGGTGCTTTTGCACGGGATGCTCACCACGGTTGCGTTGGTGCAGACGGCGTGGCGGGGGAGGGCTCAACGGCGACGAACACGGGCGGCGGAGCCGCGGCGGTGACGGAGAGGGAAAAGGACGGCGCGGTCGATTCACGCCTCCTCCGGTCGATTTGTCTGGCAGAGTTGAAGCAGGCGACGCGGCGAAGCCTCCGGTGTCCCTGGCTCGGCTCGGGGACGGCCCAATCGTCGGTGATGCGGCGGCGATGGCGGCTCTCGTGCGGCGGCCGTGGTTGGGGAAGTCGCGGATGAACGCGGCGGTTGCAGGCGGCCACGGTTCGATTCCGCCGGTGAAGAGGAAGAGGAGCTCGAGGCGGAGCTCCCTGTGCTCTCGATTTCGTGCGGGGAGGACCAAGGCGACGAGTGCGAGCTCGGCAACCTCGGCAGCAATGCGGGGGCTCGGGAGGACGTAGACGTATCTCGATCCGGAATTTAGGGGAGGAAACGAGAGAGGAGAGGAATGCGGGGCAGGTGAGCGTCGTGGTGCTCCTCTTCGTACAGGGGAGGGAGCAGGGGAGGTGGCACCAGCGCGGTGCGGCGCGAGCGCGGTCGAACTCCAGCGGTTCGGTCGCTACAGAAGAGAAGACGAAGCTTTTGCGATTAGCCCCTGGAGAAAGTATTGTTCATCACGAACTGGTCCCTGGCTGCATTTTCCAATTTACCGATAAGTCCTTTTCTGCACTGGATTAAAATACCCAGTATGGTTTTTGAATTAATTGAGGCACTTAAACATTTTAGAAAAAGATGAAATTATTTGGGTAGCCTCTCCCTATAGAGTAGAAGCTCCACAAAATTCGGCGTTGCCAAATAAAATAGTTTTGAACACCAATTGTTCATAGGGTTCGAAAAAGATTATGTTTAATAATTTCCAAGATATATTTATTTGGTGCACTTAAGCATTTCCTAAAATAGTGAAATTATTCATGGAGGCTCTCACAATCATATTGAAGCTTCCCATAATTTCTCCAGAATATTTGAAAATTGTTTGGGAGAAAAATAAAATAGAAATTGCTCACAGGCAATTTTAGATTCCCTTTTTATTTTACTTTATTTTCCAAATCAAAATAGTTTTGTCCAAATTAGATTTGGAACTTTTGAAACTTCCTTGACAATTATAGATGTCAAGATGTTTTTGTTTTGCAAGCTTGAACACTTTCCTTGTTTTGAATTTGTTAGCAAGTTTGGCATGTTGTTCTTAAAGTGGTGCCAAACCCACTATTTTATTTGTTTTAGCACTTTAACATGGATGCTATGATGCAATGCAACACAAAAAGTGGAAATTTTATTCGGATTTTTAGGTTCTGAACTTTTGGGCTGTTACATCTAACTCTTCTGGTCTTCGTGTACTCCAAGCCTCGAACCGCCTCTGGACCTTCTAGAACACCTCCTTCCTTAGCCGGGTTACCGCCAAGATGCTGGCCCAAGGTCATAACCCGGCCCATGCTGATGGTTAGCTGGCCTGGCCGGGCCTCCTGCCTGGCGGGTCACGCTTCCCTCTTCATGGGCCTACCGGGTTATTATCCCTCCATCAAATGCCCTCATAATGCAACTTCATGACTCGGTCAAGGGTTTACGTGTCCTCCCAAGTCTCCCTCAATTCATTACACTACGGTGTTCTCCTATGAGCCCAAAAAGGTGAAGTGTTGTGCAGTTGACGTTCGCACAACACCATCATAGAATCACATAAAAGATAAACACTTGACAAAATACCAATACATGTCATATATAAATCATTGCCAATTCATCCTATGCCCTCAGGAACATACGGGATCTACTCACAACGTGCAAACATGATGATATTCAGTGGCATAAATGGTACAACACAATCTGAAAATATAACTTCACCTCCAAATAATGACAAGTACTCGATCACAAACATGAATAAGAGTACAATACAAGTATCTAGGATATAACAACTCTCAAACTACGAGGGGAACGGAGTTGATCACGGAGATGATGATGGAGATGGTGCTGGTCTTGGTGATGGTGATGATGTAGAGGCCTCCCACGCCAAGGAGGAGAGGTGATGACGATGACGATGATTTCCCCCTCCTCCGGAGCTCCAGAGCGGCAGGATCGGACCCCCTCGGAGGGAATCAGGAGTTTCGCCGCCGCCGCGACCTTGGATGGACTTGGAAAAATTAGGGCGTAACTTTTCGGGGAGGACGAAGGCGTGTTAAAAAGCCCCAGGCGAGGAAGTGCCCGAGGCTCCATTTGGTGGGTCCCACGCGGCCTAGGGTTTTGGCCGCGTGGGCCCACCCCTTTTGGGCCTCGTGGCTCTCCCCTCTTCGGTCTTCTTACCTCTGCCTTTCTCTCGACGAAAAACCAGCTGTGTAATTTCCCTTTTATTATTTGGGTCTTCGTAGCTCCTGAAACATTAAAAAACAAGAAAAAGGAGGTTTTCTGCCTCCCAGAAATTAAATATCAAAAATAGCGACTTTGTAAGAAAGTCCCATAAGTCATCTAAAACATGTAAAAATAATGATATTACAATGCAAATAACATTCTAATATGATACTAAAAGTTGTATAAATGATGATATAAAATGCACGTATCAACTCCCCCATGCTTAAACCTTACTCGTCCCCGAGTAAGCAAGGACATAGATCATTACATGCATCGATGGACTTGTGGTTGATAAATAACTACGAGCATTGTATCATCATCATATTCAGTTGCAATGTAAGATTAATGAACTAAAACTCATACACATGAGGGCAACATAAGTAGAAGCTCTAGCTATCACCCCTTACTTTTGAAAGCAAATAACCATGTATGTTGGACAATTGAATCATACTCTTTTTCACATACTTTTGCTCTTTATGGCAAGCATCATAATATTTTATAGTTTGCTGAAATTTAAAGACAAGATAAACTCTCATTGGATAACAAGTTTAAAGAAGACAAATGAAAAGATAGATATAAAATTGTTTACAATCTTGCTTCACTAGTAACTAGTGCAAACTTTGGTCATGGATATTTCAATCAAGTTCTTAAACTCAACACAACCTTTATCTTACACTTTCCATGGCTAACCGAATCCTCGGGTGCCTTCCTTTTCATTCACTTTCCAAGAGTATAAGTATTGAAATATCCATGATTCATTAATTTGCTCAAAAGATACTAGATTCTAACAAGAGTGCCTCATATCCTTTTCATTAACCCTTCCTAACTTTTTATCCTACAAGATTATATCTCAACCTTAAACTATTAGCTTTCAAGTCATATTGACTTATTCTCTTTACTTATTTTATAATGGGATAATTCTACAATTGTCCAACACACCCAAGTTAATTAAATTCAAGGCAAGATGTGATTGAAACCTCTAAATATGCCACGCCCATTTGCATGAGTGTTACCCATAAATCTCCAAACAAGAGAGTCATGGATGACGCCATACTTTAATATTCATTGATAAACCACAAGATAGGGATACATGATAATGCTCCACGAGCTCACACAAGCGTAAAAGAGATTGATAACTAAACGATCACTAGTACAGAACGACACATCGGAAACGGGCCAAAAACCCCTTCAGAAACGGAGAAAGGGTCCGTGTCCCCGCTTTCGATGCGGATGTGAAAAGGGTCATTGTTAACGGAGGCCCAAACTCCGTTTCCAATGTGGGACGCAAATTGCAAACAGTTGTTCTTTTTAACCGTTTCTGATGTGGTTATTAAATATTAAAAAAATAGCCTGCTCACAGCAGGAATTAGCCGGCTCACAGACATCCAATACAGCCGGCTCACAGCTGACTCGCTAGGCAATCTAACCAATGGTTCATTTTCACAATATAACACCAAAAATCAATTACACATAGGAACAAGTAGAATGCACAAAAGGTATATACGCACATTATGTGCAGTAGTAAATGACTAACGTAAAACAACTACCTTCTAGCAACAATCCACCCAGGTTGCTGCCGTAGTCTAAACAACACCGCAAAAAACTTCTTGCATCCGGCAGCTTATCTGGTTCGGAGAAGGCAGCGTTGCTGCAGTTGTTGCAGATGAACTTGACAATGTAAATGATGTGCCGCGTGCAGAGTTATCCAAGTAATAAGTGAAGTGCACCACACCAGTATCCATTTGTGTACACTGCAAAACAAGTTATAAGATGAAACATCAGACAAGTCGGAGCAACAACTAAGTATAAGAAGCATGGAAAGAGACTAGTTGCAATAAATATAGAAGCTATCTTCATATTAGCTAACAGAACAATTGCAAGAAAGAACATGCTAATAAGAACCTAAAGTACTATCTCTACAAGGTCTCTGTAAGTCAAACTTGGAGTCATGCGTCTGTGTCATACTAGGAGTCATGCGTCTGTGTCTTACTATGAGTCTGTGTTAATAGTCTTGCTAGCTAGCGGAAGCACCCAAGAAAGCAGCTGGATCAAAAAGGCGGAAGCACCCAAGCCAAGCAGCTGGGTGCTTCCTCCTTTTTGATCCAGCTGCTTGCTTGGTTGCTTCCTCCTTTTTACAAGTACTTAATGTGCCCCTGAAGCAATTCCAAAGCCAACCGGACAACCAGAATCGGTCTTAAACAAGCTAGCTAAACCGATTAGCTACTACTAGTACAGCAGTACTCAACGAAGTGAGCTAGCTAAATCGATTAGCTACACAGTACTACTCAACGAAGTGTAGGTACTCTGCTCGGCCAGCTGTGGAATACTTTTACGGTGGTACCTGGTGGCCGACTTGATTATACAACGCTATTCCTCAAATCAATTTAAAAAACCATATCGTGCATCCTACATCTTGACTAAATACTAAAATTATTCTGGTTGTGTACCTTGTGCTGAAGAAGCCACTGGTGGAGGGATCTAGCGGTGGCGGGTACCCGAACTGGAGCAGTGCGTGGGCATAGTTGTCGTGGGACCAGGTTGAAGCAGGTCCTGCTGGAGGTGATCTGGTCGCTGTTTCGCGGGCGTAGTCGATCGCCTTTTGCATCGCCGGTCGGGCTCGCACCAGATCGGCCGCCATGGCAGCAGTAGCATGTTCGTCCCGCGCGGATCTGGACGCCGCTCGATCCTGCTCGTGGGAGGCCATCGTCGGACGCCTCGTCCATGCTCGTCGGCGACGTTGAGGGATTGCCGCCGGAGCTAATGGACCAGCTTGAGGACCGCCGCCGGAGCTAATGGATCTGCTTGAGGACCGCTGCCGTAGGATCTCGTCGATCTGCTCGGGGACAACCGCCTCGTCCACGGAGGTGGCCGGCAACAAGGATGAGATAGGTGCGAGGATGGATGGAGAAGGGGGATCAGGCACGTGCGGCTCTGCGAGAGAGGAAGGAGAGTGATGGGATAAGATCGGTGGCTAGGGTTTCAGAGTTTTTATACTATACCGATTCAGTTTGCATACGGGTCAGAATTTTAACCTTGTCCGATATCGTGGATTCACATTGCAAACAGTCGAATTAATTTAACCGTTTCCGATGTGTCGCGATTTGCGGGCGCGGGCTCTAATTTTCCACGCACAGTGTCGTTTTACCGTTGTTTTTTTGCTGCCGTTTCCATAGAGGGGTATCCTTAGTATCGTTCTGTACTAGTGGATAAAATCAAAACACACCATGACTAGATAGATATGATAAACTAGTAAAGATAAAGGCTAGGCTGAACTCCCCCAGGCTTGACGTTTTGCTAGAGCCTCCTCTGCTGCAGCCTCTTCTTTCTCATATTCCTCCTTCCATTCCGCCATCTTCCATGGGAAAAGCCTTCCATCACGGAAAGATGTAGGTGGATCATTATACCTGAGGGTGGCAGCTGCTGCAATTTTCTTGAAGCGTTATTCATACTCGCAGTTCTGGTTCTCTACATCCCACATAAAGCATTGGATCTTCTACATCTTCTCGATGACGTCCTTGTATCTTTCCTATAGTTCTTCGAGCCTCCCCTTGTACTCTTCGACTTTCTTCTCCAGCTCCAGGTTCATGAAGTGATGAGCATCAAGGCTGCGGTAAACCACAGTGCCATACCTAAAGGTCTTGTCTTCCAGATCATCCAGCCTTTCTTCCATCGTACCGGTGGCCTTGGGAGCCTTCACCTCCTCCACGAGCAGCACACCCTCCTTGAAGGTCACGGCCTTCGGTGGAGCAATCACGGAGTTGAGGTAGCGGTTCACGACACCTCCATTGGGGACGCTCTCCCCCTCATGGTTGGATCCGGAACAAGACATGGCTAAACCCTGATAGACAGAAACAGCAAAAGCAAAGATCGCTCGAGAATGCTCGGTGCGAGATTAAGTCAACGAAAAGGGGTATATATTGACGGCTTTTAGGTCAAGACAAAGCGTCGGAGACGAAAACGAGACGGAACGGGACTCCGAGGGGTAAAAGGAGTGGGCCCACACGGCCAAGAATCTAGCCACGTGGGACCCCCCTTTTCCTCCTCGGGCTCCGTTCCTTCCAAGTTTCTTGTCCCACACGTTAATTTCCATAAAAAATGACTCCGTAAAATTTTGCAATTCCGAGAAACTTTCCAATACAAAAGTTACCTATTATTGATTTTGGGTTTCTGAAACTGCAAAATTCTTCGCAATTACCTCCTCCGGTGTCTTAAATTCAACTCCTCCACCTTTCCGATGAAGCTCCTTCCTGCAATATAATGTTTAAGGCGTTGTCCATTGACTACATGAGGTTTACCTTTCATATCACCGTGAAGACGGATAGCTCCTGAACGGTACACCTCCTGTATCACTAATGGTCCCTGCCACTTTGAAGCCAACTTCCCTGCAGAAAACTTGAAACGAGAGTTGTATAATAAACTTGATCACCTACTTTGAATTCTTTCCTTTTAATTTTCTTGTCATGCCAAATCTTAACTTTCTCTTTAAACATTTGGCACTTTCATAAGCTTCATTTCTCCATTCATCTAGTAGGTTTAAATCAAGAATTCTCTTCTCTCCCGCAGTTTTAAAATCAAAGTTCAATTGTTTAATAGCCCATCTAGCTTTATGTTCTAATTCACAGGTAAATGACAAGCTTTTCCATAAACCATTTTATAAGGAGACATTCCCATAGGATTTTTAAAAGCAGTTCTATAAGCCCACAATGCATCATTAATTTTAAGTGGCCAATCAGACCTAGACTTATTCACTGTCTTTTCCAAAATGAGTTTAATTTCCCTATTACTTAATTCAACTTGTCCACTTGTTTGAGGGTGATAAGGAGATGCAATTCTATGGTTAACATTATATTTTGCCAATGTTTTCCTAAGAATACCATGCAAGAAATGAGAACCACCATCAGTAATTAAAAACCTAGGAACACCAAACCTGGGGAAAATGATGTCCTTGAGCATCTTCATTGCTGTGGCATGATCTGCACTTTTGGTTGGAATTGCTTCCACCCACTTTGTAACATAATCCACTGCAACCAAAATATGAGTATGCTTTGTCTTTGATGCTGGGAAAGGTCCCATAAAGTCAAAACCCCACACATCAAATGGTTCAAGTGGTAAAGAATAATTCATAGGCATTTCATTTCTCCTACCAATATTTCCTACTCTTTGACATTTATCACAAGATTTAACATATTCAGCACAATCCTTAAATAAAGTAGGCCAATAAAAACCAGATTGTAATACCTTTGCACCTGTACGATCTCCTGCATGATGCCCTCCATAGGGACTGTCATGACAATCTCTTATAATAGCCTGTTGTTCATGCTCAGGTACACAACGTCTAATAATACCATCCACACTTTTCTTATAAAGGAAAGGATCATCCCAAAAATAATGTCTAAGATCATAAAAGAATTTCTTTCTTTGTTGAAAAGTGAAGTGTGGTGGTAAAACTTTACCAACAATAAAATTTGCATAGTTGGCAAACCATGGAGATGCAACTTTAGCACTAGAAACATTAACATTTGCAAGTTGTTCATTAACAAAACTATCATTAATAGGAATAGGATCATCAGGTATATTTTCCATTCTAGAAAGATGATCAGCTACTTGATTATCTTCCCCTTTCCTATCAACAATGTGTAAATCAAATTCTTGCAATAAAGTACCCATCTTATTAATCTAGGCTTAGCATCTTTCTTATTCATCAAGTATTTAATAGCAGAATGATCAGTATGTATTGTGACTTTGAATCAGTAATATAAGGTCTAAACTTGTCACAAGCAAACACACTGCTAAAAATTCTTTTTCAGTTGTGCATAATTCCTTTGAGCAGCATCAAGTGTTCTACTAGCATAATAAATAACATTCAGTTTCTTATCAACACGTTGGCCCAAAACAGCCCCAACTGCATAATCACTAGCATCACACATAATTTCAAAAGGCAATTCCAATCAGGAGGTTGAATAATAGGGCACTTATTAAAGCATTCTTCAAAATATTAAAGGACTCAATGCAATCATCATTAAAAGAGAAAGGAACATCCTTTTGCAAAAGATTGGTTAGAGGTTTTGATATTTTGGAGAAATCTTTAATAAACCTACGGTAAAAACCTGCATGCCCAAGAAAACTTCTTATACCTTTGATGTCCCTTGGGTATGGCAGCTTTTCAATAGCTTCTATCTTTGCTGGGTCAACTTCTATTCCTCTTCCAGAAATCTTATGCCCAAGAACAATACCTTCAGTAACCATGAAGTGACACTTCTCCCAATTAAGAACTAAGTGTTGGTCTTCACAACGCTGCAAAACTTTGTTAAGGTTGAACAAGCAATTATCGAAGGAAGTACCATACACAGAAAAATCATCCATAAAACTTCCATTATCTTTTCAATATAATCAGCAAATATAGCATTCATGCATCTTTGAAAAGTAGCAGGAGCATTGCACAAACCGAATGGCATTCTCCTATAAGCAAATGTACCATATGGGCAAGTAAAAGTGGTCTTTTCTTGATCATCCTTATGGACAGGAATTTGTGAGAAACCTGAATAACCATCTAAATAGCAAAAGTGAGAGTGTTTAGATAACCTTTCTAACATTTGATCAATAAATGGCAATGGGTAATGATCTTTACGAGTTGCTTTATTTAACTTCCTGAAATCAATACACATCCTATAACCAACAACAGTACGTTGAGCCACAAGTTCATCCTCATCATTTGGAACAACAGTCATTCCACCCTTTTTAGGAACACAATGAACAGGACTAACCCACTTACTATCAGCTATGGGATAAATGATACCAGCTTCAATAAGTCTTATTACCTCTTTCCTTACCACTTCTTTCATTTTTGGATGGAGACGGCGTTGATAATCAACAACAGGTTTTGCATCCTCCTCCAAATTAATTTTATGCATACATAGAGCTGGGCTTATACCTTTAAGATCATCAAGAGAGTATCCAATGGCTGGTCGGTGAGCTTTAAGCACATCAAGTAATTTTCTTCTTCTTCAGCTGAAAGGTTAGCACTAATAATGACAGGATATATGCTCTTCTCATCCAAATATGCATATTTAAGATTTTAGGCAAAGGTTTTAATTCAAAACTAGGATCCCCTTTAGGTGGTGGTAGCACTCCTAAATTATCAGGTGGGATATGCAATTGTAATTGTGGTGGTTGTTGCCATAATATTTGTTCTAAAGCATCTTTTTCCTCATCATTAAATGGTTCATCTTGATTAAGCATATAACGTTCTACAACATCTGTTGAAGCTACAGCTATATGTGCAAGAGTTTCAATTATATCTTCAGAAATTGGCTCTTTCACAACATGTTTATCAGCAAATTTGGAAAAATTGAACTCAAGTTTTTCACCAGCACATTTAATAAACACTTTCTCTTTAGGCAAATTAATTTCAGCACCAACAGTATTAAGAAAGGTCTACCAAAAATGATAGGACAAAAAGAATCTTGAGGACAACCAAGCACAATAAAATCAGCAGGATATTTTATTTTGCCAACCAATACTTCAACATCTCTAACAATTCCAAATGGACTAATATAATCTTTATTAGCAAGTTGAATTGTCATACCTGTCTCTTCCATAATGATAGGATCAATATCAGGCTTGATTTCAAGATAAAGAGAATATGGAATGACACTAATACTTGCTCCAATATCACATAGACCATGATAACTTGAAGTCCCAATAGAGCATGATATAACAGGTTTACCAACTTTGGCCGAATTACCTTTGATGACCTTAGTAGCATCTTCACATAAATAAACATCAACAGGGTCTTCTTCATTTAATTGTTTGATAATTGAAATTTGACTGTTGACTTCCACCTCATAAGGCTGAGAACTTTTTTTACTCTTGTTAGTAACAGCAATAAGTAAATTCTCCTTAACTTGGTTTGGATATGGAGGTGGTTCAACATACTCCTCAATTGTCACAGATGACACTGGTTCTACCTGTTTAATAACTTTAGGAACAACAATAGATTGTTTAACAGGTTCAACATAAACTTCAAAACCACTTTGAGGAACACAGATATGCTTAGCAAAACCTTTAGCTATCTCAATTATAACATAAGGATCAAGATTAAAAGTATCACTCAGATTTTTAAACAACAAAGAAGTAGAGAAGTTCTCTACACATTATAATCAAAATAGGGCTCATTACCTTTATCAAGATCCCAATGACTAGTATTTTCAGAAATAGTCTCCAATAAATTCCATGCTTCTTCTTCAGTATTATTAGTAAAACTTCCACCAGATGAATTATCCAGAATTTCCTTGTGCTCGACGGTAGCCTCACATAAAAGTTTATCAATATAAGTTTCCTTGTAAGATCATGACAAGGATTCTTGCGAAGGAGTTCCTTTAACCTCCCCCAAGCTTGAGTAATACTCTCTCCCAGATGTGGCCAGAAATTAAATATATAGCAGCGGTTCTCATAAGCTTCTTTAGGAGTAAAATATTTAAGAAAGAAAACCTTCCTCAAGATATTCCATTCAATAGAACCTCTTCATCAAGAGACCTGTACCAATCACGAGCATTACCAGATAAAGACAAATATAATAACTTCTTTTTACCTGATCTCTCAGAAATACCAGGAAGTCTAAATAAACCACATATGTCTTCAATTAACTCCATATGTTCACGTGCAGACTTAGTTCCATCACCTGTAAATGGATTTTTCATAACTCTTTTAACATGACCAACGGGAATTTTAAATCCCACTTTAGGTACCTCAGACACAGTAGTTTCAACCACTTTAGGAGAGTGGCATAAGCACTTTCATATAAAGCAAGATGCAGCGAGGCACGATTCATAAATGCCATAGTAACAATGAGATAAAACAGCTTTCAAGTTTCCTTACCAAACTTCTTACCAATAGCGCTACGCTCCCCGGCAACGGCGCCAGAAAAGTATCTTGATGACTCCCAAGTGCAGGAGATCAATTGTAGTACCTTTCGATTAGAAAAGGTTGTCGAACCCACGAGGAGCTGAAGGTATTGGTTAGCAAGATTGATAAATAAAACAATGAAAGATGCAAGTATTTTTGGTATTTTTTTTTTTTGATGTATGGATGCAATGCTGAAAATAAATAGTAGCAAGTGACAGCTCTCAAAGAGAGAAAGCCCAATCCTCTATGTGGCAAGAGGACTGATACGTCCAAAACGTATCCACTTTGCTGAACACTTTTGCTATGGTTTTTCCTCTAACTTGTGTGATTTGGATGCAACTAACACGGACTAACGCTGTTTTCAGCAGAATTGCCTTGGTGTCTCGTTTTTGTGCAGAAAATCAAAGTTTCAGAAAAATTCCAGAAATCCTATTTTTCCAGAAGACCCACGGAGCCAGGAGATGAAGCAAAGAGGGGGCACAGGGTGCCCACACGCTCCCAGGGCGCGGTTGGCCCTTGGCCGCGCCCAGGGGTGGTGTGGCCCCCCTGTGTGGCCCCCAACGCTCCCCTTTGGACTAAATAAGGCCTCTGACCTAAAAAATTCGGGGGGTTCGTCACTTTTTCCAGAAAACATCCAGAGCTCCGCCGCCATCGGAAACCCTATTTCGGGGATCAGAAACTCCATTCTGGCACCCTGCCGGGACGGGGAATTGGAGGAGATCATCGCCATCGTCATCACCACCGCCTCTCCATCGACCATCCATGATTCCCCCATCCATGTGTGAGTAATTCCCCGCTGTAGGCTGAGGGGATGGTAGGGTTTGGATGAGATCATTCATGTAATAGTTGTGAGATTTGTTTGGGCATGGTGCCTAGTATCCATCGGTAGTACTTTATGTCATTGTTGCAACTTGTTATGCTTAATGCTTGCCACTTAGGGCCCGAGTGCCATGATCTCAGATCTGAACATGTTATTGAATCATGATGATAATTATTGTTTTGGATCATATCTACAAGTTGTATACACACGTTATTGTCCGGAACCCGAGGCCCCAAAGTGACAGAAATTGGGATAACCGGAGGGGATGGTTTTGACGTGAGGATCACATGTGTTCACGGAGTGTTAATGCTTTGCTCCGGTGCTTTATTAAAAGGAGCACCTTAATTACCAGTAGTTTCCCTTGAGGCCCCGGTGCAAACGGGCTGGTAGGACAAAAGATGTTGTGCAAGTTTCTCATTGCGAGCACGTACGACTAAATACGGAACACATGCTTATGATTGATTATTACTTGGATACCCTATTATCATTTATCTGCAATTGCCCTTTTGAATGGTTATTACATGAGTTATCTTATCCATGTAGCGCCCGTCCATCCATCCCTATGCCTACAGTATTTTAATCCTGCTGTCTACTGCATTTATTACTGCTGTCTTTATTTTACTGCTGCTATTATTTCACTACTGCTGCTGTCATAAAACTGTTGCTACTGATAATCTGTGTCGAGCAAGTCCACTTCCAGGTGCAGCTGAACTGACAATTCATCTGTCAAGGCTTATAAATATTCTTTGGCTCCCCTTGTGTCGAATCAATAAATTTGGGTTTTACTTCCCTCGAAGACTGTTGCGATCCCCTATACTTGTGGGTTATCAAGACTATTTTCTGGCCCCGTTGCTGGGGAGCATAGCTCTATTTATAAGCTCACCAGGGAGTCATATTGTTCGCTGCAATTCATTCATCATGGGTAAACCTCGTGATGATAAGGTTCGTATTTTGCCATCCACTACAAGGAGAGGTACAACTCTGAACACTTCTGCTGCTCTTGATTCACCGTCTGTTATAAGTCAACTTGTCACACCACCACATACACATGCTTCACGTGCTGCTACTTCTGCTGAATCTGAGAATGTTTCTGATGAATTTGATGATGCTTCTACTGTGCTTGATGAAAGAGGTTCACTAGGTCCTTTTCTAGATGCTACAATTGCTAAATCTAAACAACTTGAAAATACTGAAACACCTAATGAAACTCCTGTTACACCTGCTTATTCACCTGAAACTAGAGAAACTACTAGTGATGATCTTGAGGAAGCCTATGTTGAACTTGATGATGACTTTATTGATGAATGCATGAATTGTGATACCTCTAAAGATGTTAATGCTATTAAAAATCTCATTCAAAGACGTGCTGTCAATTATAAACTTTCTCCTGATGCTAAGTTTGCTACGTCTCCCATAATTATAAAAGATAAAGATTATGATTTCTCTGTGGACTTGTCTTTTATATCTATTGCTGAGAAAGAACCTTTTCGAGGGGCTGAAAATGAAAGTGCTGTGGAACATATGAATGTTCTCTCTACTTTGAGTAGTTTGTTTTCTGATGATATTAAGAAGCGCAGTTACTTTGTTACTAAAATGTTCCCTTTCTCACTGAAAGATGAAGCTAAAACTTGGTTTAATGATTTATCTCCTGGATCTATTGAGAGCCCTATGGGTTTAGTCAATGCTTTCTTTCAGAAATATTTTCCTGCTAGTGCTCAACATGCTGCTTTGCAGAAAATCTTTAACTTTAAGCAAAATGAGGAAGAGAAAATGCCTGAAACTTGGGCAAGGTTTTGTTCTTTACTTAGAGCTCGGCCTGGACATCAACTAGCTAAAAATGAACTTCTTGATATATTTTATAATGGACTAACTGTTGAATCTAGGACATACCTGGATAGTTGTGCTGGTTGTGTTTTCAGGAAAAGAACTCCAGATGAAGCCGAGGAATTATTGGCTAAGATAAGCCAAAATCATGATGATTGGACCCTACCTGAGCCAACTCCGGTACCTACACCGAGGAAAAGAGGAGTGATTGAATTAAATGATGAAGTAATGAGGGAAGCCAAGAAATCTCTCAAGGAGAAAGGTATTAAATCTGAAGATGTGAAGAATCTCCCACCTATAGAAGAATTGTGTAAGCCAATTCCTCACTCATCTACGGTTGAGGTACACTCTCTCCAACGCTTTGATGATAGAGATATCCCTTATTCTAAACCTCCTGATCAATGCTTAGATGAATTTGATAATTTTATTGTTAAGCAAAACAATTTTAACAGGAGAATAGAAAATAGCTTTATGAAGAATTCTCATGTCATCAACCACTTGCATGATGTTTTGGAAAGGACTTCTAATGATGTTAAAATACTCATTAAACATTTTCGTATGGTTCAAACTCAAATTGAGCAATTAACTAAAGTGCAAAAAGATTTGCTTAATAATGCTTCTAGAGAAAATGATAAACATGCTTTTGGTATAGCAACTAGAGGTGGTGCTTCTACTCAGGATCCTTTATATCCTGAGGGACATCCTAAAAGAATTGAGCAAGATTCTCAACAAACTAATGAAACTACTACTCCTTCTAAGAAAAAGAAGAAGAAGAAACATAAACATGTTGAGGAATCTCCTGAACCTATTAAAGACAATGAGCATGTTAATGATCCAAATAGTATATCTATCTCTGATGCTGAAACTGAAAGTGGGAATGAACATGCTAATGATAAAGATAAGAACAATGTTTCCGATAAAGAAGAAAGTGATGAGGAACCTGAAAAGCAATCTAAAACAAAAAGTACACTAAAGAAGATTTTCTTGCTAAGAAACATGGTAATGAAAGAGAACCTTGGGTGCAAAAACAAATACCTTTTCCTACTAAGAAACTCAAATCTAAGGAAGAAGAGCATTATAACAAATATTTCCCTTTTTGTGTCAATGTTTACCAGCTCATGAGGAACTAGTGGGTTATTCTTTATTTCAACTTGTCAAACAGACTTTTACACCTAGACTAGTGGCATATACATCCGCTTATCCAATAATTTGCAAAAAGAGCTGGCAACGGGGTGCCTAGTCCCAATTAATTACAATTTTAACTGTTTAATTCTCTTCACACTTTTGCCCTGATTTATCAGTAAACAATGACAAACAGTGAAATACCTGCGTGTGTAAACCAAAGAGAAGAGGGATGATCTGCCTTGCTGGTAGAAATAACGTCCTTCATGGGAGCCGCTCTTAAAAGTCTGTTTGACAGGGAGAATACTGTTTTCATCCGCTACCATTCGTTGACAATTAACAAACACCTCTCAAAACATTTTTACTTCTGTTTTAAAAATAAAGAGCTCTAGCACATGTTAATCCCTGCTTCCCCTGCGAAGGGCCAATCTCTTCTTTTTATGCTGAGTCACCATCCTTTCTTTGAGCACTTGTTCGCGAGCATAGCTGTCATTCTTAGTGTAATGTGCTTGTCCCAGAATATGATTAATTGAGGTATAACTATGATGCTTTTATCTTTGATATCTTTATATCTAGTCTTTACTTGAACTTCAGAGGTGCCTTGGCATTTATGTTTTGCCCTTCAAATAAAGGCAAGCCAGATACCATTTTGTCATATCTTATTACGAACATTGCAATTCTTGTGGATAGATGTATGCTATGTTATTCATTCTTAGTACTTTTGTATCTTTTCATGACTTGCATAACTATTAGGTGTCATTATTTGCATGGTTCCTATTATGAATTGCCTAAGTAGTTGATCATATAGTAGGTATGTATACATCATATGAAGCAAATGTGTTCGTAAAAGTTTCTTTTATCGCACTCAGTTGTTAACTGAATTGCTTGAGGACAAGCAATAAGCTAAGCTTGGGGGGAGTTGATACGTCCAAAACGTATCTACTTTTCCGAACACTTTTGTTATTGTTTTTCCTCTAACTTGTATGATTTGAATGCAACTAACACGGACTAACGCTGTTTTCAGCAGAATTGCCCTGGTGTCTTGTTTTTGTGCAGAAAGTCAAAGTTTCTGGAAAATTCCAGAAATTCTATTTTTGTGTGAGTAATTCATGTGTGAGTAATTCCCCGCTGTAGGCTGAGGGGATGGTAGGGATTGGATGAGATCATTCATGTAATAATTGTGAGATTGTTAGGGCATGGTGCCTAGTATGCCTTATTAGTACTTCATGTCATTGTTGCAACTTGTTATGCTTAATGCTTGACACTAGGGACCGAGTGCCATGATTTCAGATCTGAACATGTTATTGAATCATGAGAATAATTATTGTTTTGGATCATATCTATAAGTTGTATACACACGTCACTGTCCGGAACCCGAGGCACCAAAGTGACAGAAATTGGGATAACCGGAGGGGATGGTTGCAACGTGAGGATCACAAGTGTTCACGGAGTGTTAATGCTTTGCTTCGGTGCTTTATTAAAAGGAGCACCTTAATTACCAGTAGTTTCCCTTGAGGCCCCGCTTCAAACGGGCTGGTAGGACAAAATATGTTGTGCAAGTTTCTCATTGCGAGCACGTACGACTAAATACGGAACCCATGCCTATGATTGATTATTACTTGGATACTTTATCATTATTTACTTGCAAATGCCCTATGTATGATTATTTCATGAATTATCTTATCCATGCAACGCCCGTTCATCCATCCCTATGCCTACAGTATTTTAATCCTGCTGTCTACTGTAGTTATTACTGCTGCTTTTATTTCGCTGCTGCTATTATTTCACTACTGCTACTGTCATAAAACTGTTGCTACTGATAAACTGTGTCGAGCAAGTCTATTTCTAGGTGCAACTGAACTGACAATTCATCTGTCAAGTCTTATAAATATTGTTTGGCTCCCCTTGTGTCGAATCAATAAATTTGGGTTTTACTTCCCTCGAAGACTGTTGCGATCCCCTATACTTGTGGGTTATCCTACATGTCTAGGTTCCTCACGACCTCCTTGAGATCATTGGTGTACACTACATCGATGTTCTGGTTATCGTGGATAGGGAATGTCTCCTCTCGAATGAAGGTGTCGGCCATGGCGGTGATCGAGAGGAAGGGGACGGTGAACAGTGAGAAAAGATGGAAGAAAGGGAGGGGTGCGGTGGAATGCGCTGGAAACTGCAATGGGGCATGGAAGTTGAGAAGAAATGGTGGCAACGAAGGAACCACTGCATGCCTCTCGCCGCCACCCGTGCAATGGCGCCATGCCGCCTCCTTGCCTCCTGCATTTACGCCACGATGGTATTTTTTTAGTTGACACGACTGGTCATTTCTGATTGACGCAAGGGCCCATGAGCCGTGCCGCGGTACGCAACTGATATGCTGGTCTGCTGCTCTGGGAACACACGTCCTGTGTCTGACATCAAAATTCAGTAACCAGGAGGCTCCGGGTACGCTCTACATATTTTCAAATTTGGCAAAAACAGTTCGAAATACAAATACAACTACATATTTTTCGTATTTAATGAGTCTATATATATACGTATCTTAATTATGTTGTTAAATTTTTCATATTTAATTTCCTAAATTAGCATTCAACAGTTCGATACATTTAATTATCCGGATGGTCCGGGCACGGTCCGACTTTGTACTAAGATGATATATCTTCAATAAAAGTTGTTAATTTTTTCCGATTCATTTATGTAATGGAACTTATCACAAATATTTGTACAACACGTTATATTCTCTTCAATTTTTTAAATTCCTTTAAATGCAATGAAATTGCATCGCCACGAGTACAACCACCCAAGAACACCAATATCCTTTTCATCAATCTCACCCAAGTTTGTACTGCACGATGTATTATCTTTAATTTACGCACTTTTTGTGTGATAGGAGTTTTATTTACCACTAACAAACAGGTACACACTGTTATCTATTTTTTCCCAATATGTTTGATTTTTTATGAATTATTTCTTTACAAAATTATGTCCGGAGTGCTTTAATATAATCGGCTATCCCGAGTTATGAGTGTTTGGCGGTAAAGTCAAAATTTGTGGTCCAAATCTTGAGTACTGAGTGTTTTTCCCCATTCGCCGCCCCACTTTTCCACATTGGGCGACCCTGCAAGCCCTAACCTCTCGCCCCGCCTCTCCCTCCAATTCCTCGCCACCGCTGCAAATCCATAAGCTCGCCGCCGCTTTTCCACTAAATCGCCGCCTCTCTGCAATCCCTCGCCGCACTGCTGCCAATCCGCACCCTCGTGCCTCCCTCCAATCCCACGCCGCCGCTGCAAATCTGTAGCCTCGCCGCCTCCCTCCAATCCCTCGCCGCCGCTGGAGTTCTGTAATTTTGCCGCCCTCATCCCCTCCATCGTCGCAGCTGCAAATGCTTAGATTCGCTGCCTCCCCGTAGCCTCGTGGCCCCAGCAAATCTAACCTGCAATCCGTAGCTTGGCCACCGACATATCCTAAATTCGTCGCCGCTGCAAGACTGTGCCGCTGCAAGACCGTAGCCTGATCGCCGCTGCAAATCCCTAGCATGGCGGCCCCTCCCCGTTGTCCTCTCCACCAGGGACTTCAGGTGAGATTTGCTCATCCTCCTTCATCCAGAGATTAGGCACAGGTTTGTGCGGTGCCAAAAGCCTCTGCGTGTTCTTCTTCTATCTTTGTGTTCATGAGTGTCTTCTCCCCTGGGCAAGGATTACACTAGACACATTTAGATACGTACGAATGGAGATAAGCTACTTAGTTCTAGAGTTATATGTAGTTCTCATTGTATCTTTCTGGAATTGATTTTTCAAACTAATGATTGATGCATCTATAATTAGTTAATCAATGACTACCCTAGCATGGCCGACTTCAGCCGTTGCCCTCTCCACCATGTCCGTAACGTGAGATTCCCTCCTACACCTTCATTCGGAAATGACTACTGCTACTAAATTCTATACATGCACATTTTCTAACTTATGCTTCTTTTTAACTGAAGGAGAACGATTTGCCATGCCATATCTGCAAGAATAATAACTGCACATGTAGGAACTTTACTGATTCCTCATTCCGTATTTGTGTGCAAGAGTGTCACCGCAAGTGTGTGGTAAGAAAACAATAAGTCTTCCAAATACACATAATATTTGTGTTTTTTCTGTTTTGAGTTTAACATATGATTTGTGTGTTTGTTTCTGTTTTTTGTTGTACACAGATTGTACCATGCACGGCTCGGCTAGCGGTCAATGCGTCCGTGCGGGAGCATGTGTTGTTTTGTGCCCTTGGGAGCACGTACAACATTCATGTAGCAAAAGGTGTGAGCAAAACCCGCTTGGACGGCTAACAATGGGAACAGTTCATCTGCAAGAACAACATCACCGAGGGAGACATGCTAGTGTTTACCTTCAAACCTCATCCCAGTATATACCATGTCATTATAGACAAGGGCAATGACGACGAGGACACTGACAAGATATCTAAAAGTAATGATGAAGATTCGGACAGTTCTGAAGTTATCTTTAACGACGAAGACAGAATCAAAGTTGCCCAAAGAGTTTGTCTCAACAGGCATGAGAAGAACCGCCTCGTTGAACTTCTTCCCGTACAAGACTATGTTGGAGTTCTATTTGTGACTCGCTTCACGAGCACTAATTTCAACACACATGATATGATATGTACCCACAAGACCGCCTCTTTCATGCATGCCTCCTTAATTTCCTATGTTGATATTCAGGAATCATGAATCGCCTCCACCGGTCGTATATAGCTACGTCTTTATCGAATAATAACATAGTTATATTATCTTTCATGCACAGAAACTACCTAAGGTGATAGCAGAAGAGGTTGGCATACCGGCTGAGGGAAACGCTGGACTACGAATTGGAGCAGCAGAGGCAGACGTCAGAATCACGTACATCAAGAGAACCGACGACCGCATTGACCTCGACAAGTTGGGGTGGGAGAACTTCGTGGAAGGCAAGAATTTTATGATTGATCAACTTGTTCTGATCATTCTTAGAAAGACCAATGACCTCATCTTGGATGTCATTATTGAGTTCCAGCTCATATAGAACCAATTATGTCTTGTTAAAGTAGGGGGGATGGAGAACACTTATCTAATTAATTAGCGGGCTAGCTACTTTGTTAATTGGCACAAATTCCGGTTGAAGACATGTTGTATGTGAATTGCTTCTCTTAATGCAATAGGGGGATGATTCCCTAGTGGTGATGATCTGTTAATTACTCTGTTTTGCTTCACAAAGTTGGACCCCTCCAGAATTATACCCGGAGGCAGCGTATATATTATACCCGGAGGCAACGTATATTATACCCGGAGGCAACGTATATTACTGCCGGAGGGCAATGTCGGACCCTATGGGTACCATGCGATGGCCAGCCATTTTATACATCGCTGATTAGTCACGATAACCGATGGGTGTTTCTGTTGGCCGTCTCTATACTCAAGACTGCTGATTGTCCCGGCCGTCTCAGGCACGAGCTCATTACAGCCGGTCCCAGAGGACCGGCTCTGATGGAGCGTACATTAGAGACCCCCCACAGAGACGGACAGTTTAACCGGCTGAGATGAGTCTCCGGGGCCTGCTCTAATGAACGTTTCTGTACTAGTGTGGGCGCGGGCCGAGCGGCTCGATTTGGGCATTGCGGTGACCGGGGGCGCGGCGGCGCGGCCGTTCGTTCGGCGGCGTAGATACTCGGCGGTGGTGGGGTGAGCCGGTGGTGGTGCTTGCGTCTGGCGGCGACGACATCTCGGGCGACGCGGGCAGCGGCCTCCTGGGCCGAAGATTTTGACCACAAAAGTAAAGGAAGGATGGCGGGGACGGCGACCTTGGCTTCGGCGACGATGACGTCTCCACCGCAGCCTGCGACGGAGAGGCTCGGGGTGGCTCAGCTACGGTACGGTGGATGGTGGAGCTGGCCTGAGGCGGCGGGTCTCTCGGCCCAGATCTAGGCCCGTTTGGGCCCGATCTGTGTGGTTTTAGTGGCTGGGGTGCTGAATCCGGGCCAGGAGGGCATAGATTCGGTGACTGCCTGGCAGCCTTGTTTACTCTGGGTTGCGGGTGCGACCGGCGGGTGCGTCCTGCTAGTCATACCCCTGCTGTACAAGTGGTGGCCGGCTCCGTCCCTCTCATGTATGTTCTGGTGGAATTGTCGTCATGACTTCTGCCTCTCTGTGGGAGCGAGATCTTGGATGCCGGGGCAGCGGCTCCGGAAGTTGGATTGCGCGGGCGACTCTGCGGCAAGTGACGTGAGTCGACTTTTCTGGCCACATGGGTGGAGAGGAGTTGGTGGAGGGAGATCCTGGTGCTCGTAGCACTTCGACATTGGTGGCTCTCAGATTGCGTTTTGGAGGCCTGGCTCGAGGACTTTGCACGGTTCGTGGTACCGGGTGTGGTAGGAAGGTTTTTCCGAGAGAAAGGTCAGCGCTCCGGCGCCAACGACGACAACACCTGCAGGTGTCGGGACCCTCTAGCTTAAGGGCGCCATTGTGGATACCTTCTTCACACTAGAGCTCCCGGTGAAAACCCTTAACTGTTCGGTCTAGACGACGGTGTCGCTTTGCGTCATCACCCTCTTGAGGCGTCGTTGTGGAACCTCGATATTTTTTGAACTCGCACTGGGGTCTTCGGTGGTAAGTCCGGTTTCCTTTGTTCTTTTTTTTGTTTATCTTTGATCTGCCATGTAAGAGGATTTCCTGGTCACCTTGTATCGGTTCGGCCATTGTGCTTTATTTATAAAGCGGGGGGAAAGCATATTTCATCATATTTCGCAGATGTACCCTAAAATAACTCGTTTCTACCAGTACTGGTTTGCGGTAGAGTTTTTTGCCGTTTCTCCTTTGTCGCGTGGCCCTATAAATTGCACACGGCAAAGTCTTGGCATACAATTTGGTACTAGTGAAATGATGTTTCCGTGCGTAGTTATTATACATGCCCCGTAATATGATCCATTTTGGTTACTGAAACTGGCTGTAATAATCAGTTCCGGACGAATGATATGTCTAGGTATATGCAGCTGCCCACCGAGCCTAGTTGCTCATGTGCAGCCAAAACGACGATAAGACTGCATTGTATTCTTGTGCATGGCCATATTATCATGAAGTGGACAGCATTGACTAAAGACTTTCAGGGCTTATTTTTGATATTTTTTAAAAACTGGGTATGTAAACAAGAATATTGTCTTGGCAAGTTATAGTGGGGACGAGTCTGCCACTATAAGAAAGCAGTTTCCCCTCGGTGTATTCTTCATCCCGCTCCCTCCCTCTCTCTCGCGCTCGCACTGTCGCACACATCTTCACCAATCACAGAAACGCAGGGATAGGAGGAATCCCCACCGGTTAAGGTGAGTAATTATTTATGTCACTCATCTCCGTCGGTGTGTGTATGTGTATTTTATTTTATCCTATAGAAGACTTGTTCTAAATGTTGTTACTTGTAGGTTACAATGGCGGAGATTGAGCGTGTAATGAGGGTCTGCTGGCAGGATGCGCTAGTTTTTTTGGCTCCATCATCAATGGGGTGGTGGCTCTTGTGAAATGTTGCTGCTGTAGTGATTAATAAGTATCGGTGTAGCTTCCAAAAAAAAAACGTATCGGTGTAAATGTTATCCCTTTATTGCTTACGTTAGTGTTGGTACGTTTTGCAACCATGTGGAGTCTGTCTCGAGTGTTGGGTATGAAACGTGTTGTGTTGGTGATGTGTCGTACGGCACGATCCTTAGCTCATGGGATGGTGCACGAGCATTGTGAGGATCGTGGCGCACTTAGCGTTGTGGTTATTCTTACCCAACTCAATAAAAGCAAAGATATAAGAAAAGACGCAACTATTGCGTCACAAAAGAAAAACTCCATGTGTCCCACTCTTTTGTGTGTTCATCGCTTTCATGCTGCGCTTCTATATCCTAAGTTCATTTCCATCGTCAGTTATGTGGGAAATTATGTAAGAGTGACTGAGTGAGAGGTCTGGACTGTAACTAAGTTCGGTCCGACTCCATTGCCCAGTTTCGCTCTATGTAATTATAAAGATCGATAATGCGGTCAGCTCTGCCCTTAGCTCATGGGGTGGCACGATCCTTAGCTCATGGGGTGGCACGACCATTGTAAGGATTGTGGCGCACTTAGCGTTGTGGTTATTGTTACCGAACTGAATAAAAGCAAAGATATAAGAAAAGACGAAACTATTGCGTCGAAAAAAAAGCTCCCTGTGTCCCACTCTTCTGTGTGTTCATCGCTTTCATGCTGCGCTTCTATATCCTAAGTTCATTTCGGTCAGTTGTGTGGAAAATTATGTAAGAGTGACTGAGTGACAGGTCCGGAATGTTAACTGACTTCGGTCTGGCTCCATTGCCCGGTTTCGCTGTATGTATGTAGCCCGAATTTGCGGCCAGCTCTGCCCTGACGTGCGTGGAGGCGGAGACGACAAAAACCGAGAAGACGAAGGATGAAGTGGGTCGCTTGCCCGACTTCAAGATCAAGAGCCTCATCATGTCCATCGTGGGGAACATGGAGAGGCCGCCCACTGTCATCTCTGACGCTGACGAGGACGAGAAGGAGGACAACATCCCTTTGGTTGACGAGGAGCTGTAGCGGTAGAGGGAACGGTGAGCGGTCCTCATGGAGCAGCAAGCAGCACGCATGGAGAGGATCTACAACATCTGCAGCAAGAACAGGACACAACGAGTTGTGCGCCGAGGGTACGTGGAGATGGAGGGCGACTACGACAAGAACCTCGCCAAGACAAACAAGTAGAGCTGGGAGCTGCGGGAGCAATACAATGACTTTACTGGCCTCGAATCAAATGACTATATTACTGGTGTACCGTATGAGTGCAAGTTACGGTTAACTAGATGTGTCCGTGTCCTAGTAGGTTTGCGAGTACGGTCAGTTCCAAAGTTGTACCAGGGAGCACCAGTACGTGTGTTGGTTTCGATCCTAGTAGAGTCTAGTCGAGTCCTTGTAGGACAGTATATACTCCCTGCGTTCCACGATATAAGATGTTTTAGATTTTGTTCACATTCACATGTATATAAATGTCTATAGACGTTTTTAGTGCGTATGTTCACTCATTTTAGTGTGCATGTAGACAACATGTGTAACATTTAAAACATCTTATATTTGGGAACAAAGTGAGTACACTACTAGAAACATGACCATTAGTCCCGGGTGGTAGAGTCCTCTGATACCGGATTCCCACCCGGGACGCCGCGTTCGGGACTAGAGGCAACCCCCCTCTCGTCCCGGGTGGCTTACGACCCGGGACGAGAGAGCTCCACGCGGGGCCTGGGCAGAGCGCGTGGCAGAGGACCTCTAGTCCCGGGTGGTAATACAACCCGGGACCAGAGATTCTCCCACGTGGCAGCCTCTGTTTTTTTTCCCTATTGAATATTATGATTAATCTTGCAAAATATATGGTTAATTAATTATAAATCAGAAAAATACATATAAGGCCTCTGTTTTTTTTTCCTACTGAATATTATGATTAATCTTGCAAAATATATGGTTAATTAATTATAAATCAGAAAAATACATATAGCATATCAAAATATTCATAAAAGAAATCTTTATGAGAATTCGATCATTTTTAATTGATTACATGGAGATCACAACCGGGACTAGATCCCGTCTGTTCGATTAATTTTTATTCGATTACATGGTCATCGCCGGGACTAGATCCCGGTGGCATTGTATTTTCCCTTTGGGTTTATGACATAGTTCATAAAAAATCCCGCAATTTCCTCTTGAATTGGTCGAAATCGGTCCTTTGGTTGCAGGTCCCTCTGCATTGTATCCATCTGTAAAAGGAGATCAGTATAAATATCAATCATCATGATAGAAATTATGAATGACATTCAACACAATTGATGGTAATAAAATAAAACTGGGAATATATTTGTTCACTTACATCTACAAATGTCGATGGGTTCCGCTCAGAGACCTCCCGGCGAATCCACTCGCAGACGTAGTATCCACACAGATTGGTCCCCAGTGGCTGCCTTTCACAGTACTTTACGAGAATAGATTTTAATCAAATAATAATCAAGCATGGTATGATGGTATTGAAATTTGAATTAAAGAGATGCGTGAATCTAGCTCGTACTACTTAACTTGGCATTAACAAAACTAAGCTCCTTTTTAAAATCACCAGTTGTACACTTTCTGAAATCTTTCCAAACCCTGTCCGGCAAACAAATGAATAAATGAGTTATTAATTAGTTACTTGATATCTCAGGAATTGAACAAAACAGACCGATATAGTACAATAATGATTGAAGATACCCTTGGAGCATATCTTTAATATGTTGATACTTCTCTTGGGGCCACGCCAATGAGTCGAAGATTTCAACTTTTGCCTCATCAACTTCAATGATTAGCAGAACGTAATGGTCACTGCGCACGTTTTATATATGTCACTAACTAATCAGTTACACTTAACATCGAGTAAGCAAAAACTAATGTGTACAAGACAGTAACACTCTTACCTGAAATTGTAAGGAAACAATATCTTACTTTTATAATCTTGCCTCTTTATGAACCTAAGCAAGTTGGCCACCGTTTTCTGAGTGTAGTTCCGTAGCAGATTTTCATTAACTCGGGTTGGGTCAACGAACCCAATCTCAAAGAATCATTTTCTGTTACATTTATCACTCTTCATTCTGCATAATAGCGTAGTGAGCATAATTAGAACAGGCAATGACCGAGCTGAGCTATAGACTTTATTTTAAAAAATACATGAATTGAATCACTTACAAACAATAGGTACTGACGATACTCAAGTCGAGGGCGTCAAGCTGCTATAACTGATAGAGTTTTTCAAAATAAATATTTAACTCGTCTTTACCTTTGAAATGTTCCTCTGTAACTTGCACAAGGAGCACTTTTCGATCTAGCTTTGTGACTTTCATGTACCAGTTATGCAGTCTTAGCATTTGTGTTGGTAGTTTCTCGATCTGATCAGGTGGCACTAGAGACTTTCCGTATTGCCAGGTCCATTTATCAGGTGGCATAAGCAAGGGGAGCTTTTCTGTTTCCAGTTGAGAAAGTGAAATACCAAGTTCTGCAGCAAATTCCGCGCGGTAAGCTAAATCCGCCGCGCGCGAAGTCCTTATCAGTGGCCACCTTGAGCGGGGAGATAGATTGTTTTGATTGCTCTCCGAGCTGGGCAACTTCTTTTTTTCTTTTCCGCTGGTAGTATACATTGTAGCCAATGCCGTCCACTTCATTCTAATCATGGCACCCATATATTCTGATATGAATATCAGCTAGTCTTATTGTCCTTTTGGCTGCACGTACATGACCAACTTGGCTACTTGGACAGCTGCAGATACGTACACATTCTACTTGGAGATATGCACATGACCGGATCTTTCCAGCTTTGAGTCCACGAGTTTGGCTTCAAGGGTACCACTTATTGCTGACGATACAGCTCGCTCATCAATTACATCGGTCGGGCTAGCAGCTTGGTGTTCACAGGCATGCGCCAAGCCGGCCTTACAGCTTAATGTTCATGGGCAACTCATTTGTGTTGCGAATTCTAAGCCCGGATATGGATTGAGTTCCTCCAGCACTTAAAAGTTATCAATCCATGATGATATGTTTGTAACACGCCTGATTGTAACATAATATAATATTGATGGTTACCGATACAAGCTCTACAAATATGAAGAAAGCTGGGCATATGGCCACCAAACCAAACCATCGAAAAAATAACATAGCATCACAACAACCAAAGGATTCAGAAACAAGGAAGCTACATGATCACATGAGGCGCTTTCAGATGGTTTCGATCGATGCAGAAGGTCACCGGGTTTTGAGTGCCATGTGTTATGATAATTTTGCACACATGCTATGGATTTGAACAGATTCCAGTAATCCCTGCTAAAACAAGGATATTTTGTATTAGAGCAATGTCACAAAATATAAAGCGTCTAGCAGTATGTCAGCATCAGCATATAGGTTTTCTATAGGAGCATACAAATCGGTGTGTTTCCTACTTCCTGATTGCTTATAGGTATATTACAGTTCGGAGAGAAAGCTATGTTTCTGCGTAATTACCTATGGAAACTAAAAATACCGCTAAAGATAAAGATCTTCTTATGATTTTTGAATAGGCGTGTTTTGCTAACTAAAGAGAACTTAGCGAGAAGGTGGTGGACGGGGTGTAAAAAGTGTGTGTTTTGTGATACGGAAGAGTCTGTTGAATATCTTGTCATATCTTGCCAATTTGTTAAAAATATTTGGAGACTGGTTCATTTTAATTATAACATAACACCGCCAATTAGCGTCACTAATATGTTTGGAAGCTGGTTAAATGAGGTGGAAAAACAAACTAAGGCTCAAATATGTGTATGCATTGCGGCCTTTCTTTGGGCGATATGGAATTGTCGAAACGACATTTGTCCTTAACAAAATTCAAACCCCTCATTTTTTGCAGGTTGTCAACAGGGCCAAATACTGGTTCCAATCGTTGTCGCTTCTCCTTCCTGTCACCCAGCAGGAGCTTATGGACTATGGATGTACTCGAATGATGGCGGTCTTTCGGGCTATCTTTTGCCAGAATGGGTGGCGTTATGCTAAAAACTAGAATGTTTAGCTCCCTGCTTTTTGTCTGGCTTGTTTATGTTTCAACACTGTGTGATCAGTGAGTTATAATAAGTGGTACCTTTGCAGACTTTCAATATTTATTTAATGAAAAACGGCCGTGTGCATCATTTTGACGCAGAGGCTGGATCTATACTCTCATTTCTAAAAAAAGTTTGGAGAGAAAACAACCACCGACCTGGAAAGAGTTACAACGCAGCAGTGCACATATGCACGCTCTTGCGCGGAGAGCACCACACGAGAAACATATGCCAGCATCAACCAATAATGCAGTACAATTTGTCAAAATCCTCGTACAGTGTCAGTGAGCTCGGACATGCTTCTATATGATAATTTAAAAATCTAACTGAAATGTTGTTTCCATATATACTTGCACAATAATACGATAATGCATTAACACATAGGGCAATATCAATTTGTCAAATCCTCACACGGTGAGTTCGCCTTAACAACGCATGGGTATGTATCCTAGTAGATAACATAAAAATCTAAGTGAAATGTTGTTTCCATTCATAATTTTACAATAATATGATACTTATTTGTTACTAAAACTGGCAGTAATAATCAGTCCGGTACCGGTCAGGGCCGGCCCTGGAGGGTGGCAGGGTGGGCAGCCGCCCCGGGCCACCAAAATCCAGGGGCCCCACCCCATGTACGTTTTAGTATATGTACCTAAGTTGTACAGATACGTAAGAATGTATTTAACAGAAAAAAACGAAATGGGCTGGCTGGGATATAGGAATTAGGGCCCATGGAAAGGAGCTAATGACACGAATGTGGCCCAGGTCGCATCTTATTCACAGCCACACGAATGATCGCGACTGTCTCTGCTGTCCGTCGGCTCGGCTCCTCCCCTGACGCCTATGATTGCCCTCGGCTCTCACGCCTAATCGATCGGCGGCGAATCCCAGCAGCGATTAGAACTAGGCGAGCACATCCCCAGCAGACGCCGCCCCTGGCCGTCGCCCGTCGCCGCCACGCTTAGGCCCTGACCACGGTAATTCTTCTCTGCTCTTCTTTCTGTTCTGTAATCAGAAATCTGTATGTATATGTGATGTGTAATGGCGTGATAAAATTTAACTTTAGTTCCAGCATTGTGTGGGATCATGTCAATAAGAAAGTAACGCTAAAAGGAAAATAAGCTTTTCAAAGTTGGAACTATTGAAGAACTACTTGCGGTTTACAATGACTCAAGAGAGGTTAAACGGGTTGGTTACATTTTGCATCGAGAAGAAATTATTGGATGGCATTGACATCGAGCCCATCATAAGTGAATTTGCATCGAGAAATGTTACAAGAAAATTTTAAGATAATTTGCATAATTTATTTGATATGTGTACTGTTTTGGATACATTCAAGTTTTACTGAAAAATATCTTTTACATATATATTTATTATTATTATCATGACGATTACGTAAGGATCCCAAGTTTTAGTTTCGCCCCGGGCACCGGAAATCTCAGGGCCGCCCTGTGTACATGGACATATTTTTTCTTCTAATACCTTTTTTTTCTTCTAAGGATCTAATTTGTAATGGAGATATTATGAAGGTAAACAGGAAATAAGAATGAGATGTGGGCGGCTCCACTTGATGCCTTGTCTATAAAGATGGATCTTATTCGCACCATTCTTCCTGATGGAAGAAGAGGACAAGTTAAGATTGTCGCTCTCTTGAAACTGCAATTCCATATATTAAGTTGGCACCCGTAGTAGCAATGACATATCTTTGTTAGAGATTCGTGCTGGAAATATTATAGAAAGACCCTCCCACCTCAATCATGTCTCAATCTTAAGTTCATTCCGTATTTGTAGAACACACCATATCTATTATCAGATTTTTTCACTCGTCCTCGTTTCTGTTTCAAAAGCGACACAAAGTATCCAAAACATAAGTACATGCTTCTTTCACTCGTTTCATAAGTATTAAGTTTCATGCACTTCCAATTTATGTTTCCAGAATATTCGCTCTATAGCTCAACGCCAGGTGCCTAACTGAGACGAGCCCAACCTTCTAACACGTTGCCCTGTTTTCAGCGATTTTGCTCCCGGTAGATTTCAACATAAGAAAGAAAGGTGGGCCGGCCCAGTTGGATATAGCCAGGTCGACCAAGGTGGGCTGGTCTGTGACGATGGAGTCAGTCGGACTCCCGCCTGGCTCGTGACCTCCCTCGATCCCTGGTGTATGAACACATCATCGATTAGGTTACGGCTTAGTTTTTCCTTTCGCAAACAATCTACAGGGACGTCGAGAACTTGAGATAAACCAGCAGACGGAGCTCCTGAGGCTCTTCTCGAAGAAGATGAACGAGATGGAGCCGGCCGAGGGTGCGACACCCGAGGAGAAGACGAAGCACCTGCAGCGCATGGACCCGATCGACGTGAGGTACCTCCTGTGCGACGAGAGTATCGGTGAACACTTGTTACCGTTCAAGGACCAGCTCCGCAGGGAGCTTGCGAGCGAGGCTACGTCCAGGAGGAGCGCCACGAGTTGCCCGTCCGCATCGCCAGGGCGCAGGAACTAGACAGGCCGTTCTGGAGAAGAAGCGAGACCCGAGCGTCTGGAGGGTCGCCGCCGACCGCAACGACCCCGTCTGTGCCGACTTCTTCTATATGCTCCGTTTGATCCCGAGGAGGAGCATCAAGAAGATGACTGATGGGACTTGAATCCAACTGAGATGATTTTTCGTCTAGTCTATTCATGTGGTATCTATATGTACCAACTGTGTTTCGTTGCAGCTTGCGTTTATTATGACCATGGTTGTTGTAGCACCATCCGTGTCTATCTGCATTTCGACCGAAACTAAGTTATGATCCACGAATTCATTGTTTGATATCGCCGTGTGATTGCAGCGATTGGCTCGCAACAGGTCTATGATTACTTTTGGGTGGATTCTTAGTCTCGTTTCTGTCAAGTCCGCAATGGAGATTGGCCTCTTAGTCCTTGAGCCAAAGTTTTGCTTCTATTGAATGCGCTAGTCCTCAGTCGTCACCGCTATTAGGTCCGTGCTGGTCCAATTTCCTCCACCACCTCTTGCAACGTTGTTGTTGTTACGCCACTTGACAATTCTCGTTAGGTCAGACAAACTTGCATATGGGATCGACCAACTAGCCGCATCGGCAGAGATGAAATAGTCATTTTCGACCAGTTTTCTTACTTCTGGACTGACTAATACACAATGTCACCATAGACGAAAAAAAGTCAACCCTAGCACGGAAACAAATCCAATACAACCCTGAGCTCGAGCTATATCATCTCTTGAAAGCAGCGTAATCCACCGTGACTAGTCTACCGCGGTCGAAGTGGATCACATCTACGCCGCCCAGGATGCAGACATGGTGTTGTGGGAGGAGCTGAAGAAGAAGCGGGATGAGCGTCTTGTGGTTCGCTGTCAATGCTGACTTCAACGGTCCATTCAATCAGGAGGAGAAGGTTGTCGAGCAAGCAACAAGAAGATTCATGATGGTAGTTGGGTCCGTGTTATAATTATAATAGACAACGAACTGCATGTTTACTACTGCCATCTGATTGTGTGCCGATTGGTTCGCATTAGGTTTCGGAAGAAAGGCTGCCTACAAAGTCTACAAATGAGTTTGGTCTTTTTGCTCCCCTCAAAGCCCACGGAATGCATGCTTGAATTAAAGCGTACCATAGCTATCTTTTACTCGAGCTTCTCTTAATCTTCTTGGAACGTCATGTTATGATAACAATGCTACGTCTATGGATGGGATTTTACAGGATCATCCTCACAGGACTACGTGGAGAGGAATGGAGGGATAACGTGCCCAAAATCGCGTAAGGTGCATGATTCGAACCAACCAAGTGATTCCACGTCATCCCTCAAATCTTTTCCCCCATAGGAACAAGTCTAGCATTGGTGATGTTATGGTCCGTGAGTTCCTCCACATATTTTAGATTATGCTTGAGTATGCCCCTCTTCTTCTTCGGCTCTGCCTCTAGAAACCTCCACCGTTCCACCCCAAAATCCGGTGCACCCATGCAACCTTCCTCACGTATGTCTATCGTGAGCCTCTACCGCCACGACCAGCTGTATCGACGTCTCCGGCTAGTTCTAGGCTCAGGATGCCATCGGTTGGCCGACTCCGACTCGGTGGCGCTCGGTGCGACGGGGAGAGGGGATCCGACAACATGAGCGTGGTTGTGGAGGAATGAGATAGAGGCGTAGCCAGCAAGGTCGATATGTGCGAGAAGATAGAGGCGGCGGAGATAAAAGAATAGTGATAATGGATAGGGAACGTGGTTTGGATGGTGGGGCCCACATGGGTGGCGCGCTGTCGGGACGACTTGTGTCCACGATCACCTGTTTAGGAGCCTGTTTGCACACGCACTAATGTTGGAAGCACATTCACGCGTAAAAGAAAGTAAAGTTTGGCAAAACCTATGAATATGAGTTTTTGTTTGAAAGCTATGGGCGTGAAGAAAACGACAATAGAACATATTGTAATTCAGATGTTTGATTTCAGAATTATTCCGTTTTGAAATTTATGCTTCAATGAGATAATGTGAACATTTATATAGTCATCATCTTAAAGTTTTGGGAACGTTATGTTACCGTACATGCGGAGGCATATGCATGCATGTCTTGTTTGACTTGTAGATAAGCCGATGATGTGTAGTTAGCCCCTAGGAAGGAGGTCGTAGTTGCTTACGAGGACCTAGCTATACATTTTGTTTTTTTCACACGTGTGATGGCCTTGTGAAATAAATTTGAATCAGAGGTCAACGAAAGCGATACGAACTCTTCAGATTTGATTCGAAAAAAAAAACTCTTCAGATTTCTTTCCAGAACAGCAAGACGAGGTCTGACCTGGTCGGTAACGAGGAAAGGCAGAGAGGTACGGTGGGCCAGCCCAGTTTGATCGAGCCTGGTCTGGGACGAAGAGTTGGTTCAGCTCCGGGCCGTACGTGCCCTCCCTATAACATATGAAGGTTTGTCGCTCTCTCCCTATAACTCGCTGTTGTTGCTCGAAGCTAACACACATACTGCAGCAACGATAAGTACCATACTTCAAACCTATGAAGCATGTTCGGGTCAGGCCATCAATAGGGAAAAATCTTCAATACTCTTCAGCAAGAATACCCGATTGAATGTGCGGCATGAGTAGCTGTTTTGGGCTTAAATTCAGAATCCTTTGGAATATCTTGGTCCGCCCACTTATGTAGCTCAGGCTCTCCTCCAACGCCCTCTCCGGCCCGCTCCCCGCCACCTTCTTCGGCTCCGGCATCCAGACCCTCGTCCTCTACAACTAGCTCAGTGAGGAGCGCATGTCCGGGAGCCTGGACGTCCTCGAGGGGATGGTCCACCTGAAGAGCGCCTTTCTGCACGGCAACTAGTTCTCGGGATCCCCGACGGCATCGACGCCTGCGAGAAGCTCACAAAACTATGGGTCAACGACAACCAACTCGTCGGCCTCCTGCCCCCGGCCCTCGCCGCCCTTCCGCACCTCAAAGAAAGCCGGCGCGAGGACAATTATCTAGTCGATCCGGCTCTCGTGCTCAAGGCCACTACCACCTTCGCGCACAATGGATGATGCGGCGTCGTCTGCGCGCCGGAGGTCATGGGAATTGGAGTTGATAATCTTCCTTCCTGGTAAGCTCTATTGACCAAACTCTATAATAAATCAGCTCCTTGCATAAAGAGGAGGGGGCAATGGCCCCCCTACCTTACTCCTCTTCTATAGACAAAGGATGATTTACGATGTACTCTATTAAGCAAGATAGAAGAACCAGAAGATATCACTTCCTGAACCCATTCCAAGAATTTCTCAGGGAATCCTTTTCTTCTCATAACCTGAATATAGTCATGTGATCTAGAGTGTTAAAAGCCTTCACGATATCTATTTAAAGGATTATAATATTCCTCTTAGATTGTTGACATTCGTGAATGAATTCAAAAGGCCAGCCCAAACTGTCATGGATTGTTCTGTCCTTAATAAAACCATACCAATTATCATGTATGTTTCTTGTGATCACTATCTAAAATTTGTTGCTAGCAAGCTTTGTGAGTAACTTTAAACATGTATTTGTGAGAGAAACCATTTACAATCTCTGAACATTGTTTCTTACAAACTAATGTGATGAATGAGCAGTTGATGCTTTCTAGTCTTGATTTTCCAGATGGAACTAATCAAAACTTTTTGTGCCTTGGACATATCTGAGAATATTCCTCGCTTTTTCACCACCTCACCACCTCATCTATTTTCGTTTCTGAATGAAAAATCACTTCTCTTCCCTATGGAAGATACTTATGAGGAGCAGGTTTTACTATGGTAAACACCTCTCTTTTGATGAGCGAGTGCTACTCTTTTAATTGCTTCCTTTCATTTGAACCAATATAAGTGCAAACAGCACTCTCCATGGATTTTGGTTCAGGGCCCAAAAGGATCTCAACAATTCTCAAGAAGAAACTTATGTCGAGATATGTAGACTTTTCATATACGATTCTCATGAATCAATATCATTTGTGGAATTCTCATTAGGCCTCTTAACTCCTTATTATTTCCCACAACAACAGAGTCAAGGTGTTTCCATGTCCCAACACTTAAATTGTGCACACATCTATGTTGGGCTCTGGATGACGCGCATACGTCAGGTGTCATTCAACCCGAGGTTGAACTACATTTACTGATTAAGGAGACCATCTCCTCCTATGAGAACTTAATCTCATGCGTCCAGAATTCTCCCCCTCATGCTCTCATTTGGGGACACAAGCAGTGGTTTATTAGGTACCTCCACTTGTTCTGGTACTTTATTTCAATGACACTTTCGTCATCAGTAAATGTATATGGCAGATTATTTGCAGAACATTGCAAATTTCTCATAACCTGAACCTGTTGTTCAGATTTTTAAGTACGTGGACAAAATGTCTAAAACATTTCTTATGCATTATGGCATTCTATGTGGTACATTTCTCCCCCTAATGCCAGAAAATTTCCTTATTGCAAAAGCAATCAACGCACGGGCTGCAAATTACTCCCTTGCTAGGGTTAAGGTATTTGACGGATTAACAATCATATGACAGTCATTCCTCACATAGATCCCAAATATATATGAACGCCCTTTATGTATGCTGGGGTGCTGATATCGGTATGCAACCGAATTACCGCAGATGGGAAATACTTCACTGACTTCCACGCATAAACTGCAAAAGGACACAGTATAATATGCATTTGATCTCATTTAGACCAAACATGTGGCGTGTGAGACCACATGTTACCTCCAATGAATGTTGGCTAATCACAATTCTGCAACGATGGCCATTGAATTTGACTCTCTTTCATAAGGGATTCAGCCACACCATTTTGGGAAGGTACAACAACATACTGAATATGACCATTGAATGTCCATGAATTAAATTCAACAATATTTCCATTCCAATGGAACTATCCCATATTTAGGATAATTTGCTCCAAATTCGTCAATTTGAGCAATTAATTTATTAAACACATGGTTTTGTGCGGAGGATCCACACATAAGACCATCTTGTAGATGTGTCTATGATACCATGAAGTACCAACATAACCCACACAATGGTTGAATATTTTGCATTATTCAATGCGTTCAATAATAATGAGTGGATCGTTTCAATTTTAAGGTGAGAGTGCCTTAAAATTAATTCCCCTATGCCACGTGTAGTGTACATAAAATCTAATGATTTTCGGGAATATTATGGCCAACAGAATCAACAATAATTTTTCGAATCGTCCTATACACGATTGGTAAAGGAGGAAATATTATTGTGTACGCAACAATATTGAGTACGATTTATCTCATACACTCAATTTTTCTCAGCTATCATGTCCCTTGGACAAGATGTTACAAATTATAGTAGTACAATTATCTTAAACGATCCATTCCCTTTTGAGATGTACACTCCATTTATGTATGTCATATCACATTCACTTTACGTTCAAATCCTCGTGGTTCTTTAACCACTAACTTGCTTAGTACTATAAGCACCAGCATGAATTTCAGATAATGGTATGGCACCCGTTAGCTGTACCCGATGATTCTTCATAAGAAGTTCATCATATTTCACACTGAAATAAAGATGGTATTTCTTTTACCATCAGAGGAGAACATAAAGTGCAGTAAGGTCAAACAATCAGATCAAGATCCGAGATTACCTTATCACACACTATCAACTTCATGTTGATTTATAGACAATAGAATTATAAGCCTCATCGGACTTAAAATTCTCAATACGAATGAATAGCCATTTGTATGATGATTATGACATCATATCTATCCTGAATGGAGTCTCAAAGGGAAAACGGTTTAAGAACTGAGTCACTGTGATGGCACATAAAATTCTCTACATGTGGAGTTTCAGTGGCGAGAAGGCCACGGGTCGACAAAACCATTAGTGTCCATGACCCATCCCACCTTTTGTCCTCACATCGCATTTCTTTTTGAAAAAGGTCAGCCATATGTTGCATGACTTGTACATGCATTAATTCACCTTCAGTAAATTAAGTACGATGAAAATGCTATGGCTAAGCATTATCATGATCATGGTGATTCTAAGTGACCCATAGGGCAATCTTCCACTAAATGATAATCACCACAATGTGGACTAGATCTTCAGATCAAAGGTAGTCACTCCAAAACGGACAAACCTTTAACTCCTCTAAACCAGATAGAGGTAGTCAACCACCAAGTGGTGCCTTACACTTATGGAGGGTTTCCACCGATCATAGTCCCCACAACCTTATGTTGTTTATAACACATGAAGGCGAACACCAAAAAAATGGCATATACCTCTTAGTTGTGCGTGAAATTCAATTCACTACTATGATTACTTCTCATAAGTTGTGTATACATGGAAGGTAATCACCAAATTACGCAAATATCTTGCATAAATCTCTTCATAGCATAATTTGCGATACACTCACCACCAATGTCTTGGATTCCACTCCTGAGTATGTTACCCAAGAGTCACAACCAATGACAAATGCTATGACATTTCCAATTACATAGAAAGACATCATGAAGGTAGTCACCAATGGTGTAGACATCATAGTTCCGAACGAAAATTATTCCGTTCCTATGACACTATGTTCAAAGTTTTGTGCCTTCATTTTTTTTACTCATATAATTATTATAATATCATATGTCTCATGACATTATAATAGTACAACACACAATATATCTTTCTTGGATATGTCACTCATATCCTGCATGAAAAATCATGCGTATTAATTATGTGTGCAATAACATGCTTGATTCAAGGTCTAGGAGAAGCCTAAATGACCCAAAATATAACTTTCTACAAAAAGATAATCACCATAACATGGCGTAGATCTTCGATTTGTAGAACACAGCAGAGGTAATCGCCAACAAGCTACTAGCGTACACCTCACTCGTATGGCTATCTTTATGCCATAATCCGTGTGCTTTCACCTTTTGCTTTAAACACATGGAGGTAATCACTAGTAGTGTAGACCTTCCCTCATGTTACTTTGCACAACCTTGTGTTGATTAAAACACATTCCAGGTAATCACCACATTATGGTGTAGACCTTTAGTTGTGAACAAAGTTATGCAAAAATTGAAAGAATTTATAATATTTTCAAGCGTTGTCAACATACAGCAATTAACATTGCACTCATACAAATGTTGACATAAAATTTCAGACATTACAGTCATATGTTAGAAATTCGTTTTTTTTTTTCTGATCGTACAGAGCATTGGCTGCAGCCTGTTTGGCCTTTCGGCCAGAATTAGGCCCAGTCCAGCGCCGCTCTCCCGATCGGATAAGGGGAGTGGACGGTCGTCTCCGTTCTCGAGAGCAACCGCTCCCCCCGATCCCCTTTTTGCGCCACCACCACACTCCGCTGCCGCCGGCGGCTTCTACGCCGAGATTCAGAGGATACCGGGTCGCCGTCCTCCTCGTCTGAAGAGTAGCCGCCGGGGAGCAGCGTTCCGGGCGCGAACCCATCGGAGTCTCCAGTCCCTCGGCCGTCGTCGGGCGCCTCAGGTACGGCCTCCTCCTCTACATCATTGTTCGGCTTTGCCGGGCACACCCAGCCGTGTACTGGGCACGGTGGCGGTGGAGGAGGGGACGCGAGCGCGGGCTCGACCCGCAAGCCGTCGACCTTCCGCCAACGCCGCGTAGTGCGCGTGTAATCCGGCGGCGACGTCGAACATCTTGTCGAATTAGACGAAGGAAGTCCCAGAAATTCTATGTGCGTTGTTTCTTACCTTTCTCTGTTCTTCCTTCGTTGCTTCTTTTCCCGGCGAGTTCGCCGGCGCCAATTCGCTCTCTCGGCAGAGTCCAAGTGCTGATAACGTGTTGCGGATCGATTTCTAGAGCGAGAGACAAAACAACAGAATGAATCGAACTCTGACTTTCCATTGATGATTGAAGTATTTATACAAGGGGAAGGGACGCGTCCGATCGGGAGCGAGGGAAAACCGCCGTGACGGTTGCCTGGGAAGGCAACAATTTCCATGTTCCGGAGTCGCAACAACTTGGTTAATTTCATGTCGTTTGGGCACGTAACGTACTTGGAGATTGACACTGCAGGATAGTGCGTGCAGGGATCCCTATATAAATCGTTACTCTTCCTTATTGAAACGGAACAACACAAGAATAGCACGATGGGTACGGAGAAGAGGAGAAGCAAAACCCTAACCACCCGTTCTTCCCATGTCGACGAGTGGCGGGACTGGGCGTCGCTCTCCCAGGACATGGTACGCATTGTCCTCAGGCAACTCCCGCAGACCGACATCCTCTCCGGCGCCGGACTCGTGTTCCCGCCATGGCGGAGGATGGCCCTGGAGGACCCTCTGCTTTGGCGCCGGATCGATCTACGTGAACCCGGCCCATGGCGGTGGCACGAACCACCCCACGAAGGATGGAAAGCCATGGCGCGCGCTGCGGTGGATGCCAGCGCCGGCCGGTGCGAGTCGTTCCGAGGCCATGTCGACGCCGATGTCCTAGTCCACCTCGCCAACAGGCACGAATATATGAACTGACTTAATCAATCGCCCTGAATGCATCTGACTACTATGACTAACTCTCCTAATCAATCGCATGCAGCGCGCCCTTGCTGAGGAGCCTTTGTGTCACAGGCTGGCCTCACACCCTTGACGGAAAACTTATCCCGGAGATCATCAAGAAGCTCCCTCTGCTGGAGCGCGTCGTCCTGCGGGGCAGCAAGTTCCAGGAAGAGCTACTTGTCGCCCTCCTCGACCACTGCCCGCGCCTTGAGCTGCTAGATGCCACTCATGCCAGCCAGTCTTGGCCCATGTTTGGAGTCTGGCAAGAGCCTATTGCTACCAGGATACAGGACCGCAGCAACATCAAAGACCTCCTGCTGCCGCGAGGATAGTCCTAGTGCATTGACACGTCCATAGCCTTGAGCTCCTGACGCTGAACGCGCTTGGTACTAAGTAGTTCATAAGTTTATAACACGTCTGCATAAAAAACTGAGATATTGTCATTGTTATTCAGTTATTCTGAAATCCTATTTCTCTCAACCTGCATAGTCCTGTAAACATTATTGTAGGACATGTGCCACCTTCATGAATTTTATAGGACCTATTTTACTCATAGCGGGCTATCTACCTGCCTCCTTGTGCCATTCCCGCGCCACACTTCCTCTGCCGTTGGATCTGCTCTGGAAGTCTGGAACTATACTTTGGTGTGGTGTCATCGGATTTTGGACAATGTGGGCTACCTTGTCTGGCTGGCAGTGGGTTGAACTGGAGTTGCAAGGAAACCCATTCCTAAATTTTGTCTGAACCTGAATGATTGCTATGAAGTTCAGTCTCCTACTTAGTGCATGAGGTTCTTTCTTTGAGTTGATTTGGCTTACCAAATAACAAAAAAAAGCTGATAAATCGTTCAATATATCTTGATTTTTGGGTTATTGTTGTTCTCAGGAGTGATTGATGCCATGTCAATAAATATTGTGCTTGAAAAAGTGTACTGCCGATCTTGTGACTGTCTTTGAAGAAAGTGTGTACGCGAGTCGCGAAGTTTACTCGATTTGTGAAAATTCAGAGCATAGCTCCTTATTCAGAGCATGAAGTGCACGCTAATCTTGGAAGATATAGATAGATACAGGCATGGAGCACATTTCATACCCGGAAAAACAATGCTGAACATGCGAACCGAGAAGAGAATTCCCAAGTGGCCAACGACTATTGCATATTTGTAGCCAGCACTCTCCTCCAGGACCTCGCAATGCATTTTCTGCAAACAAAAACACCACCTGAGCTCCTCCAGCCTGAGCTTCAGGCCACACGGAGGCACGACTGCTACAACTCTCCTCTCGAGCCTCCAAGAAGCTCGTCACACAGGTAATTATCTGCATCTGATGAAAAAGACCCATTTCCATGGGAAACAAATTTCAGCTTACTACTATTGACATCATCAGTCAGATTTCGTTTGATGACAATGCTCAACTCAATGATCTGAAAGCATGGACAGACTAGACTTCAGAGCAACCTACTACTTTCAAGAACTTTGTACATGTCCAAATCTAGTAGTACTAAGGTCAAATTATAGTAGTAGTAAGGTCCAATTCCAGTTCTGCTTTGCACAAACAAGCAAGTCACCAATGACTTGGTGAGCCTAAATCAAGGATTTTGCATGTGCATCACTTGGATGATCGAAAGAATTAAGTGAGCCACACTCCACACTGTTTTTAGCTTCCTTAACCTGAGTCGATGCATAAGCCGTAAGAACAAAGGTACACAGCTCATGACCTCATGTACCATCAATTTTCCATCGGCCAGTTACATGACCAGTTTCCAAGAAATCTCTCTCTTTACGTTTACCTGGCAGAAACCGTTCGTATTGGTTCATTTTTGCGTAAAGAGAGAACAAAAGAACAAAAACAATGCTGAACAAATGACTTTGAGCTCTTGCAGCTCGGACTCAGCACCGGGTCTGTTATCCTCTTTTGATGTTCTGCCAAGTTACGGTTGAGATTTTACATAAAGTTCAGTGTATGTACTTTGATTCTGATTATCATAAGTTTATAACACGTCTGCATTAAAAAAACTAAAATATTGTCATTGTTATTTATTATTCATTTATTCTGACAATCCTATTTCTAACAACTTGTATAGTCATGTAAACATTATTGTAGGACATGTGCCACCTTCACGAATTTTTAGGACTGCCTCCTTGTGCCATTCCCACGGCAAGCTTCCTCTGTCGGTTGATCTGCTCTGGAAGTCTGGAACTATCCCATTTGTTGTGATGTCATCGGTTTTGGACAATATGGCTTCCCCTCTCTGGCTGGCACTGGGTTGAACTGGAGTTGCAAGGAAACCCATTCCTAAATTTTGTCTGAACCTGAATGATTGCTATGAAGTTCAGTCTCCTACTTACTGCATGAGGTTCTTTTTTGAGTTGATTTGGCTTAAAAATAACAGAAAACTGCTGATAAATCGTTCAATATACTATCTTGATTTTTGGGTTATTGTTGTTCTCAGGAGTGTGCCATGTCAATAAATATTGTGCTTGAAAAGTGTGCTGCTGATCTTGTGACTGTCTTTGACGATGCGCAAGAGGAAAACTCTAAAAAAAAAGAAGAAAGTGTGTACGTTAGTCTTGAAGTTTACTCGATTTGTGAAAATTCAGAGCATAGTTCCTTATTCAGAGCATGATGTGCACGTTAATCTTGGAAGACATAGATACATACATGCATGGATGGTTAAGTAACATAGATAACAAAGAACTTTATGACGCAGCACATTTCATACCAGGAAAAAAATGCTGAACATGCGAACCGAGATAAGAATGCCCAAGCTGCCAACGACTATTGCATCCAGCACTCTCCTTCCTGACCTCGCAATGCATTTTCTGCAAACAAAAACACCACCTGAGCTCCTCCAGCCGGAGCTTCAGGCCACAGGGAGGCACGACTGCTACTACGGTCCTCTCGCGCCTCCAAGAAAGACCCATCTCATGGGACAAAAATTTCAGCTTACTACTGAACATCATCAGTGAGATTTGGTTTGATGACAATGCTCAACTCAATGATCTGAAAGCACCGACAGACTACAGGGCAACCTACTACTTTCAAGAACTGTGTACATGTCGAAATCTAGTTGTACTAAGGTCCAATTCTAGTAGAAGAAGGTCGAATTCCAGTTCTGCTTTGCACAAACTTGCAAGTGACCCAATGACTTGGTGAGCCTAAATCAAGGATTTTGCATCCCCATCAGTTTGCATGATCGAAAGAATTAAGTGGCCACACTCCACACTGTTTTTAGCTTCCACTACCTGAGTCGATGCATAAGCCGTAAGAACAAAGGTACACAGCTCATGACCTCATGTATCATCAATTTTCCATCAGCATGTGACACGAGGAGTTTCCAAGAAATCTCTCTCTTTACATTTACCTGGCAGCAACCGTTCGTATCGGTACATTTTTGCGTGAAGAGAGAACAAAAGAACAAAAACAGTGCTGAACAAATGAACTAGAGCTCTAAACAACAAGACCAGAGGGGGGACTCCACCCCGGCTTTGTCATTAAGATAGAAGTGAGGACTCGAACCCGGAACCTGACCCTTATGCGCACATGCACGGCTACCACTAGTCCACGGAAGAGTTCTCAATGAACTAGAGCTCTTGCAGCTCAGACTCAACACCGGGTATGTTATCAGTGTGGACAATATAGCTCGCTCGAACAAATACAATGCTGAACAAATGAACTAGAACTCTTGCAATGCGGGTCGCTGGGGTCAGCGAGTTGGATACCGGAGCGGCGTGCACAGTCTGCCCAGTCCTTCCACATCCTGTTGATGCGTTTCTGAAGCTCGGCGATCTGCTTGAGGTTCTCCTCGTCCACCTCGTCGATAGTCGACCTCTCCGGCTGCTTCTTGTCCATAGCCAGCGCAACCAACGCCTCTACCAGGGCCTCCTCCTCGGCCTCGACCAGCGCAACCAACGCCTCTACCAGGGCCTCCACCGACCTCTTGTCGATGGCCATCGCCTCCTTTGAACCACTGCATTTGTTCTTTATCTCCAACTCCTCTACCACCACGACCAGGGCCTTGCGCATCTTCTCCATATGGATCACCTCCTCGGGAATCACCACCTCGTCGGAACGGGCCATGGCTAGTTCGACTCGCTGCTGATTGATTTTCGTCTTCGATAGATTGCTTGGGATACTCTGCTGTTACGTGCTCGATCTCGAACTATATAGTGGGACAAAGTCACAAAACGCTACGAGCCGAACTCGATCGGACGCAACACCCAATGACCGAATCGGACTCCAACTGGGCACACAACAAAATTATTTGTCTATACCTACCATATCTACCTCCGTTTTACCTAGGAAATCCGTGAGATTTATTAATAATTACGCAGGCCCACACACCGTTAGACAATCCCGCTATCCACCGTGCCAACGTCAATATTTGAGTGAACTCCTATATTCCCCTGTAGATACTCCACCATGATCCGACACCGATGATGGCATCGTCTACACTACACACATGCAATCACACTGTTATGATAGGCTAGTCTTTCTAAGCGCACCACAATTTCAGCTAACCCTGAGAGCTTGCACATGTCAACATATATATATTTCCGTTCAGTCAGGCACACCTTTCAGCGTGTTGTCCGATTGGGGACGTTCTTCCTCCCAGGCTCCCGTGTCGCTCTCCAGGGCGACCCGGGAGGCTCCAACCCTAGCCGCCGCAGAGGCCCTCTCCGGCCATCCTTGCTCCTGCCGCTGCCGCTGGCCTCGTCCGTGGTGGTGGCGGACCCTGCTCCCAAAGGGGCTTGGGGAACTCCGGCCGTTTCTCACGGTGGAGATCGGATGCCGGAGCGGCGGCCCCGCATCCGTAATGGTGGAGCGTCTCCTCTAGCGGTAGTGTGTCGTCTCCCTCGGCCACGTCGTCCGCACTGTTGCTGCATGGTGGCGGTGGCATGTGCCGACGCTAGGCTTGTTAGATGGCGGTCGGCGACGATCTTCAACAAAGTACGACACGGCTGTTGGCGCATGCGCCCTGTGATCCGGGGATGGAGACGTCTTCGGACGTCGTATACCTCGATGGAGGCATCGTTCGAGGGATCTGCCCTTTGTCAACAAAGTCCGTGAATCTCCAAGGGAAACATCTGATCTTCGAATCAGTCGATGGCAGCGCGATAAGCGTCACTCTCATCCTCGGAGGCATCGTCATGGAGATCTTATTTTTGTTGCAGTTGATGTTTCTCATGTCTCCTTGCTTGGGATACTTCTAGGGAAAACTCTAGATTTGGTTTTCCGGATGGGATGGCGGCGATTCCCGACACCGCTCTCCCTCTTGGGGGGTTATTGTAGGAGCAGCCGTTGGCCGCAGGGATTAGGAGGTGGTGCGGCGTGGCATCTACCACATCAATGACGATGGGCCTTGGCAGTGAGGCGATGCGGAGTATCGAGGTCAGATGCATGACGATGAACGTGCGCAGGGTGGAGGAGCTGTCTATGTCGGCGTCGATGGCAGGCCTGACAAGGCTAATGCTTTATTCCCTGTCCTGAAGATGAAGATGGTTTTGAGGAAGACGGTGGAGGCGACTTCTTTAGCGTGTGCATCGGTGCCGCTAAGGTTCTGCCGGACCAGTTGTGCCCCTTGCTCGCAAACGGGCGGCTTGGTATGGCCTTCGTTTTTTTGATGATGCACGTTGGTGTGTTCTCAGGGCACTCGGCTCTGTTCTTGGCCACCCCCTCATCGATGTTGTAGGTGTAGCGAGTTGTCGCCAGGGGTGGTGACAGGGGGGGGGGGCTAGCAGGGGTCAGACCCCCCCCCCCCCCCAACGATCGCCCCCCCCCCCCCCCCCCCAATGGATTTAGGCAGGAAATTATACGTATAGGCGTACAAGTACGTACTAGTATTGATTAGTGCTAGCAGTATTACAGGCCTAAGTGCTATATCATTGTATTCTTCGCTAAGGGATGGAGCTAGGGTATAACATGCCACAAATGACTTTATACTAATCCCCTTTATGAGTGGAGAAAAACTCTCATCAATAGATAATGCCACCGAATTCGCAGAAAAAATAGATAATGCCACATGCAAATTTAGAACAATGACACCAACAAAAAAAATTCTTAGCTTCGCGTCGCCCCCCCTATGGTCCAATCCTGGCTCCGCCCCTGGTTGTCTCTAGATTGGTGGACTTCGTTTCGGGTTGATCTTTGTATTCCGTCCAGTTGGAGGAAGGGGCAGAAAGCGCTGACCAGGCGTCGAGTGCTGGCACAGGCCGAGAGTCGTACTCGGCAATGGCACAGAGGAGGGAGCCCAATGCCCGATCAGCAGCATCAGTGAGGGGGGACCAGGGAGGACCGTAGGCCACCACCGATCACTGCGGCAACCGAGGCATGCGGTTTATCGGCGTGTGATAAAATGCAGACATCTTGTACCGCAGCGCACCGCCCGTCGCCGATGGATGGGCGGAGAGGGAGCAGTACATAGGCATGATCCCCTCAAGATACTTCCAGACCGGTGAGGTCGCGCCCACCAGCGCCCACCGGACCGTTGATTGACCTCCAGGCTCAGGTCTGAAGGCAGGTGTTTTGGGCGGCGAGGCATTCCACGCCAAGCCCACCTTCGTTTTTCTGACGGCACACCTGTGTCCAGGCGATAAGGCACTTGGCACCGGAAGCACGGCCTTCATAATTCGAGAGCAACACCCGGCGAAGGTCCAATTCCACCACTAGACAGTATATCACTACCCCCTTTAATTACACCACTAGACTACAGAGCAACCTTATATTTACAAGTGTACATTTTTAATTCGATTAATACTAAGGTCCAATTCCAGTTCTGCTTTTCACAAACTAGTAAGTGACCAATATGCATGACCAATAGACTTGATCAACCTAAATAGAGGATTTTGCGTCTCAATAACTACTTCAGTTTGCATGATCGAAATAATTAAGTTCCGAAATAACACATTGTTTTTAGTTCGACTACCTGAGTCCATGCATAAGCCGTGAGTACACAGCTCATGATAATTGTTTCGGTAGGCTAAATATCATAGAGCAAACAATTTGTTTGGCACAAACACTAAAGGGATCAACCAAACCCACTACAGTTCAGAGGCAGTGAGTGTTGAGGAACCAAACGGTTTCCTCGGAAACAAATTATTCAGAGTAGTAGTCTGTCTATGTACTATGATTTTGCACGCATTATTTATAGTAGTTAAATTAGTGATAAATTACCTCTTAATTCCAACGCAAACCAGATGTCGCAACACTCATACATATGGAAATATCAAACAGAAGATTAATTGCCAAACATAACTTAGTTTTGGAGTACTGTTAATCTCTACTATATAATATCAGTAAACGACCGTGGCCGTGGTACGTCTGGTGAGAATTCAAAGGAAGGAAATCGAACTCTGCTTCGATACGGAGAACTCTGCTTGGACCAGATCCTCCAGCCCCCATGGGGACGTATATAAAAAGACTCAAGTTCCAGCACCCTGCCACCTCACGCACCCGGCCACCTCGCCTCCCCATCTTCCCCGTCGACGGCGAGCCCCGCCTCCCTTCGTCCACCAGACTTCGGGACGCTGACGTTCAAGAACGCTGGCGCGGGCCTGCACGTGGTGTATGGGAAGCGCGCCTACACTCCGTGGAGAACTGAGAACACGGCCGCGACCCTCTTCCTGGCAAGCGGCCGGTTGGGTTAGAGGGGTGAGGCTATAACTGATGCCTCGATGCAGGACTGCAGCACGTCGTGCTGCCGGATTTGGCCACGTTGTCCCACTCCTGCCTGGATATGGCACCACGGTGCCGGCGCTGCACCTGTGATGATGGGGCAGAGGGGCGTCGCACCTGGGATGGCCAGATGGGGCGCGGCAGAGGCAGAGGCGGACGCACGTTATGGCGAGTGGGGGCATTGGCCCCCAGTCAATTTTCAATCGTATGTATAGATGTCCGAAACGATTAAAGGAAATGCCCCCGGTCAGCCTAGTACCAACGCCCCCACTCCCTCAAGCACAGCCATATTTGTGAAAGCCCAGTAAGAAAAGAAATAGGGGTGATCTTACTAGGCCAGTTTCTCACGTTTAGCACTAGGGCCTACTGGGCTAAATCGCATAGCACGATCGAATAACAGGATCACGAGAGCAGAGCACGCGGGCGTCGTGTCCTAGTCTGCTCGACTTCTTCGACGATTGCACCCGCCCTCCGCCGAACATAAGTCCTGCCTGGATATGGCACGTATATTATACCCGGAGGCAACGTATATTACTGCCGGAGGGCAATGTCGGACCCTATGGGTACCATGCGATGGCCAGCCATTTTATACATCGCTGATTAGTCACGATAACCGATGGGTGTTTCTGTTGGCCGTCTCTATACTCAAGACTGCTGATTGTTCCGGCCGTCTCAGGCACGAGCTCATTACAGCCGGTCCCAGAGGACCGGCTCTGATGGAGCGTACATTAGAGACCCCCCGCAGAGACGGACAGTTTAACCGGCTGAGATGAGTCTCCGGGGCCTGCTCTAATGAACGTTTCTGTACTAGTGTGGGCGCGGGCCGAGCGGCTCGATTTGGGCATTGCGGTGACCGGGGGCGCGGCGGCGCGGCCGTTCGTTCGGCGGCGTAGATAATCGGCGGTGGTGGGGTGAGCCGGTGGTGGTGCTTGCGTCAGGCGGCGACGACATCTCGGGCGACGCGGGCAGCGGCCTCCTGGGCCGAAGATTTTGACCACAAAAGTAAAGGAAGGATGGCGGGGACGGCGACCTTGGCTTCGGCGACGATGACGTCTCCACCGCAGCCTGCGACGGAGAGGCTCGGGGTGGCTCAGCTCCGGTACGGTGGATGGTGGAGCTGGCCTGAGGCGGCGGGTCTCTCGGCCCAGATCTAGGCCCGTTTGGGCCCGATCTGTGTGGTTTTAGTGGCTGGGGTGCTGAATCCGGGCTAGGAGGGCATAGATTCGGTGACTGCCTAGCAGCCTTGTTTACTCTGGGTTGCGGGTGCGACCGGCGGGTGCGTCCTGCTAGTCATACCCCTGTTGTACAAGTGGTGGCCGGCTCCGTCCCTCTCATGTATGTTCTGGTGGAATTGTCGTCATGACTTCTGCCTCTCTGTGGGAGCGAGATCTTGGATGCCGGGGCAGCGGCTCCGGAAGTTGGATTGCGCGGGCGACTCTGCGGCAAGTGACGTGAGTCGACTTTTCTGGCCACATGGGTGGAGAGGAGTTGGTGGAGGGAGATCCTGGTGCTCGTAGCACTTCGACATTGGTGGCTCTCAGATTGCGTTTTGGAGGCCTGGCTCGAGGACTTTGCACGGTTTGTGGTACCGGGTGTGGTAGGAAGGTTTTTCCGAGAGAAAGGTCAGCGCTCCGGCGCCAACGACGACAACACCTGCAGGTGTCGGGACCCTCTAGCTTAAGGGCGCCGTTGTGGATACCTTCTTCACACTAGAGCTCCCGGTGAAAACCCTTAACTGTTCGGTCTAGACGACGGTGTCGCTTTGCGTCATCACCCTCTTGAGGCGTCGTTGTGGAACCTCGATATTTTTTGAACTCGCACTGGGGTCTTCGGTGGTAAGTCCGGTTTCCTTTGTTCTTTTTTTTGTTTATCTTTGATCTGCCATGTAAGAGGATTTCCTGGTCACCTTGTATCGGTTCGGCCATTGTGCTTTATTTATAAAGCGGGGGGAAAGCATATTTCATCATATTTCGCAGATGTACCCTAAAATAACTCGTTTCTACCAGTACTGGTTTGCGGTAGAGTTTTTTGCCGTTTCTCCTTTGTCGCGTGGCCCTATAAATTGCACACGGCAAAGTCTTGGCATACAATTTGGTACTAGTGAAATGATGTTTCCGTGCGTAGTTATTATACATGCCCCGTAATATGATCCATTTTGGTTACTGAAACTGGCTGTAATAATCAGTTCCGGACGAATGATATGTCTAGGTATATGCAGCTGCCCACCGAGCCTAGTTGCTCATGTGCAGCCAAAACGACGATAAGACTGCATTGTATTCTTGTGCATGGCCATATTATCATGAAGTGGACAGCATTGACTAAAGACTTTCAGGGCTTATTTTTGATATTTTTTAAAAACTGGGTATGTAAACAAGAATATTGTCTTGGCAAGTTATAGTGGGGACGAGTCTGCCACTATAAGAAAGCAGTTTCCCCTCGGTGTATTCTTCATCCCGCTCCCTCCCTCTCTCTCGCGCTCGCACTGTCGCACACATCTTCACCAATCACAGAAACGCAGGGATAGGAGGAATCCCCACCGGTTAAGGTGAGTAATTATTTATGTCACTCATCTCCGTCGGTGTGTGTATGTGTATTTTATTTTATCCTATAGAAGACTTGTTCTAAATGTTGTTACTTGTAGGTTACAATGGCGGAGATTGAGCGTGTAATGAGGGTCTGCTGGCAGGATGCGCTAGTTTTTTTGGCTCCATCATCAATGGGGTGGTGGCTCTTGTGAAATGTTGCTGCTGTAGTGATTAATAAGTATCGGTGTAGCTTCCAAAAAAAAAACGTATCGGTGTAAATGTTATCCCTTTATTGCTTACGTTAGTGTTGGTACGTTTTGCAACCATGTGGAGTCTGTCTCGAGTGTTGGGTATGAAACGTGTTGTGTTGGTGATGTGTCGTACGGCACGATCCTTAGCTCATGGGATGGTGCACGAGCATTGTGAGGATCGTGGCGCACTTAGCGTTGTGGTTATTCTTACCCAACTCAATAAAAGCAAAGATATAAGAAAAGACGCAACTATTGCGTCACAAAAGAAAAACTCCATGTGTCCCACTCTTTTGTGTGTTCATCGCTTTCATGCTGCGCTTCTATATCCTAAGTTCATTTCCATCGTCAGTTATGTGGGAAATTATGTAAGAGTGACTGAGTGAGAGGTCTGGACTGTAACTAAGTTCGGTCCGACTCCATTGCCCAGTTTCGCTCTATGTAATTATAAAGATCGATAATGCGGTCAGCTCTGCCCTTAGCTCATGGGGTGGCACGATCCTTAGCTCATGGGGTGGCACGACCATTGTAAGGATTGTGGCGCACTTAGCGTTGTGGTTATTGTTACCGAACTGAATAAAAGCAAAGATATAAGAAAAGACGAAACTATTGCGTCGAAAAAAAAGCTCCCTGTGTCCCACTCTTCTGTGTGTTCATCGCTTTCATGCTGCGCTTCTATATCCTAAGTTCATTTCGGTCAGTTGTGTGGAAAATTATGTAAGAGTGACTGAGTGACAGGTCCGGAATGTTAACTGACTTCGGTCTGGCTCCATTGCCCGGTTTCGCTGTATGTATGTAGCCCGAATTTGCGGCCAGCTCTGCCCTGACGTGCGTGGAGGCGGAGACGACAAAAACCGAGAAGACGAAGGATGAAGTGGGTCGCTTGCCCGACTTCAAGATCAAGAGCCTCATCATGTCCATCGTGGGGAACATGGAGAGGCCGCCCACTGTCATCTCTGACGCTGACGAGGACGAGAAGGAGGACAACATCCCTTTGGTTGACGAGGAGCTGTAGCGGTAGAGGGAACGGTGAGCGGTCCTCATGGAGCAGCAAGCAGCACGCATGGAGAGGATCTACAACATCTGCAGCAAGAACAGGACACAACGAGTTGTGCGCCGAGGGTACGTGGAGATGGAGGGCGACTACGACAAGAACCTCGCCAAGACAAACAAGTAGAGCTGGGAGCTGCGGGAGCAATACAATGACTTTACTGGCCTCGAATCAAATGACTATATTACTGGTGTACCGTATGAGTGCAAGTTACGGTTAACTAGATGTGTCCGTGTCCTAGTAGGTTTGCGAGTACGGTCAGTTCCAAAGTTGTACCAGGGAGCACCAGTACGTGTGTTGGTTTCGATCCTAGTAGAGTCTAGTCGAGTCCTTGTAGGACAGTATATACTCCCTGCGTTCCACGATATAAGATGTTTTAGATTTTGTTCACATTCACATGTATATAAATGTCTATAGACGTTTTTAGTGCGTATGTTCACTCATTTTAGTGTGCATGTAGACAACATGTGTAACATTTAAAACATCTTATATTTGGGAACAAAGTGAGTACACTACTAGAAACATGACCATTAGTCCCGGGTGGTAGAGTCCTCTGATACCGGATTCCCACCCGGGACGCCGCGTTCGGGACTAGAGGCAACCCCCCTCTCGTCCCGGGTGGCTTACGACCCGGGACGAGAGAGCTCCACGCGGGGCCTGGGCAGAGCGCGTGGCAGAGGACCTCTAGTCCCGGGTGGTAATACAACCCGGGACCAGAGATTCTCCCACGTGGCAGCCTCTGTTTTTTTTCCCTATTGAATATTATGATTAATCTTGCAAAATATATGGTTAATTAATTATAAATCAGAAAAATACATATAAGGCCTCTGTTTTTTTTCCTACTGAATATTATGATTAATCTTGCAAAATATATGGTTAATTAATTATAAATCAGAAAAATACATATAGCATATCAAAATATTCATAAAAGAAATCTTTATGAGAATTCGATCATTTTTAATTGATTACATGGAGATCACAACCGGGACTAGATCCCGTCTGTTCGATTAATTTTTATTCGATTACATGGTCATCGCCGGGACTAGATCCCGGTGGCATTGTATTTTCCCTTTGGGTTTATGACATAGTTCATAAAAAATCCCGCAATTTCCTCTTGAATTGGTCGAAATCGGTCCTTTGGTTGCAGGTCCCTCTGCATTGTATCCATCTGTAAAAGGAGATCAGTATAAATATCAATCATCATGATAGAAATTATGAATGACATTCAACACAATTGATGGTAATAAAATAAAACTGGGAATATATTTGTTCACTTACATCTACAAATGTCGATGGGTTCCGCTCAGAGACCTCCCGGCGAATCCACTCGCAGACGTAGTATCCACACAGATTGGTCCCCAGTGGCTGCCTTTCACAGTACTTTACGAGAATAGATTTTAATCAAATAATAATCAAGCATGGTATGATGGTATTGAAATTTGAATTAAAGAGATGCGTGAATCTAGCTCGTACTACTTAACTTGGCATTAACAAAACTAAGCTCCTTTTTAAAATCACCAGTTGTACACTTTCTGAAATCTTTCCAAACCCTGTCCGGCAAACAAATGAATAAATGAGTTATTAATTAGTTACTTGATATCTCAGGAATTGAACAAAACAGACCGATATAGTACAATAATGATTGAAGATACCCTTGGAGCATATCTTTAATATGTTGATACTTCTCTTGGGGCCACGCCAATGAGTCGAAGATTTCAACTTTTGCCTCATCAACTTCAATGATTAGCAGAACGTAATGGTCACTGCGCACGTTTTATATATGTCACTAACTAATCAGTTACACTTAACATCGAGTAAGCAAAAACTAATGTGTACAAGACAGTAACACTCTTACCTGAAATTGTAAGGAAACAATATCTTACTTTTATAATCTTGCCTCTTTATGAACCTAAGCAAGTTGGCCACCGTTTTCTGAGTGTAGTTCCGTAGCAGATTTTCATTAACTCGGGTTGGGTCAACGAACCCAATCTCAAAGAATCATTTTCTGTTACATTTATCACTCTTCATTCTGCATAATAGCGTAGTGAGCATAATTAGAACAGGCAATGACCGAGCTGAGCTATAGACTTTATTTTAAAAAATACATGAATTGAATCACTTACAAACAATAGGTACTGACGATACTCAAGTCGAGGGCGTCAAGCTGCTATAACTGATAGAGTTTTTCAAAATAAATATTTAACTCGTCTTTACCTTTGAAATGTTCCTCTGTAACTTGCACAAGGAGCACTTTTCGATCTAGCTTTGTGACTTTCATGTACCAGTTATGCAGTCTTAGCATTTGTGTTGGTAGTTTCTCGATCTGATCAGGTGGCACTAGAGACTTTCCGTATTGCCAGGTCCATTTATCAGGTGGCATAAGCAAGGGGAGCTTTTCTGTTTCCAGTTGAGAAAGTGAAATACCAAGTTCTGCAGCAAATTCCGCGCGGTAAGCTAAATCCGCCGCGCGCGAAGTCCTTATCAGTGGCCACCTTGAGCGGGGAGATAGATTGTTTTGATTGCTCTCCGAGCTGGGCAACTTCTTTTTTTCTTTTCCGCTGGTAGTATACATTGTAGCCAATGCCGTCCACTTCATTCTAATCATGGCACCCATATATTCTGATATGAATATCAGCTAGTCTTATTGTCCTTTTGGCTGCACGTACATGACCAACTTGGCTACTTGGACAGCTGCAGATACGTACACATTCTACTTGGAGATATGCACATGACCGGATCTTTCCAGCTTTGAGTCCACGAGTTTGGCTTCAAGGGTACCACTTATTGCTGACGATACAGCTCGCTCATCAATTACATCGGTCGGGCTAGCAGCTTGGTGTTCACAGGCATGCGCCAAGCCGGCCTTACAGCTTAATGTTCATGGGCAACTCATTTGTGTTGCGAATTCTAAGCCCGGATATGGATTGAGTTCCTCCAGCACTTAAAAGTTATCAATCCATGATGATATGTTTGTAACACGCCTGATTGTAACATAATATAATATTGATGGTTACCGATACAAGCTCTACAAATATGAAGAAAGCTGGGCATATGGCCACCAAACCAAACCATCGAAAAAATAACATAGCATCACAACAACCAAAGGATTCAGAAACAAGGAAGCTACATGATCACATGAGGCGCTTTCAGATGGTTTCGATCGATGCAGAAGGTCACCGGGTTTTGAGTGCCATGTGTTATGATAATTTTGCACACATGCTATGGATTTGAACAGATTCCAGTAATCCCTGCTAAAACAAGGATATTTTGTATTAGAGCAATGTCACAAAATATAAAGCGTCTAGCAGTATGTCAGCATCAGCATATAGGTTTTCTATAGGAGCATACAAATCGGTGTGTTTCCTACTTCCTGATTGCTTATAGGTATATTACAGTTCGGAGAGAAAGCTATGTTTCTGCGTAATTACCTATGGAAACTAAAAATACCGCTAAAGATAAAGATCTTCTTATGATTTTTGAATAGGCGTGTTTTGCTAACTAAAGAGAACTTAGCTAGAAGGTGGTGGACGGGGTGTAAAAAGTGTGTGTTTTGTGATACGGAAGAGTCTGTTGAATATCTTGTCATATCTTGCCAATTTGTTAAAAATATTTGGAGACTGGTTCATTTTAATTATAACATAACACCGCCAATTAGCGTCACTAATATGTTTGGAAGCTGGTTAAATGAGGTGGAAAAACAAACTAAGGCTCAAATATGTGTATGCATTGCGGCCTATCTTTGGGCGATATGGAATTGTCGAAACGACATTTGTCCTTAACAAAATTCAAACCCCTCATTTTTTGCAGGTTGTCAACAGGGCCAAATACTGGTTCCAATCGTTGTCGCTTCTCCTTCCTGTCACCCAGCAGGAGCTTATGGACTATGGATGTACTCGAATGATGGCGGTCTTTCGGGCTATCTTTTGCCAGAATGGGTGGCGTTATGCTAAAAGACTAGAATGTTTAGCTCCCTGCTTTTTGTCTGGCTTGTTTATGTTTCAACACTGTGTGATCAGTGAGTTATAATAAGCGGTACCTTTGCATACTTTCAATATTTATTTAATGAAAAACGGCCGTGTGCATCATTTTGACGCAGAGGCTGGATCTATACTCTCATTTCTAAAAAAAGTTTGGAGAGAAAACAACCACCGACCTGGAAAGAGTTACAACGCAGCAGTGCACATATGCACGCTCTTGCGCGGAGAGCACCACACGAGAAACATATGCCAGCATCAACCAATAATGCAGTACAATTTGTCAAAATCCTCGTACAGTGTCAGTGAGCTCGGACATGCTTCTATATGATAATTTAAAAATCTAACTGAAATGTTGTTTCCATATATACTTGCACAATAATACGATAATGCATTAACACATAGGGCAATATCAATTTGTCAAATCCTCACACGGTGAGTTCGCCTTAACAACGCATGGGTATGTATCCTAGTAGATAACATAAAAATCTAAGTGAAATGTTGTTTCCATTCATAATTTTACAATAATATGATACTTATTTGTTACTAAAACTGGCTGTAATAATCAGTCCGGTACCGGTCAGGGCCGGCCCTGGAGGGTGGCAGGGTGGGCAGCCGCCCCGGGCCACCAAAATCCAGGGGCCCCACCCCATGTACGTTTTAGTATATGTACCTAAGTTGTACAGATACGTAAGAATGTATTTAACAGAAAAAAACGAAATGGGCTGGCTGGGATATAGGAATTAGGGCCCATGGAAAGGAGCTAATGACACGAATGTGGCCCAGGTCGCATCTTATTCACAGCCACACGAATGATCGCGACTGTCTCTGCTGTCCGTCGGCTCGGCTCCTCCCCTGACGCCTATGATTGCCCTCGGCTCTCACGCCTAATCGATCGGCGGCGAATCCCAGCAGCGATTAGAACTAGGCGAGCACATCCCCAGCAGACGCCGCCCCTGGCCGTCGCCCGTCGCCGCCACGCTTAGGCCCTGACCACGGTAATTCTTCTCTGCTCTTCTTTCTGTTCTGTAATCAGAAATCTGTATGTATATGTGATGTGTAATGGCGTGATAAAATTTAACTTTAGTTCCAGCATTGTGTGGGATCATGTCAATAAGAAAGTAACGCTAAAAGGAAAATAAGCTTTTCAAAGTTGGAACTATTGAAGAACTACTTGCGGTTTACAATGACTCAAGAGAGGTTAAACGGGTTGGTTACATTTTGCATCGAGAAGAAATTATTGGATGGCATTGACATCGAGCCCATCATAAGTGAATTTGCATCGAGAAATGTTACAAGAAAATTTTAAGATAATTTGCATAATTTATTTGATATGTGTACTGTTTTGGATACATTCAAGTTTTACTGAAAAATATCTTTTACATATATATTTATTATTATTATCATGACGATTACGTAAGGATCCCAAGTTTTAGTTTCGCCCCGGGCACCGGAAATCTCAGGGCCGCCCTGTGTACATGGACATATTTTTTCTTCTAATACCTTTTTTTTTCTTCTAAGGATCTAATTTGTAATGGAGATATTATGAAGGTAAACAGGAAATAAGAATGAGATGTGGGCGGCTCCACTTGATGCCTTGTCTATAAAGATGGATCTTATTCGCACCATTCTTCCTGATGGAAGAAGAGGACAAGTTAAGATTGTCGCTCTCTTGAAACTGCAATTCCATATATTAAGTTGGCACCCGTAGTAGCAATGACATATCTTTGTTAGAGATTCGTGCTGGAAATATTATAGAAAGACCCTCCCACCTCAATCATGTCTCAATCTTAAGTTCATTCCGTATTTGTAGAACACACCATATCTATTATCAGATTTTTTCACTCGTCCTCGTTTCTGTTTCAAAAGCGACACAAAGTATCCTAAACATAAGTACATGCTTCTTTCACTCGTTTCATAAGTATTAAGTTTCATGCACTTCCAATTTATGTTTCCAGAATATTCGCTCTATAGCTCAACGCCAGGTGCCTAACTGAGACGAGCCCAACCTTCTAACACGTTGCCCTGTTTTCAGCGATTTTGCTCCCGGTAGATTTCAACATAAGAAAGAAAGGTGGGCCGGCCCAGTTGGATATAGCCAGGTCGACCAAGGTGGGCTGGTCTGTGACGATGGAGTCAGTCGGACTCCCGCCTGGCTCGTGACCTCCCTCGATCCCTGGTGTATGAACACATCATCGATTAGGTTACGGCTTAGTTTTTCCTTTCGCAAACAATCTACAGGGACGTCGAGAACTTGAGATAAACCAGCAGACGGAGCTCCTGAGGCTCTTCTCGAAGAAGATGAACGAGATGGAGCCGGCCGAGGGTGCGACACCCGAGGAGAAGACGAAGCACCTGCAGCGCATGGACCCGATCGACGTGAGGTACCTCCTGTGCGACGAGAGTATCGGCGAACACTTGTTACCGTTCAAGGACCAGCTCCGCAGGGAGCTCTGCGAGCGAGGCTACGTCCAGGAGGAGCGCCACGAGTTGCCCGTCCGCATCGCCAGGGCGCAGGAACTAGACAGGCCGTTCTGGAGAAGAAGCGAGACCCGAGCGTCTGGAGGGTCGCCGCCGACCGCAACGACCCCGTCTGTGCCGACTTCTTCTATATGCTCCGTTTGATCCCGAGGAGGAGCATCAAGAAGATGACTGATGGGACTTGAATTCAACTGAGATGATTTTTCGTCTAGTCTATTCATGTGGTATCTATATGTACCAACTGTGTTTCGTTGCAGCTTGCGTTTATTATGACCATGGTTGTTGTAGCACCATCCGTGTCTATCTGTATTTCGACCGAAACTAAGTTATGATCCACGAATTCATTGTTTGATATCGCCGTGTGATTGCAGCGATTGGCTCGCAACAGGTCTATGATTACTTTTGGGTGGATTCTTAGTCTCGTTTCTGTCAAGTCCGCAATGGAGACTGGCCTCTTAGTCCTTGAGCCAAAGTTTTGCTTCTATTGAATGCGCTAGTCCTCAGTCGTCACCGCTATTAGGTCCGTGCTGGTCCAATTTACTCCACCACCTCTTGCAACGTTGTTGTTGTTACGCCACTTGACAATTCTCGTTAGGTCAGACAAACTTGCATATGGGATCGACCAACTAGCCGCATCGGCAGAGATGAAATAGTCATTTTCGACCAGTTTTCTTACTTGTGGACTGACTAATACACAATGTCACCATAGACGAAAAAAAGTCAACCCTAGCAAGGAAACAAATCCAATACAACCCTGAGCTCGAGCTATATCATCACTTGAAAGCAGCGTAATCCACCGTCGACTAGTCTACCGCGGTCGAAGTGGATCACAACTACGCCGCCCAGGATGCAGACATGGTGTTGTGGGAGGAGCTGAAGAAGAAGCGGGATGAGCGTCTTGTGGTTCGCTGTCAATGCTGACTTCAACGGTCCATTCAATCAGGAGGAGAAGGTTGTCGAGCAAGCAACAAGAAGATTCATGATGGTAGTTGGGTCCGTGTTATAATTATAATAGACAACGAACTGCATGTTTACTATTGCCATCTGATTGTGTGCCGATTGGTTCGCATTAGGTTTCGGAAGAAAGGCTGCCTACAAAGTCTACAAATGAGTTTGGTCTTTTTGCTCCCCTCAAAGCCCACGGAATGCATGCTTGAATTAAAGCGTACCATAGCTATCTTTTACTCGAGCTTCTCTTAATCTTCTTGGAACGTCATGTTATGATAACAATGCTACGTCTATGGATGGGATTTTACAGGATCATCCTCACAGGACTACGTGGAGAGGAATGGAGGGATAACGTGCCCAAAATCGCGTAAGGTGCATGATTCGAACCAACCAAGTGATTCCACGTCATCCCTCAAATCTTTTCCCCCATAGGAACAAGTCTAGAATTGGTGATGTTATGGTCCGTGAGTTCCTCCACATATTTTAGATTATGCTTGAGTATGCCCCTCTTCTTCTTCGGCTCTGCCTCTAGAAACCTCCACCGTTCCACCCCAAAATCCGGTGCACCCATGCAACCTTCCTCACGTATGTCTATCGTGAGCCTCTACCGCCACGACCAGCTGTATCGACGTCTCCGGCTAGTTCTAGGCTCAGGATGCCATCGGTTGGCCGACTCTGACTCGGTGGCGCTCGGTGCGACGGGGAGAGGGGATCCGACAACATGAGCGTGGTTGTGGAGGAATGAGATAGAGGCGTAGCCGCAAGGTCGATATGTGCGAGAAGATAGAGGCGGCGGAGATAAAAGAATAGTGATAATGGATAGGGAACGTGGTTTGGATGGTGGGGCCCACATGGGTGACGCGCTGTCGGGACGACTTGTGTCCACGATCACCTGTTTAGGAGCCTGTTTGCACACGCACTAATGTTGGAAGCACATTCACGCGTAAAAGAAAGTAAAGTTTGGCAAAACCTATGAATATGATTGTTCTTGAAAGCTAATAGATCACACTAACAACGAAAGAATCAGAACTTATGAATGTATTTACCTGGAACATTACAGAGTTTATTCTTCAATGAGATAATGTGAACATTTATATAGTCATCATCTTAAAGTTTTGGGAACGTTATGTTACCGTACATGCGGAGGCATATGCATGCATGTCTTGTTTGACTTGTAGATAAGCCGATGATGTGTAGTTAGCCCCTAGGAAGGAGGTCGTAGTTGCTTACGAGGACCTAGCTATACATTTTGTTTTTTTCACACGTGTGATGGCCTTGTGAAATAAATTTGAATCAGAGGTCAACGAAAGCGATACGAACTCTTCAGATTTGATTCGAAAAAAAAAACTCTTCAGATTTCTTTCCAGAACAGCAAGACGAGGTCTGACCTGGTCGGTAACGAGGAAAGGCAGAGAGGTACGGTGGGCCAGCCCAGTTTGATCGAGCCTGGTCTGGGACGAAGAGTTGGTTCAGCTCCGGGCCGTACGTGCCCTCCCTATAACATATGAAGGTTTGTCGCTCTCTCCCTATAACTCGCTGTTGTTGCTCGAAGCTAACACACATACTGCAGCAACGATAAGTACCATACTTCAAACCTATGAAGCATGTTCGGGTCAGGCCATCAATAGGGAAAAATCTTCAATACTCTTCAGCAAGAATACCCGATTGAATGTGCGGCATGAGTAGCTGTTTTGGGCTTAAATTCAGAATCCTTTGGAATATCTTGGTCCGCCCACTTATGTAGCTCAGGCTCTCCTCCAACGCCCTCTCCGGCCCGCTCCCCGCCACCTTCTTCGGCTCCGGCATCCAGACCCTCGTCCTCTACAACTAGCTCAGTGAGGAGCGCATGTCCGGGAGCCTGGACGTCCTCGAGGGGATGGTCCACCTGAAGAGCGCCTTTCTGCACGGCAACTAGTTCTCGGGATCCCCGACGGCATCGACGCCTGCGAGAAGCTCACAAAACTATGGGTCAACGACAACCAACTCGTCGGCCTCCTGCCCCCGGCCCTCGCCGCCCTTCCGCACCTCAAAGAAAGCCGGCGCGAGGACAATTATCTAGTCGATCCGGCTCTCGTGCTCAAGGCCACTACCACCTTCGCGCACAATGGATGATGCGGCGTCGTCTGCGCGCCGGAGGTCATGGGAATTGGAGTTGATAATCTTCCTTCCTGGTAAGCTCTATTGACCAAACTCTATAATAAATCAGCTCCTTGCATAAAGAGGAGGGGGCAATGGCCCCCCTACCTTACTCCTCTTCTACAGACAAAGGATTTACGATGTACTCTATTAAGCAAGATAGAAGAACCAGAAGATATCACTTCCTGAACCCATTCCAAGAATTTCTCAGGGAATCATTTTCCTCTCATAACCTGAATATAGTCGTGTGATCTAGAGTGTTAAAAGCCTTCACGATATCTATTTAAAGGATTATAATATTCCTCTTAGATTGTTGACATTCGTGAATGAATTCAAAAGGCCAGCCCAAACTGTCATGGATTGTTCTGTCCTTAATAAAACCATACCAATTATCATGTATGTTTCTTGTGATCACTATCTAAAATTTGTTGCTAGCAAGCTTTGTGAGTAACTTTAAACATGTATTTGTGAGAGAAACCATTTACAATCTCTGAACATTGTTTCTTACAAACTAATGTGATGAATGAGCAGTTGATGCTTTCTAGTCTTGATTTTCCAGATGGAACTAATCAAAACTTTTTGTGCCTTGGACATATCTGAGAATATTCCTCGCTTTTTCACCACCTCATCTATTTTCGTTTCTGAATGAAAAATCACTTCTCTTCCCTATGGAAGATACTTATGAGGAGCAGGTTTTACTATGGTAAACACCTCTCTTTTGATGAGCGAGTGCTACTCTTCCTTAATTGCTTCCTTTCATTTGAACCAATATAAGTGCAAACAGCACTCTCCATGGATTTTGGTTCAGGGCCCAAAAGGATCTCAACAATTCTCAAGAAGAAACTTATGTCGAGATATGTAGACTTTTCATATACGATTCTCATGAATCAATATCATTTGTGGAATTCTCATTAGGCCTCTTAACTCCTTATTATTTCCCACAACAACAGAGACAAGGTGTTTCCATGTCCCAACACTTAAATTGTGCACACATCTGTGTTGGGCTCTGGATGACGCGCATACGTCAGGTGTCATTCAACCCGAGGTTGAACTACATTTACTGATTAAGGAGACCATCTCCTCCTATGAGAACTTAATCTCATGCGTCCAGAATTCTCCCCCTCATGCTCTCATTTGGGGACACAAGCAGTGGTTTATTAGGTACCTCCACTTGTTCTGGTACTTTATTTCAATGACACTTTCGTCATCAGTAAATGTATATGGCAGATTATTTGCAGAACATTGCAAATTTCTCATAACCTGAACCTGTTGTTCAGATTTTTAAGTACGTGGACAAAATGTCTAAAACATTTCTTATGCATTTATGGCATTCTATGTGGTACATTTCTCCCCCTAATGCCAGAAAATTTCCTTATTGCAAAAGCAATCAACGCACGGGCTGCAAATTACTCCCTTGCTAGGGTTAAGGTATTTGACGGATTAACAATCATATGACCGTCATTCCTCACATAGATCCCAAATATATATGAACGCCCTTTATGTATGCTGGGGTGCTGATAACGGTATGCAACCGAATTACCGCAGATGGGAAATACTTCACTGACTTCCACGCATAAACTGCAAAAGGACACAGTATAATATGCATTTGATCTCATTTAGACCAAACATGTGGCGTGTGAGACCACATGTTACCTCCAATGAATGTTGGCTAATCACAATTCTGTAACGATGGCCATTGAATTTGACTCTCTTTCATAAGGGATTCAGCCACACCATTTTGGGAAGGTACAACAACATACTGAATATGACCATTGAATGTCCATGAATTAAATTCAACAATATTTCCATTCCAATGGAACTATCCCATATTTAGGATAATTTGCTCCAAATTCGTCAATTTGAGCAATTAATTTAGTAAACACATGGTTTTGTGCGGAGGATCCACACATAAGACCATCTTGTAGATGTGTCTATGATACCATGAAGTACCAACATAACCCACACAATGGTTGAATATTTTGCATTATTCAATGCGTTCAATAATAATGAGTGGATCGTTTCAATTTTAAGGTGAGAGTGCCTTAAAATTAATTCCCCTATGCCACGTGTAGTGTACATAAAATCTAATGATTTTCGGGAATATTATGGCCAACAGAATCAACAATAATTTTTCGAATCGTCCTATACACGATTGGTAAAGGAGGAAATATTATTGTGTACGCAACAATATTGAGTACGATTTATCTCATACACTCAATTTTTCTCAGCTATCATGTCCCTTGGACAAGATGTTACAAATTATAGTAGTACAATTATCTTAAACGATCCATTCCCTTTTGAGATGTACACTCCATTTATGTATGTCATATCACATTCACTTTAGGTTCAAATCCTCGTGGTTCTTTAACCACTAACTTGCTTAGTACTATAAGCACCAGCATGAATTTCAGATAATGGTATGGCACCCGTTAGCTGTACCCGATGATTCTTCATAAGAAGTTCATCATATTTCACACTGAAATAAAGATGGTATTTCTTTTACCATCAGAGGAGAACATAAAGTGCAGTAAGGTCAAACAATCAGATCAAGATCCGAGATTACCTTATCACACACTATCAACTTCATGTTGATTTATAGACAATAGAATTATAAGCCTCATCGGACTTAAAATTCTCAATACGAATGAATAGCCATTCGTATGATGATTATGACATCATATCTATCCTGAATGGAGTCTCAAAGGGAAAACGGTTTAAGAACTGAGTCACTGTGATGGCACATAAAATTCTCTACATGTGGAGTTTCAGTGGCGAGAAGGCCACGGGTCGACAAAACAATTAGTGTCCATGACCCATCCCACCTTTTGTCCTCACATCGCATTTCTTTTTGAAAAAGGTCAGCCATATGTTGCATGACTTGTACATGCATTAATTCACATTCAGTAAATTAAGTACGATGAAAATGCTATGGCTAAGCATTATCATGATCATGGTGATTCTAAGTGACCCATAGGGCAATCTTCCACTAAATGATAATCACCGCAATGTGGACTAGATCTTCAGATCAAAGGTAGTCACTCCAAAACGGACAAACCTTTAACTCCTCTAAACCAGATAGAGGTAGTCAACCACCAAGTGGTGCCTTACACTTATGGAGGGTTTCCACCGATCATAGTCCCCACAACCTTATGTTGTTTATAACACATGAAGGCGAACACCAAAAAATGGCATATACCTCTTAGTTGTGCGTGAAATTCAATTCACTACTATGATTACTTCTCATAAGTTGTGTATACATGGAAGGTAATCACCAAATTACGCAAATATCTTGCATAAATCTCTTCATAGCATAATTTGCGATACAGTCACCACCAATGTCTTGGATTCCACTCCTGAGTATGTTACCCAAGAGTCACAACCAATGACAAATGCTATGACATTTCGAGAGAGGCGTTTTGGCTCCCGGGAGCATATGCTCCCGGTAGATTTCAAAAAAAATTCAAAATTTGAAAACTCGTCCAAAAAATCTGAAAAAAATCATGCACGTACATGACCATGGTACGCATCACCGTATTTTTTTCGCGCCGAAATGACATCGTACGCGCCCTGTACAAAAATGACAAATTTCCTGTCAGAAAAATGAGATTCAAAATTTGAAATTCTGACAGGAAATTTGTCATTTTTGTACAGTGCGCGTACGATGTCATTTCGGCGCGAAAAAAAATACGGTGGTGCGTACCGGGGTCAGGTACGTGCATGATTTTTTTCAGATTTTTTTGATGAGTTTTCAAATTTTGAAATTTTTTTGAAATATCAGGAGCATCTACACCCGGGAGCCAATGCGAATTTCCGTGACATTTCCAATTACATAGAAAGACATCATGAAGGTAGTCACCAATGGTGTAGACATCATAGTTCCTATGTTCAAAGTTTTGTGCCTTCATTTTTTTTACTCATATAATTATTATAATATCATATGTCTCGTGACATTATAATAGTACAACACACAATATATCTTTCTTGGATATGTCACTCATATCCTGCATGAAAAATCATGCGTATTAATTATGTGTGCAATAACATGCTTGATTCAAGGTCTAGGAGAAGCCTAAATGACCCAAAATATAACTTTCTACAAAAAGATAATCACCATAACATGGCGTAGATCTTCGATTTGTAGAACACAGCAGAGGTAATCGCCAACAAGCTACTAGCGTACACCTCACTCGTATGGCTATCTTTATGCCATAATCCGTGTGCTTTCACCTTTTGCTTTAAACACATGGAGTTAATCACTAGTAGTGTAGACCTTCCCTCATGTTACTTTGCACAACCTTGTGTTGATTAAAACACATTCCAGGTAATCACCACATTATGGTGTAGACCTTTAGTTGTGAACAAAGTTATGCAAAAATTGAAAGAATTTATAATATTTTCAAGCGTTGTCAACATACAGCAATTAACATTGCACTCATACAAATGTTGACATAAAATTTCAGACATTACAGTCATATGTTAGAAATTCGTTTTTTTTTCTGATCGTACAGAGCATTGGCTGCAGCCTGTTTGGCCTTTCGGCCAGAATTAGGCCCAGTCCAGCGCCGCTCTCCCGATCGGATAAGGGGAGTGGACGGTCGTCTCCGTTCTCGAGAGCAACCGCTCCCCCCGATCCCCTTTTTGCGCCACCACCACACTCCGCTGCCGCCGGCGGCTTCTACGCCGAGATTCAGAGGATACCGGGTCGCCGTCCTCCTCGTCTGAAGAGTAGCCGCCGGGGAGCAGCGTTCCGGGCGCGAACCCATCGGAGTCTCCAGTCCCTCGGCCGTCGTCGGGCGCCTCAGGTACGGCCTCCTCCTCTACATCATTGTTCGGCTTTGCCGGGCACACCCAGCCGTGTACTGGGCACGGTGGCGGTGGAGGAGGGGACGCGAGCGCGGGCTTGACCCGCAAGCCGTCGACCTTCCGCCAACACCGCGTAGTGCGCGTGTAATCCGGCGGCGACGTCGAACATCTTGTCGAATTAGACGAAGGAAGTCCCAGAAATTCTCTGGGCGTTGTTTCTTACCTTTCTCTGTTCTTCCTTCGTTGCTTCTTTTCCCGGCGAGTTCGCCGGCGCCAATTCGCTCTCTCGGCAGAGTCCAAGTGCTGATAACGTGTTGCGGATCGATTTCTAGAGCGAGAGACAAAACAACAGAATGAATCGAACTCTGACTTTCCATTGATGATTGAAGTATTTATACAAGGGGAAGGGACGCGTCCGATCGGGAGCGAGGGAAAACCGCCGTGACGGTTGCCTGGGAAGGCAACAATTTCCATGTTCCGGAGTCCCAACAACTTGGTTAATTTCATGTCGTTTGGGCACGTAACGTACTTGGAGATTGACACTGCAGGATAGTGCGTGCAGGGATCCCTATATAAACCGTTACTCTTCCTTATTGAAACGGAACAACACAAGAATAGCACGATGGGTACGGAGAAGAGGAGAAGCAAAACCCTAACCACCCGTTCTTCCCATGTCGATGAGTGACGGGACTGGGCGTCGCTCTCCCAGGACATGGTACGCATTGTCCTCAGGCAACTCCCGCAGACCGACATCCTCTCCGGCGCGGGACTCGTGTTCCCGCCATGGCGGAGGATGGCCCTGGAGGACCCTCTGCTTTGGCGCCGGATCGATCTACGTGAACCCGGCCCATGGCGGTGGCACGAACCACCCCACGAAGGATGGAAAGCCATGGTGCGCGCTGCGGTGGATGCCAGCGCCGGCCGGTGCGAGTCGTTCAGAGGCCATGTCGACGCCGATGTCCTAGTCCACGTCGCCAACAGGCACGTATATATGAACTGACTTAATCAATCGCCCTGAATGCATCTGACTACTATGACTAACTCTCCTAATCAATCGCATGCAGCGCGCCCTTGCTGAGGAGCCTTTGTGTCACAGGCTGGCCTCACACCCTTGACGGAAAACTTATCCCGGAGATCATCAAGAAGCTCCCTCTGCTGGAGCGCGTCGTCCTGCGGGGCAGCAAGTTCCAGGAAGAGCTACTTGTCGCCCTCCTCGACCACTGCCCGCGCCTTGAGCTGCTAGATGCCAGCCAGTCTTGGCCCATGTTTGGAGTCTGGCAAGAGCCTATTGCTACCAGGATACAGGACCGCAGCAACATCAAAGACCTCCTGCTGCCGCGAGGATAGTCCTAGTGCATTGACACGTCCATAGCCTTGAGCTCCTGACGCTGAACGCGCTTGGTACTAAGTAGTTCATAAGTTTATAACACGTCTGCATAAAAAACTGAGATATTGTCATTGTTATTCAGTTATTCTGAAATCCTATTTCTCTCAACCTGCATAGTCCTGTAAACATTATTGTAGGACATGTGCCACCTTCATGAATTTTATAGGACCTATTTTACTCATAGCGGGCTATCTACCTGCCTCCTTGTGCCATTCCCGCGCCACACTTCCTCTGCCGTTGGATCTGCTCTGGAAGTCTGGAACTATACTTTGGTGTGGTGTCATCGGATTTTGGACAATGTGGGCTACCTTGTCTGGCTGGCAGTGGGTTGAACTGGAGTTGCAAGGAAACCCATTCCTAAATTTTGTCTGAACCTGAATGATTGCTATGAAGTTCAGTCTCCTACTTAGTGCATGAGGTTCTTTCTTTGAGTTGATTTGGCTTACCAAATAACAAAAAAAAGCTGATAAATCGTTCAATATATCTTGATTTGTGGGTTATTGTTGTTCTCAGGAGTGATTGATGCCATGTCAATAAATATTGTGCTTGAAAAAGTGTACTGCTGATCTTGTGACTGTCTTTGAAGAAAGTGTGTACGCGAGTCGCGAAGTTTACTCGATTTGTGAAAATTCAGAGCATAGCTCCTTATTCAGAGCATGAAGTGCACGCTAATCTTGGAAGATATAGATAGATACAGGCATGGAGCACATTTCATACCCGGAAAAACAATGCTGAACATGCGAACCGAGAAGAGAATTCCCAAGTGGCCAACGACTATTGCATATTTGTAGCCAGCACTCTCCTCCAGGACCTCGCAATGCATTTTCTGCAAACAAAAACACCACCTGAGCTCCTACAGCCTGAGCTTCAGGCCACACGGAGGCACGACTGCTACAACTCTCCTCTCGAGCCTCCAAGAAGCTCGTCACACAGGTAATTATCTGCATCTGATGAAAAAGACCCATTTCCATGGGAAACAAATTTCAGCTTACTACTATTGACATCATCAGTCAGATTTCGTTTGATGAGACTTCAGAGCAACCTACTACTTTCAAGAACTTTGTACATGTCCAAATCTAGTAGTACTAAGGTCAAATTATAGTAGTAGTAAGGTCCAATTCCAGTTCTGCTTTGCACAAACAAGCAAGTGACCAATGACTTGGTGAGCCTAAATCAAGGATTTTGCATGTGCATCACTTGGATGATCGAAAGAATTAAGTGAGCCACACTCCACACTGTTTTTAGCTTCCTTAACCTGAGTCGATGCATAAGCCGTAAGAACAAAGGTACACAGCTCATGACCTCATGTACCATCAATTTTCCATCGGCCAGTTACATGACCAGTTTCCAAGAAATCTCTCTCTTTACGTTTACCTGGCAGAAACCGTTCGTATTGGTTCATTTTTGCGTAAAGAGAGAACAAAAGAACAAAAACAATGCTGAACAAATGACTTTGAGCTCTTGCAGCTCGGACTCAGCACCGGGTCTGTTATCCTCTTTTGATGTTCTGCCAAGTCACGGTTGAGATCTTACATATAGTTCAGTGTATGTACTTTGATTCTGATTATCATAAGTTTATAACACGTCTGCATTAAAAAAACTAAAATATTGTCATTGTTATTTATTATTCATTTATTCTGACAATCCTATTTCTAACAACTTGTATAGTCATGTAAACATTATTGTAGGACATGTGCCACCTTCACGAATTTTTAGGACTGCCTCCTTGTGCCATTCCCACGGCAAGCTTCCTCTGTCGGTTGATCTGCTCTGGAAGTCTGGAACTATCCCATTTGTTGTGATGTCATCGGTTTTGGACAATATGGCTTCCCCTCTCTGGCTGGCACTGGGTTGAACTGGAGTTGCAAGGAAACCCATTCCTAAATTTTGTCTGAACCTGAATGATTGCTATGAAGTTCAGTCTCCTACTTACTGCATGAGGTTCTTTTTTGAGTTGATTTGGCTTAAAAATAACAGAAAACTGCTGATAAATCGTTCAATATACTATCTTGATTTTTGGGTTATTGTTGTTCTCAGGAGTGTGCCATGTCAATAAATATTGTGCTTGAAAAGTGTGCTGCTGATCTTGTGACTGTCTTTGACGATGCGCAAGAGGAAAACTCTAAAAAAAAGAAGAAAGTGTGTACGTTAGTCATGAAGTTTACTCGATTTGTGAAAATTCAAAGCATAGTTCCTTATTCAGAGCATGATGTGCACGTTAATCTTGGAAGACATAGATACATACATGCATGGATGGTTAAGTAACATAGATAACAAAGAACTTTATGACGCAGCACATTTCATACCAGGAAAAAAATGCTGAACATGCGAACCGAGATAAGAATGCCCAAGCGGCCAACGACTATTGCATCCAGCACTCACCTTCCTGACCTCGCAATGCATTTTCTGCAAACAAAAACACCACCTGAGCTCCTCCAGCCGGAGCTTCAGGCCACAGGGAGGCACGACTGCTACTACGGTCCTCTCGCGCCTCCAAGAAAGACCCATCTCATGGGACAAAAATTTCAGCTTACTACTGAACATCATCAGTGAGATTTGGTTTGATGACAATGCTCAACTCAATGATCTGAAAGCACCGACAGACTACAGGGCAACCTACTACTTTCAAGAACTGTGTACATGTCGAAATCTAGTTGTACTAAGGTCCAATTCTAGTAGAAGAAGGTCGAATTCCAGTTCTGCTTTGCACAAACTTGCAAGTGACCCAATGACTTGGTGAGCCTAAATCAAGGATTTTGCATCCCCATCAGTTTGCATGATCGAAAGAATTAAGTGGCCACACTCCACACTGTTTTTAGCTTCCACTACCTGAGTCGATGCATAAGCCGTAAGAACAAAGGTACACAGCTCATGACCTCATGTATCATCAATTTTCCATCAGCATGTGACACGAGGAGTTTCCAAGAAATCTCTCTCTTTACATTTACCTGGCAGCAACCGTTCGTATCGGTACATTTTTGCGTGAAGAGAGAACAAAAGAACAAAAACAGTGCTGAACAAATGAACTAGAGCTCTAAACAACAAGACCAGAGGGGGGACTCCACCCCGGCTTTGTCATGAAGGTAGAAGTGAGGACTCGAACCCGGGACCTGACCCTTATGCGCACATGCACGGCTACCACTAGTCCACGGAAGAGTTCTCAATGAACTAGAGCTCTTGCAGCTCAGACTCAACACCGGGTATGTTATCAGTGTGGACAATATAGCTCGCTCGAACAAATACAATGCTGAACAAATGAACTAGAACTCTTGCAATGCGGGTCGCTGGGGTCAGCGAGTTGGATGCCGGAGCGGCGTGCGCGGTCTGCCCAGTCCTTCCACATCCTGTTGATGCGTTTCTGAAGCTCGGCGATCTGCTTGAGGTTCTCCTCGTCCACCTCGTCGATAGTCGACCTCTCCGGCTGCTTCTTGTCCATAGCCAGCGCAACCAACGCCTCTACCAGGGCCTCCTCCTCGGCCTCGACCAGCGCAACCAACGCCTCTACCAGGGCCTCCACCGACCTCTTGTCGATGGCCATCGCCTCCTTTGAACCACTGCATTTGTTCTTTATCTCCAACTCCTCTACCACCACGACCAGGTCCTTGCGCATCTTCTCCGTATGGATCACCTCCTCGGGAATCACCACCTCGTCGGAACGGGCCATGGCTAGTTCGACTCGCTGCTGATTGATTTTCGTCTTCGATAGATTGCTTGGGATACTCTGCTGTTACGTGCTCGATCTCGAACTATATAGTGGGACAAAGTCACAAAACGCTACGAGCCGAACTCGATCGGACGCAACACCCAATGACCGAATCGGACTCCAACTGCGCTGCAAACGGAGCTTGGCTCTGATAGTTGGGTTCCCTGTGGTGGAACCAGCCCACCCAGGTTCAAGTCCTAGACTTGGCATGGGCGTTTGCATTTACCTGGATTTATTCCAGGATTATCCGGCGCTATTCTTTCAGTGGTAGGTGACGTGCCCGTCAACAGCGAGGCGCCTGTGGTGACTTCGTCAACCTCAAGATCTGCTGGCTCAGTCCTTCAGAGGTGCTCATAGGGGTAGGGTGTGCGTGCGTGCGTTCATAGGGGTGAGTGTATGTGCGTATTTGTGAGCGTCTGTGTTGTACTGTGTTCTCAAAAAAAAAAAAGACTCCAACTGCGCACAAAACAAAATTATTTGTCTATACCTACCATATCTACCTCCGTTTTACCTAGGAAATCCGTGAGATTTATTAATAATTACGCAGGCCCGCACACCGTTAGACAATCCCGCTATCCACCTTGCCAACGTCAATATTTGAGTGAACTCCTATATTCCCCTGTAGATACTCCACCATGATCCGACACCGATGATGGCATGGTCTACACTACACACATGCAATCACACTGTTATGATAGGCTAGTCTTTCTAAGCGCACCACAATTTCAGCTAACTCTGAGAGCTTGCACATGTCAACATATATATATTTCCGTTCAGTCAGGCACACCTTTCAGCGTGTTGTCCGATTGGGGACGTTCTTCCTCCCAGGCTCCCGTGTCGCTCTCCAGGGCGACCCGGGAGGCTCCAACCCTAGCCGCCGCAGAGGCCCTCTCCGGCCATCCTTGCTCCCGCCGCTGCCGCTGGCCTCGTCCGTGGTGGTGGCGGACCCTGCTCCCAAAGGGGCTTGGGGAACTCCGGCCGTTTCTCACGGTGGAGATCGGATGCCGGAGCGGCGGCCCCGCATCCGTAATGGTGGAGCGTCTCCTCTAGCGGTAGTGTGTCGTCTCCCTCGGCCACGTCGTCCGCACTGTTGCTGCATGGTGGCGGTGGCATGTGCCGACGCTAGGCTTGTTAGATGGCGGTCGGCGACGATCTTCAACAAAGTACGACACGGCTGTTGGCGCGTGCGCCCTGTGATCCGGGGATGGAGACGTCTTCGGACGTCGTATACCTCGATGGAGGCATCGTTCGAGGGATCTGCCCTTTGTCAACAAAGTCCGTGAATCTCCAAGGGAAACATCTGATCTTCGAATCAGTCGATGGCAGCGCGATAAGCGTCACTCTCCTCCTCGGAGGCATCGTCATGGAGATCTTATTTTTGTTGCAGTTGATGTTTCTCATGTCTCCTTGCTTGGGATGCTTCTAGGGAAAACTCTAGATTTGGTTTTCCGGATGGGATGGCGGCGATTCCCGACACCGCTCTCCCTCTTGGGGGGTTATTGTAGGAGCAGCCGTTGGCCGCAAGGATTAGGAGGTGGTGCGGCGTGGCATCTACCACATCAATGACGATGGGCCTTGGCAGTGAGGCGATGCGGAGTATCGAGGTCAGATGCATGACGATGAACGTGCGCAGGGTGGAGGAGCTGTCTATGTCGGCGTCGATGGCAGGCCTGACAAGGCTAATGCTTTATTCCCTGTCTGAAGATGAAGATGGTTTTGAGGAAGACGGTGGAGGCGACTTCTTTAGCGTGTGCATCGGTGCCGCTAAGGTTCTGCCGGACCAGTTATGCCCCTTGCTCGCAAACGGGCGGCTTGGTATGGCCTTCGTTTTTTTGATGGCACTCGGCTCTGTTCTTGGCCACCCCCTCATCGATGTTGTAGGTGTAGCGAGTTGTCGCCAGGCCCCCCCCCATGGATTTAGGCAGGAAATTATACGTATAGGCGTACAAGTACGTACTAGTATTGATTAGTGCTAGCAGTATTACAGGCCTAAGTGCTATATCATTGTATTCTTCGCTAAGGGATGGAGCTAGGGTATAACATGCCACAAATGACTTTATACTAATCCCCTTTATGAGTGGAGAAAAACTCTCATCAATAGATAATGCCACCGAATTCGCAGAAAAAATAGATAATGCCACATGCAAATTTAGAACAATGACACCAACAAAAAATATTCTTAGCTTCGCGTCGCCCCCCCTATGGTCCAATCCTGGCTCCGCCCCTGGTTGTCGCTAGATTGGTGGACTTCGTTTCGGGTTGATCTTTGTATTCCGTCCAGTTGGAGGAAGGGGCAGAAAGCGCTGACCAGGCGTCGAGTGCTGGCACAGGCCGAGAGTCGTACTCGGCAATGGCACAGAGGAGGGAGCCCAATGCCCGATCAGCAGCAGCAGTGAGGGGGGACCAGGGAGGACCGTAGGCCACCACCGAACACTGCGGCAACCGAGGCATGCGGTTTATCGGCGTGCGATAAAATGCCGACATCTTGTACCGCAGTGCACCGCCCGTCGCCGATGGATGGGCGGAGAGGGAGCAGTACATAGGCATGATCCCCTCAAGATACTTCCAGACCGGTGAGGTCGCGCCCACCAGCGCCCACCGGACCGTTGATTGACCTCCAGGCTCAGGTCTGAAGGCAGGTGTTTTGGGCGGCGAGGCATTCCACGCCAAGCCCACCTTCGTTTTTCTGACGGCACACCTGTGTCCAGGCGGTAAGGCACTTGGCACCGGAAGCACGGCCTTCATAATTCGAGAGCAACACCCGGCGAAGGTCCAATTCCACCACTAGACAGTATATCACTACCCCCTTTAATTACACCACTAGACTACAGAGCAACCTTATATTTACAAGTGTACATGTTTAATTCGATTAATACTAAGGTCCAATTCCAGTTCTGCTTTTCACAAACTAGTAAGTGACCAATATGCATGACCAATAGACTTGATCAACCTAAATAGAGGATTTTGCGTCTCAATAACTACATCAGTTTGCATGATCGAAATAATTAAGTTCCGAAATAACACATTGTTTTTAGTTCGACTACCTGAGTCCATGCATAAGCCGTGAGTATACAGCTCATGATAATTGTTTCGGTAGGCTAAATATCATAGAGCAAACAATTTGTTTGGCACAAACACTAAAGGGATCAACCAAACCCACTACAGTTCAGAGGCAGTGAGTGTTGAGGAACCAAACGGTTTCCTCGGAAACAAATTATTCAGAGTAGTAGTCTGTCTATGTACTATGATTTTGCACGCATTATTTATAGTAGTTAAATTAGTGATAAATTACCTCTTAATTCCAACGCAAACCAGATGTCGCAACACTCATACATATGGAAATATCAAACAGAAGATTAATTGCCAAACATAACTTAGTTTTGGAGTACTGTTAATCTCTACTATATAATATCAGTAAACGACCGTGGCCGTGGTACGTCTCGTGAGAATTCAAAGGAAGGAAATCGAACTCTGCTTCGATACGGAGAACTCTGCTTGGACCAGATCCTCCAGCCCCCATGGGGACGCATATAAAAAGACTCAAGTTCCAGCACCCTGCCACCTCACGCACCCGGCCGCCTCGCCTCCCCATCTTCCCCGTCGACGGCGAGCCCCGCCTCCCTTCGTCCACCAGACTTCGGGATGCTGACGTTCAAGAACGCTGGCGCGGGCGTGCACGTGGTGTATGGGAAGCGCGCCTACACTCCGTGGAGAACTGAGAACACGGCCGCGACCCTCTTCCTGGCAAGCGGCCGGTTGGGTTGGAGGGGTGAGGCTATGCCTGATGCCTCGATGCAGGACTGCAGCACGTCGTGCTGCCGGATTTGGCCACGTTGTCCCACTCCTGCCCGGATATGGCACCACGGCGCCGGCGCTGCACCTGTGATGATGGGGCAGAGGGGCGTCGCACCTGGGATGGCCAGATGGGGCGCGGCAGAGGGGCCGAGCTTGGGAGCGGAGGCAGAGGTGGCTCAGGTACGAGGATGCTATGGGGCTTCGGGGGCGAGGACCAGCTCCCGATTGTGAACTCCGCAATTTCGCAGTAGGAAGAAGGCAACAAGCTGCTTCTGAAGAGTAAGGTATGTCGAGGACTGGAGATCAGGCGTTCTTGCTGCTCTTTTGCTCCTGTACCGCAAGAGTAGTAGAGTACTGCTAATACAGTACATGTGCACCGATCGAGTTATTTAATGAGAAATTTTCGTGCTACACCCTTACTGAATGACATGTTACACCTGTTCTCTTATTGGTTAGATTACAGAGTGGAAATCTGGCAATTGCTATGCTCTTGATTCACGCAATAGACTGAGAACAGTACATAGTCAAATAGAGGGAGTAGTAATTTGATGTTTATTTGTTTATATTTTTGCATTGTCAACCAAGTTTGAAGCATGCATACAATATTTGCTAATGATTATCATAAGATTACTGAAGTGAGTTCACCGCTCTAAATCTGCGTGTCATTGATCTTATCATACTAAATCAAATGTTAATACAAAACACAGTTTTATTTGTAAATAGATCTTCCAGAACTCGAAAATCAGTAGTGCACATATGATCACAATTATGTATCATGCACATGTTGCTCGGCCAAACCAATTTCTTTAGCAAATTATAAGACGGAAGATTTTCGCTACCAAAGTAGTTCTACCACGATTTTACATACAATTGCGCATATGTCTCATGTCACACAAATCTCTTGAGCGGCAACGAGTCCTATTTTAAACACTTGAAAACAAAAAAAATCAAAAGTAACATATTATTTTTCTTGGTAGTGAGTATGTACTGATTTCTTAAACCCGTTGCAACGCACGGGCAATTTGCTAGTAACATAGATACAGGCAGAGATGGTTCAATAACACAGATAGCAAAGAACATAGCCTATGGCAAATGTAATGCTACATCAGATGGCCTTCAAGGTTCCAAAATATATGCCCAGCAACCCATAGACTTGCAGGAAGCAGCATTCAGTCTTGGGACAAGCTACTCTAGCCAAAAACAGATAGAACATGTTGATAAACCATTCAGTGCAAAGTTAATTGTTTCGATGGGCTAAATATCATAGAGCAAAAAAATTCTTTGACAGAAAGACGAAAGGGATCAACCAAACCAACTACAGTTAGAGGCAGTGACTGTTGAGGAACTAAACGGATTCCTCGGAACCACCAATTCCTTATTTCCTTTGAAACCTTATGTAAATCAACCATATGGCAAATAGCAAACAGAAGATTAATTACCAAACACATCTTAGCTTCGGGTATTAATAATAACATAGAAAGATAGAGGCATGGATGGTTCAGTAATGCAGACTAGACTACAGGGCAACTTTATACTTTCAAGAATAATGTACCATGTCCAATTCTAGAAATACTAGGTCCCATTATAGAAATGCTTAGGTCCAATTCTTGTATTGCTAAGGTCCAATTCCAGTTCTGCTTTTCACAAACTAGTAAGCGACCAATATGCACGATCCATAGACTTGATCGGAATAAATAGAGCATTTTGCGTCAATCAATAACTCTATCAGTTTGCATGATCGAAAGAATTAAGTTCCCACAGTCACATTGTTTTTAGAGTCGATGCATAAGTCGTGCGAACAAAAGTAAACAGCTCATGATAATTGTTTCGATAGGCTAAATATAATAGAGCAAAAAAACTGTTTGACACAAAGACTAAAGGGGTCAACAAACTGACTGCAGGCAGTGAGTGTCGAGGAACCAAAAGGATTCCACGGAAACTAACAATCATATGGCAATATCAAACATAAGATAATAGCAGTACTGATAACAACATAGATAGATACAGGCATGGATGGTTCAACAACACAGGTAACAAAGAACTTAGCTGCGGCCCAGACACAGAGTTGATATAAATAGATAGATATGCTAGATAAGATAATGCACCAGACCAGACCAATCACTTTCTCAGTTCAAGCAAGAGGCACCATATTCTCCTTCCCTGGATTTTAAGAGGCAACGAGGCAATCCGGGTCGCCCTCGAATTCGATGCCGCCCTCGATTAAGCGGGTTACACAATTATCCTAGATCCGCGTGAGGTCATCCTGCATCTTGGCGACCAGCTTGAGCTCCTCCTCGTCCACCTCCTCGCTAGAGGTGGGCTTGAAGAACTCGTCACCAAGTCATTCGCACTCCTCCAACATCTTCAGGACACGAGCAGAGCACCCCTCCGTCTGGTTGTTGACATCCGCCTCCACCACCACCGACCTCTGCGGCTCGACATCCATCCCCTCCATGGTCTCGACCAGCGCACCCAACTCCACCAGCAGGGCCTCCACCGAGCTCTCCGTCTGGATCTCCTTCCCGGCCTCGACCAGCGTCTCCTTATATCCGCCACTGCCTTTGATCTGTGCCTCCAACGCCTCAACCACCACGACCAGGGCCTTGCGCATATTCTCCATCTGGATCACCTCCTCGGGAATCACCAGCTCGTCGGAACCGATTCTCGTCTTCGATAGTTTGATTGGGGATACTGCTGTTTCGGGCTCGGGCTCAATCTCGATCTGTATAGATGCACAAAACCCTAGGACACCCAAGGACCGGACAGGCCTCCAACTGCCCACACAACGAAATTATTTGTCCAGGCTTACCTCAGTTTTCCTTTTTTTGCGGAAATCCAATTTGCCACGTGAGCATATTCTCCTCCCACGGGTTCAAACATTTCAAATTGACAAAAATCTGGACATTATATGTGCTCACGCCAAGTTCCATGGAAAATCGACAATTTTTGTGGCATGTGTAAGAAAGACAAAACAAAAGCATTATTTAGGACTGAATTTTGTTTTATTTTACACACGAGACAACAATATCAGCTTTACGTGAAACAACTTTGAGAGCATATAGAATGTCAACACAGACACGTGATTTTTTTTACATTTTCAAAATACATTTTACAAAACCAGTAGCATTTCCTCCCGGAGGAAAAATGCCACCCCCACTTGCTACTAACTAACCGTGTTGAACAATGCACCACATTATCCATGCTACCTACCTTGCCAACTTCAATTTCCAAGTGAACTCCTTCCCTGCAGATACTCCAGCAAGATATAAACGATCTGGAAGACGGGTACCGATGATGGTACGGTCTGCACTACACGCATGCGTCAGGGATCCATGAAGTACGTTTTAGTCCTTCTAGGCATTCCATAATTTCAGCTTCCTCCGTGTTTGCTCATATAAACATACATTTCCATTTAGTGAGCACGACAAACACATATCTACATACACTGCATTTGTTGTGGACAATGACTCACACGTCTCCCGTTTCCCGATAAATATAATATATTAAGGACTCCCGTTATATACTCCCAGGTGTACATACTCCCACCTGTTAATGGACTTTTGATTGGATTTAATTACCCATTAAACCAACCGTTAGAAAAATAAGTTATCCTGTGCATGCGGCCGGCTGGTACGCAGCTAGTTGATCCTAAAATCATGGAGGGTGCACTCAGGATTGACTTTTTTTTAATAGTGGTGACTACGCCTCAACTTCTCCTTGAAAATAAATGGTACGTACTACTGAGTACTGACTTCAGTTATGAGAGTACTTTCAAAGGAGTATGTGCGGCACAATTTTCCAAAAAGATCTATATACTAATTTTTTGAAGTGAGTATGCACTAGTTTTTAAGGAGTATATACTATTTTTTAAGGAGTATATACTGATTTTTTAATAAGAATGTACTGTTTCTTCCAAATTGAGTATATATTATGTCTGAAGGAGTATATACTGATTTTTCTGAAGGAGTATATACTATATTTTTAAGGAGTATATACTGATTTTTGGAAGAAGAATATACTGTTTATTCCGAATTGAGTATATACTGTATTTTTTATGAAGAGGTATATACCAAATTATTTAAGAAGGCGTATATATGCATTAGAAGACAAGGAACTACATTCATCTCACATAATAGTTCATTCGTCCAAAGATGGAGTACACATATGTAACTTTGAATCTTAAAAGAAGTATGTTTAATACTAAAAGAACTATATACTTCTTTTCAGAAGAAGAAGTATATACTAGACAAGGCCAAAGGAGTATGGCAGACAAAAGAATTAAGAGGTATGAACGTAATGATAATGAAGAAGTATATGATCTCCAAGAAGACGGTGCCCGAGGCCCAATTGGGGTGGGCCCATGCGGCCAGGTACAGGGGCCACGTGGGGCCCCCTATTTTGGCCCTCGAGCGCTTCATCGTGTCCATCATTTGCCCAATGTCTTCCTTTTTCAGAAATATTGACGTGCTATTTTTCCCCGATTTTATTTCCTGCAAAAATAGCCAGAAAGGCGACTTTGCTAAAAATAGCGTCAGATTCAGCAGTTTTATTCAAATATGGGAAGATTCCGGAACAAATTATGAAGCAAAGTGTTTGGAAAAGTAGATGCATTTTGGATGTACCAAGGCTCCGCTTTCCTCGGTTTTGCATCTAACATGCTGCGATTTAACGGGATCTTTAATACCACGCACATCCTACTTAAAACCGTCTAAACTATGTTTCAGAGAGTAGAGTTCATGCTACACACATTTAAGCGTTTTAGGTAGAATGTAGAGGAAAACTGTGTTGAGATGAAAGCTGAAAGCAAATAGAGTGGCAAATAAAAGCTGCAAACTCGGTCCTGACGAACCGCGCGGCCTTTGCACTCTCCAAACTTTGTAGTTGTTCGTAGGTGGTATGATGATCTGGGTGTAATTTATGTGACCTAAAACTAAAACTGCAAACCAAGCGGGCCCTAAGAGTGTTCTTTGCACTGGCTTTAAATTTGATGAATTGATTGGAAACCTTTCCAGAAAAAAAACTGAGGTCGGTGTCCGAGTCCGGCTCGTAGCAGGGGAAGGCAATAGAAGCTGGTCGCGTGGTGGGCTTTCGGCCCAGTTGGAGTCCGAGTCCGGCTCGAAACGGGACCTCCCTCCCTAGGGTTTGCTTCTACTTATATATACATCGAGATCAGATCGAGCCGCCGGCGCAGAATCCCCAATCAAACCCATCCAATCCACCGAAGAAGAGAATGGTGAGCAGATCCGGCGAGGAGCCATGGCCTGTGTCGATCAGGTTCTGAAGGAGCGGCGGGTGAACGAGCCGCTGTTCCAGAGGGGGGCGATGGCAGGGAAGTCAGCGGCAACGATCTCCAAGATCCTGCCCCCGGGGAAGAAGAAGGACATGGCGGCGTCCTCGGTGAAGGCAGTGGACATGGAGAAGATGCGCAAGGCCCTGGTCGTGGTGGTTGAGGCGCTGGAGGCGAAGATGAACGGCAGTTGTGGTTATGATGGGGAGGAGGCGCTGGGCAAGGAGAAGAGGTCGGTCAAGGCCCTGGTGCTGGCGTTGGTTGCGCTCTTCAAGGCCGAGAAGCGGGCGGTGGCGTTCCAGAAGCTGTTGGATGAGGTTGAATGGGTCGACTTTGAGGACGGGGAGGTGGACGAGGAACACCTGAAGCTTGTCGCCGAGATGGAGGATGAACTCCTGCATATGTGGGACGGTGACTGGAGGAGTGGCATATCCAGGGAAGCATGTCATGTGTTTGCTTAACTTTGACTTGGGCACGGAGGAGGGGTGGCTCTAGCTTCCAACCCAGAAAGATTGCTCTGTCTGGCCTGGTCTGGTGCAATCTAGCGTATCTATCTATCTAATCTAGGAGTATTATCAGCTGTGTGTGTGTGTGTTGGTTGCAGCTAAGTTCTTTGTTATCTGTGTTATTGAACCCTGTATTGACCCATGTTGTTATTAGTAGTAACCAGAACTAAGTTATGTTTGCCAGTAAATCTTATGTTTGGTATGGCCAGATGATTGATGGTTTATGTGGAATCTATTCTTTGTTATTGCCTGATGAAGTGTTCATCAACCTGGTTTAGGGTCCCAAGACTGCATGCTGCTTCCCATGATACACACACATGTAATGGCCCCTTTCGAAGCAATGTGCTGTTGCATTTTACTTGTGTCCTAGTTAGCCTGAGTTTTGATACAAACAGGAAGAAGAGGGCTAGGCTTTTTTCATGCTCAACGGTTCGAGCGAGCTGTATTATCCTCACTGATAACAGACCCGGTGCTGCGTCTGAGCTACTAGAGCTATAGTAGTCTGACCATCATTGCTTCTGTTCTCTTTACGCAGAAATGATCCGATCTGACCATCATTGCTTCTGTTTTCTCTTTACGCAAAAAAAGGATCCGATTCGATCTTTGCTTTGTTGCTTGTTGTAGTTTGTCAGGTAAATATATGTAAAGACAGATTTCCTAGAAACTTCTCGTAGTCGCCGGCCTATGGAAAATTGATAGCACATTAGCTGTCTACATCACGGCTTATGCATCTACTCAGGTAATGGAAGCTAAAAACAATGTCTGAGTGTGGGAACTGAATGGAGATGCAAGTTCCTCTGTTCAGGTCACTTGCTAGTTTGTGAAAAGCAGGACTGGAATTGGACCTTAGTGGTATTACTAGAACTAGTTGAAATGCCCGTGCGTTGCTACGGGCTATCAGACTCAGCATAACTCAGTCATTGTGCTTTGTAATTAAACACAACAACTTCATCACTATACAAGTATTATCACAAAAAAATATGAAGAAAAAGTCTATTAATAAATAATTTAAATGCCTGTGCATTGTTACGACATTAAATAGATTAACATGTCATGCGCCCCTTACCGTACAATTCTCAATATCGTATATATTGTGATTTATGTAGTTCATAAACTTTGAAATAATTCGGTTGTAACAAAGTAACCATCAAATGTCACAATGAAATGATATACAAGTGTAAATTTGTAGGTACACATTGTATTTGGTCGAGCCATCTTTCATAAACAAAAAAAATTACCAAACTCTAATCCTCACTCTGCGTTGATCATCGGACCGGCAATAAGTTACAAAACCAAAGTTTTGTACATTGATTATCAATAAGGTAAGGTACATATGTAGTAGGTACAGTAATAGAATAGTGCAACTTTTGAAGTCAGTTTCATATATGTACAATGTACATCTTGCTCCAAGATCATTGTAAACTGAAAATGATATATGTCTGAAAGGCTCACTAAATCAACCAGTTCTGATCACATTGCATTCCAGTAGCTTGGGCAAAAATCACTCACTACCAAATTAATAGGATTGTCATCTTGAACTGAGCTTTAAGATGTAAACGGTTATTGTGCATTTTCTTAATCCTTGTAAGCCACTTTCTCATAAGTCATCTCCTCATCATGATTTAACTTTTTTGCCTCTGTTATCGACCAAGCATAGATATATTCCTAATGTATGTTTTTAGTGATGGCAGAAAAAGAATGGACTTACTCCTTTATTCATTTGCAGCACCGGTCGAACTATTACCATATTTTCCTTGCTTATTGTTGAAAACTTTCCGATGTCATCAAAAAATCATCAGCGTTTCACTTATAAGAGAAAGAGGTGGATCATGGCTACTGCCGATGCTCTAGAACATCATGTGCGCAGAATGTCTTAATAAGCACCCTGATAAGGTTTAAATTAATATTGAATCACAAAAGTGAGAATAAACTGCAGTTTCTGAGATGTGTACATAATACTGGGATGCTTACATGGGCATTGTAGCTGACGCACAGTTCCAAAGGTAATCGTTTGCGCTGAGTTCCTCTACACAACCTGAGGGGAGGGAAAAAATGGCTGCAGAGGCTGCAAAACATGAACTTGCATGCATATGATTTGTTGGAAACAGAAGTAAAAGTTCAATCATATGTCAGTGTACCTTGTGTCCACATTAAGAGATATTTTTGGCTTCAAATAAAGCATACAAATAGTAGAGGAGTAGCGGTGAATGCATATGCATAAACACTTCATTCATTACTTTGAGCCCTGACCTCTCACCTCTTCCATGGGGCTCCAAAGAACCTATTTGCTCTGGCCGCAGCCTAGGAGAAGCCGTGTCCTCACGCGCAGGACGGCTAAAGATGCTTTCCGTGCGCCGCTCGGCATCCAAGAACTCCACATATGGCCGGATGAGAAACTCAACGTATCAGCGCGCGTCGCCTGGCCGCCTTGTGCTTCACCATGGCGACGGAAGACGAAGCAGCAGGAACCTGTCTGTCGTGTACTTGGTCGTTTGGATTTCTGTAGCAACAAGCGGAACGTGTCCAAGCAGGATAGCTTTTTTACGTTTTTTGTGTGTTGTATCGTAGCAGTGTTGGTATAGGATTCTGATGTGCATCGATCGGGATTTTCAAATGAAACACCCGTTCGACGTACAGTTTGGGCCGAGTTCGGGACTTAATTTTTTTTACTTAGCGGTGGCACATAATGTAATATTCCAAAACCTATAGGGGTAAAATCGGAATCAGAAAAACGGACCATCACCTGAAGACATATTATATAGTAGAGATTACTAGAATTGGACATGTACATTGTTGTTGAAAGTATAAGGTTGCTCTGTAGTCTAGTCTGTCCGTATGTTTTCAGATCATTGAGTTGAGCACTGTCGTTAACAGCTAATTAATGTCTACATAATTAGATTCCATCTTTGAGTTGCTTCTGTTCTCTGTTTACGCAAAAATGAACCGAATCGATCTTTGCTTTGTTGCTTGGTAAATATATGTAAATAGAGAGTCATTGGGTTACGTGCTACTTACAGAAAAGCAGAACCGGAATTGGACCCTAGTGCTACTAGAATTAGACCTTAGTATTGCTAGAATTGGACATCTACATTGTTCTTGAAAGTATAAGGTTGTTCTGTAGTTTTGTCTTTCCATGCCTTCAGATCATTGAGTTGAGCACTCGTCAACAGCTAATTAATGTCTACATATATTACGAAAGCTCAATCAGATGTCAATAGTAGTAAGCTGAAATTTTTGTTCCATGAAGATGGGCGTTCTTTTCATTTACTTCAAATAATTACCTGTGCGATGATCATCTTGGAGGCTGGACTCTCGAGAGGACTGTTGTAGCAGTCGTGCAGCCCTGTGCCCTGCAGCTCCGGCTGGAGGAGCTGCGTTGGTATTTTTGTTTGCAGAAGATGCATTGCGAGGTCAGGGAGGGGAGTGCTGGATGCAAAATTGGGCATTACAGAAAAAACAAATCATCTTAAAGTTTATTCTTCAATGAGATAATGTGAACATTTATATAGTCATCATCTTAAAGTTTTGGGAACGTTATGTTACCGTACATGCGGAGGCATATGCATGCATGTCTTGTTTGACTTGTAGATAAGCCGATGATGTGTAGTTAGCCCCTAGGAAGGAGGTCGTAGTTGCTTACGAGGACCTAGCTATACATTTTGTTTTTTTCACACGTGTGATGGCCTTGTGAAATAAATTTGAATCAGAGGTCAACGAAAGCGATACGAACTCTTCAGATTTGATTCGAAAAAAAAAACTCTTCAGATTTCTTTCCAGAACAGCAAGACGAGGTCTGACCTGGTCGGTAACGAGGAAAGGCAGAGAGGTACGGTGGGCCAGCCCAGTTTGATCGAGCCTGGTCTGGGACGAAGAGTTGGTTCAGCTCCGGGCCGTACGTGCCCTCCCTATAACATATGAAGGTTTGTCGCTCTCTCCCTATAACTCGCTGTTGTTGCTCGAAGCTAACACACATACTGCAGCAACGATAAGTACCATACTTCAAACCTATGAAGCATGTTCGGGTCAGGCCATCAATAGGGAAAAATCTTCAATACTCTTCAGCAAGAATACCCGATTGAATGTGCGGCATGAGTAGCTGTTTTGGGCTTAAATTCAGAATCCTTTGGAATATCTTGGTCCGCCCACTTATGTAGCTCAGGCTCTCCTCCAACGCCCTCTCCGGCCCGCTCCCCGCCACCTTCTTCGGCTCCGGCATCCAGACCCTCGTCCTCTACAACTAGCTCAGTGAGGAGCGCATGTCCGGGAGCCTGGACGTCCTCGAGGGGATGGTCCACCTGAAGAGCGCCTTTCTGCACGGCAACTAGTTCTCGGGATCCCCGACGGCATCGACGCCTGCGAGAAGCTCACAAAACTATGGGTCAACGACAACCAACTCGTCGGCCTCCTGCCCCCGGCCCTCGCCGCCCTTCCGCACCTCAAAGAAAGCCGGCGCGAGGACAATTATCTAGTCGATCCGGCTCTCGTGCTCAAGGCCACTACCACCTTCGCGCACAATGGATGATGCGGCGTCGTCTGCGCGCCGGAGGTCATGGGAATTGGAGTTGATAATCTTCCTTCCTGGTAAGCTCTATTGACCAAACTCTATAATAAATCAGCTCCTTGCATAAAGAGGAGGGGGCAATGGCCCCCCTACCTTACTCCTCTTCTACAGACAAAGGATTTACGATGTACTCTATTAAGCAAGATAGAAGAACCAGAAGATATCACTTCCTGAACCCATTCCAAGAATTTCTCAGGGAATCATTTTCCTCTCATAACCTGAATATAGTCGTGTGATCTAGAGTGTTAAAAGCCTTCACGATATCTATTTAAAGGATTATAATATTCCTCTTAGATTGTTGACATTCGTGAATGAATTCAAAAGGCCAGCCCAAACTGTCATGGATTGTTCTGTCCTTAATAAAACCATACCAATTATCATGTATGTTTCTTGTGATCACTATCTAAAATTTGTTGCTAGCAAGCTTTGTGAGTAACTTTAAACATGTATTTGTGAGAGAAACCATTTACAATCTCTGAACATTGTTTCTTACAAACTAATGTGATGAATGAGCAGTTGATGCTTTCTAGTCTTGATTTTCCAGATGGAACTAATCAAAACTTTTTGTGCCTTGGACATATCTGAGAATATTCCTCGCTTTTTCACCACCTCATCTATTTTCGTTTCTGAATGAAAAATCACTTCTCTTCCCTATGGAAGATACTTATGAGGAGCAGGTTTTACTATGGTAAACACCTCTCTTTTGATGAGCGAGTGCTACTCTTCCTTAATTGCTTCCTTTCATTTGAACCAATATAAGTGCAAACAGCACTCTCCATGGATTTTGGTTCAGGGCCCAAAAGGATCTCAACAATTCTCAAGAAGAAACTTATGTCGAGATATGTAGACTTTTCATATACGATTCTCATGAATCAATATCATTTGTGGAATTCTCATTAGGCCTCTTAACTCCTTATTATTTCCCACAACAACAGAGACAAGGTGTTTCCATGTCCCAACACTTAAATTGTGCACACATCTGTGTTGGGCTCTGGATGACGCGCATACGTCAGGTGTCATTCAACCCGAGGTTGAACTACATTTACTGATTAAGGAGACCATCTCCTCCTATGAGAACTTAATCTCATGCGTCCAGAATTCTCCCCCTCATGCTCTCATTTGGGGACACAAGCAGTGGTTTATTAGGTACCTCCACTTGTTCTGGTACTTTATTTCAATGACACTTTCGTCATCAGTAAATGTATATGGCAGATTATTTGCAGAACATTGCAAATTTCTCATAACCTGAACCTGTTGTTCAGATTTTTAAGTACGTGGACAAAATGTCTAAAACATTTCTTATGCATTTATGGCATTCTATGTGGTACATTTCTCCCCCTAATGCCAGAAAATTTCCTTATTGCAAAAGCAATCAACGCACGGGCTGCAAATTACTCCCTTGCTAGGGTTAAGGTATTTGACGGATTAACAATCATATGACCGTCATTCCTCACATAGATCCCAAATATATATGAACGCCCTTTATGTATGCTGGGGTGCTGATAACGGTATGCAACCGAATTACCGCAGATGGGAAATACTTCACTGACTTCCACGCATAAACTGCAAAAGGACACAGTATAATATGCATTTGATCTCATTTAGACCAAACATGTGGCGTGTGAGACCACATGTTACCTCCAATGAATGTTGGCTAATCACAATTCTGTAACGATGGCCATTGAATTTGACTCTCTTTCATAAGGGATTCAGCCACACCATTTTGGGAAGGTACAACAACATACTGAATATGACCATTGAATGTCCATGAATTAAATTCAACAATATTTCCATTCCAATGGAACTATCCCATATTTAGGATAATTTGCTCCAAATTCGTCAATTTGAGCAATTAATTTAGTAAACACATGGTTTTGTGCGGAGGATCCACACATAAGACCATCTTGTAGATGTGTCTATGATACCATGAAGTACCAACATAACCCACACAATGGTTGAATATTTTGCATTATTCAATGCGTTCAATAATAATGAGTGGATCGTTTCAATTTTAAGGTGAGAGTGCCTTAAAATTAATTCCCCTATGCCACGTGTAGTGTACATAAAATCTAATGATTTTCGGGAATATTATGGCCAACAGAATCAACAATAATTTTTCGAATCGTCCTATACACGATTGGTAAAGGAGGAAATATTATTGTGTACGCAACAATATTGAGTACGATTTATCTCATACACTCAATTTTTCTCAGCTATCATGTCCCTTGGACAAGATGTTACAAATTATAGTAGTACAATTATCTTAAACGATCCATTCCCTTTTGAGATGTACACTCCATTTATGTATGTCATATCACATTCACTTTAGGTTCAAATCCTCGTGGTTCTTTAACCACTAACTTGCTTAGTACTATAAGCACCAGCATGAATTTCAGATAATGGTATGGCACCCGTTAGCTGTACCCGATGATTCTTCATAAGAAGTTCATCATATTTCACACTGAAATAAAGATGGTATTTCTTTTACCATCAGAGGAGAACATAAAGTGCAGTAAGGTCAAACAATCAGATCAAGATCCGAGATTACCTTATCACACACTATCAACTTCATGTTGATTTATAGACAATAGAATTATAAGCCTCATCGGACTTAAAATTCTCAATACGAATGAATAGCCATTCGTATGATGATTATGACATCATATCTATCCTGAATGGAGTCTCAAAGGGAAAACGGTTTAAGAACTGAGTCACTGTGATGGCACATAAAATTCTCTACATGTGGAGTTTCAGTGGCGAGAAGGCCACGGGTCGACAAAACAATTAGTGTCCATGACCCATCCCACCTTTTGTCCTCACATCGCATTTCTTTTTGAAAAAGGTCAGCCATATGTTGCATGACTTGTACATGCATTAATTCACATTCAGTAAATTAAGTACGATGAAAATGCTATGGCTAAGCATTATCATGATCATGGTGATTCTAAGTGACCCATAGGGCAATCTTCCACTAAATGATAATCACCGCAATGTGGACTAGATCTTCAGATCAAAGGTAGTCACTCCAAAACGGACAAACCTTTAACTCCTCTAAACCAGATAGAGGTAGTCAACCACCAAGTGGTGCCTTACACTTATGGAGGGTTTCCACCGATCATAGTCCCCACAACCTTATGTTGTTTATAACACATGAAGGCGAACACCAAAAAATGGCATATACCTCTTAGTTGTGCGTGAAATTCAATTCACTACTATGATTACTTCTCATAAGTTGTGTATACATGGAAGGTAATCACCAAATTACGCAAATATCTTGCATAAATCTCTTCATAGCATAATTTGCGATACAGTCACCACCAATGTCTTGGATTCCACTCCTGAGTATGTTACCCAAGAGTCACAACCAATGACAAATGCTATGACATTTCGAGAGAGGCGTTTTGGCTCCCGGGAGCATATGCTCCCGGTAGATTTCAAAAAAAATTCAAAATTTGAAAACTCGTCCAAAAAATCTGAAAAAAATCATGCACGTACATGACCATGGTACGCATCACCGTATTTTTTTCGCGCCGAAATGACATCGTACGCGCCCTGTACAAAAATGACAAATTTCCTGTCAGAAAAATGAGATTCAAAATTTGAAATTCTGACAGGAAATTTGTCATTTTTGTACAGTGCGCGTACGATGTCATTTCGGCGCGAAAACAAATACGGTGGTGCGTACCGGGGTCAGGTACGTGCATGATTTTTTTCAGATTTTTTTGATGAGTTTTCAAATTTTGAAATTTTTTTGAAATATCAGGAGCATCTACACCCGGGAGCCAATGCGAATTTCCGTGACATTTCCAATTACATAGAAAGACATCATGAAGGTAGTCACCAATGGTGTAGACATCATAGTTCCTATGTTCAAAGTTTTGTGCCTTCATTTTTTTTACTCATATAATTATTATAATATCATATGTCTCGTGACATTATAATAGTACAACACACAATATATCTTTCTTGGATATGTCACTCATATCCTGCATGAAAAATCATGCGTATTAATTATGTGTGCAATAACATGCTTGATTCAAGGTCTAGGAGAAGCCTAAATGACCCAAAATATAACTTTCTACAAAAAGATAATCACCATAACATGGCGTAGATCTTCGATTTGTAGAACACAGCAGAGGTAATCGCCAACAAGCTACTAGCGTACACCTCACTCGTATGGCTATCTTTATGCCATAATCCGTGTGCTTTCACCTTTTGCTTTAAACACATGGAGGTAATCACTAGTAGTGTAGACCTTCCCTCATGTTACTTTGCACAACCTTGTGTTGATTAAAACACATTCCAGGTAATCACCACATTATGGTGTAGACCTTTAGTTGTGAACAAAGTTATGCAAAAATTGAAAGAATTTATAATATTTTCAAGCGTTGTCAACATACAGCAATTAACATTGCACTCATACAAATGTTGACATAAAATTTCAGACATTACAGTCATATGTTAGAAATTCGTTTTTTTTCTGATCGTACAGAGCATTGGCTGCAGCCTGTTTGGCCTTTCGGCCAGAATTAGGCCCAGTCCAGCGCCGCTCTCCCGATCGGATAAGGGGAGTGGACGGTCGTCTCCGTTCTCGAGAGCAACCGCTCCCCCCGATCCCCTTTTTGCGCCACCACCACACTCCGCTGCCGCCGGCGGCTTCTACGCCGAGATTCAGAGCAGCCTGTTTGGCCTTTCGGCCAGAATTAGGCCCAGTCCAGCGCCGCTCTCCCGATCGGATAAGGGGAGTGGACGGTCGTCTCCGTTCTCGAGAGCAACCGCTCCCCCCGATCCCCTTTTTGCGCCACCACCACACTCCGCTGCCGCCGGCGGCTTCTACGCCGAGATTCAGAGGATACCGGGTCGCCGTCCTCCTCGTCTGAAGAGTAGCCGCCGGGGAGCAGCGTTCCGGGCGCGAACCCATCGGAGTCTCCAGTCCCTCGGCCGTCGTCGGGCGCCTCAGGTACGGCCTCCTCCTCTACATCATTGTTCGGCTTTGCCGGGCACACCCAGCCGTGTACTGGGCACGGTGGCGGTGGAGGAGGGGACGCGAGCGCGGGCTTGACCCGCAAGCCGTCGACCTTCCGCCAACACCGCGTAGTGCGCGTGTAATCCGGCGGCGACGTCGAACATCTTGTCGAATTAGACGAAGGAAGTCCCAGAAATTCTCTGGGCGTTGTTTCTTACCTTTCTCTGTTCTTCCTTCGTTGCTTCTTTTCCCGGCGAGTTCGCCGGCGCCAATTCGCTCTCTCGGCAGAGTCCAAGTGCTGATAACGTGTTGCGGATCGATTTCTAGAGCGAGAGACAAAACAACAGAATGAATCGAACTCTGACTTTCCATTGATGATTGAAGTATTTATACAAGGGGAAGGGACGCGTCCGATCGGGAGCGAGGGAAAACCGCCGTGACGGTTGCCTGGGAAGGCAACAATTTCCATGTTCCGGAGTCCCAACAACTTGGTTAATTTCATGTCGTTTGGGCACGTAACGTACTTGGAGATTGACACTGCAGGATAGTGCGTGCAGGGATCCCTATATAAACCGTTACTCTTCCTTATTGAAACGGAACAACACAAGAATAGCACGATGGGTACGGAGAAGAGGAGAAGCAAAACCCTAACCACCCGTTCTTCCCATGTCGACGAGTGGCGGGACTGGGCGTCGCTCTCCCAGGACATGGTACGCATTGTCCTCAGGCAACTCCCGCAGACCGACATCCTCTCCGGCGCGGGACTCGTGTTCCCGCCATGGCGGAGGATGGCCCTGGAGGACCCTCTGCTTTGGCGCCGGATCGATCTACGTGAACCCGGCCCATGGCGGTGGCACGAACCACCCCACGAAGGATGGAAAGCCATGGTGCGCGCTGCGGTGGATGCCAGCGCCGGCCGGTGCGAGTCGTTCAGAGGCCATGTCGACGCCGATGTCCTAGTCCACGTCGCCAACAGGCACGTATATATGAACTGACTTAATCAATCGCCCTGAATGCATCTGACTACTATGACTAACTCTCCTAATCAATCGCATGCAGCGCGCCCTTGCTGAGGAGCCTTTGTGTCACAGGCTGGCCTCACACCCTTGACGGAAAACTTATCCCGGAGATCATCAAGAAGCTCCCTCTGCTGGAGCGCGTCGTCCTGCGGGGCAGCAAGTTCCAGGAAGAGCTACTTGTCGCCCTCCTCGACCACTGCCCGCGCCTTGAGCTGCTAGATGCCAGCCAGTCTTGGCCCATGTTTGGAGTCTGGCAAGAGCCTATTGCTACCAGGATACAGGACCGCAGCAACATCAAAGACCTCCTGCTGCCGCGAGGATAGTCCTAGTGCATTGACACGTCCATAGCCTTGAGCTCCTGACGCTGAACGCGCTTGGTACTAAGTAGTTCATAAGTTTATAACACGTCTGCATAAAAAACTGAGATATTGTCATTGTTATTCAGTTATTCTGAAATCCTATTTCTCTCAACCTGCATAGTCCTGTAAACATTATTGTAGGACATGTGCCACCTTCATGAATTTTATAGGACCTATTTTACTCATAGCGGGCTATCTACCTGCCTCCTTGTGCCATTCCCGCGCCACACTTCCTCTGCCATTGGATCTGCTCTGGAAGTCTGGAACTATACTTTGGTGTGGTGTCATCGGATTTTGGACAATGTGGGCTACCTTGTCTGGCTGGCAGTGGGTTGAACTGGAGTTGCAAGGAAACCCATTCCTAAATTTTGTCTGAACCTGAATGATTGCTATGAAGTTCAGTCTCCTACTTAGTGCATGAGGTTCTTTCTTTGAGTTGATTTGGCTTACCAAATAACAAAAAAAAGCTGATAAATCGTTCAATATATCTTGATTTGTGGGTTATTGTTGTTCTCAGGAGTGATTGATGCCATGTCAATAAATATTGTGCTTGAAAAAGTGTACTGCTGATCTTGTGACTGTCTTTGAAGAAAGTGTGTACGCGAGTCGCGAAGTTTACTCGATTTGTGAAAATTCAGAGCATAGCTCCTTATTCAGAGCATGAAGTGCACGCTAATCTTGGAAGATATAGATAGATACAGGCATGGAGCACATTTCATACCCGGAAAAACAATGCTGAACATGCGAACCGAGAAGAGAATTCCCAAGTGGCCAACGACTATTGCATATTTGTAGCCAGCACTCTCCTCCAGGACCTCGCAATGCATTTTCTGCAAACAAAAACACCACCTGAGCTCCTACAGCCTGAGCTTCAGGCCACACGGAGGCACGACTGCTACAACTCTCCTCTCGAGCCTCCAAGAAGCTCGTCACACAGGTAATTATCTGCATCTGATGAAAAAGACCCATTTCCATGGGAAACAAATTTCAGCTTACTACTATTGACATCATCAGTCAGATTTCGTTTGATGAGACTTCAGAGCAACCTACTACTTTCAAGAACTTTGTACATGTCCAAATCTAGTAGTACTAAGGTCAAATTATAGTAGTAGTAAGGTCCAATTCCAGTTCTGCTTTGCACAAACAAGCAAGTGACCAATGACTTGGTGAGCCTAAATCAAGGATTTTGCATGTGCATCACTTGGATGATCGAAAGAATTAAGTGAGCCACACTCCACACTGTTTTTAGCTTCCTTAACCTGAGTCGATGCATAAGCCGTAAGAACAAAGGTACACAGCTCATGACCTCATGTACCATCAATTTTCCATCGGCCAGTTACATGACCAGTTTCCAAGAAATCTCTCTCTTTACGTTTACCTGGCAGAAACCGTTCGTATTGGTTCATTTTTGCGTAAAGAGAGAACAAAAGAACAAAAACAATGCTGAACAAATGACTTTGAGCTCTTGCAGCTCGGACTCAGCACCGGGTCTGTTATCCTCTTTTGATGTTCTGCCAAGTCACGGTTGAGATTTTACATATAGTTCAGTGTATGTACTTTGATTCTGATTATCATAAGTTTATAACACGTCTGCATTAAAAAAACTAAAATATTGTCATTGTTATTTATTATTCATTTATTCTGACAATCCTATTTCTAACAACTTGTATAGTCATGTAAACATTATTGTAGGACATGTGCCACCTTCACGAATTTTTAGGACTGCCTCCTTGTGCCATTCCCACGGCAAGCTTCCTCTGTCGGTTGATCTGCTCTGGAAGTCTGGAACTATCCCATTTGTTGTGATGTCATCGGTTTTGGACAATATGGCTTCCCCTCTCTGGCTGGCACTGGGTTGAACTGGAGTTGCAAGGAAACCCATTCCTAAATTTTGTCTGAACCTGAATGATTGCTATGAAGTTCAGTCTCCTACTTACTGCATGAGGTTCTTTTTTGAGTTGATTTGGCTTAAAAATAACAGAAAACTGCTGATAAATCGTTCAATATACTATCTTGATTTTTGGGTTATTGTTGTTCTCAGGAGTGTGCCATGTCAATAAATATTGTGCTTGAAAAGTGTGCTGCTGATCTTGTGACTGTCTTTGACGATGCGCAAGAGGAAAACTCTAAAAAAAAGAAGAAAGTGTGTACGTTAGTCATGAAGTTTACTCGATTTGTGAAAATTCAAAGCATAGTTCCTTATTCAGAGCATGATGTGCACGTTAATCTTGGAAGACATAGATACATACATGCATGGATGGTTAAGTAACATAGATAACAAAGAACTTTATGACGCAGCACATTTCATACCAGGAAAAAAATGCTGAACATGCGAACCGAGATAAGAATGCCCAAGCGGCCAACGACTATTGCATCCAGCACTCACCTTCCTGACCTCGCAATGCATTTTCTGCAAACAAAAACACCACCTGAGCTCCTCCAGCCGGAGCTTCAGGCCACAGGGAGGCACGACTGCTACTACGGTCCTCTCGCGCCTCCAAGAAAGACCCATCTCATGGGACAAAAATTTCAGCTTACTACTGAACATCATCAGTGAGATTTGGTTTGATGACAATGCTCAACTCAATGATCTGAAAGCACCGACAGACTACAGGGCAACCTACTACTTTCAAGAACTGTGTACATGTCGAAATCTAGTTGTACTAAGGTCCAATTCTAGTAGAAGAAGGTCGAATTCCAGTTCTGCTTTGCACAAACTTGCAAGTGACCCAATGACTTGGTGAGCCTAAATCAAGGATTTTGCATCCCCATCAGTTTGCATGATCGAAAGAATTAAGTGGCCACACTCCACACTGTTTTTAGCTTCCACTACCTGAGTCGATGCATAAGCCGTAAGAACAAAGGTACACAGCTCATGACCTCATGTATCATCAATTTTCCATCAGCATGTGACACGAGGAGTTTCCAAGAAATCTCTCTCTTTACATTTACCTGGCAGCAACCGTTCGTATCGGTACATTTTTGCGTGAAGAGAGAACAAAAGAACAAAAACAGTGCTGAACAAATGAACTAGAGCTCTAAACAACAAGACCAGAGGGGGGACTCCACCCCGGCTTTGTCATGAAGGTAGAAGTGAGGACTCGAACCCGGGACCTGACCCTTATGCGCACATGCACGGCTACCACTAGTCCACGGAAGAGTTCTCAATGAACTAGAGCTCTTGCAGCTCAGACTCAACACCGGGTATGTTATCAGTGTGGACAATATAGCTCGCTCGAACAAATACAATGCTGAACAAATGAACTAGAACTCTTGCAATGCGGGTCGCTGGGGTCAGCGAGTTGGATGCCGGAGCGGCGTGCGCGGTCTGCCCAGTCCTTCCACATCCTGTTGATGCGTTTCTGAAGCTCGGCGATCTGCTTGAGGTTCTCCTCGTCCACCTCGTCGATAGTCGACCTCTCCGGCTGCTTCTTGTCCATAGCCAGCGCAACCAACGCCTCTACCAGGGCCTCCTCCTCGGCCTCGACCAGCGCAACCAACGCCTCTACCAGGGCCTCCACCGACCTCTTGTCGATGGCCATCGCCTCCTTTGAACCACTGCATTTGTTCTTTATCTCCAACTCCTCTACCACCACGACCAGGTCCTTGCGCATCTTCTCCGTATGGATCACCTCCTCGGGAATCACCACCTCGTCGGAACGGGCCATGGCTAGTTCGACTCGCTGCTGATTGATTTTCGTCTTCGATAGATTGCTTGGGATACTCTGCTGTTACGTGCTCGATCTCGAACTATATAGTGGGACAAAGTCACAAAACGCTACGAGCCGAACTCGATCGGACGCAACACCCAATGACCGAATCGGACTCCAACTGCGCACACAACAAAATTATTCGGCGCTATTCTTTCAGTGGTAGGTGACGTGCCCGTCAACAGCGAGGCGCCCGTGGTGACTTCGTCAACCTCAAGATCTGCCGACACCGTCCTTCAGAGGTGCTCATAGGGGTCAACAAACTGACTGCAGGCAGTGAGTGTCGAGGAACCAAAAGGATTCCACGGAAACTAACAATCATATGGCAATATCAAACATAAGATAATAGCAGTACTGATAACAACATAGATAGATACAGGCATGGATGGTTCAACAACACAGGTAACAAAGAACTTAGCTGCGGCCCAGACACAGAGTTGATATAAATAGATAGATATGCTAGATAAGATAATGCACCAGACCAGACCAATCACTTTCTCAATTCAAGCAAGAGGCACCATATTCTCCTTCCCTGGATTTTAAGAGGCAACGAGGCAATCCGGGTCGCCCTCGAATTCGATGCCGCCCTCGATTAAGCGGGTTACACAATTATCCTAGATCCGCGTGAGGTCATCCTGCATCTTGGCGACCAGCTTGAGCTCCTCCTCGTCCACCTCCTCGCTAGAGGTGGGCTTGAAGAACTCGTCACCAAGTCATTCGCACTCCTCCAACATCTTCAGGACACGAGCAGAGCACCCCTCCGTCTGGTTGTTGACATCCGCCTCCACCACCACCGACCTCTGCGGCTCGACATCCATCCCCTCCATGGTCTCGACCAGCGCACCCAACTCCACCAGCAGGGCCTCCACCGAGCTCTCCGTCTGGATCTCCTTCCCGGCCTCGACCAGCGTCTCCTTATATCCGCCACTGCCTTTGATCTGTGCCTCCAACGCCTCAACCACCACGACCAGGGCCTTGCGCATATTCTCCATCTGGATCACCTCCTCGGGAATCACCAGCTCGTCGGAACCGATTCTCGTCTTCGATAGTTTGATTGGGGATACTGCTGTTTCGGGCTCGGGCTCAATCTCGATCTGTATAGATGCACAAAACCCTAGGACACCCAAGGACCGGACAGGCCTCCAACTGCCCACACAACGAAATTATTTGTCCAGGCTTACCTCAGTTTTCCTTTTTTTGCGGAAATCCAATTTGCCACGTGAGCATATTCTCCTCCCACGGGTTCAAACATTTCAAATTGACAAAAATCTGGACATTATATGTGCTCACGCCAAGTTCCATGGAAAATCGACAATTTTTGTGGCATGTGTAAGAAAGACAAAACAAAAGCATTATTTAGGACTGAATTTTGTTTTATTTTACACACGAGACAACAATATCAGCTTTACGTGAAACAACTTTGAGAGCATATAGAATGTCAACACAGACACGTGATTTTTTTTACATTTTCAAAATACATTTTACAAAACCAGTAGCATTTCCTCCCGGAGGAAAAATGCCACCCCCACTTGCTACTAACTAACCGTGTTGAACAATGCACCACATTATCCATGCTACCTACCTTGCCAACTTCAATTTCCAAGTGAACTCCTTCCCTGCAGATACTCCAGCAAGATATAAACGATCTGGAAGACGGGTACCGATGATGGTACGGTCTGCACTACACGCATGCGTCAGGGATCCATGAAGTACGTTTTAGTCCTTCTAGGCATTCCATAATTTCAGCTTCCTCCGTGTTTGCTCATATAAACATACATTTCCATTTAGTGAGCACGACAAACACATATCTACATACACTGCATTTGTTGTGGACAATGACTCACACGTCTCCCGTTTCCCGATAAATATAATATATTAAGGACTCCCGTTATATACTCCCAGGTGTACATACTCCCACCTGTTAATGGACTTTTGATTGGATTTAATTACCCATTAAACCAACCGTTAGAAAAATAAGTTATCCTGTGCATGCGGCCGGCTGGTACGCAGCTAGTTGATCCTAAAATCATGGAGGGTGCACTCAGGATTGACTTTTTTTTAATAGTGGTGACTACGCCTCAACTTCTCCTTGAAAATAAATGGTACGTACTACTGAGTACTGACTTCAGTTATGAGAGTACTTTCAAAGGAGTATGTGCGGCACAATTTTCCAAAAAGATCTATATACTAATTTTTTGAAGTGAGTATGCACTAGTTTTTAAGGAGTATATACTATTTTTTAAGGAGTATATACTGATTTTTTAATAAGAATGTACTGTTTCTTCCAAATTGAGTATATATTATGTCTGAAGGAGTATATACTGATTTTTCTGAAGGAGTATATACTATATTTTTAAGGAGTATATACTGATTTTTGGAAGAAGAATATACTGTTTATTCCGAATTGAGTATATACTGTATTTTTTATGAAGAGGTATATACCAAATTATTTAAGAAGGCGTATATATGCATTAGAAGACAAGGAACTACATTCATCTCACATAATAGTTCATTCGTCCAAAGATGGAGTACACATATGTAACTTTGAATCTTAAAAGAAGTATGTTTAATACTAAAAGAACTATATACTTCTTTTCAGAAGAAGAAGTATATACTAGACAAGGCCAAAGGAGTATGGCAGACAAAAGAATTAAGAGGTATGAACGTAATGATAATGAAGAAGTATATGATCTCCAAGAAGACGGTGCCCGAGGCCCAATTGGGGTGGGCCCATGCGGCCAGGTACAGGGGCCACGTGGGGCCCCCTATTTTGGCCCTCGAGCGCTTCATCGTGTCCATCATTTGCCCAATGTCTTCCTTTTTCAGAAATATTGACGTGCTATTTTTCCCCGATTTTATTTCCTGCAAAAATAGCCAGAAAGGCGACTTTGCTAAAAATAGCGTCAGATTCAGCAGTTTTATTCAACTATGGGAAGATTCCGGAACAAATTATGAAGCAAAGTGTTTGGAAAAGTAGATGCATTTTGGATGTACCAAGGCTCCGCTTTCCTCGGTTTTGCATCTAACATGCTGCGATTTAACGGGATCTTTAATACCACGCACATCCTACTTAAAACCGTCTAAACTATGTTTCAGAGAGTAGAGTTCATGCTACACACATTTAAGCGTTTTAGGTAGAATGTAGAGGAAAACTGTGTTGAGATGAAAGCTGAAAGCAAATAGAGTGGCAAATAAAAGCTGCAAACTCGGTCCTGACGAACCGCGCGGCCTTTGCACTCTCCAAACTTTGTAGTTGTTCGTAGGTGGTATGATGATCTGGGTGTAATTTATGTGACCTAAAACTAAAACTGCAAACCAAGCGGGCCCTAAGAGTGTTCTTTGCACTGGCTTTAAATTTGATGAATTGATTGGAAACCTTTCCAGAAAAAAAACTGAGGTCGGTGTCCGAGTCCGGCTCGTAGCAGGGGAAGGCAATAGAAGCTGGTCGCGTGGTGGGCTTTCGGCCCAGTTGGAGTCCGAGTCCGGCTCGAAACGGGACCTCCCTCCCTAGGGTTTGCTTCTACTTATATATACATCGAGATCAGATCGAGCCGCCGGCGCAGAATCCCCAATCAAACCCATCCAATCCACCGAAGAAGAGAATGGTGAGCAGATCCGGCGAGGAGCCATGGCCTGTGTCGATCAGGTTCTGAAGGAGCGGCGGGTGAACGAGCCGCTGTTCCAGAGGGGGGCGATGGCAGGGAAGTCAGCGGCAACGATCTCCAAGATCCTGCCCCCGGGGAAGAAGAAGGACATGGCGGCGTCCTCGGTGAAGGCAGTGGACATGGAGAAGATGCGCAAGGCCCTGGTCGTGGTGGTTGAGGCGCTGGAGGCGAAGATGAACGGCAGTTGTGGTTATGATGGGGAGGAGGCGCTGGGCAAGGAGAAGAGGTCGGTCAAGGCCCTGGTGCTGGCGTTGGTTGCGCTCTTCAAGGCCGAGAAGCGGGCGGTGGCGTTCCAGAAGCTGTTGGATGAGGTTGAATGGGTCGACTTTGAGGACGGGGAGGTGGACGAGGAACACCTGAAGCTTGTCGCCGAGATGGAGGATGAACTCCTGCATATGTGGGACGGTGACTGGAGGAGTGGCATATCCAGGGAAGCATGTCATGTGTTTGCTTAACTTTGACTTGGGCACGGAGGAGGGGTGGCTCTAGCTTCCAACCCAGAAAGATTGCTCTGTCTGGCCTGGTCTGGTGCAATCTAGCGTATCTATCTATCTAATCTAGGAGTATTATCAGCTGTGTGTGTGTGTGTGTTGGTTGCAGCTAAGTTCTTTGTTATCTGTGTTATTGAACCCTGTATTGACCCATGTTGTTATTAGTAGTAACCAGAACTAAGTTATGTTTGCCAGTAAATCTTATGTTTGGTATGGCCAGATGATTGATGGTTTATGTGGAATCTATTCTTTGTTATTGCCTGATGAAGTGTTCATCAACCTGGTTTAGGGTCCCAAGACTGCATGCTGCTTCCCATGATACACACACATGTAATGGCCCCTTTCGAAGCAATGTGCTGTTGCATTTTACTTGTGTCCTAGTTAGCCTGAGTTTTGATACAAACAGGAAGAAGAGGGCTAGGCTTTTTTCATGCTCAACGGTTCGAGCGAGCTGTATTATCCTCACTGATAACAGACCCGGTGCTGCGTCTGAGCTACTAGAGCTATAGTAGTCTGACCATCATTGCTTCTGTTCTCTTTACGCAGAAATGATCCGATCTGACCATCATTGCTTCTGTTTTCTCTTTACGCAAAAAAAGGATCCGATTCGATCTTTGCTTTGTTGCTTGTTGTAGTTTGTCAGGTAAATATATGTAAAGACAGATTTCCTAGAAACTTCTCGTAGTCGCCGGCCTATGGAAAATTGATAGCACATTAGCTGTCTACATCACGGCTTATGCATCTACTCAGGTAATGGAAGCTAAAAACAATGTCTGAGTGTGGGAACTGAATGGAGATGCAAGTTCCTCTGTTCAGGTCACTTGCTAGTTTGTGAAAAGCAGGACTGGAATTGGACCTTAGTGGTATTACTAGAACTAGTTGAAATGCCCGTGCGTTGCTACGGGCTATCAGACTCAGCATAACTCAGTCATTGTGCTTTGTAATTAAACACAACAACTTCATCACTATACAAGTATTATCACAAAAAAATATGAAGAAAAAGTCTATTAATAAATAATTTAAATGCCTGTGCATTGTTACGACATTAAATAGATTAACATGTCATGCGCCCCTTACCGTACAATTCTCAATATCGTATATATTGTGATTTATGTAGTTCATAAACTTTGAAATAATTCGGTTGTAACAAAGTAACCATCAAATGTCACAATGAAATGATATACAAGTGTAAATTTGTAGGTACACATTGTATTTGGTCGAGCCATCTTTCATAAACAAAAAAAATTACCAAACTCTAATCCTCACTCTGCGTTGATCATCGGACCGGCAATAAGTTACAAAACCAAAGTTTTGTACATTGATTATCAATAAGGTAAGGTACATATGTAGTAGGTACAGTAATAGAATAGTGCAACTTTTGAAGTCAGTTTCATATATGTACAATGTACATCTTGCTCCAAGATCATTGTAAACTGAAAATGATATATGTCTGAAAGGCTCACTAAATCAACCAGTTCTGATCACATTGCATTCCAGTAGCTTGGGCAAAAATCACTCACTACCAAATTAATAGGATTGTCATCTTGAACTGAGCTTTAAGATGTAAACGGTTATTGTGCATTTTCTTAATCCTTGTAAGCCACTTTCTCATAAGTCATCTCCTCATCATGATTTAACTTTTTTGCCTCTGTTATCGACCAAGCATAGATATATTCCTAATGTATGTTTTTAGTGATGGCAGAAAAAGAATGGACTTACTCCTTTATTCATTTGCAGCACCGGTCGAACTATTACCATATTTTCCTTGCTTATTGTTGAAAACTTTCCGATGTCATCAAAAAATCATCAGCGTTTCACTTATAAGAGAAAGAGGTGGATCATGGCTACTGCCGATGCTCTAGAACATCATGTGCGCAGAATGTCTTAATAAGCACCCTGATAAGGTTTAAATTAATATTGAATCACAAAAGTGAGAATAAACTGCAGTTTCTGAGATGTGTACATAATACTGGGATGCTTACATGGGCATTGTAGCTGACGCACAGTTCCAAAGGTAATCGTTTGCGCTGAGTTCCTCTACACAACCTGAGGGGAGGGAAAAAATGGCTGCAGAGGCTGCAAAACATGAACTTGCATGCATATGATTTGTTGGAAACAGAAGTAAAAGTTCAATCATATGTCAGTGTACCTTGTGTCCACATTAAGAGATATTTTTGGCTTCAAATAAAGCATACAAATAGTAGAGGAGTAGCGGTGAATGCATATGCATAAACACTTCATTCATTACTTTGAGCCCTGACCTCTCACCTCTTCCATGGGGCTCCAAAGAACCTATTTGCTCTGGCCGCAGCCTAGGAGAAGCCGTGTCCTCACGCGCAGGACGGCTAAAGATGCTTTCCGTGCGCCGCTCGGCATCCAAGAACTCCACATATGGCCGGATGAGAAACTCAACGTATCAGCGCGCGTCGCCTGGCCGCCTTGTGCTTCACCATGGCGACGGAAGACGAAGCAGCAGGAACCTGTCTGTCGTGTACTTGGTCGTTTGGATTTCTGTAGCAACAAGCGGAACGTGTCCAAGCAGGATAGCTTTTTTACGTTTTTTGTGTGTTGTATCGTAGCAGTGTTGGTATAGGATTCTGATGTGCATCGATCGGGATTTTCAAATGAAACACCCGTTCGACGTACAGTTTGGGCCGAGTTCGGGACTTAATTTTTTTTACTTAGCGGTGGCACATAATGTAATATTCCAAAACCTATAGGGGTAAAATCGGAATCAGAAAAACGGACCATCACCTGAAGACATATTATATAGTATTACTAGAATTGGACATGTACATTGTTGTTGAAAGTATAAGGTTGCTCTGTAGTCTAGTCTGTCCGTATGTTTTCAGATCATTGAGTTGAGCACTGTCGTTAACAGCTAATTAATGTCTACATAATTAGATTCCATCTTTGAGTTGCTTCTGTTCTCTGTTTACGCAAAAATGAACCGAATCGATCTTTGCTTTGTTGCTTGGTAAATATATGTAAATAGAGAGTCATTGGGTTACGTGCTACTTACAGAAAAGCAGAACCGGAATTGGACCCTAGTGCTACTAGAATTAGACCTTAGTATTGCTAGAATTGGACATCTACATTGTTCTTGAAAGTATAAGGTTGTTCTGTAGTTTTGTCTTTCCATGCCTTCAGATCATTGAGTTGAGCACTCGTCAACAGCTAATTAATGTCTACATATATTACGAAAGCTCAATCAGATGTCAATAGTAGTAAGCTGAAATTTTTGTTCCATGAAGATGGGCGTTCTTTTCATTTACTTCAAATAATTACCTGTGCGATGATCATCTTGGAGGCTGGACTCTCGAGAGGACTGTTGTAGCAGTCGTGCAGCCCTGTGCCCTGCAGCTCCGGCTGGAGGAGCTGCGTTGGTATTTTTGTTTGCAGAAGATGCATTGCGAGGTCAGGGAGGGGAGTGCTGGATGCAAAATTGGGCATTACAGAAAAAACAAATCCGCTTATAATTTGTGCTCTGTGCGCAAGAGCACTCAAAAAGTTCTTTGGTATCTGAGTTATTGAACCGTCTACTAGTGCAAACATTTGCAAGATTGTTCTATTTGCCAATATCACGGAAATTTGGTCAGATAACAATAATACTAATGGGAGCGGTATAAGAATTTCAGAAGGTTTCTAAGCATATATGTGCGCACATTGTAGGTCCTTTGCTAAAGGAAGGTGCCCGTTAGCTTAAGGGACCTGCATACACTGTGAATAACTT